>CM077034.1:3629036-4305286 GCA_039090855.1 Macrothele yani
TCTGAACGGCCAGTCAGAGAAATGGCAGAGCAAAGATGAAAAGAAAAAAACCCCAAGGTGTGGCACAAGTGTGCTAAATAAGAGTGATGCTTGCAGCGTGAGCTACGGTTCTCTGGTTTCTCACACAGTCCAATTGAAACCAAAGGAGCTTTACACTTCAATTAAAATCATGAAATAAATTAAGACAAGCATAATAAATGAAGGCAATAGCTGATTTTGATTCTCTTGAGAGATACAATTCAGGGATTGACAAAGTGAAAATTGATTGTCTTCACTAGCTGCTGGTCATTTCTAGCCTTAAAGAGCATGCTCCATCGGCAGCTCTGTCGACACGATTGTCCCCAGCCAATCAACTGTGCATGTAGCAGTAACATGTTTCAAAAGTTTAATCACTACAAAATAATTGAGATGCATCCACTGTAGCAAAACCAGGGGTATATATATATACATTATCTACCAACAAGTAATTGGACACCCCGCCGCTGTTATACGTCGTGTGGGAAACAAGAATGCAACCAGTCGCATGCAAGATGCCACGCAGTTCGGAGCTCTCTGATTTCGAGAAAGATGTAATCGTCGGGTATCACAGAAATGGCCGATGACATATCCAGCGAGTTGAAGTACCCAATATCGACAGTGGCCTACGCGATTGGCAAGTGGAAGATGAGAGGTGACTGTTGGAATGTGCCCCGACCCGGCAGACCCACAAAACTGGGAGTTAGAGACCGACGGGTGCTGGCCAGAGAAATTCGGAAGAACCGCACCCAATCGATGGGCCACATCCGTGAGGAGTTTCAACAGGCATCCGCTAGTGTTCTTTCGATGAATACCATCCGTAAGGAAGCCCATCTGCTCGGTTATCATGGACCCACAAGCCTTTGATCACCAAGTCCAATAGCGCTGCTCGGCTAACGTGGTGCGAAGAACGTCGACAGTGGACCGTTGAACAGTGGAAACAGGTTCTCTGGAGCGACAAATCAAGGTTCACCCTCTACCGTTCGGATGGCAGGGTCTGGGTTTGGCGTCTGCCTGGAGAACGCCTCCTGCCGGAATGTATTGTGCCAACTGTGAAGTTCGGTGGCGGTGGAATTATGCTATGGGGGTGTTTCTCCTGGTATGGCATGGGACCCTTGATCGCAATTCCTGGTAGATTCAATGCCGAGACCTACTGCACCATTTTGGATGACCACGCGCTTCCTACGTTGTGGCAATTTTACGGGGTGGACCCATGTTAATTTCAGGATGACAAAGCCACCTGTCATGTTGCGAGGTCCATCATGGCTTGGTATGGTGACAATGGGGTTAATCAAATGGACTGGCCTGCGCAGAACCCGGACCTTAACCCTATTGAGCACGTCTGGGACGAGTTGGTGTGTCGATTTAAGGGGTGCCCCCACCGTCCGAAATCAGTGAAGGAACTGACCTGTCTTCTCCAAGCTGAGTGGAAGAAAATACCGCTAGCCGTCGTACAACGCCTGGTTGAGAGTATGCGCAGCTGTAATCGCCGCTCATGGAGGCTCCACCAACTATTGAAGGTGAATGAACTTCGTTTTCCTTTGCTATCATAGGTGTCCAATTACTTGTTGGTAGATAGTGCATATATTATATACACTTGCATTTTCATATGCAAGTGCAAAGATTCAGCTATTTGAGAATACAGCTCCCATAAAAATTGGAAAGGGAGTGAGACAAGGTGACACCATATCTCCGAAGCTCTTAATGCCACATTGGAAAATGTCTTTCAATCACTGAACTGGGAAAACAAAGATAAAGATTAATGGAGATTATCTAACTCACCTTCGTTTTGCTGATGATGTAGTCATTATTGCAATTACCCCATCAGAGCTGCAGAGTATGATCCAGGAACTTGCTGACAAGAGTAAAGAAGTGGGATTAAAAATGAACTTTCAGAAGACAAAAGTGATGTCCAATGCTTTTACAAGAAATGAAGATTTATCGATTGATGGAGAAAAGCTGGAGATAACAGACACGTACGTTTATCTTGGACAGCAGATATCAAGTGAAGGTCACATTGATGAAGAAATTAATCAGCGTATAAAACTTGCCTGGAGAGCTTTTGGAAGAAACAGTATAATTTTCAAGAGCAATATGCCATTATGTCTTAAAAGAAAAGTGTTTGATCAATGCATCCTTCCAGTGCTTACGTATGGTGCAGAGACGTGGACCTTAACTAAAAGAGACATACAAAGGCTGCAGACAACTCAAAGCAGCATGGAGAGGTGCATGCTTGGTGTAACCAGGAGAGATAAGAAGAGGAACTCGTGGATCAGAAAAATGACAAGAGTGGAAGACATCATGATCAGAGTTAAATCCCTGAAATGGCAATGGGCTGGACATACTGCCAGAAGGACAGACTATCGATGGACAGCCAAAATTTTAGATTGGATTCCAAGGGACAGGAAAAGACCCAGAAGAAGACCACATGTGAGATGGGTGGATGAAATTCGAAAGTATGCGGGAGTAACATGGAGGAGACTGACACAAGACAGACCGTTGTGGAAGAAACTTGGGGAGACCTTCGTCCAGCATTGGATTGATAATGGTTGACGATGATGATATATATACAGGACGTCTGAGAATTATTGGACACAATACAAAATTATATAAAACAAAACATTAAACAGATAGAAAGAAACTGACTGTACTAACTTACAATGTAACTACACAAGTTAATAAATTTCGATGTGAGATCCCTTGGTTGCTCGTAGTACCTCAAAGCGATATTCGATTTCATGCCATGTATTGGCAAGCATCTGAAGAGTTATGGAATTAATAGCAGCTGTGATAGTCTGCTTCAGTTCCTGCAAATCAGTACAAGGCGTCTGATAGACACAATCCTTCACATAACCCCACAAGAAATAATCCAATGGAGTTAGATCTGGAGAGCGAGGAGGCCGCGGAATGGGACTACCACGCCCAATCCATCTGTTGGGGAAATGCCCATTTAGGCAACTACGTACACACGTTGACCAATGCGGATATATCTTTTGATCTGGGGTATAGCGAAATTTTCTAGCATATCCAAGTAAATGTCACCTTTTATGGTTTTTTCGCAGAAGAAGAAAGGCCCAATCACTTCTCTTTTTGATAGGGCACACCACACATTAACTTTTGGAGAATCACGTTCCAGTTCAATGGCAGCATGAGGTGGTTCACTGCCCCATATCCTACAGTTGTGACGATTCACAATAGCTGATACATGAAATGTGGATTCATCACTAAAACTTAACAGTACTGAGAAAGTTATCGTCGTTTTACACTCAATTCAGCATATCCACAGCCAAATCGTATTGCAGAGTGTCATCATTTGCATGCATCTTTTGCACTATTTGAATTTTATAAGCATGAAACTTTAATTTCATGGTGCAAGATATCGTGAGCTGTCGATTTTGGAATGCACAGTTCTCTGCTTGCTTTACGAACGGATTTCCTGGAGCTTCGTTGGAAACTTTCATTAACTTGGCCAACCGTCTCACCGATGATGCTAGGCCTACCAGCTCCTCCACGATGTTCCACATTGCCAGTTTCTTTAAACTGTTTCATCCACCGCTTAATTGAATTCGTTGTTGGAGGATTACAACCATACTCTAAACGGTAACGTCTTTTAACTTTAACGACAGACTTTAATTCCGCAAGCCATAACATACACATCGCCTTCTGCTGTATGGATGACATGACTACTGATTGCACATTTCTCATACATTCCTCATTAGGCCACACCTAGCGCCATCTATCGAATTCTGGGAATAACAATTCTGCAAAACAAAAATATAGGAACCGTGTTAGTAATACGTGACGTAGAAAAACAGACAATTATCATATTTTTTTTTGTACAGAATTTTGTAATGTGCCCAATAATTTTCGGACACCCTGTATATATAAACATAAATTAATTTGCAAAAGTAAGAATGAAAAAACATAATGCTAGAAATAAAGCTAGTACCATGAGAAGTGCCGAAAGCAGTAATGCCTCATGTAGTAGCATGCATGGAGTGAATTGTTAAAAATTAGAATTTCATAAAAATTCCAGAATTAAATTCAAAATATAAGTTCAGAATTGAGAACCGAAAAATATAAAACAAAAAACAGGTTGCCATCATTAGGAGAGCATCAACCTGTGGGAGTGGCCTTTCTAGTACCAACAAACGACAAGCAGGACGAAAAATGTGGGTTGGTCATGCTCCCTAGGACACCACACCAAACACCAAAACAGACTCATGAATTCAAAGAACAGGAATGTAAACACTGGAAAAAGGACAAAAAAGGCTTACTGGCAGACCAGACAGGTCAACGCCACAAATGAAGACCAAACAAAACTGGACCAATGAACCACAAGAACACAAATACACTGAGTGGCCACTTTATTATGACCACCTGACAGTTTTAAGCAAATGAGCTATGGCTGCACGCTGTTGCCACCAAAGGGCGAGGCTAGTATAAAAAGGGAAAGCTTAGTGCTTGCGACAGTAGTAGAAGTGATTTTTGGGTGACGAGATGGGTAAAAAATGCGATTTGACGGACTTTCAACGTGGGATGATTGTAGGAGCTCGGAGCTATGGAGCGAGTATCACCGAAACCGTCGCATTCGTGAAATGTTCCAGAGCAGCTGTTGTTAAAGTGTTTAAAGACTGGACTGTCAGCCAAAAAACTGGGTCTCTACGTGCAACGTGTGGTCATCATCGACTAGTGACTGCTCGGGCGGAACGGAGAGTGTCCAGACTGGTAACAGACAACACAAGGGCAACAGTGCAGCAAATTACAGACCATCTTAATCAAGGATCCCCTCAAATGATCTCTGCACGCACTGTTCGCCGTGCACTGCATCGGATGGGATATGGCAGCCGAAGGCCTGTTCGAACACCTTTGCTGTCTGCAGTTAACAAGAGAAAATGTCTCCAGTTCGCACAAGGATTGGACAGTCGATAATTGGAAAAAAATTATGTGGTCCGATGAATCACGTTTTCAGTTGCACCATGCCGATGGCCGAGTGAGAATTTGGCGGAAACAGCACGAAAGCATGGACCGCATATGCATTGCTACAACCCTTCAAGCTGATGGAGGCAACGTTATGGTCTGGGGAATGTTTTCCTGGAATGCTTTGTGCCCTTTAATTTGTGTCTGACTGGCACATCATATCTAAATATCGTTGTGGACCAAGTGCATCCTGTCATATGGATGGTTTATCCCAATGGCGATGGCTACTTTCAACAAGTAAATGCGTCCTGCCATAGTGCTCGTATTGTACAGGATTGGTTTCAGGAACATGCCAGTGAGTTTACTTTGCTTAGGTGGCCCCCACAATCTCCAGATCTGAACCCCATTGAAAATTTGTGGCATGAAGTTGAACGAGCCATTAGACAAATGGATCCACTACCCTGCAATATCCTGGAATGTGCTATTCATCAAGCATGGTCTCAGATTCCACAAACCACCTATCAACATCTCGTGGAGTCCATGACAGGAAGAACCAACGCAGTATTAAAGGCAAAAGATGTCCCAACGAAGTACTGAGGGGGTGGTCATAATAAAGTGGCCACTCAGTGTATATACGAAAACGTTAAAATGGTTAAGATAACATCCTAGCAAGCCAAAAAAACCAGTGTGAAATGACGAGATGCAAAACTGTGTATGTAAATGGAAATCATCAGCCACTAGGGACCTACCAAGTGGCACCTTATATTGTCTGATTTACTTAATATTGTTAGGTCCTGGATTAGTAAAGCATGTCAATGTGTAATTTGAAACTCTTTGAAACCAAATTTAAATTTAAAATTCGAGCAGGCCAGTCTAACAATTCCACCTCATTTTCAAGAAACCAGTCCACCAGACGGTGTGTAGTGTGGCAGGGAGCTCGATGGTGTTGGAAGACACAACGGTCATTTCCGTAGTACTGGCACATTTTTGGTAGGGCAGAATTATCCAGAACATGGAGTTCACTTCAGAGTTCATGCTTTGAAGAATAATAAGCAACAGGCCAAGTCCCATTCATGAGGAACAACTCCATATGATGATGAAGACTCCATCAAACTTAACGGTTGGAAGAACACAGTCTGATGATAATCGTTTGTTGAGCTGTCCCCAAATCCAAACATGCCCTCAGATTGGAAGAGTGAAAAGCGTAACTCATTATTTCAAAGAACAGCTTTCCAGTCACACACAGTTCGGGAATGATGGCAGACACACCAATCCAAACAGCGTTTCCCATTCACGGTAACAATGTGTGGTTTGTGTACCACTATTCTACCATATTAATCCACACTTTGCAACTCTCTGCAGATATAGGGTGTGCCATATAAAAGAGACCTGAGTATAATGAACGACAACAGTCAAGCAATGTTACTATACATATTAAAGAATAGTTGAAATGCCAGAAAACAGGAGTAAATTACCTGCGTTTACAACAATTGTTGAAAGTGCTGTCCTCCGACATCAAGACACAGCTGCACACGATGGAACATGTTGTTTGTAATGCAGCACAATGCATCGGCCCGAGTATAATGAACGACAACAGTCAGGCAATGTTACTATACATATTAAAGAATAGTTGAAATGACATAAAACAGGAGTAAATTACCTGCGTTTACAACAGTTGTTGAAAGTGCTGTCCTCCAACATCAAGACACAGCTGCACACGATGGAACATGTTGTTTGTAATGCAGCACAATGCATCGGCCCGAGTATAATGAACGACAACAGTCAGGCAATGTTACTATACATATTAAAGAATAGTTGAAATGACAGAAAACAGGAGTAAATTACCTGCGTTTACAACAATTGTTGAAAGTGCTGTCCTCTGACATCAAGACACAGCTGCACACGATGGAACATGTTGTTCGTAATGCAGCACAATGCATCGGCCCGAGTATAATGAACAGCAACAGTCAGGCAATGTTACTATACATGGTAAAGAATAGTTGAAATGAGAGAAAACAGGAGTAATTTACCTGCGTTTACAACAATTGCTGAAAGTGCTGTTCTCTGACATTAAAACACAGCTGCAAACTACAAAACAGGTTCGTAACGTGCCATAACTCATCGGCAGTAATCAATCTGGGCTATGGCATCCGTAATGTTCACTTTTAATTCATCAAGGGTGTGCAGTGGTTGCGTACACTTTCCCTTTCAATGCTCCCCACAGATAAAAGTCACAGATGGAGAGATCGGGTGATCTGGGTAGCCATAGTCCCTTCGATACAATTCTGTCCTCCCCAAACACTTCATGCACAGCAGGTAGACTGTTGTGCACAGTATGCGCCATTGCACCATCCTGCTGAAATAAAGCATACGTTCACTCTTCTTCTGTAAGTGCAGCAACAAATGGGTTGAACAGTTGCTGCACATAGTGCTCCGAGTTGATGGTGTCAGTGAAAAAGAATGGGCCGACTATCCTCTTCGCAGACACAGCACTCCAAACGCCTATCTTTTGGTCATACAGAGGAGTCTCCATTGTCCATCTGGGATTCGTGTCGGTCCAAATCCTGCTGTTTTGCGCATTAACAAACCCCAACAGATGAAACAATGCTTCATCTGTCATGTAATAAAGTGTTGGGTCCATTTCACCCCTGACAATGGTCGCCTGAAACCACTTACAATATTGCATCCGTTTTGCATAATCAGGAGTTTTAAGTTCTTTGAGCGCCATAACTTTGTATGGCCGAAAATGCAAATCCACCTTAAGTATGCATCGGCATGACGTGGCAGATATTCCCGTTGCAGACGATAATCGGCAAATCGATTTCCGAGAGCTTTTTAACACCATTGTGCACACATTCTTGATATTGTCTTCAGTAAAAATTGTCTTGGGTTTGTTTCTTTTCCTGTTGTACACCGTGCCGGTTTCATGAAATTTCTGCACTAACTTCTGTACCACTGATTTCGCCAGTGCTGCACAATGTGGAAATTTTTCTGTAAAGAACTCATTTAAAACCTTGTATGAGTTATTTCTGAAATACTGTTCCACAATAAAAATCCGCTGTTCCGCAGTTAAAACTATTTCCATTGCCTTTGTTCTCTCTTCACTTACACTTATGACCACGTACCTACACTGCTCTGGCTATGACTAACCACTCCGGAGAATTCCTTTGCAGATGTACACACAGAAACCGGTTAATTGGTTTTAACTGGAAACCCGGCAAACAGTTCTAACCCGCCTAACAACACCTAGCCACGGGGCCTCTTTCATATGGCGCACCCGGTAGTTATGGCAGTAACCAAGCTAGCACAAGCATTTCCTACTTCAGCAGTGATGGAAACTGCAGAGGAAGAATGGTATTTCTTAATTTTGCTTACCATGGCTTTTCTATCACATTCCGTCATATACACAGTGCGTCAAAGAATTTTTAAGACTGACGCTAGATTTCAGCCTACGGTGGTGCCACCAGTGTAATCGTGAATGCATTATAAACAGTGACCATCTGCTTGCTTTCTGCCAAAAATACTGCGCAGTTGTTAAAGTAACTCAAACGAAACGGCCGTTCATTAGAGAAGTAAAATTTTTTTCATGTTGAATTATTAAGATGGAACAAAGGGCTGTTATTAAATTTAACGCAAAACTTGGTAAAAGTGCCTCGGAAAAGTACCAAATGATGAAACAAGTTTACGGTGAGTTTTGTTTAAGTAGATCAAATGTTTTCTTCTGCTACAAACGTTTTTTGGACGGAAGAGAGGCGCTAGAAGATGATAAGCATACCGGAAGACCAAGTTCATCTAGGACACCTGAGATTATTGAAAAAGTGCGTGATTTCGTGGCAAACAATCGATGTGAGTCACTAAGAATGATGGAAGAGTCTTTAAACATCAACAAAGACACGATTCGAACCATCCTGCATGAAGATTTGGGCAAAACAAAAGTCTGTGCTCAATTTGTTCCAGACACGTTAACCAATGAACAAAAATCAAGGAGAAGTGCACATTGCAGAGACATCATTTCAGCCGCTGAAAATGATCCAAAGTTCTTAAAATCGATTGTTACAGGTGATGAAACATTGTGTTTTCAATATGATCCTAAAACAAAGCGACAAAGTGCGGAATGGAAGTCAGAAAACTCACCACAAGCCAAAAAAAGAAGTAAAGTTCCATCAAAAATCAAAACAATGCTCATTACATTCTTCGATAGTAAGGGTATTATCCACAAGGAATTTGTTCCAGGTGGACAAACAATTACTGGTGAGTTTTATTTTAAATGTTTTGAGGCGTTTGATGGGCAGAATTCGTCGCATTCGTCCAGAATATCGGGATGAAAACAGTTGGTGTTTGTTGCACGATAATGCACCCAGTCACACCTCACTTCTTGTTCGTAGATTTTTGGCGAAAAATAACATCTGTGTTGAATCATCCACCGTATTCGCCTGATTTAGAACCCCACGACTTTTCTTTATTCCCAAAACTTTAAATGACGTTAAAAGGGAGTTACTTTCGATGATATTTCGACCATACAAACAGCTTCGACGCGTGCTTTGGAGGCAATTCCGCAAAGTGAAGGCATTCGAATCATTATTAAATCGCTGTAACAAGTGTCTTGAAGCCGGAGGGACTTATTTTGAATAACAAACCAAAACAAATTATAATTTCTTGTTTCTATTTCGTTTTACAGACACAGTCTTAAAAATTCTTTGCCACACTGTGTATATCATATATTGTATGAACATATATATGATCCAAAACATTCCATCAGCTTGTGCAACCTTGCTGAACGTTTTATTGCTGTAGTTGCACAGTACCGTTTCCATCTCTTCACGACATCACTTTCAGTCAAGTTTGAAATGTTTAGTTTAGCTTCAATGCTCTGTATGGAAACGTCACTCAAATGACATCCTATGACCAGTTCACGCTGAAACTTAGAAAGTTCACGTCCAGGGGGCATATCCCCTTCAAAGTTACCGACAACATGACAGAACATCTCAGTTTTATATATGTAACTTCCCGCTCACCCTGCACCTTCCTGCGAAACCCTTCTCTGCACTTATGCAAATATTTGGTAGTGTCCGAATACTTTTTATATTATAGTGTACACCGATGAGCCATTGCATTACGACCAGCTACCCAATAAGCTGTAAGATCCTCTTTAGCCCGCAAAGCAGAGGCCACTCGGCGAAGCAACGACTCGATGAGGTGCCAGTAAGTATCTTGGGGTATCTGGTACTATAATGTCAACAGCAGGTCCTGCAGTTCCCGTACATTTCGGGGTGGTGGTGATTTAGTGCGAACACGGTTTTAGAAGTCAAACTACAAATGTTCGATTGGGTTCATGTCAGGTGAATTTGGAGGCCATGGCATTAACAGGAAGTCACCAGCATGTTCCTTGAATCACTCCTTGACGATTCTGGCAGTGTGGCATGGCACATTATCCTTTTGGTAATGGCTGTCACCAGCAGGGAACACAGTTGTCATGAATGGGTGAACTTGGTCCACAACGGACCACTCCTTGATGATTTTGGCAGTGTGGCATGGTGCATTATCCTGTTGGTAATGGCCATCACCAGCAGGGAACACAGTTGTCATGAATGGGTGAACTTGGTCCACAACGGACCACTCCTTGATGATTTTGGCAGTGTGGCATGGCACATTATCCTGTTGGTAATTGCCATCACCAGCAGGGAACACAGTTGTCATGAATGGGTGAACTTGGTCCACAACGGACCACTCCTTGATGATTTTGGCAGTGTAGCATGGCGCATTATCCTGTTGGTAATGGCCATCACCAGCAGGGAACACAGTTGTCATGAATGGGTGAACTTGGTCCACAACGGACCACTCCTTGATGATTTTGGCAGTGTGGCATGGCGCATTATCCTGTTGGTAATTGCCATCACCAGCAGGGAACACAGTTGTCATGAATGGGTGAACTTGGTCCACAACGGACCACTCCTTGATGATTTTGGCAGTGTGGCATGGCGCATTATCCTGTTGGTAATTGCCATCACCAGCAGGTAACACAGTTGTCATGAATGGGTGAACTTGGTCCACAACGGACCACTCCTTGATGATTTTGGCAGTGTGGCATGGCGCATTATCCTGTTGGTAATTGCCATCACCAGCAGGGAACACAGTTGTCATGAATGGGTGAACTTGGTCCACAACGGACCACTCCTTGATGATTTTGGCAGTGTGGCATGGCACATTATCCTGTTGGTAATTGCCATCACCAGCAGGGAACACAGTTGTCATGAATGGGTGAACTTGGTCCACAACGGACCACTCCTTGATGATTTTGGCAGTGTAGCATGGCGCATTATCCTGTTGGTAATGGCCATCACCAGCAGGGAACACAGTTGTCATGAATGGGTGAACTTGGTCCACAACGGACCACTCCTTGATGATTTTGGCAGTGTGGCATGGCGCATTATCCTGTTGGTAATTGCCATCACCAGCAGGGAACACAGTTGCCATGAATGGGTGAATTTGGTCCACAACGGACCACTCCTTGATGATTTTGGCAGTGTGGCAAGGCACATTATCCTGTTGGTCAAGGCCATCACCAGCAGGGAACACAGTTGCCATGAATGGGTGAATTTGGTCTGCAACGATATATAGATACCTGACAACTATTGGCTATTGGGATATTGGGGCCCAAAGTGTCGCAAGAAAATATCGTCTGCATAACACCAGCGCCGATGGCCTGTTTCCACCGCACAGTGCATCCAAGTGCCGTACCCTCTGTTGGTAATCGGTGTATCCGATTGCCAACAGAGGGCATGGCACCAAGTGCGGTGTATCAAAGCAGCCGAACGGTGTATATGTGCAGTGTATATGACAGCCGAGTGTGTTGTATCCCCACTCGGTTGTCTACATGATGCATCAGGATTAAATCTTGATTCGTCACTTGTCAGTTTAGGCCACTTTCTTCAAATCATCCACGGACCAATCTCGATGATCTTGGGCCCATTTCATGCGTTGTTGGCAATGACGTGCATTAAGCACATGGGGATCCGGTCGGGTCTTCGACTACACAGGCCCATGCACAGAAGGCTGTGACGAACTGTGCGCTGTGACACACTACCCTGTTCACCACTGTTGTCACTGCGGGTGATTTGTCGCACTGTGGCCCTGCAGTCACTCTGTACAATGCGCGACAGCCTCCGCTCCCCTCTGGTATCAATGAGCTGCAGATAACGGTTCGGCATTTGGCTATCTGTGCATTAATTTTGATACGTACTCACTACAGCTGCACGTGAGCAATCCGCAAGCCTCCCCGTTTCCAAGACCGTAGTTCTGAGGTGCAGTGCTATCACAATTTGTCCTTTATCAAAGTCCGATAAATTGGCAGTTTTTCCCATTCTGACTCCGAGCGCTCTACTAACTGAAAGCTAGTTCTAGGGTTCTTTCTTTCTTTGATTGGAGGTTTAACGACCACCGTGAGCAACTCAATGGGCTATAAGCAGTCGCCCGTCCCTAATTTAGAGTCACTGGTTCCAGGGAAGGGAGAGAGCCAGTGCCGTAAGACAAACACAACATCCATGCCTCACCGGGTTTTCGGACGAATGATCAGAGGCCATCGCTTAGACCACTGCGCCACCGGGGCGGCAGTTCTAGGGTTGTATATATACTGCTTTGTAAACTTCACCCGTGCCACCATTCAGTCTCCAGGTGCTCATTTCCATAGGCTGGGGGTGGTCATAATGTAATGGTTCATCGGTGTATATTCTCATTGAGAAACTTCAACAACCAATCAATAGATAATACACGTGGCTATAAGTTGTAACCAGGACTTTTGAAGAAAAACTCTCATCTTATGTGCTGAAAAAACACTGTAAATTTTAGGTTTCTCATGATGTTGTACATGCTGCTAAATTTGTACCTCGCAGGGCTCATAGACTGATTGTGATGAAGATACTACCCCCCCCCCCCCCACACACACACAATTAGATACACTGCCGGACAATTGCTAAGGACGGATGACAATAGCAACGATAGCAACCATACAATGGAAGGCAGGAAAATGTGGAAATTAGCATAAGTGCGGGATACAGTAAGACGTGTTGTGCGTATGCAAATTTTGGATTGCCGAACTTGTTCGTGACGTCATAGCGCTGATAAGAGATATAAAGGATTTGGCGCGTATTGACCGTTGTTGTTCAAACGCAAAGTTGAATGGGAAAGAATCAATTGACGAACTTGCAATTTTCAGTATGTCTTCCCGACATCACCTAGATGATTTTACGCGTGGCCGTATTATTGGCAAGATTGAAGAACGACGAAAAATAACAGATGTTGCCAGGGAGTTCGACGTCAGCCACAGTGTTGTTTCAAGGCTTTGGAAATCATTTCAAACAAATGGAGAGTGTAGCAAACGTCACGGGGGAGGTCGTGTTCGCAGTACGACACCTGCAGAAGATCGGTACATAGTGCTATCAACAAAAAGACACCTGCGCAGCACAGCTAGTGAGGTAGCAGATCAGTTTATGGCTGCTACTGGCAAGCGGATCTCCCGAAAAACTGTCGCCAGACGTTTGCCTGAAGGAGGACTATACGCCCACCGTCCTGTTGTGTGCATCCCATTGTCCAGACGTCACCGTACCGCCCGTTTGCAATGGTGCCATCAACATCGCAATTGGACTGATAACGACTGGTCTGCTGTCCTCTTCTCAGATGAGAGTAGATACAGTCTATCATCTGATTGTCGACGACAACTGATCTGGCGTGATAGTGGTACTGCATATTGTCCAGCAAACATACAGGAAAGGGACCGATATCCGACATGTACTGTCATGGTATGAGCTGGCATCACGATCAATGGCCGTACGTCCCTCTATGTGCTTCCAACTGGGACTATGACTGGCCAACGATACATTAATGATGTTCTGCTACATCATGTTCGCATGTTCCGTGGTGCTGTCGGTGATAGATTCATTTTCATGGACGACAATGCAACATGCCATTGAACAGTCTCTGTCCAGAAGTGTCTTGAGAGCAAGGATATTCAACACCTCGTATGGCCAGCACGTTCTCCAGATCTGAAACCTCTTGAAAATGTGTGGGATGCTTTGGGGAGGAGTCTTGCTGGTCGCCAATGCCCTCCAATAAACAAGGACACCCTCATCCATGCACTGACAAGAGGAATGGGATAAATTACCCCAACAGCTGCTTGATAATGTTGTGCAAAGCATGACACGACGTGTGGAATCTTGCATCGCCCTCCATGGTGGCCATATCCCGTATTGACATCTTACGCCGGAACGCCTGCGGACGGTAATTGCATTTTTTTCACGTTTACGTATTCTGCACAAAATGGCCTGTTTGTCCCTTGAACACGTTCCAAAGCCTTCTGGATTTCACAGCACAATAAATTGTCTTTCTTGTATTGTCCTGGCATTCTGACATTATTTTATTTCACTTGGCATCCAACCACACTTACTTTTTTATGCGCTATATAGCCGTTTATGATCCATCCTTAGCAATTGTCCAGCAGTGTATATCGGCTACATTTCAGCTGTGTTGATATCTATTTAATTTAGGTCAGACCACTGTTTTGCTATATTTACCTAAGAAAAGCACATTTCAGTCGCAAAGATTTTTAATGAGATCAGAGTGAGGCAAAGTAAACACAATGCACTCTAATCAGAAATGAAACTTACCAGACAAATCGCTGTCCAGGAGGGCCAAACCGGAAACCATGGCTGCATGGTGGCTGCACGCTAAGTAATTGAAGTCAATTTCAAGGCATTCTTTCTTCTTCTTTCGTTTTTTACGTAACACTGCAAGAAACCAAAATCACATATCACAAAGTACTTCATGTATGTGTAAAATGATAAATGCAGAGATGCCAAGCTGAGAAAGGGGCCATCAGTAAAAAAATCCGAAGTTTTCAGTAAAACCACTTCGACCTTCAGTAAGATTTTCAGTATATCCAAAATATTTATTTTAAAATCTCAGAATCGTTTATAACACTTTTTAATAAATGAAATACTATTAAAAAGCACCAATCACTTACCCTAAAGATCATGGTAATTTCCATTCACAACACACTTCCAGCACGTCAATTATCGTAATGTTGTTGGCCTTCAAAGGTTTACAGACATCTTGCTTACGACTCCTTCTTCCGCGGATGAAACATCGTAATTTTTTTTTTTTTTTTTAAGCCATATGAGATGTAACTATAAGCTTGTCAATTCCATAAAAACCACACAAGCATACTACTCATTCATACAATTCAATTAAAAAACTATGTACATATTTACACAACCTTACATTCCTAGGTGGTTAAGCCTTTGTCAACTGTGAGTAACAAAATGCTCCATCTGTTTCAAAACCCCTGCCACTCCCAATGCAAGTGTCACACTCATTCAGCCCCTCGCACACAATCCTCTTGCGCTTTCAACAGACTACTGTCGTCCTCAGGAGGCAGGTGTGTCTCACCCGCCCACCACAGCTCAAGTGAGCAGAGCCATCGAGGCACGGGCTCCAGTCGCAGTCTCTGAATCATTGTGTCTCTGGCGCCATCTATTGTCATTGCTGCTTTTTTCTTTTTTCCTTCTAAGCTGTTGTTCAATTTTTATTAGGGCCTTCCATTGTTCGTTTAAGTTGCCTTTCCATTGTTCGTTCGAAAAAAAACAAAAAAAAAAAAACAGATCAAGATAATGCAACATTAATGAGCCTAGCAACTTAAACGAACAATGGAAGGCCCTAAAAAAAATTGAACAACAGCTTAGAAAGAAAAAAAGAGCAGCAATGACAATAGATGGCGCCTGAGACACAATGATTCAGAGATTGCGACTGGAGCCCGTGCCTCGATGGCTCTGCTCACTTGAGCTGTGGTGGGCGGGTGAGACACACCTGCCTCCTGAGGACGACAGTAGTCTGTTGAAAGCGCTAGAGGATTGTGTGTGAGGGGCTGAATGAGTGCGACACTTGCATTGGGAGTGGCAGGGGTTTTGAAACAGATGGAGCATTTTGTTACTCACAGTTGACAAAGGTTTAACCACCTAGATATGTAAGGTTGTGTAAATATGTACATAGTTTTTTAATTGAATTGTATGAATGAGTAGTATGCTTGTGTGGTTTTTATGGAATTGACAAGCATATAGTTACATCTCATATGGCTTAAAAAAATAAAAAAATACGATGTTTCATCCCTGGAAGAAGGTAAGCAAGATGTCTGTAAACCTTTGAAGGCCAACAACATTACGATAATTGACGTGCTGGAAGTGTGTTTTGGATGGAAATTACCATGATATTTAGGGTAAGTGATTGGTGCTTTCTAATAGTTTTTCATTTATGAATTGCACATAAACTATGCGCACTTTGCAGGGGTTTAATATCTTAAAAATGCAAATATAATAACTTTTTAAGAAAATGAATAAGTTCCAAAACATAGTTTTATTTTAAATATATATATATATATATTAGGGGGATGTAAGGTCAGGTGATGCGTAACATCACAGCCTCTCCTTGACAAATGTCAACCCCGCCTTCTCGTGGTGCATCCTGTTCCCACTAAAGGGGCTCTGACGACCGCCAAATAGCGGTATAACTATACCATCGGGATTAGAGGAAATGCTATCCCACACTCACCAACCCGCTTGGCCAGCATGGTGAGTTATGGCCAAACCCCTCCAAAATGACTCCACAACTTAAATCTTGGCCCTCAGTCTCCGGCAGCTGGAATGTACCTGGCCAAGTCAGCGGCCAGTGCGACATGAAGGCAGAGGGTGCTAAGAATCCCCGGAGGACGGGACTAGGCTGCCATCTGATGCTGACCTTGGCAACGTACAATGGACGCTCCCTATCTTCTGATTCAAGGCTTCTTGAATTGGAAGAGGAACTACAAAGGATCAAGTGGGACATCGTGGGGCTAAGTGAGGTAAGGAGAAAAGGAGAAGATCTCATCGAACTGAAAAGTTGACATCTCTTCTACTATCGTGGGACAGATACTGGCAGAACTAGTGGTGTTGGATTTATAATAAACAAGAAACTGAAGGATAAAGTGGTAGAAGTTGAAAGTTCCTCTGACAGAGCTGCACGACTCGTTATCCAACTATCGAGAAGATACCAGGCTGCGATTATTCAAACTTATGCACCCACCACAAGTCATCCTGAAGAAGAAATTGAAGAATTTTATGAGGAAATTTGTCATCTAAATAATAAAGGTAAGCAGCACTTGAAAATAATTATGGGAGATTTCAATGCAAAAATAGGGCAACGGCAACAGAATGAAACTTCAGTAGGTAAATTCGGTCACGGCAACAGAAACCAGCGTGGAAATACTCTCGTTGAGTTTGCAGAGGCAGAAGGGTTTTTCATCTTGAACTCCTTCTTCAAGAAAAAGCCACACAGGAAATGGACATGGAGACATCCAATTGGGACGACAAGTGAAATTGATTTTATTATGTGTAACAAAAAATTCGTCATAGAAGACTGCAGTGTGCTAAACAAGTTCAACACAGGTAGTGACCATAGATTGGTGAGATGTAAGATGCACCGCAACACTAAACTTGAACGTGGCAAGCTCATAAGACAAACAAAATCTATTGACATAACCAACCTTAAAAAACACCATAATACCTTCAAGTTGGAACTGAAGAACAGGTTCTCTGCTTTAGAAGGCCTAACATCGGAAGAAGTGGACATCTCTGAAGTTAACAGAAAAATAACCAAAGCTCTTATGGAAACAGCAACAAAATTAGCTGGGTCTAAGAACAAGTCGCATGTAAATAAATTATCAGGAAAAACGAAAATGTTGATGCAAAAAAGAAGAGAGATGAGGACAACTAAAGAAGATGTGACTTCCAAAGTGGAATATATAGAGCTATGCAAGACAGTACGAAAAAGTATCACTCAAGACGTAAGAAAATTCAACTGTGAACTAGTGAGGAAAGCAATTGAAAACAACCAAAGCCTAAAGATAGCAAAGGGACATCTCAGTAAGGGAAGAAAACAGATTATGGCACTGAGAAAAGAAGATGGTTCTGTAACAAGAAATAGAGGCGGAATTTTGACAAGAGTGAAAGATTTCTACTCCAAATTATATGAAAGGGATGATGCATGTACTCCAGACATCATGAAAGATACCAGTACCAGAGTTCTTCCAGTCCTTCCAGCAGAAGTTGCACATGCAATCAAGAACATGAAGCGGGGAAAAGCTCCAGGAGAAGATGGAATTACTGTAGACATCATACAAGAAGCAAGTGGAGAAATCGAAACAGTACTCGCCCAAATTTTCACTCGATGCCTTAATGAAGGAAAGATTCCTGAAGATTGGAACACCGCTACAATGATCCTGCTACATAAGAAAGGTGACATTGAGGATCTCGGAAACTACAGACCTATCAGCCTCCTATCAGTAGTTTATAAAATCTTCAGTAAAGTTCTTTCACACCGCTTGAAGGTAACACTGGACATGGCTCAACCGAGAGAACAAGCTGGATTTAGGGGTGGCTACAGCACAATAGATCATATCCATGTGCTGAGAGAACTAATTGAAAGAGCGAGGGAATATGAACTTCCATTGTGCATGGCTTTTATCGATTATGAAAAAGCCTTTGATTCGGTGAAACCATCAGCAGTTACAATGGCTCTGAGAACCTGCGGTATTGAAGATGCATACATTAATATTATTAATAACATCTATGAAAATGCAAGTGCAAAGATTAGGCTGTTTGAAAATACAACACACATAAAAATTGGAAAGGGAGTGAGACAAGGTGACACCATATCTCCGAAGCTCTTTAATGCCACATTGGAGGGTGTTTTTCAGTCACTGAGCTGGGAAAACAAGGGGATAAAGATTAATGGAGATTATCTAACCCACTTTCGTTTTGCTGATGACGTAGTCATTTTTGCAACTACCCCATCAGAGCTGCAGAGTATGATCCAGGAACTTGCTGACAAGAGTAAAGAAGTGGGATTAAAAATGAACTTTCAGAAGACAAAAGTGATGTTCAATGCTTTTACAAGAAATGAAGATTTATCGATTGATGGAGAAAAGCTGGAGATAACAGAAACGTACATTTATCTTGGACAGCAGATATCAAGTGAGGGTCACATTGATGAAGAAATTAATCGGCGTACAAAACTTGCCTGGAGAGCTTTTGAAAGAAACAGCATAATTTTCAACAGCAATATGCCATTATGTCTTAAAAGAAAAGTGTTTGATCAATGCATCCTTCCAGTGCTTACGTATGGTGCAGAGACGTGGACCTTAACTAAAAGAGACATACAAAGGCTGCAGACAACTCAAAGATGCATGGAGAGGTGCATACTTGGTGTAACCAGGAGAGATAAGAAGAGGAACTCGTGGATCCGAAAAATGACAAGAGTGGAAGACATCATGATCAGAGTTAAATCCCTGAAATGGCAATGGGCTGGACATACTGCCAGAAGGACAGATCATCGATGGACAGCCGAAATTTTAGATTGGATTCCAAGGGACAGGAAAAGACCCAGAAGAAGACCACATGGGAGATGGGTGGATGAAATTCGAAAGTATGCAGGGGTGACATGGAGGAGACTGGCACAAGACAGACCGTTGTGGAGGAAACTTGGGGAGACCTTCGTCCAGCAGTGGATTGATAATGGTTGACAATGATGATGATGATGATATATATTAGGGTGGTCCTTAAAATACTATGCATTTTTTTTTCAACAATTTATATGCTCTGACTCCCCCAAAAGTGTTCCTTGATGTAAAAAAATAATGTGTGTAAAATTTCTACCATTTTAATTAACATTTAGTGGTAGCTCAATACTCTCAAAGTTTTACTTGTGATTGCGTATATTGTACATCATAAAATTATACATCAATTAGTGTGGAAATACGGATTTATTAATTACCCTAAAAAATCTAAACACAAATCCTTATCTAAATTAATTTTGCCTATCAAAGACAACAGAACATTATTTCCACTTGAAGTATTATTTATTGATAACACTGAGAAAATCAGTTAATCACTTAAATCAGAGTTCCTTGTAAACTGACTCATCTGAGATTAAGTTCTTTTTCTCCTTGCAGTCGGGATACCGACACCTATATTGTTCTATACATAATATCAAAGGTATTTTACCTGATATTGTCAAAGTATTTCTCACATTGTTTGCTCTGTGAGGCACGTGCTCCCGGCCCCGAGAGGTCTCTTACGTTGCCTTCCAAGGTTTACGAAAAATGCAATTCATGAGACTACCTGATAGGTTGTCTTATGTTATAAACGTGCTTTTAATTAAACTATACATAATATCTAAGGTATTTTACCTGATATTGTCAAAGTATTCCTCACGTTGTTTGCTCTGTGAGGCACGTGCTCCCGGCCCCGAGGTCTCTTACGTTGCCTTCCAAGGTTTACGAAAAATGCAATTCATGAGACTACCTGATAGGTTGTCTTATGTTATAAACGTGCTTTTAATTAAACTATACATAATATCTAAGGTATTTTACCCGATATTGTCAAAGTATTCCTCACATTGTTTGCTCTGTGAGGCATGTGCTCCCGGCCCCGAGAGGTCTCTTACGTTGCCTTCCAAGGTTTACGAAAAATACAATTCATGAGTCAACCTTATAGGTTATCTTATGTTATAAACGTGCTTTTAATTAAACTATATATAATATCTAAGGTATTTTACCTGATATTGTCAAAGTATTTCTCACATTGTTTGCTCTGTGAGGCACGTGCTCCCGGCCCCGAGAAGTCTCTTACGTTGCCTTCCAAGGTTTACGAAAAATGCAATTCATGAGACTACCTGATAGGTTGTCTTATGTTATAAACGTGATTTTAATTAAACTATACATAATATCAAAGGTATTTTACCTGATATTGTCAAAGTATTTCTCACATTGTTTGCTCTGTGAGGCACGTGCTCCCGGCCCCGAGAAGTCTCTTACGTTGCCTTCCAAGGTTTACGAAAAATGCAATTCATGAGACTACCTGATAGGTTGTCTTATGTTATAAACGTGATTTTAATTAAACTATACATAATATCAAAGGTATTTTACCTGATATTGTCAAAGTATTTCTCACATTGTTTGCTCTGTGAGGTACGTGCTCCCGGCCCCGAGAAGTCTCTTACGTTGCCTTCCAAGGTTTACGAAAAATGCAATTCATGAGACTACCTGATAGGTTGTCTTATGTTATAAACGTGCTTTTAATTAAACTATATATAATATCTAAGGTATTTTACCTGATATTGTCAAAGTATTTCTCACATTGTTTGCTCTGTGAGGCACGTGCTCCCGGCCCCGAGAAGTCTCTTACGTTGCCTTCCAAGGTTTACGAAAAATGCAATTCATGAGACTACCTGATAGGTTGTCTTATGTTATAAACGTGCTTTTAATTAAACTATATATAATATCTAAGGTATTTTACCTGATATTGTCAAAGTATTTCTCACATTGTTTGCTCTGTGAGGCACGTGCTCCCTGCCCCGAGAAGTCTCTTACGTTGCCTTCCAAGGTTTACGAAAAATGCAATTCATGAGACTACCTGATAGGTTGTCTTATGTTATAAACATGATTTTAATTAAACTATACATAATATCAAAGGTATTTTACCTGATATTGTCAAAGTATTTCTCACATTGTTTGCTCTGTGAGGTACGTGCTCCCGGCCCCGAGAAGTCTCTTACGTTGCCTTCCAAGGTTTACGAAAAATGCAATTCATGAGACTACCTGATAGGTTGTCTTATGTTATAAACGTGCTTTTAATTAAACTATATATAATATCTAAGGTATTTTACCTGATATTGTCAAAGTATTTCTCACATTGTTTGCTCTGTGAGGCACGTGCTCCCTGCCCCGAGAAGTCTCTTACGTTGCCTTCCAAGGTTTACGAAAAATGCAATTCATGAGACTACCTGATAGGTTGTCTTATGTTATAAACGTGATTTTAATTAAACTATACATAATGTCAAAGGTATTTTACCTGATATTGTCAAAGTATTTCTCACATTGTTTGCTCTGTGAGGCACGTGCTCCCGGCTCCGAGAAGTCTCTTACGTTGCCTTCCAAGGTTTACGAAAAATGCAATTCATGAGACTACCTGATAGGTTGTCTTATGTTATAAACGTGATTTTAATTAAACTATACATAATATCAAAGGTATTTTACCTGATATTGTCAAAGTATTTCTCACATTGTTTGCTCTGTGAGGCACGTGCTCCCGGCCCCGAGAAGTCTCTTACATTGCCTTCCAAGGTTTACGAAAAATGCAATTCATGAGACTACCTGATAGGTTGTCTTATGTTATAAACGTGATTTTAATTAAACTATACATAATATCAAAGGTATTTTACCTGATATTGTCAAAGTATTTCTCACGTTGTTTGGTCTGTGAGGCACGTGCTCCCAGCCCCGAGAGGTCTCTTACGTTACGGACCTTGGTTAGTTATAAAAAATTTGCAGAAATAAAACAGTTAGTTTATATATTTTCAGTTCCACATTCATTCACTTGCACAGTCAAACATTTAAATTTACTATTAATTAAGAGGTTTTAGTAGAAAGAGTTATACTCATTGGGTCAGGAGATGTCTCACACAAAATTTACTATTAATTAAGAGATTTTAGTAGAAAGAGTTATACTCATTGGGTCAGGAGATGTCTCACACAAAATTTACTATTAATTAAGAGATTTTAGTAGAAAGAGTTATACTCATTGGGTCAGGAGACGTCTCACACTACTAAAATCTCTTAAATAATAGTAATTTTTAAATGTTTGACTGTGCAAGTGAATGAATGTCGAACTGAAAATATATAACCTAACTGTTTTATTTCAGCAAATTTTTTTTATAACTAACCAAAGTCCGTAACGTAAGAGACCTCTTGGGGCCGGGAGCACGTGCCTCACAGAGCAAGCAACGTGAGGAATACTTTCACAATATCAGGTAAAATACCTTAGATATTATGTATAGTTTAATTAAAAGCACGTTTATAACATAGGACAACCTATAAGGTTGACTCATGAATTGCATTTTTCGTAAACCTTGGAAGGCAACGTAAGAGACCTCTCGGGGCCGGGAGCACATGCCTCACAGAGCAAACAACGTGAGGAATACTTTCACAATATCAGGTAAAATACCTTTGATATTATGTATAGTTTAATGAAAAGCACATTTATAACATAAGACAACCTATCAGGTAGTCTCATGAATTGCATTTTTCGTAAACCTATATTGTTCTACAACTTGTAATAAATATTGTTTTTGGTCTTCATTCCCTGTTTTTTTTTTTTTTTTTTTTTTGATTGGAGGTTTAACGACCATCATGAGCAACTCAATGGGCTATAAGCAGTCGCTTGTCCCTAATCTAGGGCCACTGGTTCCAAAGAAGGGAGAGAGCGAGCGCAGTAAGACAAATACAGCATCCATGCCTCACCGAGATTCGAACCCAGACCCATCTCGGACGAATGATCAGAAGCCATGGGTTAAACCACTGCGCCACCGGGCTGGCCATTTCAGGATCAAAATTTAAATAATCTCTTGGGATATTAAGGCGATTAAAGATATTCATAGTGTTTTTTGTCACAAAATCTTCAATCTCCATAATCACGAGAAATCTTGCCACACAGCTTGCTGCAGTTAAGAGGTTCGTCGACCCCGTCCTTTTCACTAAGAGACTGAAGCGCAGCTTTTTTTTTGGACTTGTAGACACGTTTTGTTTTCCTTGCAATTTGTTTTTCAACTTGAGCCAATTTTCATGAAGTTTCTCCAATTTCTTGATAGAACCCTGTTCATGACGAATGAGGAATATGGGCCTTTTCCCAAAACATAGCAGTTTCCTTAACAACAGCCCTACAACTCTCACAAATTGTTTTCTTCAAAGTTTATATAGGCAAGCTTGTTTCTGGAACTGTACAGAATTTTCCAACTACATGAAATAAAAATAGACATCACCTTATTCATGTGGAGTATTTGATTGACACTTAAGTCAAATAACCCACGAGAAGGTTAATGGACAAGTGAGGTGACAGGGATTATACGGTAAGTGAATATTTCAACTGACTTGAGCGACCTCTAAATATAGTCAGATTTAGATACTTCATGTATATCTTCCGTATAAGGAAGTCACAAGTTATACATGGTTTAAATATATAATACATAGAGATTCAGTATCTCTTTTTGAATTGCTATTACGCACGTTAAAATATGGACATGTGATTATGGTGGTGCAGTTATTTATGACGTTTATTATTGAAAAAATAGAGACTAAAAGAAAACAAGAGCAATTACTCACATATATTCGTCCAGAGGTCGTTTTTGTTCGCATTCTACTGTAGTTCCGCAAGTTGTTTGGTCTCAGGTGTTCAGCGGCTATGCATTACAAAAAGTTCGATGGTGACTATAATATGGTGTTCAGCAATGCCAAAGTAGTATTCGACCTAAAGAATCTTGTTATATATTGTATCGTATACAAATACTACTTTGGCATTGCTGAACACCATATTATAGTCACCATCGGACTTTTTGTAATGCATAGCCGCTGAACACCTGAGACCAAACAACTTGCGGAACTACGGTGGAATGCGAACAAAAACGACCTCTGGATGAATATAGGTGAGTAATTGCTCTTGTTTTCTTTTAGTCTCTATTTTTTCAATAATAAACGTCATAAATAACTGCACCACCATAATCACATGTCCATATCTTAACGTGCGTAATAGCAATTCAAAAAAAGATACTGAATCTCTATGTATTATATAGTCAGATTTGCCTGAAACTTTACGAAAAATATTTTTTTATATGGTAGAACAACATAGGAGGGTCAAACAACATTTCAAAACTTCAAAAATAAGGACCACCCTAATGTATACACTGAAGTGTCAGAAAAACTGGTACAGACGAGCTTATGCAAAATACATAGCAACATCACCTATGCGTGTACTCTGTTGCGTCCGCCAGTGCGTATATAAAGCGATAGACATCCTTGCCAGCTGTCAGAGCTGTTTTCGGCATGAGAATGACAAGTAATAACGATTTCAGCAATTTTCAACGCAGTGTCATAGTTGGTGCCCATGAGATAGGCCATAGTATTTCGCAGGTAGAATCGAAGTTAGGATTTTCACGGACGACCATTGCAAGGGTGTACCGTGACTACAAGAATTCCGACAAGACCTCCAACCTACGATACCAGTGTGGCCGTAAAAAGACATTGGGTGAACGTGACCATCGTCGGCTGTCAAGGATCGTTTCATGCGATAGGCGTGCAACACTCTTGCAGGCATCATCAGAATTCAATACTGGAGCCTCAACAAGCATCAGTGTCCGGACTGTGCAACGTACCCTGCACAACATGGGCTTTGGGAGCCGACTGCCAACTTGAGTCCCCTTGATGGGTGCACGACACAGAGCTATGCGCCTCGCTTGGGCACGGCAACACCGCCACTGGACGCTTGATGATTGGAAACAAGCAGCCTGGTCTGACGAGGCGCAAACCCCATAAAGCCATGGATCCCGCCTGTCAACAGGGAACTGTACCGGCTGGTGGTGGTGGGGGAGGGTCCGTAAGGGTATGGGGGTGTTTAGCTGGACTTCACTGGGACCCCTGGTACGTCTACAAACATCTGTGACTGGCCAACGCTATGTGCGCATCATTTCTGACGAGTTACACCCGTTCATGTCCTGCATTCATGCTGATGGGTTGGGCCTGTTCCAACAGGACAATGCACCTCCACACAAGTGTCGGGATGCCACATCATGGTTAGAGGAGTATTCATCTGAATTTGGGGTGTTGCCATTCCCACCCAAGTCCCCAGATCTGAACGTGACAGAACACATTTGGGATGCCATGCAACGCGCTATCGAACACAGGAACCTGAGACCTCGGAATTCACCCGAATTGTTGTGGAACGCTCTGCAGAAAGTATGGTGTGCATTGCCTACAGCACATTTTCAAGAGCTAGCGGAGTCCATCCATGCCCGTCATATTTCTGCAGTCCTGCGCTCTCATGGGGGACCTACCAAGTATTAGACTGGTGTACCAGTTTTTCTGGCACTTCAGTGCATATTTCTGCAGTAGAGGTCACAACTTAGCAATGAAAGTTCAGCTTTGGCTCTTCATCCCCGACATACAAGCTACAGAGGCATATCCCAGCAAAAACACAAGTGCTGGGAAACTGCTGGCCACCAGCTGGCAGTGATGGGTCACTGCTGGCTGAAATCTGCCGCTCACGGCCCGGTAGTGGTCCGTTGGTGGCAGAGCTGTCAGTTGGTGAGCCATTGATGGCCCTGCAGCATTGCCGTGAATTGTGGGGCTCCAAGCAAGTGCCACTAGTGGCCTGTTGCTGGCAACCAATGCAACCTCAATAGCAGGTGGAAGCAACGAGACTGCGCATGCAGAGAAGCAACACTTGCTGTGTCTCTCATGGTACCAGTTAGTTGAAGACGACGCTATCGCCATCATGTTATTTTAGTGGACGTTAAGAAAAAAATCCCATGTAGAGAGGCAAATTAATTTCCTAATGAAATTTTACGTCGACGAAGATATCGGATTAAGCCGTGAAATACTAGATTACAGCCATGAAATACACGCACTCCATTCCCACGAATAATATTCATGGAATGGAGTAGATGAATAACAAGAAAAAATTTGAAACTGCTCGAAACAAATGTCCTGGAAAACCATTAAAACAAGAATTATACGCGTACAAAATTTATTAATTATTTGAAAGAAAAAAAAAAGCAACGCTATGTGGCTCATCCATGAGTTGAATACACAAGACTGGGAGGAATTCGCTTCTAAAAATAACGAAAAGTAAAATAAAATATCTTTCCTCTTTAAAACAAATGTGGCTTTGGACAACGGAAAGGAAAGACACAACGTTAAAAATGTAACAGAATGTGACATGAACCCGGGTAAATATATATTTATTCAACAATCTCTTTTCAAGACGACAAGAACAGTACAAAACTTTGGAAAGCGACTAAGTATGTACACTCCTTGAAAATGAGTGAAGTTCCCTTAAGGTAAAAAAAAAAAAAAAACTATTGTTACGTTGAAAAAATTAATTTATGAATTATATCAAACTGACTTTTATGAAAAATACCTCGCAATATTGTAAATTGAAAGAGGGAAGCATTCGATTACACATTGCATAGGAAACAGATAGCTTTAAGCATACACGTGAGCATGGCAAATTAGTACGGTCGGTAGAGTGCTCAGCTACCACGCAAACGGCCCTGGTTCAAATCTACTCAGATGCAAGCGGGCGTTTTTCCGGTTTGTTGAGAAAATTTCCTCAGCGGCGTGTGTTAGTTCACAAGTTTCGTAAGGGTAATAAAAAAAAATTGTGGCTTTGGGGAACTGCGGTTGTCCTTCATTTTTTTTTATTATTATGTCTACTACTGGAAAATTGGCGGACAAGATTCGGCAAGCCACCAGCTACGTCACGTGGTTGCCGGCTGCCACTACTGGCCCACTAGCGGACCACATTAGGCTAGCCATCATTTCTGGCACGTGCTTGAAGGGCCACTTGTGGCAGCTACTACCTGTGATGGACCACTAATGGCCCTGTTGTGGCATATGAGAACTGATGGGGTGCCAACTGTTGGCCAGCTGTTAGCCTGAACTGCTAGCCCTTCTGTTGGCCGCCCGGACATTTTATTGACGGTTCGGCAGCGGCAACATAGTGCTGGGCCAGTAATGGCCCAGCAAGACTGTTTTTGCTGGGATGCATTGGCGTGGCGGGTGACACCCAACCTATTCGGCAAAAAGAAATTCCTCGCGCACGCCGACATCCGAGCCTGCCACGTGAGGTGTGATAGACATGATGAATGACACCTGACACGCCGATGACATTTCTTTTTATCTATTCGGTGAAAAAGAAATGTCTCACGAGCCCCGACATATGAGCTATAGCGGCGTCATTGGCGTGGCGGGTGACACCCAACCTGTTCGGCAAAAAAAGAAATTCCTCGCGCACGCCGACATCCGAGCCTGCCACGCGAGGTGTCATAGACATGATGAATGACACCTGACACGCCGATGACATTTCTTTTTATCTATTCGGTGAAAAAGAAATGTCTCACGAGCCCCGACATATGAGCTATAGAGGCGTCATTGGCGTGGCGGGTGACACCCAACCTATTCGGCAAAAAGAAATTCCTCGCGCACGCCGACATCCGAGCCTGCCACGCGAGGTGTGATAGACATGATGAATGACACCTGACACGCCGATGACATTTCTTTTTATCTATTCGGTGAAAAAGAAATGTCTCACGAGCCCCGACATATGAGCTATAGCGGCGTCATTGGCGTGGCGGGTGACACCCAACCTGTTCGGCAAAAAGAAATTCCTCGCGCACGCCGACATCCGAGCCTGCCACGCGAGGTGTCATAGACATGATGAATGACACCTGACACGCCGATGACATTTCTTTTTATCTATTCGGTGAAAAAGAAATGTCTCACGAGCCCCGACATATGAGCTATAGAGGCGTCATTGGCGTGGCAAGCGACACCCAACCTGTTCGGCGAAAAAAAAAAAAAAAAAAAAATACAGGGTTCAAAGGAAAGTCGACATCCACCCCTGTCAAGGCTGAAGGAATCGATCAAAAGCGATTGCAGTGCCCCTAGTGGCAAAGTGTGGAAGTTAGCACATTTAAGTCAGCAACGAAGGAAGATAGACGCAAAAGGTTAATTATGATGTATATAACTCACGAGATGTAGTTAATCTCTTCAAGTAATTATATTACGCTGTACATAGATTTCGAGTATTTGTCATAAGCTGTAACATTTTTCTGTTCATCATGTTTTTTTATTATTCGACCTTCGTAGGAAGAGCTACACAGGTTTTTGGTTTGTTCTTGTTATTTTTGTGTTAATGTTGTAAATAAAGAGATGTATTTACCTTGAGATAAGGGAAGAAAACAGATTATGGCTCTGAGAAAAGAAGATGGTTCTATAACAAGAAATAGAGGCGAAATTTTGACAAGAGTGAAAGATTTCTACTCCAAATTATATGAAAGGGATGATACATGTACTCCAGACATCATGAAAGGTACCAGTACCAGAGTTCCTCCAGTCCTTCCAGCAGAAGTTGCACATGCAATCAAGAACATGAAGCGGGGAAAAGCTCCAGGAGAAAATGGAATTACTGTAGACATCATACAAGAAGCAAGTGGAGAAATCGAAACAGTACTCGCCCAAATTTTCACTCGATGCCTTAATGAAGGAAAGATTCCTGAGGATTGGAACACCGCTACAATGATCCTGCTACATAAGAAAGGTGACATTGAGGATCTCAGAAACTACAGACCTATCAGCCTCCAATCAGTGGTTTATAAAATCTTCACTAAAGTTCTTTCACACCGCTTGAAGGTAACACTGGACATGGCTCAACCGAGAGAACAAGCTGGATTCAGGAGTGGCTACAGCACAATAGATCATATCCACGTGCTGAGAGAACTAATTGAAAGAGCGAGGGAATATGAACTTCCATTGTGCATGGCTTTTATCGATTATGAAAATGCCTTTGATTCAGTGAAACCATCAGCAGTTACAATGGCTCTGAAATCCTGCGGTATTGAAGATGCGTACATTAATATTATTAATAACATCTATGAAAATGCAAGTGCAAAGATTCAGCTGTTTGAAAATACAACACATACAAAAATTGGAAAGGGAGTGGGACAAGGTGACACCATATCTCCGAAGCTCTTTAATGCCACATTGGAAAATGTCTTTTAATCACTGAACTGGGAAAACAAAGGGATAAAGATTAATGGAGATTATCTAACCCACCTTCGTTTTGCTGATGACGTAGTCATTTTTGCAACTACCCCATCAGAGCTGCAGAGTATGATCCAGGAACTTGCTGACAAGAGTAAAGAAGTGGGATTAAAAATTAACTTTCAGAAGACAAAAGTGATGTTCAATGCTTTTACAAGAAATGAAGATTTATCGATTGATGGAGAAAAGCTGGAGATAACAGACACGTACGTTTATCTTGGACAGCAGATATCAAGTGAGGGTCACATTGATGAAGAAATTAATCGGCGTACAAAAACTTGCCTGGAGAGCTTTTGGAAGAAACAGCATGGTTTTCAAGAA
The DNA here is from genome assembly GCA_039090855.1 of Macrothele yani. NCBI lineage: Eukaryota > Metazoa > Arthropoda > Arachnida > Araneae > Macrothelidae > Macrothele > Macrothele yani. Next base: position 3,659,023 of record CM077034.1, read on the forward strand.
CAATATGCCATTATGTCTTAAAAGAAAAGTGTTTGATCAATGCATCCTTCCAGTGCTTACGTATGGTGCACAGACGTGGACCTTAACTAAAAGAGACATACAAAGGCTGCAGACAACTCAAAGCAGCATGGAGAGGTGCATGCTTGGTGTAACCAGGAGAGATTAGAAGAGGAACTCGTGGATACGAAAAATGACAAGAGTGGAAGGCATCATGATCAGAGTTAAATCCCTGAAATGGCAATGGGCTGGACATACTGCCAGAAGGACAGACCATAGATGGACAGCCGAAATTTGAGATTGGATTCCAAGGGACAGGAAAAGACCCAGAAGAAGAATACATGGGAGATGGGTGGATGAAATTCGAAAGTATGCGGGAGTGACATGGAGGAGACTGGCACAAGACAGACCGTTGTGGAGGAAACTTGGGGAGACCTTCATCCAGCAGTGGATTGATAATGGTTGACAATTATGATGATGATGATTTACCTTGAATCTTGCTTCTTGTTTTAAATTTTCTCCTTACGTCACCAATTCCCCGAAATAATAAATATATATATTTTTTTATCCAGTCTAAAATTTCAGAATGCATGAACATACGACGGATGAGAGTGATTACACAGTGAAAGGTTTTTTATGAGACATTGAACTCCTCTCACTACATGCATTTTAATGAAGCAAACTTTTTTTAACTTAACTTTCAGTTCTGAAATTTTAGACTGGATTCCAAGGGACAGGAAAAGACCCAGAAGAAGAATACATGTGAGATAGGTGGATGGAATTCGAAAGTATGCGGGAGTAACATGGAGGAGACTGGCACAAGACAGACCGTTGTGGAAGAAACTTGGGCAGACCTTCGTCCAGCAGTGGACTGATAATGGTTGATGATGATGATGATGATATTTTTCAATATTTATTTATTGAATGGCATATCTATAGTGTGTACATTATTAATTACATAAAGATATTAGAACATTCACAATGAGTAGTATTTCGTCAAATTCGTTTAACACAAAGAGATTCTAGTTAAAAACATCATGTTGTAGTTAAAAAAATACTTCGTAATTGCACTGCCTCGCTGGCTGACGAAGTGGTAAAATGCAATCTGTTCACTCGAAGGTATTTCGTAGAACTGAAAGCTAAGTTGAAAAAAGTTCACTTCATTAAAATTTGTGTATTGAGAGGAGCTTATAATGAAGTAAATTTCTCCGTCATTTTTGGTCTACGCCGGGATCCGAACCCGAGTACGCTTATTCCGGAACAAGTCGCTCTACCAACTGAGCTACGCAGACATGTATTCTGATTCCTATCTGCCTTTATATCATGTGCGTCCTGCTGGCAGGTACGTCACATCTCCCCCCCGAAAGAGGGCAGGGGGCATGGCCCACGGATCACCCGTGACCATGAATCGTTGCAGGCAGACAACCACTGTAGAACGTGCACTTGAGAACTCCCAGTCAAACTGGTGTGTAGAATGCAACGTCACAAACATTTATTTTTCGAAGCACTGGAGAAGGGATTCTCTTATTTTTCCTATCTCGCGGTGTGGAAATAACATCACACCAATGCGAGATTTTGAACGGTCGGGTCATCCGGGTAGTTCGGGCGCCATTATAACGAAGTAAATTTCTCCGTCATTTTCGGTCTACGCCGGGATCCGAACCCGAGTACGCCCATTCCGGAACAAGTCGCTCCACCAACTGAGCTACGCAGACATGTATTCTGATTCCTATCTGCCTTTGTGTCATGTGCGTCCTGCTGGCAGGTACGTCACAAGCTCAATGTCTGATAAAAAAATCTTTCATTTTGTAATCTCTCTCATCCATCGTATGTTCATGCATACCATTGTTGAGTCGATATTCGTACTCATTGCAGATCGTCGGAGCTCGATAGTCTTCGAAAAATTTCGTCTGTCATATTAAACTGAGGTCTTGCAACCGTTAAAACTTTTAATTAAAAAGAGAAAGTTAAAATGCTAGTTTTTACCTTATAATGCTCCATGAATGAAGAAACTTGAGATACCTTGCATGTCATATTTGGGAACTTCAGGTGTGTAAGCGCACATGTTGTCACTAAGCAGCTATTGTGCAGTCATTTCTGTATAAACCAAATTTCAAAATCCTGTGAGTGTCGAAATTCGTTTCCAGTGTTCTTCGTGAAATTCCTGACACAAGAGACTACATTTAAATGCATAACATACAGACTCGTACATCTCGCTTACTCAATGCAACCATTGGGTACCAGCTCTTGCAGACTTAGGCCTGCACATAGTACGCGTTTCACCGTGCGACAACCACGGCAGTGTTGCCAACTCACTCATTCTGAAAGTCTCCAAATTAGCCATAAAAAGTCTCCAAAAGTGAAAAACAGTCCCTAAAAATCTGATTTTTTATTATGTTAAATTTTTGTACTTATCTGTGCGCCATTTAAAATTCAATGACACATTGCTATTACTATTATCTATTTCATACTTTAAATTAATAATGTAAAAAGAAGTGAATGTGATGCCTTTGTTACTTAATACGGCTGGGTGGGTGATAACGAACACCGTGAGCAATTATATTAATTCAACATTTGTCGAAATCATTACGCGGTTTCAGAAATGATTAACTATATGTCAACAAAATAGTTTCCATATCATCTACTGTTTCGCACGTAACTAGAAATTCAAGCATGGGAAAAACGTCCATATAATAAAAAAAATTATTTAAACTTGTCACTAATATTCCTTTTTGATGTTCCTTATAATAGTTTAGAATTTTATTATATGAAGATTACAAATTTATATGAAAAAATGTTTTTATATGTACAGTCACATGCATCATAAGTTGTCAAAGTCCTCCAATATGTAGAGACAATATGTATTAAATGATTAACATCATTCCAGTTGTTTAACTCATGATTCACGAAATTAATACAATAGAAAAGAATTTTCGAACCTCTTGATTATGATGCGTTGAATCAGTAATATGCCATCTTGTTATCGAAGAAGGCACGATTTTTCTTTCCTGTGGTATCAGCTTCCAAGTTGAACTTCGATCTTATAATTTCTTATTATAGATGATGGTTGCAAGTTTCGTTTTCCGTGGCTCGATATCCCAAACTAGTTTCAATTCCTTTTTTTGGAATCATCTTCAGTGGGTATTATGATCTACTTCTCATACACGTTGTATTTCGGCCACTTACATCAATTTTACTGGCGGCGTCCGACATTCCACGGCAGTTGTACTCTTGCGCATGCTATTTTTGGTATTAATGCTCATGGTTAGTCGTGTTTTGATATAATTGGATGATATGAATTTCTGATTCTAAATTAATTGGTGTTGCCATTCGTTTGTTGAAAACAATTAATAAGATCTTTTATTATATTTTTAGTGTTATTTTCTTTTTCGATAAAATATTTCCAAGTGTACGGTAGACTCATTGGATCATTATTATTACAATTTATTTCTTTAGTTTTTTTCAATCATTACTGCTTCTGAGGTTAATATTTGATTTTTCGTTTTATGTGAGGTTATTAATTTTGCATCATACCAAACAGGATAAGCTTCATTTTCAATACAATGATTTATTAATGATGTTTTGTTTTCTTTTTTATTCCAGTTGGATATATGTTCTTTTAATCTGGTCTTAAACCTTCTTTTTGTACTTCCTATATATACTTTATTTATTTCATTTCTTTCTATTTCTGTATAATATTTTGTTGATACAGAATATACTCCGGCTTTATCAAGCATTGATCTTCTTTCATTTCCTGTAGTTAATATAGTTTCGTTATCTATGACGGTTTCTGCTAATATCATTTTTTCTTTAACGCATTCCTTCTTTAGGATATTTGTTATTGGAGGAATGTAGGGAATTTTACCAGCAAATTTTATTTCATTTTTTTGTTTATTTTTACTTTCATTTAAATATTTCTTTGTATTTTCAAGTATATCATCTATGATCTTTTTCTTGTATCCAAATTTCATAGCAGTTCTTTTTATCCAGTTAATCTCTATCTTTTCTTTGTGTTTATTACAGGAATGGGTTAATGCTCTTCTTATGTAAAAGTGAAGTGCTGCCCCTTTATATTTCCAAGGATGATTTGAATCAATCGGAATTATCGTTGGAGTATAAGTTGGTTTTCGATATACTTCGTATTCAATCATATTATTTCGCCTGAATAAAGAAATGTCTAAATAGTGTAGTTGTCTGTTAACTTCTTTTTCCATAGTAACTTGTATTGTAGGATAAAAACTATTGTATTTGTTTACAAATGTTTCAAGTTCTTTTTCAGATTGCTTCCAGAAGATAAGGATATCGTCAACGTATCTTATGTATAGTATTAGTTGTTTTTGATTGAATGAATCCAAGAGTTTATTTTCTATGTCTTGTAATATTATTTCAGCAAGAAGTCCCAAAATTGGTGATCCCATTGGTGCACCTTGTTTTTGTCGGTATATTTTTTTATTATATGTGAAGTAGTTATTATCAGCTACTAGTTTCAATGCCTGGATAATACTAATTCTTTGTGCTTCAGGTATTTTTTCATCTTTTAACTTCTGATCTAATAATTGAATTGCTTCATAAACAGGAGTATTTGGATATAGGGAAACAATATCTAGACTGATCATCAGAAAATCGGTTGTTTTTAGTTCTTTAACTTTTTTAATCACTTCAATGGAATTATAAACATGTTGAAAGTAATACTGTTTTAAATGTTTAAATAGTTCTTTTTCAAGGAGAATAGTTGGAGCCGTTGTTTTATTTACTATTGGTCTTAATGGTTCTTCTTTTTTATGCGTTTTGATTTTGCTGAATATGCTTGGAATAGATGCTCCAACGGGCGGAATGGCTTTGTTTTTAATATTATCAGGCAAATGTCCATGGTTTTTTATATAAGCCATTTTTCTTAGAATTGTATCTGTTGGGTCAAGTGTAGTTTCTTCGATATCCAATTCTTCTATAGCCATTTTCATTTTTATATCATAATCATCTTTGTCTAATATAATAATTTGTTTGGCTTCATCAGCGCTTACGCATTTAATTGCTGGGTTGTTCTTGAGGTTCATTAGCTCTTGTGTCTCATATTTTATAGCTGGTATTTGTTCTTCTTTTTCTTTGTTATTGATTGCTCTTAATATTTTAAATCTTGTAGGGTTTTGTCTTTTATTTGGTAGTTTCTTGATGACGTCTTCTATATCATCATCATCATCATCATCATCATTGTCAACCATTATCAATCCACTGCTGGACGAAGGTCTCCCCAAGTTTCCTCCACAACGGTCTGTCTTGTGCCAGTCTCCTCCATGTCACCCCTGCATACTTTCGAATTTCATCCACCCATCTCCCATGTGGTCTTCTTCTGGGTCTTTTCCTGTCCCTTGGAATCCAATCTAAAATTTCGGCTGTCCATCGATGATCTGCCCTTCTGGCAGTATGTCCAGTCTTCTATATATGGGATTATTATCTCGGCTTTCGGAATTTTTTGTTTATATGCATATCTCATTCCTCTATTGAGTGCTTTAACTTGTAGATATGTCAATTCATTATTAGATTTATTAATGAACATTGGTTTGTCTTCTAATGTTGGTATTTTTTCTTTTTCTTCTTTGTTATTATATATTTCTCTTATGAAGTTTTCAATTTTATGAAAGTGTCTCTCCTTCTATCTTTAAATTGTTGTCTTTCTATAATAGCAAATATTTTAATTAATGCTATTTTTGTTTCTTCTTTATCTTTATCTTGCATACATTGATTATATAATCTGTAGTTTTTCGTACTCAATCTATCAATGTCTTTTTTTTTTTCTCTAATAGAGGCTCTTAATCTTTTAATTTCACAGGTTTGTAAAATGGTTTTATCTTTATAATTCATTGGTTTATTTCTAATCTGTAAAAATTTAGGTGTAACTCACTACAGCCTTATTCACAAATATGGTGAAGTATGCTGTAATGATGATACTCCATGTCACATCCCTTTACCTTGGAAAACGGTGCTTAATGAGTTATAACATGTAGAGACTTACACCAATTATTTCCTTCAAACATAGTTTTTAATACGTTGCTTGACACGTAATATATTTATCGATTGGTCACTTTCTGTCATAAGGACTTCCCTATCAAGGCTATCATACAAAGGATCTCATTACCTATGTTGGAACGAAGCCAACATCCTCGCCACGCCCTACTCAAAGCATCAATCCTACTACTAGACAAAGAAAGGTGACTTGATCACGCTAGTTACGTTAACTAAAACTTTTACAAAAAGTTCGTAAGTTGGAAGCTTTCGACCTTATCTTAGGTCTTCATCACGCCAATGGAGGACTAAGATTGTTGCCAGATTCTACATTTGAATTTTCCTATTTTTGTTGCCAAAACTTAGAATTGATCTCCAGATTAACGGAATGTAGAGAGAGATTCGGAGTTGCAAGTCATTGAGCTGAAAATAATTTCTATGCTTTCACGGTAACGGAGGGCAAAACGATTGTCAAACGAAGCAATTCGTTTTGCTTCGTTCCAGTGGGGAACTGCAGATGTGTCTTCCATTGTCAAAATAGACAAGGCAGTGTTGGGATTGCCTTTCAGAAACATCTTTTCTATGTTCTAAAATTCTATGGCTTATGCTCCTGTATGTGCTTCCAATGTATAAGTTATCCCCAGTAGAAGAAGAGATAGGAATGCAGTAAACTCCTGGGAGGTTCAGGCTTTCAACTTTGTCCCTATCCCTTTGTAGAAGTTTCAAGATGTTTGGGGTAGATTTAATGGCAAGATGGTAACCAAAACTTCTAAAAAGAATCTGTAACTTATAAGCATAGGAAGGATGGTAAGGAACAGAACCACAGAATTTCAGGTCTTCTTTCTTGTGAGGAAGGAGGCATTCGATTTTCGAATGGTTTTCATATTTCTTTATGAGGGAGTTGACTGTAACAGCAGGGAAACCATGAGAGAGGGCTATTGTAGAAATTTTGGAGAGTTCTTCTTGAAGAGAGAGTTGGCTGTTGCAAATGATATGAGCCCTGTGGATGTAGGACTTCAATGCTGCAAGCTTGTAGAGATGCAGGGTGCAAGATTTGTAGGGAATGATGTTAGTGGCTGCAGAAGGTTTTCGATAGACGGAACGAGTAATGGAGAGATCAGCGTTTCTGCAGATAGATACATCCAGGAAATCAATTTTGTGATTTACTTCCTTAGATATAGTGAGCTTAATGGAAGGAAATTTTTCTGTAATGGAGTTGATCAGTATCTGTAGCTCAGACTCGGAATGTGGCCAGCTAATGAAAATGTCGTCTACATATCTTAACCATAGGGAAGGTTGAAAAGGGTGTAGAGGAATTATGGAAACTTCAATATGTTGCATGTAGATTTCAGCAAGCAGAGGGGAAAGAGGTGAGCCCATGGGGAGACCAGATTGTTGCCTATACACAATTTTGTTGAAAACAAAACAACTATGTTGATGAATAGTGTGGAAACAATCATAAAGATCTTTGATAAGAGGACCGGGGGTTCAAAATGAAGAATCAATTTCTTCATGAGGAGCATGTAGGAATCAAAATATGGTACAGAGGGAAACAAAGATTCTACATCAAGAGTATACAGATTATCACAAGGAGGAAAGGAATTAGGAAGGTTGTGGATGAAGTTTGAAGTAGAGACAACTGTATGAGGATGGTTGGCTGCCAGGGATTTGCATTTGAGGACCAATCTCTTTTCAAGGTTTACTGCTGGAGAAAAAGAATATTCCACTAAAGGTCTGATGGGGTTACCAGCTTTATGCAGTTTCACTTGCAGGAAGAGCCTGGGAGTTCTAAAGTAAGGAGGGGGTGATATATCACCAAGGAAGGATTGAAGAGTTTCTTTCTTAGCTAATCTGTCAACTGAGTTTTTGAGTGAGTTGGTGGTGTCTGACTGTAAAGGGATGCAGTTGGCAGATGTAAGAAAAGAAAGCACTTTTTGGTTTAGAGTTTCTTTACCACATCTGCCAACTGCATCCCTTTACAGTCAGACACCACCAACTCACTCAAAAACTCAGTTGACAGATTAGCTAAGAAAGAAACTCTTCAATCCTTCCTTGGTGATATATCACCCCTCCTTACTTTAGAACTCCCAGGCTCTTCCTGCAAGTGAAACTGCATAAAGCTGGTAACCCCATCAGACCTTTAGTGGAATATTCTTTTTCTCCAGCAGTAAACCTTGAAAAGAGATTGGTCCTCAAATGCAAATCCCTGGCAGCCAACCATCCTCATACAGTTGTCTCTACTTCAAACTTCATCCACAACCTTCCTAATTCCTTTCCTCCTTGTGATAATCTGTATACTCTTGATGTAGAATCTTTGTTTCCCTCTGTACCATATTTTGATTCCTACATGCTCCTCATGAAGAAATTGATTCTTCATTTTGAACCCCCGGTCCTCTTATCAAAGATCTTTATGATTGTTTCCACACTATTCATCAACATAGTTGTTTTGTTTTCAACAAAATTGTGTATAGGCAACAATCTGGTCTCCCCATGGGCTCACCTCTTTCCCCTCTGCTTGCTGAAATCTACATGCAACATATTGAAGTTTCCATAATTCCTCTACACCCTTTTCAACCTTCCCTATGGTTAAGATATGTAGACGACATTTTCATTAGCTGGCCACATTCCGAGTCTGAGCTACAGATACTGATCAACTCCATTACAGAAAAATTTCCTTCCATTAAGCTCACTATATCTAAGGAAGTAAATCACAAAATTGATTTCCTGGATGTATCTATCTGCAGAAACGCTGATCTCTCCATTACTCGTTCCGTCTATCGAAAACCTTCTGCAGCCACTAACATCATTCCCTACAAATCTTGCACCCTGCATCTCTACAAGCTTGCAGCATTGAAGTCCTACATCCACAGGGCTCATATCATTTGCAACAGCCAACTCTCTCTTCAAGAAGAACTCTCCAAAATTTCTACAATAGCCCTCTCTCATGGTTTCCCTGCTGTTACAGTCAACTCCCTCATAAAGAAATATGAAAACCATTTGAAAATCGAATGCCTCCTTCCTCACAAGAAAGAAGACCTGAAATTCTGTGGTTCTGTTCCTTACCATCCTTCCTATGCTTATAAGTTACAGATTCTTTTTAGAAGTTTTGGTTACCATCTTGCCATTAAATCTACCCCAAACATCTTGAAACTTCTACAAAGGGATAGGGACAAAGTTGAAAGCCTGAACCTCCCAGGAGTTTACTGCATTCCTATCTCTTCTTCTACTGGGGATAACTTATACATTGGAAGCACATACAGGAGCATAAGCCATAGAATTTTAGAACATAGAAAAGATGTTTCGAAAGGCAATCCCAACACTGCCTTGTCTATTTTGACAATGGAAGACACATCTGCAGTTCCCCACTGGAACGAAGCAAAACGAATTGCTTTCGTTTGACAATCGTTTTGCCCTCCGTTACCGTGAAAGCATAGAAATTATTTTCAGCTCAATGACTTGCAACTCCGAATCTCCTCTCTACATTCCGTTAATCTGGAGATCAATTCTAAGTTTTGGCAACAAAAATAGGAAAAATTCAAATGTAGAATCTGGCAACAATCTTAGTCCTCCATTGGCGTGATGAAGACCTAAGATAAGGTCGAAAGCTTCAACTTACGAACTTTTTGTAAAAGTTTTAGTTAACGTAACTAGCGTGATCAAGTCACCTTTCTTTGTTAATATTGTTACGTGTTTTGCCCATAATCGTCATGTTACAAACCTACTACTAGAAAGTCTATTTATTCAAAAATATGGTGAAGTATGCTGTAATGATGATACTCCATGTCACATCCCTTTACCTTGGAAAACGGTGCTTAATGAGTTATAACATGTAGAGACTTACACCAATTATTTCCTTCAAACATAGTTTTTAATACGTTGCTTGACACATAATATATTTATTGATGTTAAGAAACCTTTCACGAGATATGATGTCCATCACGAGCATGTCACAATATCAAGAAAACCACATAACATTAATGTAAATACTCAGTTCCATTCTGCTAATAACATCTGGAGATGGGTCCGTTGCGGGCCTGAAAGTTCTAATGTATTTTATATGAATTTAATAATTAAAATTCATCACATTAAATCATCTAAACAGTCAAATGTGTTATTTGAATCTGTTATTAGAATAATGATCGTGTAAAGACGGCAGAAATCAACATAGAAAATAGAGAGTCATGAATGGCTGTGTATGAAAAGGTAATTTTTCCTACTGTGATGTATGGCAGTGAGACCTGGTACTGCAGAAGAGACAGAGGTAGTGGAATGACAAGTCTCATACAGGGACAGACATTGCATTTGCGTAAGCTGAATAGACAGACATATATAGGCAGGGCTGGAAAATTACCGGGCGCCAGGTCGCCTAGAAATTTGGTCCTGGCGCCCAACTTTTTTTTTACTTCAAATTTCATAATTTGAAGTATAATTTGAAGTCATTACTTTCAGTTATTTTTTTTTTTTTTTTGATTGGAGGTTTAACGACCACCGTGAGCAACTCAATGGGCTATAAGCAGTCGCCCATCCCTAATTATTTATAAATTCTGTCGGCTTTTATCCTCATGCATGTGTTTCAAGCAGAGAAATGCTTTGAAACTCTCCGAGTCATGTGACTAACCTGTCAGATCGCGGAAGCCCCAGGAGCAGAACAAATCCCCTATTGCAAAACATTTTCTTTTTAATCTCAGATTTCAATGCCCTGCGGAATATATTGGGTATATAAATAAGTTTTGAGGGATTTGAGGTGAACAAAACACGCTGTTGGAGAACAGAAACAATATTTTAATATTAATCGAAGTATGCTCCCTCTGAAGCTACAACTTTACCCCATCTTTCGGGCAGTGAACGTGCGCCCCAAAGGAAGAATTCCGGTTCCTTAGAAGAGATCCAGTTGTCCAGCCAATTTTTGATGTCTTCATAAGAACTAAACCGTTCTCCAGTTTTTCACAGGTCGAGAAACATGTGGTCTTGCGTTGTCATGCTGTAAGATGACTTTGTTGTGTCTATTCTCCCATTCCAGCCGTTTTTGCGTGAGAGCTCATTTTAAACACATTAATTGGGTTCGATACCGATCACCAGTAATAGTTTCTGACGGTTTCAGCAGTTCACAGTGGATCATAACCTTCTGGTCCCACCAGATACACAGCATTACCTTTGAACCATAGATATTGCATTTTGGCGTTGAAGGACCTGGTACACCTGGCTTCACCCATGCTTTCTGCCGTTTAGGGTTATCGTACCATATCCATTTCTCGTCAGCAGTAATAATACGATGCAAAAAAAACCTTTCTTTTTTGTCTTTGAAGCAGCAATTCGCAAATGGTTTTTCAACGTTCAAGGTCTCTTTCCCGCAAAGCATGTGGAACCCAATTCCCTTCTTTTTGCACCATTCCCATGGCAGCTGAACGTTGTGAAATGCATGGTTGACTAACATTTAATGCTGCTGCTAGTTCTTTTTGGGTCTGGCATGGATCCTCGTCGAGTAAAGCTTCCAATTCGGCATCATCAATTTTTTTGGGTGGTCCAGAACGTTCTTTATCACTGACATTGAAATCGTTCCTTTTGAATCGTCTAAACCAATACTCCCATGTTTTTATGGATGGGGAATGTTCACCATAGATTTCTGACATTAAGCGATAGCTGTCGGCAGCACTTTTCTTGACAATAAAGTAATGCACTAACACTTCCCGCAAATGCTGTTTTGTCGGGACGAAAGTTGCCATTTTCCATCGAGTAAAACAAACACGTCTTAGCACCTCAATCGAACATCGTATACCGACTCCGACAGCTGGGGTCTCGTACGGTGATATCGCAGTGTTGCCACCTGAAAATACATGCAAGCAGTAATAAGTACGACATCGAACAGAAATCTCTCAAAACTTATTTATATACCCAATATATATATATTTTTATCTTAGATTTCAGTTTCCTTGTAGAATATTTTTATTTATAGAACATATTTTGTTAAATCTTGAATTTCAATTCCTTGCAGAACATTTTTTTATCTTAAATTTGCAAGTGTAATGCTCGGTCGTGTACATGCCGGTAAGTCCTCTTGTCCACACTCCCCTCTTTTCTGCCCGGAGCACCGAACAACCCCCTGCCCTCCCCCTACATCTATCCACCCCTACCATTTGGGATGTAGGAGATTGTTTTTCCCTGCACTTTTTGAAAGACCCTTTTTCCCTCCACGCTAGCATGTTGTGAAAGTGGGAAGCGCCAAGCCGCACTGAACCACAGATTGCTGGAAAGAGTGTTTGTTAGGTGTCCATCTTGGAAAAATCACCTCAAGTCAATAGCAGCAAAAAACTCCGGACGGCAGGATTCTCCCCCAAAAGTTTTAAACTCCTGCCAAGGCTGAAGCCTTGCTCCCACCGAAGTAAAGTTGCTAGGAAGGAGTCTCCCGCGTTAGAAAATTTTTAGGAAAATATAATCTGGGCCCGTATTTTGACCACTCACAAAATTTGAGCTTTAAAAACGTATCCATCATAAAATTACGTGCGTTAAAAACTAATTTTTTGCAGAGCTCCGAAAATTGCAGTCGAATACATCGTTCGTGTTGGAAATATAATAAATTTATGAATACGTGAATCGGCTTCCATATGTAGCGTCCTGGACAATTCGTTTTGCATATTGCCAACTGTTACAAATCAGGCACGTGATTCTTTAGTGGAATTTCGCTTTTTCCATTATTTGGGATTGATACAAAAGTGAAGAGAATTTGGGGGGAGGCAATTAATGTGTGTGGGGGAGGTTGTTTTCCGTCTAGGAACAGAATTTCATTTTTCAAAAACTTAAAAAAATTCCCGTAATCATTATTTCTACTTCTTCCGCAGTTGCCTTTGCCCAATACTGTTGCTAAATATCATTCTATTGCATAAATGTTTGTATTTCAGCTTGAAACTGCAGGCAACAATTTCCGGAAACGTGAATTCGACGGAGTGAAAACCTCCCTGTGATCTTTAGCCATGAATTTCTCCCGAGGATTCAGGAAATTTTGCTTTTGTTGTCATCATTTGAGTCATTCTGGAGAGCAATGAGAATGAGGGGGAAGGGGTGCTTTCTGGCTTAAAATGGAATTCCATCTTTCAAAACATTCAAAAATGGAAGCTAGACGGCATGACGGTTTTTCCGGTACTCATTTTTTTTTCTCGTGATTCCCTCTGTTCAGTATTAACGTAAAATATGATTTTGTTCAGTAAATGATTGTGTTTCAGCTTCAAAATAGAGGAAAATATTCTGAAAATGGAAATCGGACTAAGCGAAGAGTTAAAAAAATAAATAAATAAACTGCGCTCCACTCGGAATGGGTTGTGTTGGCATAATTATAAAGAGCTCTCTGTGTTGGCATAATTATAAAGAGCTCTCTGTGTTGGCATAATTATAAAGAGCTCTCTGTGTTGGCATAATTATAAAAAGAGCAGGTATTTTATTGAATTTTGAATAATTAATATTTCCAAGAACTCATGTCAGTTCTGAGCAGAAGAAAGAATTAGAAGATCTTTCCAATTTTATTGAATTTGTAAAGGTTTTACTATGTGTTCCACACTCTGAAGATGAAAAAAAAAAAGGGTTTATTCTTTTATATTATCTTATAATTCTAAGTCATCAGTTATGAAACTGTATGACAGATAGTTTGTTCTATATTTGTTAGTATTTTTATTCTGTAAAGCAACTTTTGTGTTTAGATGAAAGAAAATTTCATCCAAACTTGAGGTTCCATGTATTTAAAATTGAGGAAATTTTAAAAGGTAACTTCCTTAAACTGTCCTTTTTATGATTTCCTAATTTGTGTTGTACAATAACAAAAACCTGTAATTAATTATCCTGCAATACACATTCCTTTTTATGTTTAGATTTTCATTAAAACTATAGAATCCTGTGATTTATACACCAAATTCGAATTTCATTTAGCAATAAGTAGTTTGGGTTATAGGCAGTGCTTAATACACTTATATTATTACTCTTTGTTCCGACATCATCACCATGCATTACGTTTGTGCATGATACTTTCAAATTTGCTTTCGTTTCACCTGGCTTCTAAAGTTTGGAGCTTATTTTCCCAGCCCTGCATATAGGGCACTCATTATTTTGGCAATGAGCTGACATAACTGCTTTTACATATAGCTGGCACAAGAAAAATGAATTCAGTTTAATAAAATGAAAAAAACAAACAAACCTTTAATTAGTTTTGATTCTGATTGCACTAGGTGTGGATTATTTAAAAATATGAGCCTCCTAAAAAGTTGATTGTCATCGCAAGCAACATCTTCCACGACATAATCTCCACTGATCTCACTAGTCCCTCGAACTTTAATTTCTCTGCTGCCAACATCATCTCCAACTGACAGAAAAGGAACCTACAAGGAAACAGACAAATCGAGAGGATATATTTCTTTCATGTGTGTGCACTAGACATAGCACAGTATTAACATGCAATTCATTTTATCTCTATTTATAACAACAGTACCAGCAGAATTTTCTTCACGAAATGCAATGAAATGACTCCAGCTTTAGATGCACTTTACAAAAAATGTGCAATACTACGTTTCCATGGTGGACCATCCTTCTCAAGTGTGGCAAGTCCACCATTTCCCACACTAGAGCCCATAAGAGTAAGTTCTTTGAGTCTTTGTAATCAGAGAAGTACACTGCCGGACAATTGCTAAGGACGGATGACAATAGCAACAATAGCAACCATAAAATGGAAGGCAGGAAAATGTGGAAATTAGCATAAGTGCAGGATACAGTAAGACGTTTTGTGCGTATGCAAATTTTGGATTGCCGAACTTGTTTGTGACGTCATAGCGCTGATAAGAGATATGAAGGATTTGACGCTTATTGACCGTTGTTGTTCAAACGCAAAGTTGAAAGGGAAAGAATCAATTGACGAACATGCAAGTTTCAGTATGTCTTCCCGACATCACCTAGATGATTTTACGCGTGGCCGTATTATTGGCAAGATTGAAGAAGGGCGAAAAATAACAGATGTTGCCAGGGAGTTCGACGTCAGCCACAGTGTTGTTTCAAGGCTTTGGAAATCATTTCAAACAAATGGAGAGTGTAGCAAACGTCACGGGGGAGGTCGTGTTCGCAGCACGACACCTGCAGAAGATCGGTACATAGTGCTATCAACAAAAAGACACCGGCGCAGCACAGCTAGTGAGGTAGCAAATCAGTTTATGGCTGCTACTGGCAAGCGGATCTCCCGAAAAACTGTCGCCAGACGTTTGCATGAAGGAGGACTATACGCCCGCCGTCCTGTTGTGTGCATCCCATTGTCCAGACGTCACCATACCGCCCGTTTGCAATGGTGCCATCAACATCGCAATTGGACTGATAACGACTGGTCTGCTGTCCTCTTCTCAGATGAGAGTAGATACAGTCTATCGTCTGATTGTCGATGACAACTGATCTGGCGTGATAGTGGTACTGCATATTGTCCAGCAAACATACAGGAAAGAGATCGATATCCGACATGTAGTGTCATGGTATGGGCTGGCATCATGATCAATGGCCGTACGTTCCTCTATGTGCTTCCAACTGGGACTATGACTGGCCAACGATACATTAATGATGTTCTGCTACCTCATGTTCGCATGTTCCGTGGTGCTGTTGGTGATAGATTCATTTTCATGGACGACAACGCAACATGTCATCGAACAGTCATCGCCTTCCATGGTGGCCATATCCCGTATTGACATCTTACGCCGGAACGCCTGCGGACGGTAATTGCATTTTTCACGTTTACGTATTATTCTGCACAAAATGGCCTGTTTGTCCCTTGAACATGTTCCTAAGCCTTCTGGATTTCAGAGCACAATAAATTGTCTTTCTTGTAATGTCCTGGCATTCTGACATTATTTTATTTCACTTGGCATCCAACCACACTTACTTTTTATGCGCTATATAGCCGTTTATGATCCGTACTTAGCAATTGTCCAGCAGTGTATTAACAGATTTTGCAGATAGTTTTAGCTTTTAGATTACAAAAACTAGAAATGTTATTTACAGCTATTATAACATTTACTGGAGGCATTATTTAGGTTAAAGATTAATATACTTCCTTCCAGGGGCGTATCTAGAGGGGGATAGGGGTGGGGCGGAGGTGGGGGCAAGCCCACCCCCAAATCTGTTTCATTTTTTATGTTATCTGTCAAAATAAGGCTAAATAATCAAACTGTGCTTTCCAACATAATTTTTATATATGTATGCAGAGATGCCAACCTGTTTCAGATATTTTCAGTAGTACTCGTACAAATTTTTAGTTGTTTTGGCCATTTTTCAGTAGTCATACCAAAAAGAATAATTTTAACCGAGGAAAACAACTCAATTAATTTAATTAGCATTTTTTACTTACTTATTCATTTCTATACATGAAAATCTGTATCAAAATATTCCAAATTTTTTCACATGGGAAATAATATACACCATAACTGATACATTTTTTTTTACACAACAAACAATTGATTAAACAGCTTTCTTTAGTGATTTCGCTGTACAGTGTTTTGCAGATTTGAGTTCCTCGGCAGAAAATCTTTTTCATAACACACTTCCCCAGAGGAGAACATATTCATTTTTGCAATAAGAAGTGCTTCTACAGTTTCCAAACCTAAAATAGGTTGGAAACGGGCTTGATTTTTCGCACTAAACTAAAATCTCTCTTACTCACAGCATTCGAGTGTGGAACTACAAGTATTGCAAACATTACTTTCGAGAGAATAGTATACTTAACTGCTCCATTACAGCCTCTTAATTTTGAGATTTCTGATCAAGTGACATCTATTGTATCTGTTACTGCTATGGTCTCTAATTTGTCAGCTTGATAACAAGGAATTCCGCTTCCAGTATATCAAGTTCATTTTCAGTTATTATAAATGGAAGGTGTTTGACTATGTGTAATACAGAAGTAAATGATGTTATGGCTCTAAGTGAAGGATCTACTACTTCTGCATGTTTTAAGAATTCATCATAGATCAGTATCTTTTCTTGAATATAAGAACATTCTTCAATGTGAAATTTTCCGACAGGTGTATAGAACTTAGAAAGTTTATTTTCGTTTAAAATGATTTCACTTTAATACATTCTTGTTTTTACTCCAATTACCAGTTGTGTCCTTTCTGATTTTCCTTTTTTGAAAAACTGTTATTTGAAAAATTAAGCTCAACATCACCATCAGTACGACAGTAGGCTTCACAAACCCCTTGGATGCCGTGACAATTTTATCCATCATGCTGAAAGAACTTTCAGTTTGAGGACCATGAATGCATGATAGCTTTCACTATTTTAGATAAAAGGTAGTGTAACTTGGAGAATATGAATGCTTTTGAATATCATGTATCAATTCTTAAAAAAATTTCAGCTTTGTCACTTTTGTTTTTGGACCCCCCCCCTCCTTTATCAAGCTGATATGCAAACCTTTTTTGGGGGAATATGTAAGAATACAGGATACACGCCTCGGAACATCATTGGGGGAAAAAATTACAGTTACGGGAGAAACCTTTGCTACGTCAGATTTCCGTTTTCGGACATTTCCCTTTCATATTCAAGGTGAAATACATATATTTACGAAATAAAATGAAATTTAACAACAATACTAGGCACAGGAAACATCACGTGAAAAATAAAAGTATGATTACGGGAGAAATCTTCACTGTTTCCCAAAGTTTTGAAAGACGAAATTTCCGTTTTTGAAAGTTTCAGGCGGAAAGCATCTTTCACCACTAACAACTGCCCCAAAATTTCTGTTCAATTATGCATCGATCTCGAGGATGACCCAAATTATGACGAAAAAGCAGAAATTCCTCGAAGCCAAAGATTACACGGGAATTTTTGAGCCGTCGAATTTCCGTTTTCGGAAGTTTCCCCTTCATTTTCAAAGTGAAATACAAAGATTTATGGAATAAAATTATGTATAACAACAATACTGGACAGAGGCAACATCGCAGGAAAACGAAATTACGATTACAGAAGAAATCTTTATTTCGTCCACTTCCGTTTTTGAAAGGCGAAATGCTGTCCCGATGCGTATTTTTATGCGTTAGTAAAATTCTTAGATGCGTAGTTTTACGCATTTCTCGACGTGTGTTTTTGCGTGTTGACGTGTATTTTACGCGTTTCTCGATGCATACTTTTACGTGTTGATGCGCACTTTACGCGCTTCACGACGTGTATTTCTACGCGTCGTGAAAAATTCACGATGCATATTTTTACGCGTTGGTAAAATTTCGATGCGTACTAGATGCGTAATTACGCATTTTGGTGAACTCTGCAACGAAATCCAAGCAAACTTTTCTGCAACGCAAGAAAAAAACTTCCAAATATTAATTACTGACACGAATGGTCGACGCACGATTTAAAAAAACTCTGATGCCAGGCAATGACACTCACGTTCTGCACCAAAAGATTTTCAACAGCTTGCCGCTGCACTGCGAAAGGGCTTCAGGCCGAACTCCGCCTACGTCCACCACCAAAGCGAGCTACATGGTTACGCTCAACGTCCCCAGAATGTTGCATGCTGGGGAGGGAGGGTTTTCACTACTCAGCGCAAGGCCACACATTCTTCGAGTGCCGGCCGCTCACGCTAAGAACTGAGCAGCTTCGAGAGGCAGAACTGGAAGTGCAGGCAGCATTGCAAACATGACGGATCGTCAAGTGGCCACCGTTGCGTTGGAATGGGGAACAAGCAAAATAAAAATTAATAACTTCCATTAATTTTCCGTACAAAAATCACGGTTTTCTGTATTCTGTAGTAAAAGAGCTTTTTCCATAGGAACTACGGAGATTCCGTAGTTGTTGGCATCTCTGTGTATGTTAAATCAAAATTTGTGTTATTAGAAAAGTTTCTGAATCATGAATATTTACTGCTGGAAAAATCCAACTGCTAAGTACGGATTCAGTGAAAGATCATTGCGGGAAGGAGACAGAGGTCAGAGAAAGAAGGGTGGCTTATATCCGTGGTCAGGAAAACAGCTGTAGGTTTTTGCGGCACCAACTCCTAATGGGCCAGACCAGGGATGATGTCACATATCACCGCTCCTCTCTGCCTGGCGCCAGTCGTTACTAGGACACGTGCAGTGACACTCGACACCTCACTTCACTGCCCAGCCACCTGTTTTGATACTTTACTGATTCCGAGCTGTAATTTGGAATGTTCTCATATGATTTTTATTGTGACTGGAACTGATTTTTTTAGGGAATCTATATTTTGCAGTAGGTTTCCATATATGCTATGTAACAAATCCACTTTTTTCTCGTCGCTCAAAAAATTAACAAACTCACTGTTACCTGCATACAATCCTATGTCGTTTGAATCTAAAATGCTTTCAGACTTTTCATTACCATCTGCATCTCCGTCATGCGTATTGGTTGAAGCTCATGTGCAGCACAGACAGCAGCTAAATGAGCTGGGAGTGACTCAATAAGATGCTGGAAGGTGTTCACAGGTATGTGGAGCCATGCTGACAGAAGTGCATCCGATAGCTGCTAGAGGGTGTGTGGTGAAGGATCCATAGAGTGAACAACATGATCGAGGTGATCCCACAGATGCTCAATTGGGTTTAAGTCTCGGGAATTAGGGGGCCAGGGAAACACTTTGAAGTTTTCATCATGCTCTTCCACCCACTCTCGGACATTTCTAGCTGTGTGACACGACAATCAAAATGTACGGGTACGTGTGGTCTGCAAGGATGGATTCATAACGAATTTGGTCCATAATAGTGCCTTCCACAGGTATGAGTGGATCCAGGAAATGCCACGAAAACATTCTCCAGACCATAACGCTGACCCTACCAGCTTGTGTTCTTCCAGCAATGGTTGAAGAATGTTTGCTCTCCAATGTTCATCGCTTTATATGCCAACTTCCATCCGTTGGATGAAGCAGAAAACGTGCCTCATCAGAGAAGGCAATCCTTTGCCAATCAGCGGAGGCTCAATTCTGATACTGCCATGCAGATGCAAGTCTTTTCTGCGGACGCACCTTCGTTAGCACAGGTGCAGTGACCATCCGTCTGCATTGGAGCCCCATACACGGCAGGGTTCGTGGAACTGCTAGTTTAGACACACTTCCGGTAACCTCCTGGTTCATTTGGCAGCAAGTTTGTCCACTGTAGTGTGTCAATTGGCCCTCACGCACCTTCGAAGTCAACATTCACCTCTCCCATCGATGGCACGTGGTGCTCCGGGGAGTTTCCACATCGCTTATTCGCAATGGCTACATTTCTCCAATCAAGATACACTTTAACCACAGCAGCACGCGAACGGTTCTCAAACTGCGCTGTTTCGGAAATACAGCCACCCTTGGCCTGAAAGCTGATAATCATTCCTGTTTGCAAATCTAATAAATCACTCCTTTTATCCATGACAGCAAGGAGTGATATGTTTTCAGAATGCCTACAACACACCTTATATACCCTCCAAGCCAGCTCACGACACGTGCCTTCTTTCACTGGCTACATGCTGTTGACATCAAAAGCAGGAGGTGCTCACAATAATGTGAATCGACTGTGTACACACACAGCACACAGATCATGTTGTGTGTATTATGTGACATCTCCAGCTCCATATCCCAGCAAAAACACAAGTGCTGGGAAACTGCTGGCCGCCAGCTGGCAGTGATGGGTCACTGCTGGCTGAAATCTGCCGCTCACGGCCCGGTAGTGGTCCATTGGTGGCAGCGCTATCAGTTGGCAAGCCATTGATGGCCCTGCAGCATCGCCGTTAATTGTGGGCCTCCAAGCAAGTGCCACTAGTGGCCCGTTGCTGGCAACCAATGCAACCCCCAACAGCAGGTGGAAGCGTCGGGACTGCGCATGCGCAGAAGCAACACTTGCTGTGTCCTCTCATGTTACCAGTTAGTTGAAGGCGACGCTATCGCCATCGTGTTATTTTAGTGGATGTTAAGAAAAAAATCCATATGTGGAGAGGCGAATTAATTTCCTAATGAAATTTTACGTCGACGAAGATATCATATTAAGCCGTGAAATACTAGATTACAGCCATGAAATACACCCACTCCATTCCCATGAATAACAATTCATGGAATGGAGTGGATGAATAACAAGAAAAAATTTGAAACCGCTTGAAACACATATCCTGGAAAACCATTAAAATAGCGTTTGTTGGGAAAAAAAAAGAATTATACGCGTACAAAATTGATTAATTATTTGAAAAAAAGAAAAAGCAACGCTATGTGGTGTACTCATCCATGGGTTGAATACACAAGACTGGGAGGAATTCGCTTCTAAAAATAACGAGAAGTAAAATAAAATATATTTTACTCTTTAAAACAAATGTAGCTTCGGACAACGGAAAGGAAAGGAACAACGTTAAAAATGTAACAGAGTGTGACATGAACCCGGGTAAATATATATTTATTCAACAATCTCTTTTCAAGACGGCAAGGACAGTACAAAACTTTGGAAAGCGACTCTAAGTATGTACACGCCTTGAAAATAAGTGAAGTTCCCTTAAGGTAAAAAAAAAAACTATCGTTACGTTGAAAAAATTAATTTATCAATTATATGAAACTGACTTTTATGAAAAATACCTCGCAATATTATAAAATGAAAGAGGGAAGCATTCGATTACAAATTGCAAAATTGCATACCAAACAGATAGCTTCCAGCACGTATTGAGCGTTGTGAATTAGTCCGGTCGGTAGCGAGTGCGGCTTCCACGTAAAGGGCCCAGGATCGAGTCTAGTCAGATGCAAACGGTGATTTTCCGGTCTGTCAAGAAAATTTCCCCAGCAAAGTGCGTTAATTTACAAGCTTCGTAAGGGTAGAAAAAAAAAATTGGAGCTTTAGGAAACTGGTTATCCTTGCTTTTTTTTTTTTTTTTTTTTTATTATTGCTACTACTGGGAAATTGGCGGACAAGATTCGGCAAGCCACCAGTTACGTCACGTGGTTGCTGGCTGCCACTAACGGCCCACCAGCGGACCCTATTAGGATAGCCATCATTTCTGGCAAGTACTCGCAGGGCCACTGAAGGGCCACTTGTGGCAGTTACTGCCTGTGATGGACCACTGATGGCCCTGTTGTGGCATATGACAACTGATGGGGTGCCAACTGTTGGCCAGCTGTTGGCCTGAACTGCTGGCCCTTCTGTTGGCCGCCCGGACATTTTATTGACGGTTCGGCAGCGGCAACATAGTGCTGGGCCAGCAATACTGTTTTCGCTGGGATGTTGGTGAAAGATTTTGTCGCAATGAGGATATCACCAATTCCCTGGCCTTGTGCCCACTGGGTGGCACAGGGCCAGAAAATCCTTAATCAAAATGTATGCACATTTTCAGATGATGTAATAGCTGGCAAAGTTTATTTGTCATCTGATGTATGTATGTATCATCATCATCATCATTGTCAACCATTATCAATCCACTGCTGGACGAAGGTCTTCCCAAGTTTCCTCCACAACCGCCTGTCTTGTGCCAGTCTCCTCCATGTCACCCCTGCATACTTTCGAATTTCATCCACCCATCTCCCATGTGGTCTTCTTCTGGGTCTTTTCTTGTCCCTTAAAATCCAATCTAAAATTTTGGCTGTCCATCGATGATCTGTCCTTCTGGCAGTATGTCCAGCCCATTGCCATTTCAGGGATTTAACTCTGATCATGATGTCTTCCACTCTTGTCATTTTTCGGATCCACGAGTTCCTCTTCTTATCTCTCCTGGTTACACCAAGTATGCACCTCTCCATGCCTCTTTGAGTTGTCTGCAGCCTTTGTATGTCTCTTTTAGTTAAGGTCCACGTCTCTGCACCATACGTAAGCACTGGAAGGATGCATTGATCAAACACTTTTCTTTTAAGACATAATGGCATATTGCTCTTGAAAATTATGCTGTTTCTTCCAAAAGCTCTCCAGGCAAGTTTTGTACGCCGATTAATTTCTTCATCAATGTGACCCTCACTTGATATCTGCTGTCCAAGATAAACGTACGTGTCGTTTATCTCCAGCTTTTCTCCATCAATCGATAAATCTTCATTTCTTGTAAAAGCATTGAACATCACTTTTGTCTTCTGAAAGTTCATTTTTAATCCCACTTCTTTACTCTTGTCAGCAAGTTCCTGGATCATACTCTGCAGCTCTGATGGGGTAGTTGCAAAAATGACTAAGTCATCAGCAAAACGAAGGTGGGTTAGATAATCTCCATTAATCTTTATCCCCTTGTTTTCCCAGCTCAGTGACTGAAAAACACCCTCCAATGTGGCATTAAAGAGCTTCGGAGATATGGTGTCACCTTGTCTCACTCCCTTTCCAATTTTTATGTGTGTTGTATTTTCAACAGCCTAATCTTTGCACTTGCATTTTCATAGATGTTATTAATAATATTAATGTATGCATCTTCAATACCGCAGGTTTTCAGAGCCATTGTAACTGCTGATGGTTTCACCGAATCAAAGGCTTTTTCATAATCGATAAAAGCCATGCACAATGGAAGTTCATATTCCCTCGCTCTTTCAATTAGTTCTCTCAGCACATGGATATGATCTATTGTGCTGTAGCCACTCCTGAATCCAGCTTGTTCTCTCGGTTGAGCCATGTCCAGTGTTACCTTCAAGCGGTGTGAAAGAACTTTAGTGAAGATTTTATAAACTACTGATAGGAGGCTGATAGGTCTGTAGTTTCCGAGATCCTCAATGTCACCTTTCTTATGTAGCAGGATCATTGTAGCGGTGTTCCAATCCTCAGGAAACTTTCCTTCATTAAGGCATCGAGTGAAAATTTGGGTGAGTACTGTTTCGATTTCTCCACTTGCTTCTTGTATGATGTCTACAGTAATTCCATCTTCTCCTGGAGCTTTTCCCCGCTTCATGTTCTTGATTGCATGTGCAACTTCTGCTGGAAGGACTGGAGGAATTCTGGTACTGGTATCTTTCATGATGTCTGGAGTGCATGTATCATCCCTTTCATATAATTTGGAGTAGAAATCTTTCACTCTTGTCAAAATTTCGCCTCTATTTCTTGTTACAGAACCATCTTCTTTTCTCAGTGCCATAATCTGTTTTCTTCCCTTACTGAGATGTCCCTTTGCTATCTTTAGGCTTTGGTTGTTTTTAATTGCTTTCCTCACTAGTTCACAGTTGAATTTTCCTACGTTTTCAGTGATACTTTTTCGTACTGTCTTGCATAGCTCTATATATTCCACTTTGGAAGTCGCATCTTCTTTAGTTGTCCTCATCTCTCTTCTTTTTTGCATCACCATTTTGGTTTTTCCTGATAATTTGTTCACATGCAACTTGTTCTTAGACCCAGCTAATTTTGTTGCTGTTTCCATAAGAGCTTTGGTTACTTTTCTGTTAACTTCAGAGATGTCCACTTCTTCCGATGTTAGGCCTTCTAAAGCAGAGAACCTGTTCTTCAGTTCCAACTTTAAGGTATTATGGTGTTTTTTAAGGTTGGTTATGTCAATAGATTTTGTTTGTCTTATGAGCTTGCCACGTTCAAGTTTAGTGTTGCGGTGCATCTTACATCTCACCAATCTATGGTCACTACCTGTGTTGAACTTGTTTAGCACACTGCAGTCTTCTATGACGAATTTTTTGTTACACATAATAAAATCAATTTCACTTGTCATCCCATTTGGATGTCTCCATGTCCATTTCCTGTGTGGCTTTTTCTTGAAGAAGGAGTTCAAGATGAAAAACCCTTCTGCCTCTGCAAACTCAATGAGAGTATTTCCACGCTGGTTTCTGTTGCCGTGACCGAATTTACCTACTGAAGTTTCATTCTGTTGCCGTTGCCCTATTTTTGCATTGAAATCTCCCATAATTATTTTCAAGTGCTGCTTACCTTTATTATTTAGATGACAAATTTCCTCATAAAATTCTTCAATTTCTTCTTCAGGATGACTTGTGGTGGGTGCATAAGTTTGAATAATCTGAGCCTGGTATCTTCTCGAGAGTTGGATAACGAGTCGTGCAGCTCTGTCAGAGGAACTTTCAACTTCTACAACTTTATCCTTCAGTTTCTTGTTTATTATAAATCCAACACCACTAGTTCTGCCAGTATCTGTCCCGCGATAGTAGAAGAGATGTCCCCTTTTCAGTTCGATGAGATCTTCTCCTTTTCTCCTTACCTCACTTAGCCCCACGATGTCCCACTTGATCCTTTGTAGTTCCTCTTCCAATTCAAGAAGCCTTGAATCAGAAGATAGGGAGCGTCCATTGTACGTTGCCAAGGTCAGCATCAGATGGCAGCCTAGTCCGGTCCTCCGGGGATTCTTAGCACCCTCTGCCTTCATGTCGCACTGGTTGCTGCCTTGGCCAGGTACATAACAGCTGCCGGAGACTGAGGGCCAAGATTTAAGTTGTGGGGTCATTTTGGAGGGGTTTGGCCATAACTCACCAAGCTGCCCTAACGGGTTGGTGAGTGTGGGATAGCATTTCCTCTAATCCCGATGGTATAGTTATACCGCTATTGGCGGTCGTCAGAGCCCCTTTAGTGGGAACAGGATGCACCACGAGAAGGCGGGGTTGACATTTGTCAAGGAGAGGCTGTGATGTTACGCATCACCTGACCTTACATCCCGTATGTATGTATAAAAACACAAATTCAATGCATGTAAAGTAGTTTCAAGGCACAAATGTATGAAAGTCAAGCATAGAAAAAGCAGAGGATTGCCTGTACATTATATTTCTTACCTGCACTTTGAGTTCAGAAGGGGCCAGCTCCATTACTTTGCCAGACAGGTCCTTTTTAACTTCATCCAAACTTTCATATTTGAAGTCTCTCAGTAAATGGACAACTAAAAGTCGCTCACAATTAGCACTGGATGCAAGCTCCTTCCTACCTTCGGAAGTTGAAAACAGCCACTCGGTTTCCCTAACATAAAGGCAGATAACAGCTGCAATTTGGAGTTTATTATACAATAATAATATAAAAAAACAATTATTATATTTGCACTTTTAAGGTATTAACCTCTTGCAAAGTGCGCATAGTTTACGTGCAATTCATAAATGAAAAAACCATTAGAAAGTACCATGCACTCACCATAAAGATCATGGTAACCTCCAATGACAACACACTTCCAACACATCATTCATCGTGATGTAACTGGGCTTCCAAGGTTTACAGACTTCTTGCTTACGCTTCTTACTTCCGGGTGTGAAACATCATGTTTTTTTTGTTTTTTTTTCCCCCTTAGCCTTATGAGATGTTACTCAAAAAGCTTGTCAATTCTATAAAAATCACACATACAACTCATTCATACCATTCAAGTAAAAAGTATGTACATAACCTTACATTCATAGGTGATTAAACCTTGGTCAACTGTAATTATCAAACTCCTCCTTCTGTTTCACAACCTCTGCTACTCCCACTGCAAGTGTCCCACCCATTCAGCCCCTCACATCCAATCCTCTAGTACTTTCAACAGGCCTCTGTCATCTTCAGGAGGCAGGTGTGTTTATCCATCTATAGAACTGACAGTAGAACAAGAACATGACAATACTTTGGCATTTTTGGACGTTTTGATTGTTAAAACAGAAGAGAATATGCAATTCAGAGTGCATAGAAAATCTTCATATATCCCAGTACTTATACCATTTCAGTCATCACATCCATTAACACATAAAAGAAATAGTATTAAAACACTAATTAAAAGAAGTTTAACACACTCATCAATTGAACAGTATAGAAATGAAGAAATTGAATATATTGAAAAAATTGCATATGATTTTGGATACCCTAAACAGGTATTAAAAAATGGATTTATGAAGTAACTCAGGGTTACAATAAGGTCAAGACTGATAAAAAACTTGTAAAATATGTAGGAGCAATACCATATTAAGAAAATGTGTCAGCAGAAATTAATAAACTTTGTGGCAAGTATGACATACAGGTAGGAAATCAGGTACTTACTGTAAAAAATTTAGTGATTAAAAATGAAAAAATTAGCCAATTAGATAGAGCAGGAATTTATGAAATCCCAATAAACCAGCAACCACCTGTGCCATATATAGGCAGCACCAAGAATAAATTAAAGTATAGATTGAACCAGCATATTAATAATTAGGAATAAAAAAGAAGCTAAGACAGCATTGACCCAATACTGTATGGAAAATCAACAATGTCCAAGGTTTGAAGATATTAAAATTATTAAGAGCTGTAAAAACGAAAAGCAGTTAAGAATTGCAGAATCAGTATTAATTGAAAAAAACAGATCAAGATTATGCAACATTAATGAGCCAAGTAACCTAAACGAACAATGGAAAGCCCTAATAAAAATTGAACAGCAGCGTAAAAAGAAAGAGGGAAAAAAGAGCAGCAGGGACAATAGATGGCGCCAGAGACACAACGATTCAGCGATAGCGACTGGGGCCCATGCCTCGATGGCTCTGCTCACTTGAGCACTGGTAGGCGGGCGAGACACACCTGCCTCCTGAAGATGACAGAGGCCTGTTGAAAGTACTAGAGGATTGGATGTGAGGGGCTGAATGGGTGTGACACTTGCAGTGGGAGTAGCAGAGGTTGTGAAACAGAAGGAGGAGTTTGATAATTACAGTTGACTAAGGTTTAATCACCTATGAATGTAAGGTTATGTACATACTTTTTACTTGAATGGTATGAATGAGTTGTATGTGTGATTTTTATAGAATTTACAAGCTTTTTGAGTAACATCTCATAAGGCTAAGGGAAAAAAAAAAAAAAAAACGATGTTTCACACCCGGAAGTAAGAAGCGTAAGCAAGAAGTCTGTTAACTTGGAAGCCCAGTTACATCACGATGAATGACGTGTTGGAAGTGTGTTGTCATTGGAGGTTACCATAATTTTTTGGTGAGTACGTGGTACTTTCTAATGGTTTTTTCATAAAAAAACAAAATTTCACTGTAACGACACCTAAATTTGTAATCACTGCTTCAGGAAAAGAAATAGCGAAAAAGTATTTTTAAATCCTAATTTTTGTGTGTATGTTTGTTTGTTTGTTTAATGGCCACCGTGAGCAACTCAATGGGCATGACTTAATTAATACTCAGGTGGTGAGATGTAGCTGACATGACAGTGGTAAGAGAAATATCAGAAAAAATACAGGGTGAGCCAAAAGTCTCTGTGTACCAGTGCTCAGACGGGCAGAGCCTGAGCTGGAACCCTGAAGTCCTGTTTGGGCCAGGGCTCTGAGAGAGGAAGAGAATTTTTTTTTTTTTTTTTTTTTTACGCTTTCCAATTGAAGTGTATATGCTCCAGCTTTGTCGGTCTGTCTGTCAGCATGATAACTCACATAAAAATGGTTCGATTTCAATGGAATTTTAGTATGTGGTAGGGGACAACCTGGGAAGAAACCCTATTGAAAATGGGCAAAATGGGGTCAAAGGTCAGGACATAGGAGGGGATCCATTCAATCCGCCTTATGCGCCAAAACTTACATAGAAATTATTCGATTGCAACAAAACTTTATCATGTTGTTTTGCCAATGTACTGAACTGGTTCTGTTGCATATCATTGAAATATGGTCAAAGCTCAGGTCACAGGAGCGAGATTTATTCCACAGCCATTATCCTCAATAACTTGAGTACAAATGCTTCGATTGCGACAAACCTTTATCATGTTATTCCGGAGGTATACTGAACCGGTTTTGTTTAATATCATCGAAATAGGGTCAAAGGTCAGGGCACAGGAGCGAGATTTATTCCACAGCCATTATCCTCATAACTTGACTAAAAATGCTTCTATTACGACAAAACTTTATCATGTTATTCCGAAGCTATACTGAACCGGTTCTGTTGAATATCATCGAAATGGGGTCAAAGGTCAGGGCACAGGAGCGAGATTTATTCCACAGCCATTATCCTCATAACTTGACTAAAAATGCTTCTATTACGACAAAACTTTATCATGTTATTCCGGAGGTATACTGAACCGGTTTTGTTTAATATCATCGAAATAGGGTCAAAGGTCAGGGCACAGGAGCGAGATTTATTCCACAGCCATTATCCTCATAACTTGACTAAAAATGCTTCTATTACGACAAAACTTTATCATGTTATTTCGAAGGTATACTGAACCGGTTCTGTTGAATATCATCGAAATGGGGTCAAAGGTCAGGTCACAGGAGCGAGATTTATTCCACAGCCATTAACCTCAATAACTTGACTACAAATCCTTCGATTGCGACAAACCTTTATCATGTTATTTCGAAGGTATACTGAACTGGTTCTGTTGAATATCATCGAAATGGGGTCAAAGGTCAGGGCACAGGAGCGAGATTTATTCCACAGCCATTATCCTCAATAACTTGACTACAAATGCTTCGATTGCGACAAACCTTTATCATGTTATTTCGGAGGTATACTGAACTGGTTCTGTTGAATATCATCGAAATAGGGTCAAAGGTCAGGGCACAGGAGCGAGATTTATTCCACAGCCATTATCCTCATAACTTGACTAAAAATGCTTCTATTACGACAAAACTTTATCATGTTATTCCAGAGGTATACTGAACCGGTTTTGTTTAATATCATCGAAATAGGGTCAAAGGTCAGGGCACAGGAGCGAGATTTATTCCACAGCCATTATCCTCATAACTTGACTAAAAATGCTTCTATTACGACAAAACTTTATCATGTTATTCTGAAGCTATACTGAACCGGTTCTGTTGAATATCATCGAAATGGGGTCAAAGGTCAGGGCACAGGAGCGAGATTTATTCCACAGCCATTATCCTCAATAACTTGACTACAAATGCTTCGATTGCGACAAACCTTTATCATGTTATTCCGGAGGTATACTGAACCGGTTTTGTTTTACATCATCGAAATAGGGTCAAAGGTCAGGGCACAGCAGCGACATTTATTCCACAGCCATTATCCTCATAACTTGACTAAAAGTGCTTCTATTACGACAAAACTTTATCATGTTATTCCGAAGGTATACTGAACCGGTTCTGTTGAATATCATCAAAATGGGGTCAAAGGTCAGGGCACAGGAGCAAGATTTATTCCACAGCCATTATCCTCAATAACTTGACTACAAATGCTTCTATTACGACAAAACTTTATCATGTTATTCTGAAGGTATACTGAACCGGTTCTGTTGAATATCATCGAAATGGGGTCAAAGGTCAGGGCACAGGAGCGAGATTTATTCCACAGCCATTATCCTCAATAACTTGACTAAAAATGCTTCGATTGCGACAAACCTTTATCATGTTATTCCGGAGGTATACTGAACCGGTTTTGTTTAATATAATCGAAATAGGGTCAAAGGTCAGGGCACAGGAGCGAGATTTATTCCACAGCCATTATCCTCATAACTTGACTAAAAATGCTTCCATTACGACAAAACTTTATCATGTCATTCCGAAGGTATACTGAACCGGTTCTGTTGAATATCATCGAAATGGGGTCAAAGGTCAGGGCACAGGAGCGAGATTTATTCCACAGCCATTATCCTCAATAACTTGACTACAAATGCTTCGATTGCGACAAACCTTTATCATGTTATTCCAGAGGTATACTGAACCGGTTTTGTTTAATATCATCGAAATAGGGTCAAAGGTCAGGGCACAGGAGCGAGATTTATTCCACAGCCATTATCCTCATAACTTGACTAAAAATGCTTCTATTACGACAAAACTTTATCATGTTATTCCGAAGCTATACTGAACCGGTTCTGTTGAATATCATCAAAATGGGGTCAAAGGTCAGGGCACAGGAGCGAGATTTATTCCACAGCCATTATCCTCAATAACTTGACTACAAATGCTTCGATTGCGACAAACCTTTATCATGTTATTCCGAAGGTATACTGAACCGGTTCTGTTGAATATCATCGAAATGGGGTCAAAGGCCAGGGCACAGGAGCAAGATTTATTCCACAGCCATTATCCTCAATAACTTGACTACAAATGCTTCGATTGCGACAAACCTTTATCATGTTATTCCGGAGGTATACTGAACCGGTTTTGTTTAATATCATCAAAATAGGGTCAAAGGTCAGGGCACAGAAGCAAGATTTATTCCACAGCCATTATCTTCATAACTTGACTAAAAATGCTTCTATTATGACAAAACTTTATCACGTTGTTCCAGAAGTATCATCATCATCATCATCATTGTCAACCATTATCAATCCACTGCTGGACGAAGGTCTCCCCAAGTTTCCTCCACAACGGTCTGTCTTGTGCCAGTCTCCTCCATGTCACTCCCGCATATTTACGAATTTCATCCACCCATCTCCCATGTGGTCTTTTTCTGGGTCTTTTCCTGTCCCTTGGAATCCAATCTAAAATTTCGGCTGTCCATCTATGGTCTGTCCTTCTGGCAGTATGTCCAGCCCATTGCCATTTCAGGGATTTAACTCTGATCATGATGTCTTCCACTCTCGTCATTTTTCGGATCCACGAGTTCCTCTTCTTATCTCTCCTGGTTATACCAAGCATGCACCTCTCCATGCTTCTTTGAGTTGTCTGCAGCCTTTGTATGTCTCTTTTAGTTAAGGTCCACGTCTCTGCACCATACGTAAGCACTGGAAGGATGCATTGATCAAACACTTTTCTTTTAAGACATAATGGCATATTGCTCTTGAAAATTATGCTGTTTCTTCCAAAAGCTCTCCAGGCAAGTTTTGTACGCCGATTAATTTCTTCATCAATGTGACCCTCACTTGATATCTGCTGTCCAAGATAAACGTACGTGTCTGTTATCTCCAGCTTTTCTCCATCAATCGATAAATCTTCATTTCTTGTAAAAGCATTGAACATCACTTTTGTCTTCTGAAAGTTCATTTTTAATCCCACTTCTTTACTCTTGTCAGCAAGTTCCTGGATCATACTCTGCAGCTCTGATGGGGTAGTTGCAAAAATGACTACGTCATCAGCAAAACGAAGGTGGGTTAGATAATCTCCATTAATCTTTATCCCTTTGTTTTCCCAGTTCAGTGATTGAAAGACATTTTCCAATGTGGCATTAAAGAGCTTCGGAGATATGGTGTCACCTTGTCTCACTCCCTTTCCAATTTTTATGTGTGTTGTATTTTCAAACAGCCGAATCTTTGCACTTGCATTTTCATAGATGTTATTAATAATATTAATGTATGCATCTTCAATACCGCAGGATTTCAGAGCCGTGGTAACTGCTGATGGTTTCACCGAATCAAAGGCTTTTTCATAATCGATAAAAGCCATGCACAATGGAAGTTCATATTCCCTCGCTCTTTCAATTAGTTCTCTCAGTACGTGGATATGATCTATTGTGCTGTAGCCACTCCTGAATCCAGCTTGTTCTCTCGGTTGAGCCATGTCCAGTGTTACCTTCAAGCGGTGTGAAAGAACTTTAGTGAAGATTTTATAAACCACTGATAGGAGGCTGATAGGTCTGTAGTTCCTGAGATCCTCAATGTCACCTTTTTTATGTAGCAGGATCATTGTAGCATTGTTCCAATCCTCAGGAATCTTCCCTTCATTAAGGCATCGAGTGAAAATTTGGGCGAGTACTGTTTCAATTTCTCCACTTGCTTCTTGTATGATGTCTATAGTAATTCCATCTTCTCCTGGAGCTTTCCCCCGCTTCATGTTCTTGATTGCATGAGCAACTTCTGCTGGGAGGACTGGAAGAACTCTGGTACCTTTCATGATGTCTGGAGTACATGTATCATCCCTTTCATATAGTTTGGAGTAGAAATCTTTCACTCTTGTCAAAATTTCGCCTCTATTTCTTGTTATAGAACCATCTTCTTTTCTCAGAGCCATAATCTGTTTTCTTCCCTTACTGAGATGTCCCTTTGCTATCTTTAGGCTTTGGTTGTTTTCAATTGCTTTCCTCACTAGCTCACAGTTGAATTTCCTTACGTCTTCAGTGATACTTTTTCGTGCTGTCTTGCATAGCTCTATATATTCCACTTTGGAAGTCACATCTTCTTTAGTTGTCCTCATCTCTCTTCTTTTTTGCATCAACATTTTGGTTTTTCCTGATAATTTGTTTACATGCAACTTGTTCTTAGACCCAGCTAATTTTGTTGCTGTTTCCATAAGAGCTTTGGTTACTTTTCTGTTAACTTCAGAAATATCCACTTCTTCCGATGTTAGGCCTTCTAAAGCAGAGAATCTGTTCTTCAGTTCCAACTTGAAAGTATTATGGTGTTTTTTAAGGTTGGTTATGTCAATACATTTTGTTTGTCTTATGAGCTTGCCACGTTCCAGTTTAGTGTTGAGGTGCATCTTACATCTCACCAATCTATGGTCACTACCTGTGTTGAACTTGTTTAGCACACTGCAGTCTTCGATGACGAATTTTTTGTTACACATAATAAAATCAATTTCACTTGTCGTCCCAATTGGATGTCTCCATGTCCATTTCCTGTGTGGCTTTTTCTTGAAAAAGGAATTCAAGATGAAAAATCCTTCTGCCTCTGCAAACTCAACGAGAGTATTTCCACGCTGGTTTCTGTTGCCGTGACCGAATTTACCTACTGAAGTTTCATTCTGTTGCCGTTGCCCTATTTTTGCATTGAAATCTCCCATAATTATCTTCAAGTGCTGCTTACCTTTATTATTTAGATGACGAATTTCCTCATAAAATTCTTCAATTTCTTCTTCAGGATGACTTGTGGTGGGTGCATAAGTTTGAATAATCTGAGCCTGGTATCTTCTCGATAGTTGGATAACGAGTCGTGCAGCTCTGTCAGAGGAACTTTCAACTTCTACCACTTTATCCTTCAGTTTCTTGTTTATTATAAATCCAACACCACTAGTTCTGCCAGTATCTGTCCCACGATAATAGAAGAGATGTCCACTTTTCAGTTCAATGAGATCTTCTCCTTTTCTCCTTACCTCACTCAGCCCGACGATGTCCCACTTGATCCTTTGTAGTTCCTCTTCCAATTCAAGAAGCCTTGAATCAGAAGATAGGGAGCGTCCGTTGTAGGTAGCCAAGGTCAGCATCAAATGGCAGCCTAGTCCGGTCCTCCGGGGATTCTTAGCACCCTCTGCCTTCATGTCGCACTGGCCGCTGCCTTGGCCAGGTACATTCCAGCTGCCGGAGACTGAGGGCCAAGATTTAAGTTGTAGAGTCATTTTGGAGGTGTTTGGCCATAACTCACCACGCTGGCCAAGCGGGTTGGTGAGTATACTGAACCGGTTCTGTTTAATATCATCGAAATGGGGTCAAAGGTCAGGGCACAGGAGCGAGATTTATTCCACAGCCATTATCCTCAATAACTTGACTACAAATGCTTCGATTGCGACAAACCTTTATCATGTTATTCCGGAGGTATACTGAACCGGTTTTGTTTAATATCATCGAAATAGGGTCAAAGGTCAGGGCACAGAAGCAAGATTTATTCCACTGCCATTATCTTCATAACTTGACTAAAAATGCTTCTATTATGACAAAACTTTATCATGTTGTTACGAAGGTATAGGGTCATTCCATGTCAATTCATCCAGGGTATGACACCCACCAACTCAGATTTTCATGAAACTTTTTTACTTGTTACTAACACCAAGTTACTAAGCCATGTAAAATTTTTCTTCTCTAGGCCACATAGTTTCTGAGATATAAAATGTCAAAGTTTTGGAAAATTCCACATTGATGACGTTTCAGAGACTCCACTTTTAGACACAGCATTTGAGAAAAAAATTCATAGTTCCGTGTCTAATCAACATATCACTACCAAATTTTTACCACATGTCAAGCAAAGTATGTACATTTCAGAAAAAAATTATATAAATCTTGCCTACCTCTGAGACACACTAAAATTTATTAATTTTTTTTTATAAAAATTTTTAAATGTGCAAAGACGTTGCTTCATTAAGTGAGTATTATGGCATAAGGCACAGGAGTTACCAGAGTGCTTTTTTTTTAATTGAACCAAAAAGTATAGTCTAAAAGGCTGTAAAAGAAAAATAGTGGGATTTTGATTGCTAATATAATTATTTTAACTTATAACTCATAATTTGACACATTCTATGCAGACACTTATGCATCATAATAGATGTATGTGATAATTTGGCCTAATATAGAATAAATGTAGACTAGTCAAATAATTTAAAATATTGTACTGTTCAATGCCCAACTTTACCGGCTTGGTATAAATTTGATAATGAAAAAATCAAACTTTCTAAAGAAAATGAAAGCAAACCTTGAATCGGATGCAGCTATTGTTCTCCTAGACTTCAGTGAAAATTACTCATACATCATTCAAGATGCAGCACAAGGGTATCACTGGACAAGCGACAGTTGTTCACTACATACAGCTGTAATCTACACACGTGTCCACCACTCTGAAGAACTACTTGTTTTCAAGTGTGTGCATCTTGTCTGATGATTTAGAGCATGATGTAGCTTTTGTATATGAAACACAAAAAAATAATCACTCAGTATATAAAGAAAAACTTTCCCATTGTAAAAAATGTATTTTATTTCTTTCTTTCTTTTTTTTTTTTTTTGATTGAAGGTTTAACGACCACTGTGAGCAACTCAATGGGCTATAAGCAGTCGCCCGTCCCTAATTTAGGGTCACTGGTTCCAGGGAAAGGAGAGAGCCAGAGCCGTAAGACAAAAACAACATCCATGTCTCACCGGGATTCGAACCCAGACCCCTTTCGGACGAATGATCAGAGGCCATCGCTTAAACCACTGCGCCACCGGGGCGGCATATTTTATTTCAGTGATGGATGTGCTGCACAGTATAAGAACTGCAAAAACTTTCTCAATCTTTGCTACCACAACCAGGACTTCTCTTTAGCGGCATCATGGATATTTTTTGCAACCAGTCATGGGAAATCTCCTTGCGACGGCATTGGTGGTACAGTTTAGCTGCTGGTTACCCAAGCAAGCCTTCAAATGTGCCCTGGCGATGCAATAGACTCAATTGAAAAAGTCCTCAATTTCTGTGAGGCAAGAGTCAAAAACATAAAATTCTGGATGGTAAAAAAAGAAACACTTTCAGAAACACTTCAGCAGCTAGAAGCCCGATTCTCCAAAGCAAAAACAATTCCTGGTACACGTGGCTTTCACCATTTCATCCCTGTGTCTGAAGATTCCATTGGAACAAAGAGAACTAGCTTTGATGAAAATTTCAGCCCTATTTTCCACTTCTCTGGAGAGCAACCACCTGCAATCAAGATGTCACAGATCTCTACAAACTTATACATTGCATGTACTTATGACAGTCATTGGTTTTTGGATTAGTACTTTCAAAACATGTGGAGGAAGGTGACGTAAAAGTAAAGTTCATGCACCCATATGGCCCAGCACTATCATTTCACTGGTCTCCACAGAAAGACATCTGCCACGTTCCCCTGTGTAACATCATTTCTTGTGTTAGTCCTCCCACCACCAAGGGCTCTGGAAGGGTGTACTACTTTCCTGAAAAAGAGGCTGATTTAATACAACACCAGTACAATAAATACGACATCTCTGATGAAAAGTAAGATTAATTATTCAAGCTTTTAATTTGTTGAACTAAAATATTCCATTGGTTGATTATCCTAATTAGCTATAGATACCTACTAATTGTTACTCTTATGTTTTTATCACTTACAGTTGAAAATTTTGTGCTCGACACCAGTTTTTATTTATTTACTTAGGTTATTATGACACAATTTTTTTTGTCATAAGCTTTCTCCACATTACTAAAATTTGTAATTTATGCTCTTCATACACTGATAAAAAAATTCTAAAATTTACCTATGAACATTTTTGTCTATTATGATGCATAGTGTCCCATTTGAAACTATCTGTGCTTAGATAGAATAACTTAATTTATAAGTTAAAATAACTACATTAGCAATCAAAATCCCACTATTTTTCTTTCACAGCCTTTTAGACTATACTTTTAGGTTCAATTAAAAAAAAAGCACTCTGGTAACTCCTGTGCCTTATGCCATAATACTCACTTAATGAAGCAACGTCTTTGCACTTAAAAAATTTGTTTATAAAATTTTTTAATAAATTTTAGTGTCTCTCAGAGATAAGCAAGATTTATATAATAATTTTTTCTGAAATGTTCATACTTTGCTTGACATGTGGTAAAAATTTGGTAGTGATATGTTGATTAGACACAGAACTATGAATTTTTTTCTCAAATACTGCGTTTGAAAGCGGAGTCTCGGAAATGTCATCAATGTACAATTTTCCAAAACTTTGACATTTTTCAGAAACTATGTGGCCTAGGGAAGAAAAATTTTACATGGATTAGTAACTTGGTGGTAGTAACAAGTAAAAAAAGTTTCATGAAAATCTGAGTTGGTGGGTGTCATTTCAAAATTAAGCTGGGTGATCTGACATGGAATGACCCTATATTGAACCAGTTCTGCTTATTATCATCGACATGGGGTCAAAGGTCAGGACACAGGAGTGAGATTTATTCCACAGCCATTATCTTCATAACTTGAGTAATATCAAACAGAAGTCATCGCTCTTTCTACGTTTATAAGTGAGTCACGGAAAAATTCTCATTGGCCGCCACCGGGAATTGAACCCATGGTCTTCCAGTTATGCACTGGATATGCTTCCACTACACCACAGTAGCATTGAATTCCTCCAGACTCACATATACTAACTGCCAAGCCAATTGGCAGATTGCTTCTTGGAGCCCCGCACAATGCTGGGGATTCACCAAAGATGGTAAGCAGCAACTGAACAATAATTAGAAGGCGAATGAATAATAGTGACTCACTTATAAACGTGGAAAGAGCGATGACTTCTATTTGATGTTCCTAGTCCATGTCAAATGTCTGTACTATTACTAGTACTTGAGTAATAACTTGAGTAATGATTTCTGGTATGTTGGAAAGCGTATCATAATCAATGTATTGCATGATTTTGCACACCACACGCTTTTACACTTCATAGTTGTTAAATAGAATTCTTCGGCAACTGGGTCTGGATGTGGAGTAGGAACTTGGCAGGGTTATTCATTCCACCCTTGGGTAACAAATACCATAGGCCATGAATCACTGAATTTCTTCGAAGGCAAACTTTCTTTAGGAACTATAGATAGTAGACAGCACATTGACAAAATTTTGCTCCCTACCCCAACGGGGCAGCTCCCTGCTAATTCTATTGAGCAACGTAAAACGTAGATTGTTGTACCTTCCAAATTTTCCAGAAGCCTGGCCACCCGAAACATTTCAGGAAGAAATGATCGGTCTAAGAAATTAAAGAAATAGATAGACATCCCTTTCCCACTCCGCAGTTAAGAAAGACATCGGTTAATTGCACAGGAAGGAAAGAGTGGAAGTCTGGAGGAGAAGATGCTTTATAATGCCTAAAGAGGTTAATCATACACTGGCGGAAAGTAAAAAAAGAACACCAAGAAGGAATTGGCGGACGATAATGAAATTTACATATGTTAATGGGGTCGAGTTTACGTAGGTGTGATGTTAATTTCGGGAACAACCGGTGAGCGCTTACGCCACAGCACGGCATAATATGCAAATTATCGTCGGTGGTATTTAAGGAGTACGGCGAAGTGAATGTAATCAGTCGTCGGCATACGGACACGTGCGAAGACCCTGAAGAGGCTGCAATGCCTGGACATGGAAGACGTGTACGATTTCAGCAGTTATCGGACTTTGAGCGAGGTCGTTTAGTCAGACTCCGCGAGGCCGTGGTCGTATTGTGGAGCGAATTGGACGGGAAGTATCGGTGGTGGTACGATGGTAGCGTAAATGGTCCGAGGAACATTCCCACACAAGAAGACGTGGAACCGGGAGTCACAGACGGACTGATGAGCGGACTGATCGACGCGTAAGAAGAGTGGCGTTGTCAGGCAGAACATCCACTGCGACGCAAATCCGAGCTGCCGTTGCACCTGAGGTGACTGTGCGAACAATCCACAACCGGTTACTGGATGCAGGACTACGTGCACGTGTGCCTCTGACTTCAGCCCACCATCAGGAACGGCTGCAGTGGTGTCGCCAACGTCTGCACTGGAGAACACAATGGCAATCTGTCGTGTTCAGTGATGAAAGCAGATTCTGCTTGGGAGACTCCAATGGCCGTATGCGTGTTCGCAGACACACAGGGGAGCGTCTCCACCCTTCTTGCATCCGCTAGCGACACACAGGGCCTACACCTGGTCTCCTGATGTGGGGAGCGATCAGCTATCACTCCTGTACACAACTAGTGTTTGTACGGGTACGTTAAACAGCACCTCCTACATCAACATCATTCAGCCCGTTGTTGTGCCATTTGTAAGGTCGGTCCATCGTGGTGTTTTCCAGCAAGATAATGCACGCCCACACACGGCACGTGCAACGCAACATGCACTTCAGGGTGTGAGACAACTTCCATGGCCACCAGATTTGTCCTCCATTGAGCACGTGTGGGATCTTATGGGACAACGACTTATCCGGTCTCCACTGCAAGGCACGACCATCCACGATTTACGCGTCCAAGTTGAGGATGCTTGGAACTCAATACCCCAAACTTACATCCAACATCTGTACGACAGACTCCATGCCAGAATTGCACAGTGTGACGCAGTTCATGGCGGTTCAACCTCGTACTAACCGTGTTACATGGAAATGTTATTTTTCAGTTTACCAGCAAATACAGCTGTATTTTGCCATAATGTTTTGATCACGTTATCCTCTGTATTCCGTTATGTATAAATTTCGTTGGTATCAGACGTCTCCTTCTTGGTGTTCTTTTTTCACTTTCTAGCCACGACCATCCCCGATTGAGGCGTCCAGGTTGAGGATGCTTTTAACTCAATACCCCAAACTTACATCCAACATCTGTACGACAGACTCCATGCCAGAATTGCACAGTGTGACGCAGTTCATGGCGGTTCAACCTCGTACTAACCATGTTACATGGAAATGTTATTTTTCAGTTTACCAGCAAATACAACTGTATTTTGCCATAATGTTTTGATCACGTTATCCTCTGTATTCCGTTATGTATAAATTTCGTTGGTGACAGACGTCTCCTTCTTGGTGTTCTTTTTTCACTTTCCAGCCACGACCATCCCCGATTGAGGCGTCCAGGTTGAGGATGCTTGGAACTCAATACCCCAAACTTACATCCAACATCTGTACGACAGACTCCATGCCAGAATTGCACAGTGTGACGCAGTTCATGGCGGTTCAACCTCGTACTAACCATGTTACATGGAAATGTTATTTTTCAGTTTACCAGCAAATACAGCTGTATTTTGCCATAATGTTTTGATCACGTTATCCTCTGTATTCCGTTATGTACAAATTTCGTTGGTATCAGACGTCTCCTTCTTGGTGTTCTTTTTCACTTTCCAGCCACGACCATCCCCGATTTACGCGTCCAGGTTGAGGATGCTTGGAACTCAATACCCCAAACTTACATCCAACATCTGTACGACAGACTCCATGCCAGAATTGCACAGTGTGACGCAGTTCATGGCGGTTCAACCTCGTACTAACCATGTTACATGGAAATGTTATTTTTCAGTTTACCAGCAAATACAGCTGTATTTTGCCATAATGTTTTGATCACGTTATCCTCTGTATTCCGTTATGTATAAATTTCGTTGGTATCAGACGTCTCCTTCTTGGTGTTCTTTTTCACTTTCCACCAGTGTACTTTTTGGGATCATTCGGGCCTGGGCTCTATCTTGCAATATGAAATTCCGGCTCAGACGGGTGCGGGTTCTTAAAATTGAGCCCGAACTCAGCGCTGTTGTGCACCTGGCAAGACAATACACGTAGAACTACAAGCATACCTGCTGCAATAAATGCTGGAAATGGTCCTCTCCTGTGTGTAGGCATGCATCCACGCATCTGAACATGTTCTCAAAGACACATGACAGGTGCAAAGGAGAAATGTTGCTGATTACTGTGGTATGGCTTCCTGTTGTTCCGGCAGAGAATGGGGATTGTTCTTGTAAACAGCATTTTTCAGTAAACCCTGCAGATAATAATCTGGAGGTGTGAGATCGGGCGAATGTGGCAGCCATATGCTTTTGGAGATGATTCTGTTTCCAAATACATCAGTCAACAACGCGATGGAGACATGAGCTGTATGGGTCAAAATGGAATCCTTCTGGAAGTAGCCAATAACAATTTCCTCTATGGTTAAGTGCCTGACGAACGGGTGCAGGTTATTGTCAAAATACCTTGCCGCATTTATGGTCTCCAATTATGAGTCTTCGAGATATCGCACACCACTCACCTATCTTCTGATCATGTAGTGGCATTTCGTGTATCCGATGCTGATTATTGGAAGACCACATGTGACTGTTTTGGATGTTCACATATCCTGATAAGTGAAACAGTGCCTCATCAGAGAAAAACTTGATGCCCAAAATACCCTCTCCCTTGTCATTAATGAAGTCACCTGCAATATTCCACACACTTATCGTAAAGTCACCTGCAATATTCCACATGCTTATCATAGTCTGTGTGTTTCAGTTCGTGCACTGTTTTGATTTTGTATGGGTAGAGCTGCAGTCGCATCTTTAGTGCCCTACAGGTGCTGCTGTATGACACACCTGTTTGTAGTGCCAATTTTCAAACCGATTTCTTTGGACTTTGGGTGACACGAATGGAAATATCCTCCACCTTTTCCTCTTAACACTCGAGGCCCACAGCTTCTTGGAGCATCTCTCACTGATCTGGTTCTACGATCAATTAACCATCTGACTGCATTGTGATGGCATGCTCCAGTATCAGGA
This sequence comes from Macrothele yani, assembly GCA_039090855.1. Taxonomy (NCBI): domain Eukaryota; kingdom Metazoa; phylum Arthropoda; class Arachnida; order Araneae; family Macrothelidae; genus Macrothele; species Macrothele yani. The sequence continues at coordinate 3,700,617 of CM077034.1, forward strand.
ATTTTTTCTCTTTACTTATGTATCACTTTGGCTGGAATCCTTCTGGAAGTAGCCATTAACAATTTCCTCTTCGGTTAAGTGCCCGACGAACGGGTACAAGATACTGCCAGAATACCTTGCCGCGTTTATGGTCTCCAATTATGAGTCTTCGAGATATCGCACACCACACACCTATCTTCTGATCATGTAGTGGCATTTCGTGTATCTGATGCGGATTATTGGAAGACCACATGTGACTGTATTGGATGTTCACATATCCTGATAAGTGAAACAGTGCCTCATCAGAGAAAAACGTGATGCCCAAAATACCCTCTCCCTTGTCATTAATGAAGTCACCTGCAATATTCCACAAGCTTATCGTAAAGTCACCTGCAATATACCACACGCTTATCGTAAAGTCACCTGCAATATTCCACACGCTTATCGTAAAGTCACCTGCAATATTCCACACGCTTATCGTAAAGTCACCTGCAATATTCCACACGCTTATCGTAAAGTCACCTGCAATATTCCACACGCTTATCGTAAAGTCACCTGCAATATTCCACACGCTTATCGTAAAGTCACCTGCAATATTCCACACGCTTATCGTAAAGTCACCTGCAATATTCCACACGCTTATCGTAAAGTCACCTGCAATATACCACACGCTTATCGCAAAGTCACCTCACCTACAATATTCCACATGCTTATCGTAAAGTCACCTCACCTGCAATATTCCACACGCTTATTGTAAAGTCACCTGCAATATTCCACATGCTTATCGTAAAGTCACCTGCAATATTCCACACGCTTATCGCAAAGTCACCTCACCTACAATATTCCACATGCTTATCGTAAAGTCACCTCACCTGCAATATTCCACACGCTTATCGTGAAGTCACCTGCAATATTCCACACGCTTATCGTAGTCACCTGCAATATTCCACACGCTTATCATAGCCTGTGTGTTTCAGTTCGTGCACTGTTTTGATTTTGTATGGGTAGAGCTGCAGTCGCTTCTTTAGTGCCCTACAGGAGCTGCTGTATGACACACCTGCTTGTTGTGCCAATTTTGGACTTTGGGTGACACGAATGGAAATATCCTCCACCTTTTCCTCTGTTAACACTCGAGGCCTACCACTTCTTGGAGCATTTCTCACTGATCTGGTTCTACGATCACTTAACCACCTGACTGCATTCTGATGGCATGCTCCAGTATCAGGAATTTTTCTCTTTACTTATGTATCACTTGGGCCATATATTCAGCTTCACTACAGAACACATGTTCAATCAGAAAAACTCGACCCTCAAGTGACAACACCATGTTCAACCAGTCACAGTGACATATCCCACTGACTGATTCAATCACAGCCAGATGCCAGAAATACTGAATAATAGCTACACACTATATGTACAACTGTTTCACACGTTATATATGCTCTATGTGTTGTGTGCATATTTGCAGCAAAAACATCTTTCCATTCATTCTTAATATATGACTTTGAAATATTATTATATTTTTAAGTTATTATGTCATCTAATACTCACCTTGTGGAGGTGTTTCATAATAGGATTCTTCATCTAGTATCTTGAAATTGAAGTATGCATATAACGTGTCGTGGACACGTAGAATATTCTTATTGCAAAAAGGCCTAAAAAAATATGACTATGGATACAATACAAAGAATGCGTGAACGAATTATATACACTGCAATTAAAAAATCTTTTACCATCAAACATGTGTCGTCAATCTTTAAAAGAAGGAATGGACACAATCAAGGACTATATAAACAGACATCAAATAAATTATCATCAATCTCTGAACAATGCCAGACAGCCATTGCAATATGCACACGACACCACACAAACCACCGGACATGTTTCGGCGCGACTGACTTTCGGCCATTATCAACGGTATGCATCCTGGATCAATGTTCAAAGTTGTTATATATCTAGGGCACCTCGGTCTATCCCTCGTTATAGTTGCTCCATGTCGACATCTTCCGTCATCATTACATGGACGTGTATTCACGTGTGAGTCACATCCACGCCATCTATTCTGAAATTAACCCGAAAGATCTATCGGGTTAAATTAATGAAATTAATCCACGCCATCTATCGGGTTAATTTCAGAATAGAGTTGAAATTAACTCTATTCTGAAATTAGCCCGATAGATGGCATGGATGTGACTCACACGTGAATACACGTCCATGTAAGGATGACGGAAGACGTCGACGTGGAGCAACTATAACGAGGGAGAGATCGAGGTGCCCTAGATATATAACAACTTTGAACATTGATCCAGGATGCATACCGTTGATAATGGCCGAAAGTCAGTCGCGCCGAAACATGTCCGGTGGTTTGTGTGGTGTCGTGTGCGTATTGCAATGGCTGTCTGGCATTGTTCAGAGATTGATGATAATTTATTTGATGTCTGTTTATATAGTCCTTGATTGTGTCCATTCCTTCTTTTAAAGATTGACGGCACATGTTTGATGGTAAAAGATTTTTTAATTGCAGTGTATATAATTCGTTCACGCATTCTTTGTATTGTATCCATAGTCGTATTTTATTTGAACTGAAACTCTGGTCGCAATTTCAACATGGCCTTTTTGCAATAAGAATATTCTACGTGTTCAAGACTCGCTATAAGGATACTTCAATTTCAAGATACTAGATGAAGAATCCTAATATGAAACACCTCTACAAGGTGATTGCTGGATGACGTAATAAATTAAACATATAATAATATTCCTAGTCATTTATGATGAATGAATGCAAAGATGATTTTGCTGCAAATATGCACACGACACATACAACATATTATAATGTGTGAAACAGTTGTACATATAGTGTGTAGCTATTATTCAATTATATTACCACATAAAATATATTTTTGGTAGTTTATACACTGCCGGACAATTGCTAAGGACGGATGACAATAGCAACGATTGCAACCATAAAAAGGAAGGCAGGAAAATGTGGAAATTAGCATAAGTGCGGGATACAGTAAGACTTGTTGTGCGTATGCAAATTTTGGATTGCCGAACTTGTTCGTGACGTCATAGCGCTGATAAGATATATAAAGGATTTGACGCGTATTGACCGTTGCTGTTCAAACGCAAAGTTGAAAGGGAAAGAATCAATTGACGAACTTGCAATTTTCAGTATGTCTTCCCGACATCACCTAGATGATTTTACACGTGGCCGTATTATTGGCAAGATTGAAGAAGGGCGAAAAATAACAGATGTTGTCAGGGAGTTCGACGTCAGCCACAGTGTTGTTTCAAGGCTTTGGAAATCATTTCAAACAAATGGAGAGTGTAGCAAACGTCACGGGGGAGGTCGTGTTCGCAGTACGACACCTGCAGAAGATCGGTACATAGTGCTATCAACAAAAAGACACCGGCGCAGCACAGCTAGTGAGGTAGCAAATCAGTTTATGGCTGCTACTGGCAAGCAGATCTCCCGAAAAACTGTCGCCAGACGTTTGCCTGAAGGAGGACTATACGCCCGCCGTCCTGTTGTGTGCATCCCATTGTCCAGACGTCACCGTACCGCCCGTTTGTAATGGTGCCATCAACATCGCAATTGGACTGATAACGACTGGTCTGCTGTCCTCTTCTCAGATGAGAGTAGATACAGTCTATCGTCTGATTGTCGACGACAACTGATCTGGCGTGATAGTGGTACTGCATATTGTCCAGCAAACATACAGGAAAGGGACCGATATCCGACATGTAGTGTCATGGTATGGGCTGGCATCATGATCAATGGCCGTACGCCCCTCTATGTGCTTCCAACTGGGACTATGACTGGCCAACGATACATTAATGATGTTCTGCTACCTCGTGTTCACATGTTCCGTGGTGCTGTCGGTGATAGATTCTTTTTCATGGACGACAACGCAACATGTCATCGAACAGTCGCTGTCCAGGAGTGTCTTGAGAGCGAGGATATTCAACGCCTCGTATGGCGAGCACATTCTCCAGATCTGAATCCCATTGAAAATGTGTGGGATGCTTTGGGGAGGAGTCTTGCTGGTCGCCAATGCCCTCCAATAAACAAGGACACCCTCATCCGTGCACTGACAGAGGAATGGGATAAATTACCCCAACAGCTGCTTGATAATGTTGTGCAAAGCATGACACGGTGTGTGGAATCTTGCATCACCCTCCATGGTGGCCATATCCCGTATTGACATCTTACGCCGGAACGCCTGCGGACGGTAATTGCATGTTTTTCACGTTTACGTATTCTGCACAAAATGGCCTGTTTGTCCCTTGAACACGTTCCAAAGCCTTCTGGATTTCAGAGCACAATAAATTGTCTTTCTTGTAATGTCCTGGCATTCTGACATTATTTTATTTCACTTGGCATCCAACCACACTTACTTTTTTATGCGCTATATAGCCGTTTATGATCCGTCCTTAGCAATTGTCCAGCAGTGTACTAACCAAAATTCCATTACGCCAGAAATACTCGCTGCGCTGTTCAAGGTGAGACGGCAGGACGCGCGTAACCCTGCCCCAAACATTCTCTATTCACAATATTGCATGTACCGAGTGTTTCACTGGGTAGTGAAGAATTGGATGAATTCTGATGCTTTGAACCATCTATTGCAGAAAACGCAACAGATGGTTCATGTGAACATGCAGCGGAGGCATTTTCTGAAAAGAAGCCCCGACACACAAGTGTGAAGTCTTACGGAAAAAGAATGAGAACAGACGCAGTACCTGAAGCTACCACAAGTTCAGGAGCACTCTGACTGTCAAGTGACAGTAAGCATATAGCTGCTGCAACGTGTGGCCAGGTAACATTTCACCATATATCCACAGAAAGAAAATTTGTACTTTTTACATATCTAATGCTAAAAGCCTAGCTTACGAAAGGGCACTATAAAGTAATTCACCGATGCTGTCACACGTACGGTCATTCACAAACATAATTTTCAAATTGCAGGTCAAGATTAAAAACACTTTATTTACAATTAAAAATTAATATTTACACGCGAGATCTTTCGGGGCTGAACATAGCACCCATCATCAGGCTCAAGAGCTACGAAACACAGGAGAAGACATTATATACTGTCAACACGACCCACAATTCACTCGATTTTCTCAATCACCGGTGATGCCATCAACAAATCGTTAAAGTCCAAAAAATCAAGTCTTAATCTCTTATCCTATAAAGTCCTCTTCTTCAGAGTTGTGTGAGGAGGGGGCAACCATCTTTCTCCACTGTCTTGGAACAAATGTCGGGAGTTCAATGTTACAGCATGTTTCTCCATATGCAATAATGAAGAGGCTTTCCGTAAGGAAGACAGTACGTGTATTAACACTTGAGTTAAGTACCCTAACATTTGTCCAATCTGGGTAGTAACCTCCCTGTTAAGAAAATTTGTCCAATCTGGGGAGTAACCTCCATCTTAAGAAAAGTCGGTTACAAACACAATCTAACGTTTGGAGTGTCCACCAGAAACCTTTTTTCCTTGAAAAGAAATGATAGAGATAGAGTCCCAGCACTTAACAAACCAGGCGTCTACTGCATACCATTAATTCATGAGGATTCAGATACTGCAGTTAAATACTATATAGGTTCTACCCTAAGAACCGTTAATCTCAGAATGGGTGAACATAAATACGCTCTTCGTTCTGGAACGGTTTCCACAGCTTTCACTCAAGCTGTTAACCAGGGAGGTTACTCCCCAGATTGGACAAATGTTAGGGTACTTAACTCAAGTGTCAATAAACGTACTGTCTTCCTTAAGGAAAGCCTCTTCATTATTGCATATGGGGAAGCATGCTGCAACATTGAACTCCCGACATTTGTTCCAAGACAGTGGAGAAAGATGGTTGCCCCCTCTGTACACAACTCTGAAGAAGAGGACTTTATAGGATAAGATATTAAGACTTGATTTTTGGACTTTAACGATTTGTTGATGGCATCACCGGCGATTGAGAAAATCGAGTGAATTGTGGGTCGTGTTTAACAGTATATAATGTCTTCTCCTGTGTTTTCGTATATAATGTCTTCTCCTGTGTTTAGCCTGATGATGGGTGCTATGTTCAGCCCCGAAAGATCTCGCGTGTAAATATTAATTTTTAATTGTAAATAAAGTGTTTTTAATCTTGACCTGCAATTTGAAAATTATGTTTGTGAATGACCGTACATGCGACAGCATCGGTGAATTACTTTATAGTTTCACATATCTGCTAAACTATTTTTAAAATTTACTTTTCATTAATTATTCGAGTATTTTTGATAGATATTGAAAGGTGCTAGTAACAGTTTTACTTGATAATAAATTATTAGTCACTTAAATCAAATGAAAAATAAGTCTTAAAAGGTCTCTACATAATTACTCAATTGCTCCGCAAATTCTAAATTTGAGAAGCAAAATTGCTCCACCCAAAAATTTCAGTTATTTTTCACCCTGGCATACTTGGACCACTTGATGTGTTATAAAGAAGGACATGAACTTCTGGCAGGTGTAGTAACAGGCGATGACTCCTGAGCATACCCAGCAAAAACACAAGTGCTAGGAAACTGCTGGCCACCAGCTGGCAGTGATGGGTCACTGCTGGCTGAAATCTGCCGCTCACGGCCCGGTAGTGGTCCGTTGGTGGCAGCGCTATCAGTTGGCGAGCCATTGATGGCCCTGCAGCATCGCCGTGAATTGTGGGCCTCCAAGCAAGTGCCACTAGTGGCCCGTTGCTGGCAACCAATGCAACCCCCAACAGCAGGTGGAAGCATCGGAACTGCGCATGCGCCGAAGCAACACTTGCTGTGTCTCTCATGGTACCAGTTAGTTGAAGACGACGCTATCGCCATCGTGTTATTTTAGTGGATGTTAAGAAAAAAATCCATATGTGGAGAGGCGAATTAATTTCCTAATGAAATTTTACGTCGACGAAGATATCAGATTAAGCCGTGAAATACTAGATTACAGCCATGAAATACACCCACTCCATTCCCATGAATAACAATTCATGGAATGGAGTGGATGAATAACAAGAAAAAATTTGAAACCGCTTGAAACACATATACTGGAAAACCATTAAAATAGCGTTTGTTGGAAAAAAAAAAAAAAAAGAATTATACGCGTACAAAATTTATTAATTATTTGAAAGAAAGAAAAAAAGAAGCAACGCTATGTGGTGTACTCATCCATGGGTTGAATACACAAGACTGGGAGGAATTCGCTTCTAAAAATAACGAGAAGTAAAATAAAATATCTTTTACTCTTTAAAACAAATGTAGCTTCGGACAACGGAAAGGAAAGACACAATGTTAAAAATGTAACAGAATGTGACATGAACCCGGGTAAATATATATTTATTCAACAATCTCTTTTCAAGATGGCAAGGACAGTACAAAACTTTGTTAAGCGACTCTGAGTATGTACACGCCTTGAAAATAAGTGAAGTTCCCTTAACGTAAAAAAAAACAAAAAAAAAAAACTATCGTTACGTTGAAAAAATTAATTTATCAATTATATGAAACTGACTTTTATGAGAAATACCTCGCAATATTATAAAATGAAAGAGGGAAGCATTCGATTACAAATTGGATACCAAACAGATAGCTTCCAGCAAGTATCCGAGCGTCTTGAATTAGTCCGGTCGGTAGCGAGCGCGGCTTCCACGCAAACGGCCCAGGATCGAATCTAGTCAGATGCAAACGGCGTTTTTCCGGTCTGTAGAGAAAATTTCCCCAGCGCAGTGCGTTAAGTCACAAGCTTCGTAACGGTAGGAAAAAAAATTTGTCGCGTTAGGAAACTGCGGTTATCCTTGCTTTTTTTTTTTTTTTTATTATTATGGCTACTACTGGGAAATTGGCGGACAAGATTCGGCAAGCCACCAGTTGCGTCACGTGGTTGCTGGCTGCCGCTAACGGCCCACTAGCGGACCACATTAGGCTAGCCATCATTTCTGGCACGTGCTTGCAGGGCCACTGAAGGGCCACTTGTGGCAGCTACTGCCTGTGATGGACCACTGATGGCCCTGTTGTGGCATATGACAACTGATGGGGTGCGAACTGCTGGCCCTTCTGTTGGCCGCCCGGACATTTTATTGACGGTTCGGCAGCGGCAACATAGTGCTGGGCCAATGCTGGCAATGCTAGCTGCCAGCAATGGCCCACTGCTGGCCCAGCAAGACTGTTTTTGCTGGGTACCACTACAGATTCCTGGGCTGTCAACTCTTCGATTCAGCTGAAAAAGTCAAATTGGTTGTCCGCAGGTGGCAATACGTCCAGAAAATGGACCTTCATGAACAAGGCAGGGAGCGCAAAATCGCCCGTCTACGGCGGTCAAGAATTTATTGTGGACGATTAGTTTCCTGAGCAGGACGTCCGCGTGGACAGCCCTCTCCCCCTCAAGCTTGAAGTAAGATTGTGATTAGAACATTTTTTTTTTTTTTGGCAAATTCAAAATTTGCGCACGTCAAGTGCCACAGTTTTACGAAAGTAAGCATTCTCTTAAGCGATAAAGCCGTTCTTCGTTTTGGCGAAACAGTTCAGCGGCGGCACCCTCCCTTCCAAAATTTTAACGTACTAAAGCCAATGTGCTGCTTTCTCACTCCCTCTCAAAGTTTTCCCGTGTGAATTTTACGCCTGAAGCGGGAGGTGTAACTGTAAGGATAGCGACTTCGGATGTAGGTAAAAAACACCCCCAGAGAAAATACCCCCGAAAATTGAAAAGCGGAAAAAATGCCCCCCAGAACAAACGGTTCACTGTAAACTGCCACACAGGAACACTGATGTGTGGCAGTGTTCCGGTGTGGCAATTTACCGGCAACCCTGTTACACATCTTTCAGCAACTTGGCTACAAAAGTTCAAAAGGAGGGGGGGGGGGCTATAAAGATTGCCGTTTTTTTTTTTTTTTTTTTTTGATTGGAGGTTTAACGACCACCGTGAGAGACTCAATGGGCTATAAGCAGTCGCCCGTCCCTAATTTAGGGTCACTGGTTCCAGGGAAGGGAGAGAGCCAGTGCCGTAAGACAAACACAACACCCATGCCTCACCGGGATTCGAACCCGGACCCCAGACGGACGAATGATCAGAAGCCAGCGCCTTAGACCACTGCGCCACCGGGGCGGCAGATTGCCGTTTCTGGGCCTACATTGATAACTGAATTGGAAAACGAATTTCGCGAAAACGTTCCATGGAAGCCAAGAGAGAATTGTACTTTAATTTGAAGAAATAAATTGCTGAGGATCCGAGGTACAGGGTGGGGGGCTCTACCCCGAACTTCCGAATATTATATTCTGGGCCGCTGGAGTCTGTCAGTGTATCCAGGAAGTTGTTCCCCTTGAAGTGTCCGCGAGGTCCATGAGCTTGGGGGGGGGCTTTCCCCCAAAATGTTAAAATACACGTAGGGCTGTAAACATTAGTACCATGTTTTATATAATGATTCTGTACACGACCACGAACTTTCATTCAGGAGGGTGGGGTACCCCCCGTTTCTAAGAGCTATTCAGGGGTATCATCGAGGATACACTGACCGACTCTAGAGGTCCAGAATATAAAATTATGGAAGTTGGGGGTAGAGCCCTCCAAACCAAGCATCTCGTATCCCTCTCACAGGCTTCACCAAATTTCTGGGGGAGGGGGAAGGGCATACATAGTTTACCATTAAACACAACATGAAGCATAGAAATTGCGAGCAAATCCCTTACCTTGAAGACTTGTCTGTGCTCTTAGAAACTTGCACCCCACCCTCCTGAAAATTCGTGGGCGTGTAGAGATTCATTATGTAAAGCATGCTTCTAATGTTTACAGCTCTACGGCCATTTCAAAATTTTGGGTACCCCCCCCCCCAAGCTCACGGACCTCGCGGGCGCTTCAAGGGGAACAGCCTGGATACACTGACACACTCCAGCGGCCCAGAATCTAATATTACACAAATTGGGGGTTGAACGCCCCCCAAGTGTACCTCGGATCCTCGGCAATTTATTTCTTCAAATTAAAGTACAATTCTCGCTTGGCTTACATGGAAAGTTTTCAGGAAATTCGTTTGGAGTTCCCAATTCAGTTCTCAATATAGGCCCAGAAACGGCAATCTTTATAGCCCCCGAACTTTTATGGCCAAGCTGCTGAAAGATGTGTGGCAGGGTTGCCGGTAAATTGCCACACCAAAACACTGCCACACATCAGTGTTCCTGTGTGGCAGTTTACAGTGAACCGTTTGTTCTGGGGGTATTTCTTCCACTTTTCAGTTTTCGGGGGTATTTTCTCCAGGGGTATTTTTTCCCGGGGGTATTTTTACCGTTTACCAGCGACTTCGCAGTTTTTTTTTCTTCCTTTCTCTCCCATCTATCTCTGTTCCTCCTCCCCCAGTCATCCCTTGTTTAGTTTCATTTGTTAATACTGGAGTGACCCAGTATTAACCAATGCAACTAAACAACGGTTTCTTCTTCCCTTCCTTCATGTGTGACCTTGACATCTTGCACGTGTGATGCTCGCCGTAATATTGGCTTCCAGTGCATTACCGTTTTCCGCATGTTTCCGACGATCGTACCTAATGCCGCACGTGCACTATTCTATCTCTCATCTTCTGCCATTTTGCTGTTGAAAATTCTAGATTCCGTGTAACAAGCTTTTTGCCATGAAAGCAGAAACGTATTTATTTTCTGTATGTACATTAAAAAAAAATCAGTAAAGTGACGATATTTAACACACACGTATTTCTCGACGAACGGAGATTAAAAAACATGTTTTATATACGTTAGTCATTTTCAGTTAAATCCATTCAATAGGGGTTTAACTGTTGGAACTTTATAGTTCCTTTGTGTGAAATGCAATTTCTCAGTTGGAAATTATTAGTATTTAATGCGAACAAATACCTCGATAATCAAATGTAATTCAAGGAAAAACTTTTCACGTACCTCTCAGTTGTAAGTGGTCGATGTCCAAATCTTTGTACGGCTGTTCTCGTCAGGCTCTTGAGTCTTGAGTTTAGACTTTTAAGAATTTAGTCGGCACGTTTTCTTCACGGGTCCCGAAATCGGATAGACAAATTCATCGAACAAATTAATTTGTCTATCTAATTTCGGGACCCACGAAGAAAATGTGCTGATTAAATTCTTAAAAGTCTAAACTCAAGAGCCTGATGAGAACAGCCATACAAAGATTCGGTCATCGACCACTTACAACTGAGAGGTACGCGAAAAGTTTTTCCTTGAATTACATTTGATTATCGAGGTATTTGTTCGCATTAAATACTAATAATTTCCAACTGAGAAATTGCATTTCACACAAAGGAACTACAACATGTAAAAAGTTCCAACAGTTAAGTCACTATTGAATGGAAAACTGAAAAGAATGACGATATTAAAATTCTACGTAGTTATGGTATTTATACGAGTCTGATGGGTTACTTTCAAAGGAGGACGGGTACATTTTTAGACAAACCGTCCTCGAGAAAGGGTAAAATTTCCGAGATTGTTTGTGCCCTGGAACAAGGTATACTAAAACTGGTACCACACTGGGATAAATGTCTAGAGTGTCTCAACTAATTGACTACCACCCTATCATCACTCCAGCCTTAAAAAAAAACATCTGCAGGAGATTTGATATTGACTTTGGGTCAAAGACTTGCAATATTCTCTCTTTGGTCAAAAAAGAGCGAGACAAAGTCCCGATGTTGAATAGAGAAAGTGTCTACTCCATCCCGTTAAGCAGTAGCGATACATGGGATTCCAACTTAGCATACATTGGTTCAACACGGCGTACCTTGGGAGTAAGATTTAAAGAACATAAATACAACAACAACAAAATGTGCTACCGACAACCACACTCTCTAGACTGGTTAGTTCTAGTACCTACTCTACGATCTGGGAGGAAGCACATGTTATGTCTTCCCCAATACACCAACCTACACTATTATTTGCGGAAAGCCTTGCTATATTCCAGACGGGAACAGGACGCTGTAATGATGACCTGCCTCAATTATTTCGACTGCTTGAAAACATTATTTGTCGACATTACCATAAGCACCTTTTGTTGACTTGAAATTTTATTTTATACATCTGTTTATTTTGATATGAGTTGTACATTTTCCGTATCTTAGTTATGTTTCCCAACCTTTTTGGAGCCTCTTTTCCGATAACCTATTCCACCTCATCACCCCCTTCCCTTTCCCCCCATACAACCCCCTTTTCCCCAGGTACCTTTTAACTGCTTTTCGTACTTATTCTACCTTTCCTACATACGCTGAAGAGCAATTGAATTAGAGACGGCTGGCGTTATGCAAATGTGGCGCTGTGGGCGGCCCTGTAAACGAAAACGACATGACGTATGCAGCGATCTGACAATATAAGGAGTGATGCGACGGGAATCAGTAAGAGTCGGACGCAGTATGGGTAAGACGAAGGATCTCAGCGCATTTGATCGTGGGCAAATTGTCGGGGCCCGACGAATGGGTCACTCCATCTCGGAAGTCATGCAGGCTCTGGGATTTTCACGACCCGCTGTGTCACGGGTGCACCGTGATTACATCGAATCCGGTAAACCATCCCTGCAAGGGCCAACTGCCGTGGACAACAGCGTGTGGATGAGCGGGGTCATCGCCGGCTAGCTCGCATTGTAACAGCGGATAGACGAACCACAGTGCAAGAAATCACTCGGCAATTTAACGCTGGTGCACAAAATCGTGTAAGCAGCCACACCATCCAGAACCATCTCCTCGCTATGGGGTACAGAAGCCATCGTCCCACGAGGGTACCGCTGCTGACCGCACATCACAGGGAGCAAAGATTAGCATGGGTACGGGAACATCGCCACTGGAACCTAGACATGTGGAAAAATGTTGCCTGGACTGATGAGTCGAGATTCACATTGGTACATGCGGATGGCAGGATACGAGTACGGCACAAACCTCATGAAGCGATGGATCCTTCTTGCCAGCAGGGTACTCTTCAAGCTGGTGGGGGTGGCATTCTCGTCTGAGGACTGTTTACATGGACTGAAAAGGGACCCCTGCTATGTGTGACATCGTCCCTCACAGGTCAACGTTACCGGAATATCCTGGACGACCATTTGCACGTCTTCAAGATCCTACTGGAGACCTCATCCTGCAACAAGACAATGCAGCTCTCGAATTGTATCCGAATGGTTGGATGAACACTCCACCGACGTGACCTCGCTTCCTCGGCCAGCTAGTTCACCTGACCTCAATCCCATCGAGCACATCTGGGATGCCATTGAGAGAGATGACCCCCCTCCATGAAATCTTCGTGAACTGTGGGAGCTTGTTCAGGGGTCGTGGATCCGTATGGCTTCCCAACGCTTTCGGTGTCTTGTCGAGACGAATGGCCGCCGTCATCAGGGCCAAAGGTGGTGCTACACGTTACTAGACAGGTATCTCTAATTCAATTGCTCTTCAGTGTATACCCCCTTCCCTGTCAACCTATTTGTCTTACTTTGATATCAGTTAATGATGTAGATATCCCGGGGGCCGCTAGGGGGCCACTACACACACGTCATTGTCGAGACCTATAAATTAATGTGTTACTCTGTCTTATGTTTGCATTTGTATTTCTCATCTGAAGACGGGATCCAGGGTGGACCCGAAAGTTCTTATGAAGTGTTTTTAATTATCATCAGGTTTTAACTTGTATGTTGAGCACAGTGGCGACTCCTCCAGGTAGGACTTGAGGATCATCCTATACTTTAATATTACAAAATTACATTCATAATGAAATATTAGAAAAGATTAATTTTATTAACATGGAAAAAAAAAGAAAATGAGGAACAACTGCAGTCATGAAAGATTCTCGAGGCGTTCACGTGCGTACAAGGGGACGCCTAAGAGAGATTGTCTCGTGTGGAAGCTCTGAAAGGAGAGTGAGGATTTCAATCAACCGTCCTCGGCCTCGCTTACCAGCACCTCCTTGTCAATTCAGTGTGCAGATGGCTGGGCCGAGGGTATTTACAGCAGAAAGTCGCAGAACTGAAACAGGGTTCCCACTCAAAAGTAATAAAACAATTCCCTGACTTTTTCAGGTTCTCCAGGTGATTTTTAAAGTTTTCCAAAGTGGCATGTTGCAAAGAATTGTTACATTTCATTCCATTCCATTCCATTCATTTTTCTCACCAAAGCACACACTTGTAAATTCTTTACGTAATTTGTCTTTATAAAATTACCTGCTTTTCATTAATAACAACTAACTGTGCACATTATTTTCTGTACCAAAGTTCCATGAACATTTGTGAATACTACCCACACGGAATTTGTAAATACATTCCCACAGAAACAGGTCATATTTAAGAAAAAATCTGTCAGTTGAATAGTTTCAGTTTTTCTATAACACAATGCAGCTAAGCTTAATGATGGAATGGCTCTGTTCAAAGAAACATGTTTCAAGAGAACCAACAGACAAAGGACTTTGATCCATCATTTGGTTGGTTCTCTTGTGAAGTGTTTCTCCAAGCAGGAGCCATTGTGCCTAATTGTTCCATGTTATAACAACTGCCTGCACAAATTGAACAAAAGCTTAATAACTGGCAATTTTAAAAATTCAATTTTGTAAATACATTCCCATAGAAACAGGTCATATGTAAGAAAAAATCTGTCAGTTGAATAGTTTCAGTTTTTCTATATCACAATGCAGCTAAGCTTAATGATGGAATGGCTCTGTTCAAAGAAACATGTTTCAAGAGAACCAACAGACAAAGGACTTTGATCCATCATCTTTTCATTAATAACAACTAACTATGCACATTATTTTCTGTACCAAAGTTCCGTGAACTTTTGTGAATACTACTCACATGGAATTTGTTAATACATTCCCATAGAAACAGTAAGAAAAAATCTGTCAGTTGAATTGTTTCAATTTTTCTATAACACAATGCAGCTAATTAATGATGGAATGGCTCTGTTCAAAGAAACATGTTTCAAGAGAATCAACAGACAAAGGACTTTGATCCATCATTTGGTTGGTTCTCTTGTGAAGTGTTTCTTCAAGCAGGAGCCATTGTGCCTAATTGTTCCATGTTATAACAACTGCCTGCAGAAATTAAACAAAAGCTTAATAACTGGCAATTTTAAAAATTCAATTTTGTAAATACATACCCATAGAAACAGGTCATATGTAAGAAAAAATCTGTCAGTTGAATAGTTTCAGTTTTTCTATAACACAATGCAGCTAAGCTTAATGATGGAATGGCTCTGTTCAAAGAAACATGTTTCAAGAGAACCAACAGACAAAGGACTTTGATCCATCATTTGGTTGGTTCTCTTGTGAAGTGTTTCTCCAAGCAGGAGCCATTGTGCCTAACTGTTCCATGTTATAACAACTGCCTGCAGAAATTGAACAAAAGCTTAATAACTGGCAATTTTAAAAATTCAATTTTGTAAATACATTCCCATAGAAACAGGTCATATGTAAGAAAAAAATCTGCCAGTTGAATAGTTTCAGTTTTTCTATAACACAATGCAGCTAAGCTTAATGATGGAATGGCTCTGTTCAAGGAAACATGTTTCAAGAGAACCAACAGACAAAGGACTTTGATCCATCATCTTTTCATTAATAACAACTAACTGTGCACATTATTTTCTGTACCAAAGTTCCATGAACTTTTGTGAATACTACCCACATGGAATTTGTAAATACATTCCCATAGAAACAGGTCATATGTAAGAAAAAATCTGTCAGTTGAATAGTTTCAGTTTTTCTATATCACAATGCAGCTAAGCTTAATGATGGAATGGCTCTGTTCAAAGAAACATGTTTCAAGAGAACCAACAGACAAAGGACTTTGATCCATCATCTTTTCATTAATAACAACTAACTATGCACATTATTTTCTGTACCAAAGTTCCGGGAACTTTTGTGAATACTACTCACATGGAATTTGTTAATACATTCCCATAGAAACAGTAAGAAAAAATCTGTCAGTTGAATTGTTTCAATTTTTCTATAACACAATGCAGCTAATTAATGATGGAATGGCTCTGTTCAAAGAAACATGTTTCAAGAGAATCAACAGACAAAGGACTTTGATCCATCATTTGGTTGGTTCTCTTGTGAAGTGTTTCTTCAAGCAGGAGCCATTGTGCCTAATTGTTCCATGTTATAACAACTGCCTGCAGAAATTGAACAAAAGCTTAATAACTGGCAATTTTAAAAATTCAATTTTGTAAATACATTCCCATAGAAACAGGTCATATGTAAGAAAAAATCTGTCAGTTGAATAGTTTCAGTTTTTCTATAACACAATGCAGCTAAGCTTAATGATGGAATGGCTCTGTTCAAAGAAACATGTTTCAAGAGAACCAACAGACAAAGGACTTTGATCCATCATTTGGTTCGGTTCTCTTGTGAAGTGTTTCTTCCAAGCAGGAGCCATTGTGCCTAACTGTTCCATGTTATAACAACTGCCTGCAGAAATTGAACAAAAGCTTAATAACTGGCAATTTTAAAAATTCAATTTTGTAAATACATTCCCATAGAAACAGGTCATATGTAAGAAAAAATCTGCCAGTTGAATAGTTTCAGTTTTTCTATAACACAATGCAGCTAAGCTTAATGATGGAATGGCTCTGTTCAAGGAAACATGTTTCAAGAGAACCAACAGACAAAGGACTTTGATCCATCATCTTTTCATTAATAACAACTAACTGTGCACATTATTTTCTGTACCAAAGTTCCATGAACTTTTGTGAATACTACCCACATGGAATTTGTAAATACATTCCCATAGAAACAGGTCATATGTAAGAAAAAATCTGTCAGTTGAATAGTTTCAGTTTTTCTATATCACAATGCAGCTAAGCTTAATGATGGAATGGCTCTGTTCAAAGAAACATGTTTCAAGAGAACCAACAGACAAAGGACTTTGATCCATCATCTTTTCATTAATAACAACTAACTATGCACATTATTTTCTGTACCAAAGTTCCGTGAACTTTTGTGAATACTACCCACATGGAATTTGTTAATACATTCCCATAGAAACAGTAAGAAAAAATCTGTCAGTTGAATTGTTTCAATTTTTCTATAACACAATGCAGCTAATTAATGATGGAATGGCTCTGTTCAAAGAAACATGTTTCAAGAGAATCAACAGACAAAGAACTTTGATCCATCATTTGGTTGGTTCTCTTGTGAAGTGTTTCTTCAAGCAGGAGCCATTGTGCCTAATTGTTCCATGTTATAACAACTGCCTGCAGAAATTGAACAAAAGCTTAATAACTGGCAATTTTAAAAATTCAATTTTGTAAATACATTCCCATAGAAACAGGTCATATGTAAGAAAAAATCTGTCAGTTGAATAGTTTCAGTTTTTCTATAACACAATGCAGCTAAGCTTAATGATGGAATGGCTCTGTTCAAAGAAACATGTTTCAAGAGAACCAACAGACAAAGGACTTTGATCCAACATTTGGTTGGTTCTCTTGTGAAGTGTTTCTTCAAGCAGGAGCCATTGTGCCTAATTGTTCCATGTTATAACAACTGCCTGCACAAATTGAACAAAAGCTTAATAACTGGCAATTTTAAAAATTCAATTTTGTAAATACATTCCCATAGAAACAGGTCATATGTAAGAAAAAAATCTGTCAGTTGAATAGTTTCAGTTTTTCTATATCACAATGCAGCTAAGCTTAATGATGGAATGGCTATGTTCAAAGAAACATGTTTCAAGAGAACCAACAGACAAAGGACTTTGATCCATCATCTTTTCATTAATAACAACTAACTGTGCACATTATTTTCTGTACCAAAGTTCCGTGAACTTTTGTGAATACTACCCACATGGAATTTGTTAATACATTCCCATAGAAACAGGTCATATGTAAGAAAAAATCTGTCAGTTGAATTGTTTCAATTTTTCTATAACACAATGCAGCTAATTAATGATGGAATGGCTCTGTTCAAAGAAACATGTTTCAAGAGAATCAACAGACAAAGGACTTTGATCCATCATTTGGTTGGTTCTCTTGTGAAGTGTTTCTTCAAGCAGGAGCCATTGTGCCTAATTGTTCCATGTTATAACAACTGCCTGCAGAAATTGAACAAAAGCTTAATAACTGGCAATTTTAAAAATTCAATTTTGTAAATACATTCCCATAGAAACAGGTCATATGTAAGAAAAAAATCTGTCAGTTGAATAGTTTCAGTTTTTCTATAACACAATGCAGCTAAGCTTAATGATGGAATGGCTCTGTTCAAAGAAACATGTTTCAAGAGAACCAACAGACAAAGGACTTTGATCCATCATTTGGTTGGTTCTCTTGTGAAGTGTTTCTCCAAGCAGGAGCCATTGTGCCTAATTGTTCCATGTTATAACAACTGCCTGCAGAAATTGAACAAAAGCTTAATAACTGGCAATTTTAAAAATTCAATTTTGTAAATACATTCCCATAGAAACAGGTCATATGTAAGAAAAAAATCTGCCAGTTGAATAGTTTCAGTTTTTCTATAACACAATGCAGCTAAGCTTAATGATGGAATGGCTCTGTTCAAGGAAACATGTTTCAAGAGAACCAACAGACAAAGGACTTTGATCCATCATCTTTTCATTAATAACAACTAACTGTGCACATTATTTTCTGTACCAAAGTTCCATGAACTTTTGTGAATACTACCCACATGGAATTTGTAAATACATTCCCATAGAAACAGGTCATATGTAAGAAAAAATCTGTCAGTTGAATAGTTTCAGTTTTTCTATATCACAATGCAGCTAAGCTTAATGATGGAATGGCTCTGTTCAAAGAAACATGTTTCAAGAGAACCAACAGACAAAGGACTTTGATCCATCATCTTTTCATTAATAACAACTAACTATGCACATTATTTTCTGTACCAAAGTTCCGTGAACTTTTGTGAATACTACCCACATGGAATTTGTTAATACATTCCCATAGAAACAGTAAGAAAAAATCTGTCAGTTGAATTGTTTCAATTTTTCTATAACACAATGCAGCTAATTAATGATGGAATGGCTCTGTTCAAAGAAACATGTTTCAAGAGAATCAACAGACAAAGGACTTTGATCCATCATTTGGTTGGTTCTCTTGTGAAGTGTTTCTTCAAGCAGGAGCCATTATGCCTAATTGTTCCATGTTATAACAACTGCCTGCAGAAATTGAACAAAAGCTTAATAACTGGCAATTTTAAAAATTCAATTTTGTAAATACATTCCCATAGAAACAGGTCATATGTAAGAAAAATCTGTCAGTTGAATAGTTTCAGTTTTTCTATAACACAATGCAGCTAAGCTTAATGATGGAATGGCTCTGTTCAAAGAAACATGTTTCAAGAGAACCAACAGACAAAGGACTTTGATCCATCATTTGGTTGGTTCTCTTGTGAAGTGTTTCTCCAAGCAGGAGCCATTGTGCCTAATTGTTCCATGTTATAACAACTGTCTGCTGAAATTGAACAAAAGCTTAATAACTGGCAATTTTAAAAATTCAATTTTGTAAATACATTCCCATAGAAACAGGTCATATGTAAGAAAAAAATCTGCCAGTTGAATAGTTTCAGTTTTTCTATAACACAATGCAGCTAAGCTTAATGATGGAATGGCTCTGTTCAAGGAAACATGTTTCAAGAGAACCAACAGACAAAGGACTTTGATCCATCATCTTTTCATTAATAACAACTAACTGTGCACATTATTTTCTGTACCAAAGTTCCATGAACTTTTGTGAATACTACCCACATGGAATTTGTAAATACATTCCCATAGAAACAGGTCATATGTAAGAAAAAATCTGTCAGTTGAATAGTTTCAGTTTTTCTATATCACAATGCAGCTAAGCTTAATGATGGAATGGCTCTGTTCAAAGAAACATGTTTCAAGAGAACCAACAGACAAAGGACTTTGATCCATCATCTTTTCATTAATAACAACTAACTATGCACATTATTTTCTGTACCAAAGTTCCGTGAACTTTTGTGAATACTACCCACATGGAATTTGTTAATACATTCCCATAGAAACAGTAAGAAAAAATCTGTCAGTTGAATTGTTTCAAATTTTCTATAACACAATGCAGCTAATTAATGATGGAATGGCTCTGTTCAAAGAAACATGTTTCAAGAGAATCAACAGACAAAGGACTTTGATCCATCATTTGGTTGGTTCTCTTGTGAAGTGTTTCTTCAAGCAGGAGCCATTGTGCCTAATTGTTCCATGTTATAACAACTGCCTGCAGAAATTGAACAAAAGCTTAATAACTGGCAATTTTAAAAATTCAATTTTGTAAATACATTCCCATAGAAACAGGTCATATGTAAGAAAAAATCTGTCAGTTGAATAGTTTCAGTTTTTCTATAATACAATGCAGCTAAGCTTAATGATGGAATGGCTCTGTTCAAAGAAACATGTTTCAAGAGAACCAACAGACAAAGGACTTTGATCCATCATTTGGTTGGTTCTCTTGTGAAGTGTTTCTTCAAGCAGGAGCCATTGTGCCTAATTGTTCCATGTTTATAACAACTGCCTGCAGAAATTGAACAAAAGCTTAATAACTGGCAATTTTAAAAATTCAATTTTGTAAATACATTCCCATAGAAACAGGTCATATGTAAGAAAAAATCTGTCAGTTGAATAGTTTCAGTTTTTCTATAACACAATGCAGCTAAGCTTAATGATGGAATGGCTCTGTTCAAAGAAACATGTTTCAAGAGAACCAACAGACAAAGGACTTTGATCCATCATTTGGTTGGTTCTCTTGTGAAGTGTTTCTTCAAGCAGGAGCCATTGTGCCTAATTTTTCCATGTTATAACAACTGCCTGCAGAAATTGAACAAAAGCTTAATAACTGGCAATTTAAAAATCCCAGGTTTTCCCCGTTTTCCAGGTTGAGTGGGAACCCTGTGAAAGTCGAATCATCCTACGGGCCTTACTCTTGTTCTCATGGTCGACAGTCCCTCTGAAATGCACGGCAAGCTGTTGTCACATGATGCTTACTGACCAACGTGCAGCTCAAATTTAGCTGCTCACGTGAGGGAGCATTACAAGGGAAAGAAAGTGCGTTTCGCTACGTTTTTGAAGATTCAACATGTGTTGTTCCATTTTGTGCCTTAATTTACCAGTAAGTGTAATTAAATTTGCTGTTGCGCTTTGGTACCCGATTAGAAAGCATGAGGAGTAATCCTGCTCCATATGGCAGCTGAAAATCAGGCGCAAGTAACTTTTGTGACTGTATTATTGAACAACTTTTCCAAAAGCCATTTAGGTGAATTTTTGTTTCATTTTATTGCTATTCGTTTTGTTTTATTGTTTTTATTGTTAGGTAACTCAGGTTTCTATGCACTTAGCTTTAGGATATACAATATTGATTGGGTATATAAATAAGTTTTGAGGGAGTTTTGTTCGGTGTTGTACTTATTACCACTTGCATGTATTTTAAGGTGGCAACACTGCGATATCGCAATATGAGACGTCAGCTGTCAGAGTCAGTATACGCCATTCGATTGAGGTGCGAAGACGTATTTGTTTTACTCGATGGAAAATGGCAACTTTCGTCCCGACAAAACAGCATTTGCGGGAAGTGTTAGTGCATTACTTTATTGTCAAGAAAAGTGCTGCCGACAGCTATCGCTTAATGTCAGAAATCTATGGTGAACATTACCCATCCATAAAAGCATGTGAGCATTGGTTTAGACGATTCAAAAGGAACGATTTCAATGTCAGTGATAAAGAACGTTCTGGACCACCAAAAAAAATTGCTGATGCCGAATTGGAAGCTTTACTGGACGAGAATCCGTGCCAGACCCAAAAAGAACTAGCAGCAGCATTAAATGTTAGTCAACCATGCATTTCACAACGTTTAGCTGCCATGGGAATGGTGCAAAAAGAAGGGAATCAGGTTCCACATGCTTTGCGGGAAAGAGACCTTGAACGTCGAAAAACCATTTGCGAATTGCTGCTTCAAAGACAAAAAAGAAAGTTTTTTTTTGCATCGTATTATTACTGCTGATGAGAAATGGGAATGGTACGATAACCCTAAACGGCAGAAAGCATGGGTGAAGCCAGGTGAACCAGGTCCTTCAACGCCAAAACGCAATATCCATGGTTCAAAGGTAATGCTGTGTATCTGGTGGGACCAGAAGTGTGTGATCCACTATGAACTGCTGCAACCATCAGAAACTATTACTGGTGATCGGTATCGAACCCAATAAATGCGTTTAAAACGAGCTCTCATGCAAAAACGGCCGGAATGGGAGAATAGACACAACAAAGTCATCTTACAGCATGACAACGCAAGACCACATGTTTCTCGATCTGTGAAAAAGTACTTAGAAGGATCCGACTGGGAAGTTCTACCCCACCCGCCATATTTGCCAGATATTGTGCCATCGGATTACCATTTGTTCTGGTCGATGCAGTCGGCACTTTTTGGAAAATGGTTTTGTTCTTATGAAGACATCAAAAATTGGCTGGACAACTGGATCTCTTCCAAGGAACCGGAATTCTTCCTTCGGGGCATACGCTCACTGCCCGAAAGATGGGGTAAAGTTGTAGCTTCAGAGGGAGCATACTTCGATTATTATTAAAATATTGTTTCTGTTCTCCAACAACGTGTTTTGCTCACCTCAAATCCCTCAAAACTTATTTATATACCCAATATTTTTTTTTAGAATTTCCGTACATCCTTTTCCAAGCCCCAGCGCATCGTCCCTTTATATCCTACACACCATATACACCAGGAGTCGCCCCTGCTTGAGCATAATTAAAGTTATAGTTCATCAACTCAGGTTTTAAACCATGGATTGATTTTACTGACGTATTGTGCACCAAGGTGAGCTGCCATGTGTTTTAATTTAATGATAGAGTGTCTCAGTTCTTATGTTGAAAAAATAGCTATGGAATGTAGTTTCACTGTGTATGTGTTTTGCTTTGCCTATCAATTAAACTGTTGCCCAAAAAAAAAAAAAAAATAGCGTGTGTTACTTTTCAATCTACCTTCATAAAATACCAGTAATAAAAGCCAAGAAGTTTTCTTACCTTCCTTGAGGAACTATAAAAACAGCAAACTTAAGTGATGCTGCCTTTGCCAAGTCAACAACATATATTTGGTATTTAATTAAACCAGTCTCCTGGCAGAACAGTTCCAAACTTATGTCATCATCCACAAATTTTCTGGGAATGAGAAAACATTTCACTTTTAATCATGGAACACAAGTAACATCATACACAATTAATAAACGAAGAATTACAAGGTTGCTTACCTATTTTTACATTTCACTGTACGTTTCATTCTTTCTACCATCATGCGTGTTTCAAGCCTCCGGTGCGGTGTACTACACAGCGCGTCAAAGAATTTTTAAGACTGGCGCTAGATTTCAGCCTACGGTGGCGCCACCAGTGTAATCGCGAATGCGTTATAAACCGTGACCGTCAGCTTGCTTTCTGCCAAAAGTACTGCGCAGTTGTTAAAGTAACTCAAACGAAACGGCCGTTCATTAGAGAAGTCAAATTTTTTTCATGTTGAATTATTAAGATGGAACAAAGGGCTGTTATTAAATTTAAAGCAAAACTTGGTAAAAGTGCCTCGGAAACGTACCAAATGATGAAACAAGTTTACGGTGAGTTTTGTTTAAGTAGATCAAATGTTTTCCTGTGGCACAAACGTTTTTTGGACGGAAGAGAGACGCTAGAAGATGATAAGCATACCGGAAGACCAAGTTCATCTAGGATGCCTGAGATTATTGAAAAAGTGCATGATTTCGTGGCAAACAATCGATGTGCGTCACTAAGAATGATGGAAGAGTCCTTAAACATCAACAAAGAAACGATTCGAGCCATCCTGCATGAAGATTTGGGCAAAACAAAAGTCTGTGCTAAATTTGTTCCACACACGTTACCCAATGAACAAAAAATCAAGGAGAAGTGCACATTGCAGAGACATCATTTCAGCCGCTGAAAATAATACAAACTTCTTAAAATCGATTGTTACTGGTGATGAAACATGGGGTTTTCAATATAATCCTAAAACAAAGCGACAAAGTGCGGAATGGAAGTCAAAAAACTCACCACAAGCCGAAAAAACAAGAAAAGTTCCATCAAAAACCAAAACATTGCTCATTACATTATTCGATAGTAAGGGTATTATCCACAAAGAATTTGTTCCAAGTGGACAAACAATTACTGCTGAGTTTTATTTAAATGTTTTAAGGCGTTTGATGGGCAGAATTCATCGCATTTGTCCAGAATATCGAGATGAAAGCAGTTGGTGTTTGTTGCACGATAATGCACCCAGTCACACCTCACTTCTTGTTCGTAGATTTTTGGCAAAAAATAACGTCTGTGTGCTGAGTCATCCCCCGTATTCGCCTAATTTAGCACCCTGCGACTTTTCTTTATTCCCAAAACTTAAAATGACGTTAAAAGGGTGTTATTTTGATGATATTTCGACCATACAAACAGCTTCGACGCGTGCTTTGGAGGCAATTCCGCAAAGTGAACTGGAACAGGCATTCGAATCATTATTAAATCGCTGTAACACGTGTATTGAAGCCGGAGGGACTTATTTTGAATAACAAACCAGAACAAATTATAATTTCTTGTTTCTATTTCATTTTACAGACCCAGTGTTAAAAATTCTTTGATGCACTGTGTATTTTTGGTGTTTAGGTTCTTTCAAATGTTCTACGAACACTCAAGTCCATGAAGTGACTAGTTGTCCAGGTTGCAAAATTGTATCCTCCCCTCCCACCCTTCCCACCAGCGTGTAAAACCTAACCTTCGTTGCTAAAATCCCAATTCTTGAACACAAAAAACTTTTGATATTATCAATGAACATAAGTAGCCTATTTACAAACATACATTAGTTGTATATAAGTTTTTAACATTTTCGTTCGCTATTTTGTATGTTTGTAAATAGGCTACTTATTATAAATATAATGATCCGATTTATTGGTGTCTAAAGTTAGAAATCACACAAATTTCACTCAGCAAGCTTTCTCCGTCAACGGACGGCTTCATCAGGCGGTTACATAGAGAATATAGAATCAAAATTGTAGACAGAACGTTAATTCTAATATGACAAATGAAATCATGCGTGAAAACCGCGCGCATAAACAACCACGAACGTGGTGAATACAATATCTTAAAAGCTAATGCAAAAGCAAACAATGTAAACTTTAGGAAGAAACTAGAATCATGAAGACCATCTTGCGATGCCTAGCAGATGGTTCCAAGCCACCGGTAGTTCGAAAGAGACATCGGTGTTGCATACATCCTGTTTCGTTAATATCTCAACTGTTTCCCTTATGGCAGCTGTTCTTGCGTCTCCGTATGGTGCGATCTTCGAGATATTCTGCCATTGGGGTTGAGCTTGATGGTTAGCTACTTCTTTGGCAAGTGACGTAGAAAGTTTCTTTTGAGCAACGTCCCTCTTATGCTCATTCATTCTCTCCTCAAATGACCTTTTTGTGAGACCTACGTAAAATTTAGTTGAGGAGTCTGGGTATAACAATGGGATGCAATAGATTTTTGCACCTTGAAATCTGACTATGATGCCGAAATTAAGTCTTTGAAAGATCTTGACTTTGCAGGAGGGTTTGACGTCTCCCGCGTAGAGGACACAATAGCGAAAGTTGAAGCCAACACACTTGCTACACCGAACAGAAGAGCACCTTTAAAATTTGTTGGTTCGATCGCGTACATCCCCAAAATATCTTGTTTTTATTAAAAATCACTTTCAGAAGAAAGGATTGGATGTTGGCCTTAAAGCTTCTAAACACATGTCAACCATCCTCAGCACAGCAAGAAGTAATAGTACCTTGAAGCTCACAGATGCGGACATCTATTGCATCCCATTGTTATACCCAGACTCCTCAACTAAATTTTACGTAGGTCTCACAAAAAGGTCATTTGAGGAGAGAATGAATGAGCATAAGAGGGACGTTGCACAAAAGAAACTTTCTACGTCACTTGCCAAAGAAGTAGCTAACCATCAAGCTCAACCCCAATGGCAGAATATCTCGAAGATCGCACCATACGGAGACGCAAGAACAGCTGCCATAAGGGAAACAGTTGAGATATTAACGAAACAGGATGTATGCAACACCGATGTCTCTTTCGAACTACCGGTGGCTTGGAACCATCTGCTAGGCATCGCAAGATGGTCTTCATGATTCTAGTTTCTTCCTAAAGTTTACATTGTTTGCTTTTGCATTAGCTTTTAAGATATTGTATTCACCACGTTCGTGGTTGTTTATGCGTGCGGTCTTCACGCGTGATTTCATTTGTCATATTAGAATTAACGTTCTGTCTACAATTTTGATTCTATATTCTCTATGTAACCGCCTGATGATGAAGCCGTCCGTTGACGGAGAAAGCTTGCGGAGTGAAATTTGTGTGATTTCTTACTTTAGACACCAATAAATCGGATCATTATATTTATAATTAGTTTTCTGGTGTTGGCATCCCACAAGCTATATATAGGCTACTTATGTTCGTTGATAACGTCAAAAGATTTTTGTGTTCAAGAATTGGGTTTTTTAGCAACGAAGGTTAGGTTTTGCACGCTGGTGGAGATGGGGGAGGATACAATTTTGCAACCTGGACAGCAAGGCACTTCATGGACTTGAGCGTTCGTAGAACATTTGAAAGAACCTGAAGACCAAAATTAGAACACCGCACTGGAGGCTTAAACCAAGCATGACGGCAGAAAGAATGAAACGTGCAGGGAAATGTGAAAATAGGTAAGCAACCTTGTAATTCTTATAATTGTGTGCACGTAAATTTAAGAACAAATATGGCTTCTGCTATAGATGTTTTAACCTGAATTTAATAAACGATGTAGTGAAAAAAAAAAAAAAAAAAAAAAAAAAACTAATGCATTCAAACAAAAAACAGTTTCTCACTAACAAAAATAAATAAGTATAGATTGTCCATAAATGTTTACCCTGATTTAAGCGTGTTATAACTTTTAAGTGAACACTGATGGTTAAACACAGTTTTAAACAGAACTAGATAAACATACAAAGTTTAGATATATACAACCTACGTCCGAAAAGTTCCAGGACTGATGGCATAACTGATGTAGCAGTAGTGGGATAAAAATATCAGATGTATGCCATAAGACAGCAGTCCTTGACCAATCAAAAATGTATTTGCATATGTGCTGCCCGGTTAATCATGCCAACTTTTGAGCCCCTGGGATGTGATCTTCCTGGTGTTGCACTTTTAATGACTACTCCACTGTTATAATCCGGGAATGCATCAGCTTAGTTCAACAGTTAAGAAAAGGATTAACAATTTTTTGATGGTGGTGTGACCCAAAAATCTGCAGTCAACTTCTGTAGAAATAACACTTCATGTCGCCAAAAAAATGCAAAATTCAAACATACACTCGGTGATCACTGAATTATGATCACTCCTGTCAAAAGTGGATGCGGCTCATTGACCACATGATTTCTGAGTGGGCACGATTAGTCGACCAGCATGGCATATACACTGAGTGGCCACTTTATAATGACCACCTGACAGTTTTAAGCAAATGAGTTATGGCTGCATGCTGTTGCCGCCAGAGGGCGAGGCTGGCATAAAAAGGGAAAGCTTAGTGCTTGCGACAGTAGTGGAAGTGATTTTTGGGTGACGAGATGGGTAAAAAAATGCGATTTGACGGACTTTCAACGTGGGATGATTGTAGGAGCTCGGAGCCATGGAGCGAGTATCACCGAAACTGCCGCATTCGTGAAATGTTCCAGAGCAGCTGTTGTTAAAGTGTTTAAAGACTGGACTGTCAGCCAAAAAACTGGGTCTCTACGTGCAACGTGTGGTCGTCATCGACTAGTGACTACTCGGGCAGAACGGAGAGTGTCCAGACTAGTAACAGACAAACAGAAGGGCAACAGTGCAGCAAATTACAGACCATCTTAATCAAGGATCCCCTCAAATGATCTCTGCACGCACTGTTCGCCGTGCACTGCATCGGATGGGATATGGCAGCCGAAGGCCTGTTCGAACACCTTTGCTGTCTGCAGTTAACAAGAGAAAACGTCTCCAGTTCGCACAGGAGCACAAGGATTGAACAGTCGATAACTGGAAAAAAATTATGTGGTTCGATGAATCACGTTTCCAGTTGCACCATGCTGATGGCCGAGTGAG
This sequence comes from Macrothele yani, assembly GCA_039090855.1. NCBI lineage: Eukaryota > Metazoa > Arthropoda > Arachnida > Araneae > Macrothelidae > Macrothele > Macrothele yani. The sequence continues at coordinate 3,728,681 of CM077034.1, forward strand.
AATTTGGCGGAAACAGCACGAAAGCATGGACTCCAAATGCATTGCTGCAAGCCTTCAATCTGGTGGAGGCAACGTTATGGTTTGGGGAATGTTTTCCTGGCATGCTTTGGGCCCTTTAATTCGTATCTGACTGGCACATCATATCTAAACTTCGTTGCGGACCAAGTGCAACCTATCATGTGGATGGTTTATTCCAATGGCGATGGCTACTTTCAACAAGATAATGCGTCCTGCCAGAGTGCTCGTATTGTACAGGATTGGTTTCAGGAACATGCCGGTGAGTTTACTTTGCTTAGGTGTCCCCCACAATCTCCAGATCTCAACCCCATTGAGAATTTGTGGGATGAAGTTGAACGAGCCATCAGATAGCTGGATCCACAACCCTGCAATCTCACACTCCTGGAAAGTGCTATTCATCAAGCATGGTCTCAGATTCCACAAACCACCTATCAACATCTCGTGGAGTCCATGCCATGAAGAATCAACGCAGTATTAAAGGCAAAAGGTGGCCCAACGAAATGCTGAGGGGGCGGTCATAATAAAGTGGCCACTCAGTGTATAAGGTGTGAGTGGAGCAGTAGGCAGTTACATTCAGAGCGTGATGGGTAAATGGAAGGATTTGTTGGACTTTGAGAAAGGACAGATTGTGAGAGCCCAAAGAGCAGGTGCCTCAATTTCACAAACAGCTCAACTGGTGGGTTAAAATAAAATAAAAATAAAAATGTTTACCCCAATCAGAGTTTTACTATACATCGACTATAGATTTGCAGAGCATTTGGCTTGGCATCATCAGGACAAATGGAGCGTAAGCATTTAAATCATCGTGACATCATCAGAGTTCTGATGGTTGGTCATGGCTTTTCGTGAGTTGTTTCCATGCGTTTGAAAGAAATGGACTCTACGTCATGTCCTTGAATGTGGAAAGTTTCTAACACATTAAGCTTCATAGTCGAATCAGGTTTAGCAATGAGCATAGCGTTAGAGGTCTGCCCCGGCCTAATTTGGTGAACCCGGTCCAAACCCGTGCATTTAAGGCCCAGCCCGGCCCGGCCCGGCTTGTTTCAAATATCAGACACTCGGCCCAGCTCGGCTCTGGCCTGTCAACTGCAGCGCTTAGTTGGGCCCGGCCCATGATTTGCCATTTGGTACTATTTTGTCTTTCTATTGTATTTTATTAAAATGTGATAATTAAATAATGAAGTGAGATGTTATTGAAAATATTTAGTTGAATGTAAGCCTAAAAATATTAACTACACTTTGACAATTATCGAAAAAAAAAATATAACCTTTAAAAAGAGAGGAAAAGGAAGACTAAGTGTGTTCAGAATCTCCCGTTCTCGGAACTACACTGATGGAAAAAAAAAAAAAATCCCAACACCACGAAAAAATAGTTGTAGAGGAATGAAATGGCGGCAATACATTTGTATCGGTAACATATTTAATCGATTAAGGTTTCAAGATCACAGCTTAATGTAAGCGCGAGAAGAGCCATTTTAAATGTGAAATGCTGGTACATTAATAACTGGTGTAACCGCCAGAATGTTGAATGCAAGCACGCAAACGTTCATGCATTGTGTCGTACAGGTGCTGGATGTCAGTTTGTGGGATGGAGTTCCATGCCTGTTTCTCTTGGTCGGTCAATACAAGGACGGTTAATGCTGGTTGGGGGTGACGCTGGAGTTGTCGTCCAATGATGTCCCATACGTGCTCGATTGGAGAAAGATCTGGTGATCTAGCAGGCCACGGCAACATGTCGACACTCTGTAGAGCATGTTGGGTTACAACAGCGGTATGCGGGCGAGCATTATCCTGTTGGAAAACACCCCCTGGAATGCTGCTCATGAATGGCAGCACAACAGGTTGAATCACCAGACCGACGTACAACTGTGCCGTCAGGGTGCGTGGGATAACCACTAGAGTGCTCCTGCTGTCATAGGAAATTGCTCCCCAGACCATAACTCCAGGTGTAGGTCCAGTGTGTCTCGGCCGCAGACGCTCACCTGGCCTCCTTCTAACCAACACACGGCCATCACTGGCAGCCAGGCAGAACCGGCTTTCATCAGAAAACACAACAGATCTCCACTCCGTTCTCCAATGAGCTCTAGCTTGACACCACTGACGTCGCAAACGGCAGTGGTTTGGAGTAAGTGGAATGCACGCTACAGAGCGTCTAGCTTGGAGCTGTCCTTCACGTAACAGATTTGCAACAGTTCTTTGTGTCACTGTGGTGGCAACTGCAGCTCGAATTGCTGCCGCAGATGCAGTACGATGCGCCACGGCCATACGCCATACATGGCGGTATTCCCTCTCAGTAGTGCCACGTGGCCGGCCGGAACCCGGTCTTCTTGAGGCAATACCTTCCCTTGACCACCGCTGCCAACAATCATGCACAGTGGCTACATTCCTAACAAGTCATTCTGCAATATTGCGGAAAGAAAATCCACCTTCTCGTAGCCCTATTACACGACCTCGTTCAAACTCCGTGAGCTGTTGATAATGGCTTCTTCGTCTTCTTAAAAGCATTCTTGACTAGCATCCACACCCTACGTCGAATCTCAACGATAACTAACGCTCACGAACGTTACAGCGCGTATTTACAGCAAACCTGCTTTGCATGTTCCGAGGCGTGCTACTAGCGCCACACGTATGCGCCGCGAAATTTGCATAGACGTCATCTTACAGATGTACTCTCACCGCCTACCAAATGTCGTTTATCTAACACAACCCTTTCTTGGTGTTGGGATTTTTTTTTTCCGTCAGTGTAGTAAGAGGTAACACTACAAAAGTCAATCCCTATACAGATTAGTGATAGAAGAAAAAATTAATGTCATCCCACTCCCACTCTCTCTCTCTCTCTCTCTCTCTCTCACACACACACACCCTAACCCCACTGCAGACATCCTCAGTCCCCCACTCTACACAACACACACTCAATCGGGGTCAAATCTTTTTTGTTGTCAGCAAGCTCCAAAATGGTTTTACCACCTTAATACCTACAGATTGGTAAAAACACTGAGTGCCTATACAAACAGTTAGATAGGAACAGTTAAACACATCAGGAAGTCGGGGAACACAATTTTTTTCTTTCTTTATCACTGCGATAAAAAGAATGGGTTGACTTGGCCCAACCGGCCCGGTCTGTTGCTTTGTTCTTTAAACTAAAAAAAGGCACGACCCGGCCCGTGCAGACCTCTATGCAGCGTTTCCAAACGAAAATGTATGGTTATTTTCATGACAATGTTGGGCTATAAAAGACTTCTTCAGTTCACAGTTCCGTATGTAGGTCTAGTGTTCTTTCACATGGAAATTTAAAGCCCTGCAGATCTGTCCTATATATGGAAGTCCACATTCACAAGGTATCTGATAAATTCCCCAGGAATTTATGTCTTCGAAGTAGTCTATTGATCCAAAAAAAAAAAAAAAAAAAGGTTTATGGGTTTGAAAGTAACTTTGAAATTAAAATTCTTGAGAATTTTTTAAATTCTGAAGAAAATCTGTGGAGCAAATGGGATGCATTCTGATGATGTCACAATGATTTGAATGTTTACGCTCCATTCTTCCTGATGATGCCGAGCCAAATGCTCTGCAAAACTATAGTTGATGTGTAATAAACCTTTGATTGTGGTAAACATTGGTATTGCCGCCCCGGTGGCGCAGTGGTCTAAGGCGCTGGCCTCTGATCATTCGTCCGAACTGGGTCCGGGTTCGAATCCCGGTGAGGCATGGATGTTGTGTTTGTCTTACGGCACTGGCTCTCTCCCTTCCCTGGAACCAGTGACCCGAAATTAGGGACGGGCGACTGCTTATAGCCCATTGAGTTGCTCACGGTGGTCGTTAAACCTCCAATCAAAAAAAAGAAAAAATTCGTCCGAAAGGGGTCCGGGTTCAAATCCCGGTGAGGCATGGATGTTGTGTTTGTCTTATGGCACTGGCTCTCTCCCTTCCCTGGAACCAGTGACCCTAAATTAGGGACGGGCGACTGCTTATAGCTCATTGAGTTGCTCACGGTGGTCGTTAAACCTCCAATCAAAAAAAAGAAAAAAATTCGTCCGAAAGGGGTCCGGGTTCAAATCCCGGTGAGGCATGGATGTTGTGTTTATCTTACGGCACTGGCTCTCTCCCTTCCCTGGAACCAGTGACCCTAAATTAGGGACGGGCGACTGCTTATAGCTCATTGAGTTGCTCACGGTGGTCGTTAAACCTCCAATAAAAAAAAAACAAAACCGGTGAGGCATGGATGTTGTGTTTGTCTTACGGCACTGGCTCTCTCCCTTCCCTGGAACCAGTTACCCTAAATTAGGGACGGGCGACTGCTTATAGCTCATTGAGTTGCTCACGGTGGTCGTTAAACCTCCAATCAAAAAAAGAAAAAATTCGTCCGAAAGGGGTCCGGGTTCAAATCCCGGTGAGGCATGGATGTTGTGTTTGTCTTACGGCACTGGCTCTCTCCCTTTCCTGGAACCAGTGACCTAAATTAGGGACGGGCGACTGCTTATAGCTCATTGAGTTGCTCACGGTGGTCGTTAAACCTCCAATAAAAAAAAACAAAAACCGGTGAGGCATGGATGTTGTGTTTGTCTTACGGCACTGGCTCTCTCCCTTCCCTGGAACCAGTGACCCTAAATTAGGGACGGGCGACTGCTTATAGCTCATTGAGTTGCTCACGGTGGTCATTAAACCTCCAATAAAAAAAAACAAAAACCGGTGAGGCATGGATGTTGTGTTTGTCTTACGGCACTGGCTCTCTCTCTTCCCTGGAACCAGTGACCCTAAATTAGGGACGGGCGACTGCTTATAGCTCATTGAGTTGCTCACGGTGGTCATTAAACCTCCAATAAAAAAACAAAACAAAAAAACATTGGTATTTTTATTTTATCTCAACGCCACAAATTTTGTAGTCATCTATATATTAATTCCATAACGTTTTTTACTATAAGACCTATTTTGAGAGAACGGCAGAACGTAAAAATATGGTTGAGGTATCAAAATAAAGGTCTTACCATGTAGATGTGCCAGTCGAAGAAAAGTGAGATTGGGCAATGGTTCGGGCTTTGTGGGGTGGCAAAGTTCTCATGTAAAGTCTATGGGAGAAGCATACGGTTGACATTCGAGTGCATGCGTTTAACTGAAACAACTCTCACGAAACATGCACTGTTAAAGGCGGAAGCATGGAGGGACTGAAATAGTCCAAAGTCTTCTCTTTCCTGAGCGAACCACTGCGTAAAGCAATGGTCCATTCACCTCCATACGCTGATTCATATTGTCATGCAAAGGCTAGCAGGCGATCGTATCGAAGTTCTTCGCATCGAAACAGCAAAGGTTTTTTACTGTGAGACCTATTTTGAGATAAAAGCCGGAACATAAAAATATCCTAGTTGTAAATGCATTTATGGCACCTCTATTTATAGTGATTGTGAAATAACTTTTTTACGGGTCTTGTAGAGGTTATTTTTCATGAAAGTTGGTTGTCAAATTTTCGAACTAAAGCCTAGTTCGTCATCAGGACTGCGTCACTGGAGTAGTTGCTGCCACTCAGTTGGAAGAGTCCAACTGCAATTATCGTTAATTGTGGTACTTCTTCTTCTTGCTATTTCGATCCCTTCTTCTAGTTTCCTCTTTACTAAGTTTGACTGGTGGGCGAATATTTTCACTGAGTCCCAATTTATGGAGTGTCCACTTGCTTGCATATGTTTGTCTAGCCCTGTTTTGTTCTCAATGTTCTTAATAGCTGCTTGGTGTTCTTTCATTCGGACCTTAATACTTCTCCCTGTTTCTCCAATATAGCTGCGTCCGCAGTTACAGTCGATGCAGTAAATTACTCCTTCCTGCAATTGGATGTCCAATTCTTTCTGCTTTAAAGCTGGCAGGAACTTCTTTATTTTGTTATTAAGATCTGAAGCTAGCCTGATATTATATTTTGCTCTGATCCTTTTCAGTTTCTCGAAAAGTCCCTTATGGTACGTAATTTTGCTGGTGAACTTGAAGTTGGTTTTTTCCTGCTTCTTTTTTGGCACTTGTCTAAATATTTTCTCAACATATGGGGAGGGGTAATTGTTTTCTGCCAATATTTCCTTTAATTCTTCTTTGTGAAGATCTTTTTGAGTAGCTGAAGAGACCAGAATTTCAATTTTTTCCAAAAATTGTCTTGCCGTATTCGATTTAATATAATCAGGGTGGAATGAGCAGAAGTCTAACATCTTCCCTGTGTTGGTGGGTTTTCTAAAAAGCTGAGTGCATATTTTCCCCTCTCTTGAGGTCAAGGTTAAATCTAGGTAATTGATGCTGTGGTCTTTTTCCTGTTCCAGGGTGTACTGCAAGGTATTCTCTAGGAAGTTAAATTCTGCCAGAATCTGAGAGGGTAGAGATTGGTCCACAGTATCTACTATAATTAGGACATCATCCGTGTACCTTACATAGAGAGCAAATAAGGAGGGTTGTATAAGGATTTTTGCCTCTAGTTTACTTATATAATAATTTGCTAGCAGAGGTGCTAGTGGAGAACCCATTGCAAGTCCTGAAGTTTGCCTGTGCCAACAAATTGTTGCCTGTGCCAACAAAAATGTTTGCCTGTGCCAACAAAAATGCCAAATTGTTTGCCTGTGCCAACAAAAATGCCAAATTGTTTGCCTGTGCCAACAAAAATGCCAAATTGTTTGCCTGTGCCAACAAAAATGTCAAATTGTTTGCCTGTGCCAACAAAAATGCCAAATTGTTTGCCTGTGCCAACAAAAATGCCAAAATGTTTGCCTGTGCCAACAAAAATGCCAAATTGTTTGCTTGTGCCAACAAAAATGTCAAATTTGGTTGCCTGTGCCAACAAAAATGCCAAATTGTTTGCCTGTGCCAACAAAAATGTCAAATTGTTTGCCTGTGCCAACAAAAATGCCAAATTGTTTGCCTGCGCCAACAAAAATGTGATGTTTGGACAGCTAATCGGACAATATCGTTGAGGTATCAAAATAAAGATCTTACCATGTAGATGTGTCAGTCAAAGAGAAAACTGAGATTGGAGCAATGGTTCGGGTGTGGCGGGGTGGCAAAGTTACCATGTAAAATCTACTGGAGAAGTGTGCAGCCCTTATCTACATCAGGCGCTCTGTTCAGTGTCAGACTTGGTGTGTGCATGGTTTTCTATGATCAGTCCTAAAGTAAGTAAATACTTAATTGCATACTTACCCTAAACAGAATGTCTCTCCCGCAGAAAGAAAAAACAAAAGTAAGAGCCTTATTTGGAAGGCGTGAGCGATCAATGGGTCACAACTATATGTCTCAGAAAAGAGAGAATGAAGAGTATTCGCAACGCGAATCTCATTACAACAACATTTACAAACACAGTTCTGACTGAAGATGAGAGTGAAAGAGTGCGCTGTCCAGTTGAATTTTTGTACATGACTACAAGCGCGAATCTCATTACAACTACATTTACAAACACAGTTCTGACTGAAGATGAGAGTGAAAGAGTGCGCTGTCCAGTTGAATTTTTGTACATGACTACAAGCGCGAATCTCATTACAACTACATTTACAAACACAGTTCTGACTGAAGATGAGAGTGAAAGAGTGCGCTGTCCAGTTGAATTTTTGTACATGACTACAAGCGCGAATCTCATTACAACTACATTTACAAACACAGTTCTGACTGAAGATGAGAGTGAAAGAGTGCGCTGTCCAGTTGAATTTTTGTACATGACTACAAGCGCGAATCTCATTACAACTACATTTACAAACACAGTTCTGACTGAAGATGAGAGTGAAAGAGTGCGCTGTCCAGTTGAATTTTTGTACATGACTACAAGCGCGAATCTCATTACAACTACATTTACAAACACAGTTCTGACTGAAGATGAGAGTGAAAGAGTGCGCTGTCCAGTTGAATTTTTGTACATGACTACAAGCGCGAATCTCATTACAACTACATTTACAAACACAGTTCTGACTGAAGATGAGAGTGAAAGAGTGCGCTGTCCAGTTGAATTTTTGTACATGACTACAAGCGCGAATCTCATTACAACTACATTTACAAACACAGTTCTGACTGAAGATGAGAGTGAAAGAGTGCGCTGTCCAGTTGAATTTTTGTACATGACTACAAGCGCGAATCTCATTACAACTACATTTACAAACACAGTTCTGACTGAAGATGAGAGTGAAAGAGTGCGCTGTCCAGTTGAATTTTTGTACATGACTACAAGCGCGAATCTCATTACAACTACATTTACAAACACAGTTCTGACTGAAGATGAGAGTGAAAGAGTGCGCTGTCCAGTTGAATTTTTGTACATGACTACAAGCGCGAATCTCATTACAACTACATTTACAAACACAGTTCTGACTGAAGATGAGAGTGAAAGAGTGCGCTGTCCAGTTGAATTTTTGTACATGACTACAAGCGCGAATCTCATTACAACTACATTTACAAACACAGTTCTGACTGAAGATGAGAGTGAAAGAGTGCGCTGTCCAGTTGAATTTTTGTACATGACTACAAGCGCGAATCTCATTACAACTACATTTACAAACACAGTTCTGACTGAAGATGAGAGTGAAAGAGTGCGCTGTCCAGTTGAATTTTTGTACATGACTACAAGCGCGAATCTCATTACAACTACATTTACAAACACAGTTCTGACTGAAGATGAGAGTGAAAGAGTGCGCTGTCCAGTTGAATTTTTGTACATGACTACAAGCGCGAATCTCATTACAACTACATTTACAAACACAGTTCTGACTGAAGATGAGAGTGAAAGAGTGCGCTGTCCAGTTGAATTTTTGTACATGACTACAAGCGCGAATCTCATTACAACTACATTTACAAACACAGTTCTGACTGAAGATGAGAGTGAAAGAGTGCGCTGTCCAGTTGAATTTTTGTACATGACTACAAGCGCGAATCTCATTACAACTACATTTACAAACACAGTTCTGACTGAAGATGAGAGTGAAAGAGTGCGCTGTCCAGTTGAATTTTTGTACATGACTACAAGCGCGAATCTCATTACAACTACATTTACAAACACAGTTCTGACTGAAGATGAGAGTGAAAGAGTGCGCTGTCCAGTTGAATTTTTGTACATGACTACAAGCGCGAATCTCATTACAACTACATTTACAAACACAGTTCTGACTGAAGATGAGAGTGAAAGAGTGCGCTGTCCAGTTGAATTTTTGTACATGACTACAAGCGCGAATCTCATTACAACTACATTTACAAACACAGTTCTGACTGAAGATGAGAGTGAAAGAGTGCGCTGTCCAGTTGAATTTTTGTACATGACTACAAGCGCGAATCTCATTACAACTACATTTACAAACACAGTTCTGACTGAAGATGAGAGTGAAAGAGTGCGCTGTCCAGTTGAATTTTTGTACATGACTACAAGCGCGAATCTCATTACAACTACATTTACAAACACAGTTCTGACTGAAGATGAGAGTGAAAGAGTGCGCTGTCCAGTTGAATTTTTGTACATGACTACAAGCGCGAATCTCATTACAACTACATTTACAAACACAGTTCTGACTGAAGATGAGAGTGAAAGAGTGCGCTGTCCAGTTGAATTTTTGTACATGACTACAAGCGCGAATCTCATTACAACTACATTTACAAACACAGTTCTGACTGAAGATGAGAGTGAAAGAGTGCGCTGTCCAGTTGAATTTTTGTACATGACTACAAGCGCGAATCTCATTACAACTACATTTACAAACACAGTTCTGACTGAAGATGAGAGTGAAAGAGTGCGCTGTCCAGTTGAATTTTTGTACATGACTACAAGCGCGAATCTCATTACAACTACATTTACAAACACAGTTCTGACTGAAGATGAGAGTGAAAGAGTGCGCTGTCCAGTTGAATTTTTGTACATGACTACAAGCGCGAATCTCATTACAACTACATTTACAAACACAGTTCTGACTGAAGATGAGAGTGAAAGAGTGCGCTGTCCAGTTGAATTTTTGTACATGACTACAAGCGCGAATCTCATTACAACTACATTTACAAACACAGTTCTGACTGAAGATGAGAGTGAAAGAGTGCGCTGTCCAGTTGAATTTTTGTACATGACTACAAGCGCGAATCTCATTACAACTACATTTACAAACACAGTTCTGACTGAAGATGAGAGTGAAAGAGTGCGCTGTCCAGTTGAATTTTTGTACATGACTACAAGCGCGAATCTCATTACAACTACATTTACAAACACAGTTCTGACTGAAGATGAGAGTGAAAGAGTGCGCTGTCCAGTTGAATTTTTGTACATGACTACAAGCGCGAATCTCATTACAACTACATTTACAAACACAGTTCTGACTGAAGATGAGAGTGAAAGAGTGCGCTGTCCAGTTGAATTTTTGTACATGACTACAAGCGCGAATCTCATTACAACTACATTTACAAACACAGTTCTGACTGAAGATGAGAGTGAAAGAGTGCGCTGTCCAGTTGAATTTTTGTACATGACTACAAGCGCGAATCTCATTACAACTACATTTACAAACACAGTTCTGACTGAAGATGAGAGTGAAAGAGTGCGCTGTCCAGTTGAATTTTTGTACATGACTACAAGCGCGAATCTCATTACAACTACATTTACAAACACAGTTCTGACTGAAGATGAGAGTGAAAGAGTGCGCTGTCCAGTTGAATTTTTGTACATGACTACAAGCGCGAATCTCATTACAACTACATTTACAAACACAGTTCTGACTGAAGATGAGAGTGAAAGAGTGCGCTGTCCAGTTGAATTTTTGTACATGACTACAAGCGCGAATCTCATTACAACTACATTTACAAACACAGTTCTGACTGAAGATGAGAGTGAAAGAGTGCGCTGTCCAGTTGAATTTTTGTACATGACTACAAGCGCGAATCTCATTACAACTACATTTACAAACACAGTTCTGACTGAAGATGAGAGTGAAAGAGTGCGCTGTCCAGTTGAATTTTTGTACATGACTACAAGCGCGAATCTCATTACAACTACATTTACAAACACAGTTCTGACTGAAGATGAGAGTGAAAGAGTGCGCTGTCCAGTTGAATTTTTGTACATGACTACAAGCGCGAATCTCATTACAACTACATTTACAAACACAGTTCTGACTGAAGATGAGAGTGAAAGAGTGCGCTGTCCAGTTGAATTTTTGTACATGACTACAAGCGCGAATCTCATTACAACTACATTTACAAACACAGTTCTGACTGAAGATGAGAGTGAAAGAGTGCGCTGTCCAGTTGAATTTTTGTACATGACTACAAGCGCGAATCTCATTACAACTACATTTACAAACACAGTTCTGACTGAAGATGAGAGTGAAAGAGTGCGCTGTCCAGTTGAATTTTTGTACATGACTACAAGCGCGAATCTCATTACAACTACATTTACAAACACAGTTCTGACTGAAGATGAGAGTGAAAGAGTGCGCTGTCCAGTTGAATTTTTGTACATGACTACAAGCGCGAATCTCATTACAACTACATTTACAAACACAGTTCTGACTGAAGATGAGAGTGAAAGAGTGCGCTGTCCAGTTGAATTTTTGTACATGACTACAAGCGCGAATCTCATTACAACTACATTTACAAACACAGTTCTGACTGAAGATGAGAGTGAAAGAGTGCGCTGTCCAGTTGAATTTTTGTACATGACTACAAGCGCGAATCTCATTACAACTACATTTACAAACACAGTTCTGACTGAAGATGAGAGTGAAAGAGTGCGCTGTCCAGTTGAATTTTTGTACATGACTACAAGCGCGAATCTCATTACAACTACATTTACAAACACAGTTCTGACTGAAGATGAGAGTGAAAGAGTGCGCTGTCCAGTTGAATTTTTGTACATGACTACAAGCGCGAATCTCATTACAACTACATTTACAAACACAGTTCTGACTGAAGATGAGAGTGAAAGAGTGCGCTGTCCAGTTGAATTTTTGTACATGACTACAAGCGCGAATCTCATTACAACTACATTTACAAACACAGTTCTGACTGAAGATGAGAGTGAAAGAGTGCGCTGTCCAGTTGAATTTTTGTACATGACTACAAGCGCGAATCTCATTACAACTACATTTACAAACACAGTTCTGACTGAAGATGAGAGTGAAAGAGTGCGCTGTCCAGTTGAATTTTTGTACATGACTACAAGCGCGAATCTCATTACAACTACATTTACAAACACAGTTCTGACTGAAGATGAGAGTGAAAGAGTGCGCTGTCCAGTTGAATTTTTGTACATGACTACAAGCGCGAATCTCATTACAACTACATTTACAAACACAGTTCTGACTGAAGATGAGAGTGAAAGAGTGCGCTGTCCAGTTGAATTTTTGTACATGACTACAAGCGCGAATCTCATTACAACTACATTTACAAACACAGTTCTGACTGAAGATGAGAGTGAAAGAGTGCGCTGTCCAGTTGAATTTTTGTACATGACTACAAGCGCGAATCTCATTACAACTACATTTACAAACACAGTTCTGACTGAAGATGAGAGTGAAAGAGTGCGCTGTCCAGTTGAATTTTTGTACATGACTACAAGCGCGAATCTCATTACAACTACATTTACAAACACAGTTCTGACTGAAGATGAGAGTGAAAGAGTGCGCTGTCCAGTTGAATTTTTGTACATGACTACAAGCGCGAATCTCATTACAACTACATTTACAAACACAGTTCTGACTGAAGATGAGAGTGAAAGAGTGCGCTGTCCAGTTGAATTTTTGTACATGACTACAAGCGCGAATCTCATTACAACTACATTTACAAACACAGTTCTGACTGAAGATGAGAGTGAAAGAGTGCGCTGTCCAGTTGAATTTTTGTACATGACTACAAGCGCGAATCTCATTACAACTACATTTACAAACACAGTTCTGACTGAAGATGAGAGTGAAAGAGTGCGCTGTCCAGTTGAATTTTTGTACATGACTACAAGCGCGAATCTCATTACAACTACATTTACAAACACAGTTCTGACTGAAGATGAGAGTGAAAGAGTGCGCTGTCCAGTTGAATTTTTGTACATGACTACAAGCGCGAATCTCATTACAACTACATTTACAAACACAGTTCTGACTGAAGATGAGAGTGAAAGAGTGCGCTGTCCAGTTGAATTTTTGTACATGACTACAAGCGCGAATCTCATTACAACTACATTTACAAACACAGTTCTGACTGAAGATGAGAGTGAAAGAGTGCGCTGTCCAGTTGAATTTTTGTACATGACTACAAGCGCGAATCTCATTACAACTACATTTACAAACACAGTTCTGACTGAAGATGAGAGTGAAAGAGTGCGCTGTCCAGTTGAATTTTTGTACATGACTACAAGCGCGAATCTCATTACAACTACATTTACAAACACAGTTCTGACTGAAGATGAGAGTGAAAGAGTGCGCTGTCCAGTTGAATTTTTGTACATGACTACAAGCGCGAATCTCATTACAACTACATTTACAAACACAGTTCTGACTGAAGATGAGAGTGAAAGAGTGCGCTGTCCAGTTGAATTTTTGTACATGACTACAAGCGCGAATCTCATTACAACTACATTTACAAACACAGTTCTGACTGAAGATGAGAGTGAAAGAGTGCGCTGTCCAGTTGAATTTTTGTACATGACTACAAGCGCGAATCTCATTACAACTACATTTACAAACACAGTTCTGACTGAAGATGAGAGTGAAAGAGTGCGCTGTCCAGTTGAATTTTTGTACATGACTACAAGCGCGAATCTCATTACAACTACATTTACAAACACAGTTCTGACTGAAGATGAGAGTGAAAGAGTGCGCTGTCCAGTTGAATTTTTGTACATGACTACAAGCGCGAATCTCATTACAACTACATTTACAAACACAGTTCTGACTGAAGATGAGAGTGAAAGAGTGCGCTGTCCAGTTGAATTTTTGTACATGACTACAAGCGCGAATCTCATTACAACTACATTTACAAACACAGTTCTGACTGAAGATGAGAGTGAAAGAGTGCGCTGTCCAGTTGAATTTTTGTACATGACTACAAGCGCGAATCTCATTACAACTACATTTACAAACACAGTTCTGACTGAAGATGAGAGTGAAAGAGTGCGCTGTCCAGTTGAATTTTTGTACATGACTACAGGCGCGAATCTCATTACAACTACATTTACAAACACAGTTCTGACTGAAGATGAGAGTGAAAGAGTGCGCTGTCCAGTTGAATTTTTGTACATGACTACAAGCAACACTTTTTTATATAAAAAAAAAAAAAATTGTAGCTACATGTTCGTTTTACTCAAAAAGCAGCACATACCAAAGTCACTGTTTTCAGCAAGGTGTTTCCATTATTTTGGACAACCCCTGTATGTATGTACTAGCACGTTCAAAAAGTTCTGGAACTTTTTATATTAAAAAAGAATAAGTACAGATAACACCTGTTTATGCGGTGTCTCCTTCGAAGTAGTTACCCTGTGCAACTATGCATTTTTGCCAGCGCTCATCATCATCATCATCATTGTCAACCATTATCAATCCACTGCTGGACGAAGGTCTCCCCAAGTTTCCTCCACAACGGTCTGTCTTGTGCCAGTCTCCTCCATGTCACTCCCGCATATTTACGAATTTCATCCACCCATCTCCCATGTGGTCTTTTTCTGGGTCTTTTCCTGTCCCTTGGAATCCAATCTAAAATTTCGGCTGTCCATCTATGGTCTGTCCTTCTGGCAGTATGTCCAGCCCATTGCCATTTCAGGGATTTAACTCTGATCATGATGTCTTCCACTCTCGTCATTTTTCGGATCCACGAGTTCCTCTTCTTATCTCTCCTGGTTACACCAAGCATGCACCTCTCTATGCTTCTTTGAGTTGTCTGCAGCCTTTGTATGTCTCTTTTAGTTAAGGTCCACGTCTCTGCACCATACGTAAGCACTGGAAGGATGCATTGATCAAACACTTTTCTTTTAAGACATAATGGCATATTGCTCTTGAAAATTATGCTGTTTCTTCCAAAAGCTCTCCAGGCAAGTTTTGTACGCCGATTAATTTCTTCATCAATGTGACCCTCACTTGATATCTGCTGTCCAAGATAAACGTACGTATCTGTTATCTCCAGTTTTTCTCCATCAATCGATAAATCTTCATTTCTTGTAAAAGCATTGAACATCACTTTTGTCTTCTGAAAGTTCATTTTTAATCCCACTTCTTTACTCTTGTCAGCAAGTTCCTGGATCATACTCTGCAGCTTACAAAGATTTAAATGCAGATTGCAAGCCTTCTTTTTGCCACATCCTCCAGTGCCTCCGTCGTAGCTCTTCGGAACTTGAGAAGCGTCGCCCCTTAAGCAAGTTCTTCATCCGGGGAAAATGGAAAAAGTCACATGGGGCGAGATCAGGGGAATAAGCTAGTTGCGGAAGAATGGAAATGTGATGTTTGGACAGGTAATCGGACACCAGGAGGGATCTGTGAGCCGGCGCATTATCGTGATGGAGCATCCACGAGTTGGTCTTCCAAAGAATGGGTCGGTTGTGTCACACTGATTCTTGGAGATGTTTCAGGACGTTGACGTACTCTTCTTTAGTGACTGTGCAACCACAATGAAGGAATTCCTTGGGCACGACCCCCTTGCAATCGAATAAAACTGTTAACAAGATCTTTCTTTCGGAGCGGTCGGCCTTGAACTTTTTTGGTCGGGGTGACGACACCGATTTCCACACTTTTGACTGTTGGTTGGATTGGGGTCATACAGAAAGCACCAAGTCTCATTGCCAGTGATCAATCGATTCAAGAGATCGGGATCTAAATCCACTGCATCGATGTTATCCAGCAAATTTGCATGCACTCATCCATTTTTTTCTTGTGTCAGGTTTTTGGGAACAATTTGTTGGCACACGTGATACATGACCAGTTTTTCTGTTAAAATGGAAAGACAACTTCCAACTAAGATGCAGGCAACTTCTGCAATTGCTGCAACAGTTTTTCAATGGTCATTTTCCACAATTTCTTTGACAATGGTGATTTTTTTCATCCATTGTGGATGTTGAAGGTCATCCTGACCTCTCATCATCTTCGATACTCTGTTGCCTGTTTTCGAATCGTCGATGCCACTCATAAATTCGACTCATTGCACTCTCACTGTACGCTGACTTAATCATTTAAAAAGTCTCAGCGAAAGATTTTCCGAGCAGAACACAAAATTTTACACTGGAATGCTGCTCAAAATTCGACATCGTTGTCCTCGCGATGAAGAGCCTGGAATGCAAGTATTCACGAACTACGCACATACGCTGTACGTGTTGTGTAGTTCGTGATGGGAAATGACATAATTCACTGACATTTGCGAAAAAATTCAAAATGTTCCGGAACTTATTGAACGTAGTGATATATGTATGTATGTAATTCATGAAACATACTTTCACATTTGGACATCACAAACAGATATTAAAAAAATTACTCTACATACCTTACTTTCTCCCCATCATTATTGATGAGCTTTCACCTAGTAATAATATAGTTAGCCAAAAACCAAAAAATAAAAAAAAAAAATAATACTCTTTCTAGAAAAAAAGGGTTCATTATCTTACTTTCTCTATACACACACATGATGTATATGAGTTTACATCTTTTCAAACATTAACTTACAATGCACATTCAAATACTTAAGCAGAAAATATTACCTTTTATTGAGATTATGTTTGAGCATTGAAAATAATTGGGCCAGTTTAACAGATTCAATTATTTCTTCTTTGGAATCAACTCTCCTAGGGGACTTTTCATCTTGAATGGCCAATTCCAAAACCTACAATATATAAATTTTTCTTTAGAAAACATGATTAACCAACAGCTGCATACATACATGTATCACTGTACAGACTAAAATCACTTGACATCAAAACCATAAAGAAGAAATATTATTTATTGGTAGATATTGGTACTGGATTGAGCCAAAACCCCTAAAGATTAAGAAAGCCTCCGAACTGGTCTGTGACGTCAGAGCTAGTCAGCCGACCGACTCGAGCTCTCCGCTCGTGAAAACGCCGACGAAGAGCCGCGGTGTTTACGAAGAGAAATAATTTCTCGAGTGCGATACTAGACAATTTGCGCACACAACAATTAATCGACCGTTTTTTCTCTCTTTATTTTTTGTCCTTAGATAACATCAAAAGAATTACATCCTTAGCTTTCATTTTTTTTTCTCAGTTTCCAGCAATGATATCCGTAAATCGGGGAATTCCAAAGTTTTGCTCTTGTGCTGGGAAATGATTTCATGAAAATTTTCCTTTAGTTTTCAATTTGGCTAAAGGAGCAAAAAAAAAAAAAGTGTTTTCACACATAACGTGAAAAACCCATCATTTTACGTTAAGCATTTTTGCAACTACGATCTTTTGAAGTGCGTTAATGGCAAATTGGTAGGACTGTATGAACATAATCATTTCACTTAAAACTTTTAGAAATTCCCTTCGCGTTCGATTTATTAAAATGAAAGAAAAAAAGAAAAGACTTTTTCGTAATTACGTGACAAACGCGAAAGCAAAATTTCCGATTTATTGAAAATACGGTAAGATGTGTGCTCAAACTTGCAACTATTTCTAGATAGGTAAAAAAAAATATAAATAAAAATCATTCAGGAAAAAGTTCTTTGTCAAATGAACATGGAATATATTAATACCAGACTTTCGGATACATTTGTTGGACATTCCAATAAGCTTTTCTTTGGGCCAGCCTTCGAAATGTACAGAACTACTTGATGCGCTGATAATTATCAGCGCATCAAGTAGTTCTGTACATTTCGTGCGAATTCTTGTTTTAATTAGGACTCTGATACACAGCAATTTTATGAAGAAAAATGACATTTGTTTTACGGAAATGAAATGTTGATTAATAAATAACGTAATAATTTATTGCCAGTTTCTTTGCCTGGTTAACCTTGATTTTCTTGCCTGGTTAACCTTGATGCGTAATATATGAGTACATCTTTTTTTTTTTTTTCCTCTCAATCTGAACACTACTAACTACAAATTTTGTAAAGAAAAATAACTATTACTTTCTGGAAATGAAATGTTGAATGGTAATTAATACCATTATTTAAACGACAATAAATAATGAGCTGATAATCGGAAATTTAAATTTTACTCCGTCAATAAAGAAAAAAAAAGAGTAACAATTCACTAAATTATAATTGTATTAACAACAAAAGCAGAAAATGCTGTCAAGAAAACTTAACTAACCTTTGAATTCACGGTGGGTTCAAAATTCTTCATTGGTACGGAAGAAATCCTCCTTCTTCGAAAGCTTTCACTTTTAGGAAAGCTGAAAACAGCGGGTTTTGGATGTGCGTTGTAATTAGATCTATATAAAGGCACTCAATATTTTCCAAGCATGTTGTATAAAGAAGCTAATATCGGCATTCCCTTTACGTTTGCCCTCTCTGGAGAGTGGGATTGCGATGGCCCTTTGACCGTGACGTCACACCCCTTCGTAGTTCGCGCGCTGGGGCTTTCTCTGTGGGGGGGGGGTTGATTGAGCCCACCTATGGCCTGAATGTGTGCCTTAAGCTTCCTAGGCATTTTCCAGTGATACAGAAGAGCGTGGCTTAGTGGCACTAAAGAACTTTTTTCTAGGCTTAGAACCTCAAAGGTACTTTCTGCAGTTTGATGGTAAGTCAGCCAAAGGGTTTTCTTTTTAGATCATCATGTAGGGAAAAATAGTGATTCCTATATTTCAAAGGCAAGCATATTCGTGTATTAATCCGCAAGAATGTGCCCTACAAGTATTTACCGGATTATGTGTGTCGGGTCAAAAAGGCCAGGTCAACATTGTTTTGCCACATAGAACAGTAATGAATGATTTCTTTAATGCATGAAACATTTTTAATGAGAAACTAGAGAAAATGACCAATCTTTCCACACAAATATATAAGATAAAATGAAAACTTAGTTTAGTAACACACACCGATGAGCTATTACATTATGACCACCTGCCTAATAAGCTGTAGGACCCCCTTAAGCTTGCAAAACAGCGGCCACTCGTCGAGGCATCGATTCGATGAGGTGGCGACAGGTATCATGGGGTATCTGGTACCATAATTCATTTTTCAAAAATGTCATGATTTGCATAAGTTACAGATAATGACCAATAACGATCTATCAAATTTATCTCATTGGTTATGCCCTAACAAATTATCACTAAATATTTAAAAAATCAACTCCGTGTATTTCCGAAACGTTCATAAAAGAGAGGACATACATAACTTTCCAGTCAGGATTAATTATCCCCCCCTTAAAATTGTCGACAAAGTTCAGTATCTTGGTGTTTGGTTTGATGAACTCTTTAACTGGAATACGCATGTTCAGTTTGTTTTAAAAAAAGTTTCCCCTCAGGTTGGCCTGCTTGGTAAAATGAAGCATCTCTTCCCTATCAAAGTCCTAAAAACATTTTACTATGCTTTTATTTATTCCCATCTCTTGTATTGTCTGGAATCTTGGTATTCAAATATAAGTGCAAACAATAAGTTATGCTTGCTCAAATTACAGAAGAAATCTGTTTGCTATATGCTGAACACAGATTCCATGTCTCATTCAAAACCATTACTTCTAATATTCTAAAAATTCATGAAAATTTTACCTTGAAACTAGGTATCATGTTCTTTAAAATAATGCATCTTAAACTGCCTATTTTTAAATCTGACATCAAATATCTGGATTATTCTATCTTCACCAGATCTGTTGCTAACAACAAATTATGTTAATGTCCTAAAAACATTTTACTATGCTTTTATTTATACCCATCTCTCCTATTGTCAGGAATATTGGTATTCAAATATAAGTGCAAACAATGAGTTATGCTTGCTCAAATTACAGAAGAAATCTGTTTGCTATATGCTGAACACGGATTCCATGTCTCATTCGAAACCATTATTTCTAAAACTAAATATTCTAAAAATTCATGAAATTTTTACCTTGAAACTAGGTATCATGTTTTTTAAATAATGCATCTTAAACTGCCTATTTTTCAATCTGACGTCAAATATCTGGATTATTCTATCTTCCCCAGATCTGTTGCTAACAACAAATTATGTTAATGTCCTAAAAACATTTTACTATGCTTTTATTTATACCCATCTCTCCTATTGTCAGGAATATTGGTATTCAAATATAAGTGCAAACAATGAGTTATGCTTGCTCAAATTACAGAAGAAATCTATTTGCTATATGCTGAACACAGATTACATGTCTCATTCAAAACCATTAATTCTGAAACTAAATATTCTAAAAATTCATGAAATTTTTACCTTGAAACTAGGTATCATGTTTTTTAAAATAATGCATCTTAAACTGCCTATTTTTCAATCTGACATCAAATATCTGGATTATTCTATCTTCACCAGATCTGTTGCTAACAACAAATTATGTCACTGTCCTAAAAACATTTTACTATGCTTTTATTTATACCCATCTCTCCTATTGTCAGGAATCTTGGTATTCAAATATAAGTGCAAACAATAAGTTATGCTTGCTCAAATTACAGAAGAAATCTGTTCGCTATATGCTGAACACAGATTACATGTCTCACTCAAAACCATTATTTCTAATATTCTAAAAATTCATGAAATTTTTACCTTGAAACTAGGTATCATGTTTTTTAAAATAATGCATCTTAAACTGCCTATTTTTCAATCTGACATCAAATATCTGGATTATTCTATCTTCACCAGATCTGTTGCTAACAACAAATTATGTCACTGTCCTAAAAAACATTTTACTATGCTTTTATTTATACCCATCTCTCCTATTGTCAGGAATATTGGTATTCAAATATAAGTGCAAACAATGAGTTATGCTTGCTCAAATTACAGAAGAAATCTGTTTGCTATATGCTGAACACGGATTACATGTCTCATTAAAAACCATTATTTCTAAAACTAAATATTCTAAAAATTCATGAAATTTTTACCTTGAAACTAGGTACCATGTTTTTTAAAATAATGCATCTTAAACTGCCTATTTTTCAATCTGACATCAAATATCTGGATTATTCTATCTTCACCAGATCTGTTGCTAACAACAAATTATGTCACTGTTCTAAAAACATTTTACTATGCTTTTATTTATACCCACCTCTCCTATTGTCTGGAATCTTGGTATTCAAACATAAGTGCAAACAATAAGTTATGCTTGCTCAAATTACAGAAGAAATCTGTTTGCTATATGCTGAACACAGATTACATGTCTCATTCAAAACCATTATTTCTAAAACTAAATATTCTAAAAAATTCATGAAATTTTTACCTTGAAACTAGGTATCATGTTTTTTTAAATAATGCATCTTAAACTGCCTATTTTTCAATCTGACATCAACTATCTGGATTATTCTATCTTCACCAGATCTGTTGCTAACAACAAATTATGTCAGTCGTGTGTTAGACTTAATTATGGCTTAAATAGCATACTGTATAAAGCCATTATCCTATGGAATAATCTCCCAGAGAGCATCAGATCCCTGGAAAATATCAAAAAGTTTTCCTTGTCTCTGCGAAATTACATTGTAAATCACCCTGATCTCTATAACGAATCTCAACCCTATCATTAAATTGTAGTTCCAACAGTGGTGCTTCTGTTATAACCATCTTACTTGCTTTCATATATGCCATATGTTTTATTCTTTTTCTTACATCCGATAGGGGGAATCGCCTTACAACTAATGTGTTCAGATTCCTCCTGGTGTATTGCATTTTCATATAACTGTTAGTTTTAAATGTGTGCAATAAATAATTTTATTGTATTGTATTGTATTGTATAATATCAACAGCAGGTCCTCCAGTTCCCATACATTTCAGGGTGGTGGTGGTGATTTAGTGTCAACCCTCTTTTCCAAGTTGAACCACAAATGTTCGATTGGGTTCATGTCAGGTGAATTTGTAGGCCAGGGCATTAACAGAAAGTCACTAGCATGTTCCTCGAACCACTCCTTGACGATTCTGGCTGTGTGGCATGGAGCATTATCCTGTTGGTAATGGTCATCACCAGCAGGGAACGCAGTTGACATGAATGGGTGAACTTGGTCTGCAACGATGCTCAGATACCTGACAGCTGTCAGGGATTGTGCTATTGAGATAATGGGGCCTAAAGTGCCCCAGGAAAACATTGCATACAGTATAACACCGCTCCCGCCGCCCTTTTTCTGCCTAACAGTGCATCCAGGTGCCATAGCCTCCGTTGCTAATCGGCGTATTCACGCTTGGCTGTCTACGTCATGCACCAGGAATCTTGATTCGTCAGACCAGGCCACTTTCTTCTAATCATCCACGGTCCAATCTTGATGATCTTGAGCCCATTTCAGGCGTTGTTGATGATGACGTGCAGTGAGCATGGGGACCCGGCAGGGTCTTCAGCTATGCTGGCCGATGCACAGAAGGCTTTGATGCAGGGGCGGTTTGTCATTAGGGGCCAGAGGGCCCGGCCCCACCTAAAAATTTCTATTTTTAGAAATAATTTTTTTGCCCTGATTCTTATTCTCTCTCTTAACTACATGGTGATAAAACTTTTCCTTCAAAAACCATTACCTAAGGGAAAAGTTTCCTTCAAAAACGAAAAACTATTCCCTGAGGAAAGAGATCACGTTCAGAAAGTGAGGTTATTGGGGCCAGCTCCAAAAAGGCCCCAGTAACATCACTACACAAGCGAAGAGGAGACAATTTCCTCCCCGTCTCATTCAGTATGATGACCTACATACAACAGTGCCTTAACCGCGTGTGCAAAAAAAGCTGTGATCTGGCCCCGTGCTAATTTCATTGGCCGGGAAAGTATCCATTTCCTTAATGCCGGGGGTTGACAGAGAAGCTTACTCCGACCAAGCTCAAGGGTGGCGGGAGGGTTTCAAATGCCGTAGCAAAGTTTAGTTAGTTGTTTTTTCTGTGTGTCTCTCTCTCGGTGATGTGTTGTTCTTTTGTGTCGTGACTTTTTTGCTTGTCGATTACAATGAATGGAGTGGATATTTTGTTAAAATCTCCGTTCTTTGCTTTAAATCTGGAAGAAAAGCTTCACTTAAAAAACTCAGTGCTTATCACCCCAAGAATTTTTAGTTTGAGCTTCACTTAAAAAAACACAGTGCTCATCAACCCAAGAATTTAAGTCGAAAAGCTTCACTTAAAAAAACTCGGTGCTTATCAGCTCAAGAATTTGAGTTTCCAAGAGTATGAAGTTTACAAAGCGCTTTGCAGAACTAATTTCAGTTTTAACTGAGAGGATTTTCTTTGTTAAAAATAAATAAATAAATGAGAAAACCTGTAAGTATAATTTGCACATGAGTACATATATGTTTTTAGGTTTCACAAGTTCTTTAAAAAGAAAGGTTAAACCTTTCAAATAATGCAAATGGTAGTATTGTATTCATTCTATATGGGACGAAATTCATGAAACATTCCCTCCTTGCATATATTTGGAGTTATTATTTTTTCACTACATTTTTTTATCCTGTGAATTTTCCTCAGTTGAGAAATCTGAAGAAACACAAAGCACAACTAACATAAATTAATAGGCATATGTTTTAAGGTAAAAATTTTATTTAAGGAGTTTTAACATTTTTCTGTAAATAATTATGCATTCTATTCCGAGGATTTTTTTCGTGTGCAATACAATAGTTGACACATTCCTGCCTGTGAGTCAAGGGGGTAAACAGAGGAAGAGTAAAGGAATCTGGGGGTTGGGAGTTGGGTGGGGTCTGAATAGTTGGCCTAATAATGACAGTTTTTTGTTATTTCATTGTTTGACTTCGGCTACTGGCCCCACCTGTTTCAGTTACCACGAGCCACCACTGCTGTGATGAACTGTGTTCTGCGACACATTGCCCCGATCACCACTGTTGTAGCTGCGGGTGATTTGTCGCACTGTGGCCCTGTGAACAATGTGCGACAGTCACCGTTTCCCTCTGGCATCAGTGAGCTGAGGACGACGGTTCGTTGTTTGGCCATCTGTGCCCCACTTTTGATACGTACTCACTACAGCAGTACATTAACAACCCACAAGTCGCGCTGTTTCCAAGATTGTAGTTACAAGGTGTTGTGCCAACACAACTTGTCCTTTATCAAACTCCAATAAATCGGCAGCTTTCCCCATTGTGACTCCAAACACTCTACTAATCGAATGCCGGTCCTCGGGTTGTATATATACTGCTCTATGAACTTCACCTGCGCCACCAATCGGTCTTCAGGTGCAATCATTTCTCTAGGATGGGGGTGGTCATAATGTGATGACTGATCAGTGTACACTGCACACAGAAGTGGTATGTTCACCACATACTTTTCTCTCACATTTAGCACATCTTTTTGATTTCCCGACTTCTGCATTGGGACAAATATAACAGCGTTTTCTGGCTGCACATTTTAGCTTATTTTTCAAAGGTTCTTCATTATCCATAGAACAATGTGCTGCTAATTGTTTTCACAATTTTCGAGTAATTGATGGCTGTGAACTTCTTTCTTGCATGTGCTCCATAGCATCCTCGATGTTTTCCGTCATCCATAGCAGATTGACGATTTCCATAGCATACTCAGCATTTTCCGTCGTCTGTAGCGGACCAATGATTTTCATAGCATACTCTATGTTTTCCATGGAGCTAATGTCATTCATAGCAGACAGACAATTTCCACAGCATGCTCCATGTTTTTTGTCATCTATAGTGGACCAACAATTTCCATAGCATCCTCGATATTTTCCGTCATCCATAGCAGATCGACGATTTCCATAGCATACTGGGATTTTCCGTCGTCTGTAGCGGACCCGATGATTTCCATAGCACACAACATTTTTCGTCGTCTGTAGCAGACTAATTTCCATAGCATACTTGATGTTTTCTGTTATCTGTAGCGGATTTACCATTTCCATAGCATACTCAATGTTTCCCGTCGTCTGTAGCGGACCAATGATTTTCATAGCATACTCGATGTTTTCCGTGGAGCTAATGTCACCCATAGCAGACAGACAATTTCCACAGCATGCTCCATGTTTTTCGTCATCTATAGTGGACCAACAATTTTCATAGCATCCTCGATGTTTTCCGTCATCCATAGCATACTCAGATTTTCCGTCATCTGTAGCGGACCGATGATTTCCATAGCATACACAACATTTTTCGTCGTCTGTAGCAGACCAATTTCCATAGTATACTCGATGTTTTCTGTTATCCGTAGCGGATTTACCATTTCCATAGCATACTCAATGTTTTTCGTCGTCCGTAGCAGACCAACAATTTTCATAGCATACTCAATGTTTTCCGACGTCCGCAGAGGACCAAAGATTTCCGTAGTAACTGCGTAAAAACTACAGTACTTGGAGTCTCTCAATTCTTCTTCCCACCACAAGATATTATTCAGAGCCAAGCAGAACAGTGTGCACGGAGAATTCACTGTGCCGAAGTTCCGACGATGAAAACGGGGCACGCAGATTCTGGCGAACAATGGTGCAAAACCTACCTTTTGTAGCAAGACGGCGCTAGATTTTCGTTTCGGTGCAGAATTCCCATCTCTGTTATATATTTCATTTATAGGGATATTTTCAGCCAAAAATACAGAAAATTTTAAAATCCGGAAAAAATGTTCTTCCAGCCGGAAAACTTCCACAACATCCGGAGGAGTTGGCAGGTATGCAGTAGGAATCAGTACCCACCAATGCCCAACACTGATATTTCTTTCCAATGTACACTATATTGACAAAAGTCACCGGGCACATAGAAGTGAAACACAACATAGCATTTATTGACATACATTAGTATGGTGTCAGTCCACCTTTGGCCTTAATGCATGGACTGACCCTTTAAGACATGCTTTCGACAAGGTTTTGGAACACAGCGATAGGTATGCGCTTCTATTCAGTACATAATGCTGCTGCTAACAGTTACTTAGTAGTAGGCCTTGGTTCCAAACTTCTGATGCGACGCTCTCATTCATCCCATAGGTGCTCTATGGGATTAAGATCAGGGCTCTGTGCTGGCCAGTCAACACACAATACAGAATTATCGTCAAACCATGCCTTAACAGTCCTTATTTTATGGCCCGGTGCATTATCCTGCTGGTACCAACAAGGCTTGGTTCCATAGTATTGCCACAGAATTGGTAAGGCATTATTGCCCAAAATGTCGATGTAGACATACTGGTTAAGAGGTTTGTCCACGATAACCAATGGGACGGGACCATACCACGAAAAACACCCCCACAAGAGTACACTGCCAGCTCCAAACTTGACTGTAGGAACAGCACACTATGGTAAATAGCATTCCCCCGGCTGCCGCCATACCCACACACGCCCATCAGACTGATGGATCATGCATCTGGATTTATCAGTCCATAGGACTCATTTCCACTGATGTACGGTCCACGATAAATGTTCTTTACACCATGCTAAATGATGAGTAGCATTCCAAGTAGAGATGAAAGGCTTATGAGCAGCCACACAACCACGGTAACCCATGGAATGAAGTTCTCTGCGAATGGTACGTGTACACACCAAGGTTCCAGCGTTTTTACTCACCTGTACACTAAGGTCTTGTGCAGTACTCCGTCGATTAGCTGTAATGACTCTCATGAGGCTTCGACGTCCTCCATCACTGATTTTCTTTGGTCTGCCAGTATGTTTTGCTGTTTCAGGCATGCCATGTGCCTTCCACATATTCAGTACATCTGAAACAGTTGACTTGGGCATGTTTAACCACCTCTTGGTTTATCTTATGGACAACCCACTAATATAACACCAAACAATTTTTCCTTTCTCAGCGTCAGTTCTGTCCCGCCATGACATTTTCACTCAACCTCACAGTGCGATATGATCACGGTCAGCTGCAGGCTTGTTTTTACACCATTTGCAGGTGTACTGTGCACCTTAACAACACAGCGGATCCGTTCATTTGATTTTGAAGGAGTGTCCAGTGACTTTTGTCAATATAGCGCATGTACCCATCTCTACTTCTGACTTAATCCTGGAAAATTCATGGCAAGAGCTATAACAAAGGCTCCAGGCTGCCTGAGGGAAAAAATGCTCCCATAATAGTTTGGGATTCCTCCCACTCACCTTCACCTCAGTTGCCAGTAGTAATGGTGCATGAGTGAAAGACAACGACCATTTACTGAAAACACTACATAATGATGAAAAAAACAAACTTTAAACACAATAATATTCATGATTCCTCTTACACTATAATGCTTCTTTAATAAGAGCAATGAGAGTGAACTTACCCCTACCAGTTGGTCGGTTCTCTCAGAAAAAAAAAAACCACATTTCTTTGCACGTTAACTTCCATTTTAATATCTACGGTTGGTTTGGGTTGCTGGTGCGACGGTCTTATGTTGTCTTCAACACGTTCTTTTATTTGACTGATTGAGCAATTTATTAATCCATACTACTGAAATGATACTTGATCCAAGAAACCTCATTTTTTACTTTAAAAACTATATTTACATTGACTTTGAATAACCCTAACCAGTAATCTAATTGGCTTATAAACCTATCATTCAGTGAACCAAAATTGCCTCAACATTCAGAAACCATAAACAAACTTCTTATTTACAAACACCAAAACATCGAACAAACACATTTAAAACCCTATATTTACATTGACTTTGAATAACCCTAACCAGTAATCTAATTGGCTTTAAAAACCTATCATTCAGTGAACCAAAATTGCCTCAACATTCAGAAACCATAAACAAACTTCTTATTTACAAACACCAAAACATCGAACAAACACTTTTAAAAGCCTATATTTACATTGACTTTGAATAACCCTAACCAGTAATCTAATTAGCTTATAACACCTATCATTCAGTGAACCAAATTGCTTGAACATTCAGAAACCATAAACAAACTTCTTATTTACAAACACCAAAACATCGAACAAACACTTTTAAAAGCCTATATTTACATTGCCTTTGAATAACCCTAACCAGTAATCTAATTAGCTTATAACACCTATCATTCAGTGAACCTAATTGCTTGAACATTCAGAAACCATAAACAAATTTTTATTTACAAACACCAAAACATCGAACAAACACATTTAAAAGCCTATATTTACATTGACTTTGAATAAACCTAACCAGTAATCTAATTAGCTTATAACACCTATCATTCAGTGAACCTAATTGCTTGAACATTCAGAAACCATAAACAAACTTCTTATTTACAAACACCAAAACATCGAACAAACACATTTAAAAGCCTATATTTACATTGCCTTTGAATAACCCTAACCAGTAATCTAATTGGCTTATAAAACCTATCATTCAGTGAACCTAATTGCTTGAACATTCAGAAACCATAAACAAACTTCTTATTTACAAACACCAAAACATCGAACAAACACATTTAAAAGCCTATATTTACATTGCCTTTGAATAACCCTAACCAGTAATCTAATTGGCTTTTAAAACCTATCATTCAGTGAACCAAAATTGCCTCAACATTCAGAAACCATAAACAAACTTCTTATTTACAAACACCAAAACATCGAACAAACACTTTTAAAAGCCTATATTTACATTGACTTTGAAACACCCTAACCAGTAATCTAATTAGCTTATAACACCTATCATTTAGTGAACCTAATTGCTTGAACATTCAGAAACCATAAACAAACTTCTTATTTACAAACACCAAAACATCGAACAAACACATTTAAAAGCCTATATTTACATTGACTTTGAATAACCCTAACCAGTAATCTAATTAGCTTATAACACCTATCATTCAGTGAACCTAATTGCTTGAACATTCAGAAACCATAAACAAACTTCTTATTTACAAACACCAAAACATCGAACAAACACATTTAAAACCCTATATTTACATTGACTTTGAATAACCCTAACCAGTAATCTAATTGGCTTATAACACCTATCATTCAGTGAATCTAAATTGCTTGAACATTCAGAAACCATAAACAAACTTCTTATTTACAAACACCAAAACATCGAACAAACACATTTAAAAGCCTATATTTACATTGCCTTTGAATAACCCTAACCAGTAATCTAATTGGCTTATAAAACCCATCATTCAGTGAACCAAATTGCTTGAACATTCAGAAACCATAAACAAACTTCTTATTTACAAACACCAAAACATCGAACAAACACATTTAAAAGCCTATATTTACATTGACTTTGAATAACATTAACCAGTAATCTAATTAGCTTATAACACCTATCATTCAGTGAACCTAATTGCTTGAACATTCAGAAACCATAAACAAACTTCTTATTTACAAACACCAAAACATCGAACAAACACATTTAAAACCCTATATTTACATTGACTTTGAATAACCCTAACCAGTAATCTAATTAGCTTATAACACCTATCATTCAGTGAACCAAATTGCTTGAACATTCAGAAACCATAAACAAACTTCTTATTTACAAACACCAAAACATCGAACAAACACTTTTAAAAGCCTATATTTACATTGCCTTTGAATAACCCTAACCAGTAATCTAATTAGCTTATAACACCTATCATTCAGTGAACCTAATTGCTTGAACATTCAGAAACCATAAACAAATTTTTATTTACAAACACCAAAACATCGAACAAACACATTTAAAAGCCTATATTTACATTGACTTTGAATAAACCTAACCAGTAATCTAATTAGCTTATAACACCTATCATTCAGTGAACCTAATTGCTTGAACATTCAGAAACCATAAACAAACTTCTTATTTACAAACACCAAAACATCGAACAAACACATTTAAAAGCCTATATTTACATTGCCTTTGAATAACCCTAACCAGTAATCTAATTGGCTTATAAAACCTATCATTCAGTGAACCTAATTGCTTGAACATTCAGAAACCATAAACAAACTTCTTATTTACAAACACCAAAACATCGAACAAACACATTTAAAAGCCTATATTTACATTGCCTTTGAATAACCCTAACCAGTAATCTAATTGGCTTTTAAAACCTATCATTCAGTGAACCAAAATTGCCTCAACATTCAGAAACCATAAACAAACTTCTTATTTACAAACACCAAAACATCGAACAAACACTTTTAAAAGCCTATATTTACATTGACTTTGAAACACCCTAACCAGTAATCTAATTAGCTTATAACACCTATCATTTAGTGAACCTAATTGCTTGAACATTCAGAAACCATAAACAAACTTCTTATTTACAAACACCAAAACATCGAACAAACACATTTAAAAGCCTATATTTACATTGACTTTGAATAACCCTAACCAGTAATCTAATTAGCTTATAACACCTATCATTCAGTGAACCTAATTGCTTGAACATTCAGAAACCATAAACAAACTTCTTATTTACAAACACCAAAACATCGAACAAACACATTTAAAACCCTATATTTACATTGACTTTGAATAACCCTAACCAGTAATCTAATTAGCTTATAACACCTATCATTCAGTGAATCTAATTGCTTGAACATTCAGAAACCATAAACAAACTTCTTATTTACAAACACCAAAACATCGAACAAACACATTTAAAAGCCTATATTTACATTGCCTTTGAATAACCCTAACCAGTAATCTAATTGGCTTATAAAACCCATCATTCAGTGAACCAAATTGCTTGAACATTCAGAAACCATAAACAAACTTCTTATTTACAAACACCAAAACATCGAACAAACACATTTAAAAGCCTATATTTACATTGACTTTGAATAACATTAACCAGTAATCTAATTAGCTTATAACACCTATCATTCAGTGAACCTAATTGCTTGAACATTCAGAAACCATAAACAAACTTCTTATTTACAAACACCAAAACATCGAACAAACACATTTAAAACCCTATATTTACATTGACTTTGAATAACCCTAACCAGTAATCTAATTAGCTTATAACACCTATCATTCAGTGAACCTAATTGCTTGAACATTCAGAAACCATAAACAAACTTCTTATTTACAAACACCAAAACATCGAACAAAAACATCTAAAAGCCTAAAATGCAATTATTCACAACGAACTTATCTCATTGCCCTCTATTTACAAACTCATCTCACTCTCTCATTCATGCACCACACCTCTGCCGTTCCCAACGTAGATTGCCCCGAGCAGCTTTCCACCCGTCCAGGGTCATCATCAGGAGGCCAGATGGTATCAGCCCTGCTATCACAGTGCGAGTGAGTGAGAGAAGCGATTTCTTGCGTCAGTCCCATCTCCTACGTCATATTGAACTAATTGATTTTGGTTAGTAAAATAACCAAAAATAAAAATACGTGGTATTATATAATAGAATAATAGCTATACACTATACCCACTACTGTTTCACACGCTATATACATTCTATGCGTTGTGTGCATATTTGCAGCAAAATCATCTTGGCATTTGTATATCATATGACTAGGAATATTATTACAAGTTTCAATTATTATATCATCAAGGACTCACCTTGTATCGGTATTCCAAATTAGTAAGCTTCATCCTGTATCTTGAAATAAAATATGTGTCTAGCGTGTCATTAGCCACGTAGAATCATCGTATTGCAAATAGGCCCAATTGAAATTTGCGACCAGGGTTTAAATTTAAATAAAACACGACTATGGATATCATACAAAGAGAGTGTGAAAGAATTATATACAATGCAATTAAAAAACCTTTACCATCAACAGGTATCGTCAATCTTTAAAAGAAGGAATGGATATAATCAATGACATTACAAATAGACCTCAAATAAAATTTTTGTCAACTATTGAACAATGCCAGACAATCTCTGCAACACGCATAATTACAATAAAAATCCACTAAATAAGGCAGGTGTATACATGATTCCTACAATAGACCCAAAGGAAAATAAGCAGGACAAATATTACATCGGTAGTACTAAAAGAAGGTTTAAAACGAGGTTGAATGAGCACTTTAATAATTGGATTAAAAAGGAAGAAAAAACATCACTTATACAACATTGTATGATAAATGAATTAATACCCGACTGGGAAAATAGTAAACTCTTAACTTCCCACAATAAACATAATCAAATTTTGTGGTCTGAAGCTATAACAATTGAGAAAACCCAAAGATCCAATTGCAATACGTCTACTCCGAAAGATATCCCGTATCCGTGGAAATATCTAATACAACAAGAAAATAATACGAAATATAACAACAAAAAGGAAAATAAAAGAAATAACATATACTTACGAAATAAAAACAGCGACAGCAATTCTGGAATTAACCCAATAGATGGCGTGGATGTGACTCTCACGTGAAGACACGTAGATGTAATGATGACGGAAGACGTCGACGTGGAACAACTATAGCGGAGGAGATGCCGAGGTGACCTAGATATATAACAACTTTGAACATTGATCCAGGATGCATACCGTTGATAATGGCCGAAAGTCAGTCGTGCCGAAACATGTCCGGTGGTTTACGTGGAGTTGTGTGCGTGTAACAGAGATTGTCTGGCATTGTTCAATAATTGACGAAAATTTTATTTGAGGTCTATTTGTAATGTCATTGATTATATCCATTCCTTCTTTTAAAGATTGATGACACCTGTTGATGGTAAAGGTTTTTAATTGCATTGTATATAATTCTTTCACACTCTCTTTGTATGATATCCATAGTCGTGTTTTATTTGAATTTAAACCCTGGTCGCAAATTTCAATTGGGCCTATTTGCAATACGATGATTCTACGTGGCTAATGACACGCTAGATACACACGTTTCTCAATTACATTGTATATAATTCTTTCACACTCTCTTTGTATGATATCCATAGTCGTGTTTTATTTGAATTTAAACCCTGGTCGCAAATTTCAATTGGGCCTATTTGCAATACGATGATTCTACGTGGCTAATGACACGCTAGATACACACGTTTCTCAATTACATTGTATATAATTCTTTCACACTCTCTTTGTATGATATCCATAGTCGTGTTTTATTTGAATTTAAACCCTGGTCGCAAATTTCAATTGGGCCTATTTGCAATACGATGATTCTACGTGGCTAATGACACGCTAGATACATATTTTATTTCAAGATACAAGATGAAGCTTACTAATTTGGAATACCGATACAAGGTGAGTCCTTGATGATATAATAATTGAAACTTATAATAATATTCCTAGTCATATGATATACAAATGCCAAGATGATTTTGCTGCAAATATGCACACAACGCATAGAACATATCATCATCATCATCATTGTCAACCATTATCAATCCACTGCTGGACGAAGGTCTCCCAAGTTTCCTCCACAACGGTCTGTCTTGTGCCAGTCTCCTCCATGTCACCCCTGCATACTTTCGAATTTCATCCACCCATCTCCCATGTGGTCTTCTTCTGGGTCTTTTCCTGTCCCTTGGAATCCAATCTAAAATTTCGGCTGTCCATCGATGATCTGTCCTTCTGGCAGTATGTCCAGCCCATTGCCATTTCAGGGATTTAACTCTGATCATGATGTCTTCCACTCTTGTCATTTTTCGGATCCACGAGTTCCTCTTCTTATCTCTCCTGGTTACACCAAGTATGCACCTCTCCATGCTTCTTTGAGTTGTCTGCAGCCTTTGTATGTCTCTTTTAGTTAAGGTCCACGTCTCTGCACCATACGTAAACACTGGAAGGATGCATTGATCAAACACTTTTCTTTTAAGACATAATGGCATATTGCTCTTGAAAATTATGCTGTTTCTTCCAAAAGCTCTCCAGGCAAGTTTTGTACGCCGATTAATTTCTTCATCAATGTGACCCTCACTTGATATCTGCTGTCCAAGATAAACGTACGTGTCTGTTATCTCCAGCTTTTCTCCATCAATCGATAAATCTTCATTTCTTGTAAAAGCATTGAACATCACTTTTGTCTTCTGAAAGTTCATTTTTAATCCCACTTCTTTACTCTTGTCAGCAAGTTCCTGGATCATACTCTGCAGCTCTGATGGGGTAGTTGCAAAAATGACTACGTCATCAGCAAAACGAAGGTGGGTTAGATAATTTCCATTAATCTTTATCCCCTTGTTTTCCCAGCTCAGCGACTGAAAAACACCCTCCAATGTGGCATTAAAGAGCTTCGGAGATATGGTGTCACCTTGTCTCACTCCCTTTCCAATTTTTACGTGTGTTGTATTTTCAAACAGCCTAATCTTTGCACTTGCATTTTCATAGATGTTATTAATAATATTAATGTATGCATCTTCAATACCGCAGGTTTTCAGAGCCATTGTAACTGCTGATGGTTTCACCGAATCAAAGGCTTTTTCATAATCGATAAAAGCCATGCACAATGGAAGTTCATATTCCCTCGCTCTTTCAATTAGTTCTCTCAGCACGTGGATATGATCTATTGTGCTGTAGCCACTCCTGAATCCAGCTTGTTCTCTCGGTTGAGCCATGTCCAGTGTTACCTTCAAGCGGTGTGAAAGAACTTTAGTGAAGATTTTATAAACTACTGATAGGAGGCTGATAGGTCTGTAGTTTCCGAGATCCTCAATGTCACCTTTCTTATGTAGCAGGATCATTGTAGCGGTGTTCCAATCCTCAGGAATCTTTCCTTCATTAAGGCATCGAGTGAAAATTTGGGCGAGTACTGTTTCGATTTCTCCACTTGCTTCTTGTATGATGTCTACAGTAATTCCATCTTCTCCTGGAGCTTTTCCTCGCTTCATGTTCTTGATTGCATGTGCAACTTCTGCTGGAAGGACTGGAGGAACTCTGGTACTGGTATCTTTCATGATGTCTGGAGTGCATATATCATCCCTTTCATATAATTTGGAGTAGAAATCTTTCACTCTTGTCAAAATTTCACCTCTATTTCTTGTTACAGAACCATCTTCTTTTCTCAGTGCCATAATCTGTTTTCTTCCCTTACTGAGATGTCCCTTTGCTATCTTTAGGCTTTGGTTGTTTTCAATTGCTTTCTCACTAGTTCACAGTTGAATTTTCTTATGTCTTCAGTGATACTTTTTCTTACTGTCTTGCATAGCTCTATATATTCCACTTTGGAAGTCACATCTTCTTTAGTTGTCCTCATCTCTCTTCTTTTTTTGCATCAACATTTTGGTTTTTCCTGATAATTTGTTCACATGCAACTTGTTCTTAGACCCAGCTAATTTTGTTGCTGTTTCCATAAGAGCTTTGGTTACTTTTCTGTTAACTTCCAGAGATGTCCACTTCTTCCGATGTTAGGCCTTCTAAAGCAGAGAACCTGTTCTTCAGTTCCAACTTGAAGGTATTATGGTGTTTTTTAAGGTTGGTTATGTCAATAGATTTTGTTTGTCTTATGAGCTTGCCACGTTCAAGTTTAGTGTTGAGGTGCATCTTACATCTCACCAATCTATGGTCACTACCTGTGTTGAACTTGTTCAGCACACTGCAGTCTTCTATGACGAATTTTTTGTTACACATAATAAAATCAATTTCACTTGTCGTCCCATTTGGATGTCTCCATGTCCATTTCCTGTGTGGCTTTTTCTTGAAGAAGGAGTTCAAGATGAAAAACCCTTCTGCCTCTGCAAACTCAACGAGAGTATTTCCACGCTGGTTTCTGTTGCCGTGACCGAATTTACCTACTGAAGTTTCATTCTGTTGCCGTTGCCCTATTTTTGCATTGAAATCTCCCATAATTATTTTCAAGTGCTGCTTACCTTTATTATTTAGATGACAAATTTCCTCATAAAATTCTTCAATTTCTTCTTCAGGATGACTTGTGGTGGGAACATAGAACATATATAACGTGTGAAACAGTAGTGAGTATAGTGTATAGCTATTATTCTGTCATATTGAACACTTGGCCACCATGGCTCCATCTGTTAGGAACTGTAGTTAATATTTTATTTTCTTCTGCAGTATTTTTTTCTTTTTTGTTCTATTTTTATTAGTTTGTTAAGTATATTTGGGTCATTATGATTACGTACTCGATCCCTATTTTTTCGATCAGTACTGATTCTGCAATATGCAAATGTCTTTCGTTGTTACTTGATTTAAAAATACGATGGGCCAATGGGCTCACGTCTATCAAATCTGTTTGCTGAAGTAATCATGAATAACATAGAAGAACAAATAATTAGCAAAATTCAAGATCCCCCTCTGATATACTGTAGATATGTAGATGATATCTTTATCTTGGCCAAAATGGATACAGATGCGCTGGAGGCATTGACACAACAACTTAGCAGTATTTATCCATCAATACAGTTAAAAATTGAACATGAAGAAGGGAATTCCTTGCCTTATCTGGATGTTAAGGTTATCAAACAAAATGACCATATGCAATACAAAGTACATAGAAAATTAACATATGTTCCTGTTCTGATTCCATATTCATCAACACACCCTTATACACAAAAATGCAATAGCATTAAAACATTAATTAAAAGAGCAATTACACACTACTCTAAAGAAGAATTCCGGAATGAAGAGATTAGGCACATTAAAGAAATTTCATTTAGTTATGGATACCCACCAGAAAAAATAAATAAATGGATATATGAAGTACAAGTTAAGATTCAAGATACCGCAACCTCTAAAAGAAAAAAGGAATTACAATATGTTGGTGCTTTACCTTACCTTCCAAGAATATCAACAGAGATAAATAGGTTATGCCACAAATATGGAATTCAGATGGGAAACAAAGTACTGATGGTCAAAGATATGATAATTAATAATACAGAAAAAAGCAGTATCTTGGAAAAAGCTGGTGTTTATGAAATTCCAATAACAGGCATCCCACCAATATCGTACATAGGGAGTACCAAAAACCAATTAAAACATTGCCTGCAACAACACATAAAAAATTGGCAAAAAAAAAAAGAAGCAAAAAGAGCACTGATACAATACTGCTTAGATAATCAAAGAGACCCTAAATTTGAAGACATCAAAATAATTAAATCATGTAACAATGAAAGACATTTGCGTATTGCAGAATCAGTACTGATCGAAAAAAATAGGGATCGATTATGTAATCATAATGACCCCAAATATACTTAATGGAAAGAACTAATAAAAATAGAACAAAAAAGAAAAAAATACTGCAGAAGCAAATAAAATAATAACTACAGTTCTTGACAGATGGAGCCACGGTGGCCAAGTGTTCAATATGACGTGGGACATGGGGCCGACGCAAGAAATCGCTTCTCTCACTCACTCGCACTGTGATAGCAGGGCTGATACCATCTAGCCTCCTGATGATGACCCTGGACGGGTGGAAAGCTGCTCGGGGCAATCTACGTTGGGAACGGCAGAGGTGTGGTGCATGAATGAGAGAGTGAGATGAGTTTGTAAATAGAGGGCAATGAGATAAGTTCGTTGTGAATAATTGCATTTTAGGCTTTTAGATGTTTTTGTTCGATGTTTTGGTGTTTGTAAATAAGAAGTTTGTTTATGGTTTCTGAATGTTCAAGCAATTAGGTTCACTGAATGATAGGTGTTATAAGCCAGTTAGATTACTGGTTAGGGTTATTCAAAGTCAATGTAAATATAGTTTTTAAAGTAAAAAATGAGGTTTCTTGGATCAAGTATCATTGCAGCAGTATGGATTAATAAATTGCTCACTGAGTCAAATAAAAGAACATGTTGAAGACAACATAAGACCGCCGCACCAGCAGCTCAAACCAACCGTAGATATTAAAATGGAAGTTAACGTGCAAAGAAATGTATTTTTTCTGAGAGAACGGACAGGGGTAAATTTACTCTCATTGCTCTTATTAAAGTAATTGTAGGCACGTAAATTTAGATAAGTAGGAGATAGGTTTGTTGTGAATAATTGAATTTTAGGCCTTTTAAATGTGTTTTGTTCGATGTTTTGGTGTTTGTAAATAAGAAGTTTGTTTATGGTTTCTGAATGTTGAGGCAATTTTGGTTCACTGAATGATAGGTTTTAAAAGCCAGTTAGATTACTGGTTAGGGTTATTCAAAGTCAATGTAAATATAGTTTTTAAAGTAAAAAATGAGGTTTCTTGGATCAAGTATCATTGCAGCAGTATGGATTAATAAATTGCTCACTGAGTCAAATAAAAGAACATGTTGAAGACAACATAAGACCGCCGCACCAGCAGCTCAAACCAACCGTAGATATTAAAATGGAAGTTAACGTGCAAAGAAATGTATTTTTTCTGAGAGAACGGACAGGGGTAAATTTACTCTCATTGCTCTTATTAAAGTAATTGGAGGCACGTAAATTTAGATAAGTAGGAGATAGGTTTGTTGTGAATAATTGAATTTTAGGCCTTTTAAATGTGTTTTGTTCGATGTTTTGGTGTTTGTAAATAAGAAGTTTGTTTATGGTTTCTGAATGTTGAGGCAATTTTGGTTCACTGAATGATAGGTTTTAAAAGCCAGTTAGATTACTGGTTAGGGTTATTCAAAGTCAATGTAAATATAGAGTTTTTAAAGTAAAAAATGAGGTTTCTTGGATCAAGTATCATTGCAGCAGTATGGATTAATAAATTGCTCACTGAGTCAAATAAAAGAACATGTTGAAGACAACATAAGACCGTCGCACCAGCAACCCAAACCAACCGAAGATATTAAAATGGAAGTTAACGTGCAAAGAAATGTGGTTTTTTTTTTCTGAGAGAACGGACCAACTGGTAGGGGTAAGTTCACTCTCATTGCTCTCATTAAAGTAATTGTAGGCAAGCAAATTTTTGAATAGTTATAGTGATACTGTGACTTGTCAAACAAGGAATTATAATGTTTCTGTTAATATAAAAATTGTACTGAAAGTGAAGATACCATTATAGTTCAAAATATTTTTGTGAAGATACTGCCCAACGGTATCAAATTCGGCCAGATCGACCCCTGATTATATTTATATTAGCTTTAGCAATGCTTTAATGTATTTGTCAATTGTTCAGTGGTAAATTTAGATTCCCACTATGTGTTTGAGAGAAGCAAAAATTTTGTATCTCGTTTTGCAAAGAATAAAAAAATAAATAAAAAAGAAATCAGTGAACCAATACATACCCCTTTAGATCCAGGAAACTTCTTCATTTTTATCAACACTACAACAAATACCGGAAATGTAATAGAAGAGCCATAACTTTTCTCAGCTTTAAAGCACCTGTGTACTCTGACCATCCATCCTCTGAAATACATAATACAATACATATAATATTCATACCACACATATTATTATGTGCAGAATGCAAACATCTAACTCAGGTATTTGCAACATGTTAGTGGTCTAACACAGAATTACTGTTTCACACGTTATATAGTTCATGAATAGACCGGGTTACCCCTAAACAATGACGACAAGTGGTAGGTAACACTAAAGGTAAATTTTGTTAATAATACACTGCTGGACAATTGCTAAGGACGGATCATAAACGGCTATATAGCGCATATAAAAGTAAGTGTGGTTAGATGCCAAGTGAAATAAAATAATGTCAGAATGCCAGGACATTACAAGAAAGACAATTTATTGTGCTCTGAAATCCAGAAGGCTTTGGAACGTGTTCAAGGGACAAACAGGCCATTTTGTGCAGAATACGTAAACTTGAAAAAAATGCAATTACCGTCCGCAGGCGTTCCGGCGTAAGATGTCATTACGGGACCATGGAGGGCGATGCAAGATTCCACACGTCGTGTCATGCTTTGCACAACATTATCAAGCAGCTGTTGGGGTAATTTATCCCATTCCTCTGTCAGTGCACGGATGAGAGTGTCCTTGTTTATTGGAGGGCATTGGCGACCAGCAAGACTCCTCCCCAAAGCATCCCACACATTTTCAATGGGATTCAGATCTTGAGAACGTGCTAGCCATACGAGGCGTTGAATATCCTCGCTCTCAAGACACTCCTGGACAGCGACTGTTCGATGACATGTTGCGTTGTCGTCCATGAAAATGAATCTATCACCGACAGCACCACAGAACATGCAAACATGAGGTAGCAGAACATCATTAATGTATCGTTGGCCAGTCATAGTCCCAGTTGGAAGCACATAGAGGGACGTACAACCATTGATCATGATGCCAGCCCATACCATGACACTACATGTCAGATATCGGTCCCTTTCCTGTATGTTTGCTGGACAATATGCAGTACCACTATCACGCCAGATCAGTTGTTGTCGACAATCAGACGATAGACTGTATCTACTCTCATCTGAGAAGAGGACAGCAGACCAGTCGTTATCAGTCCAATTGCGATGTTGATGGCACCATTGCAAGCGGGCGGTATGGTGACGTCTGGACAATGGGATGCACACAACAGGACGGCGGGCGTATAGTCCTCCTTCATGCAAACCTCTGGCGACAGTTTTTCGGGAGATCCGCTTGCCAGTAGCAGCCATAAACTGATTTGCTACCTCACTAGCTGTGCTGCGCCGGTGTCTTTTTGTTGATAGCACTAAAAGAAAAAAGAGCAACAATGACAATAGATGGCGCCAGAAACGCAGAGAAGCAGAGATTGCGACTGAGACCCGAGCCTCAATAAATCAGCTCACTTGAGCTGTGGTAGGCGGGTGAGACACAGCTGCCTCTTGAGGATGACAGTGCCTGTTGAAAGCGCTAGAGGGTTGTGTATGATGGGCTGAATGAGGTTGGCACATGCAATAGGGTTAACACGGAGTTTGAAACGGATTGAGCACTTTTTTAATCACAGTTGACAAATGGTAGAGGGTTGTGTATGACGGGCTGAATGAGGTTGGCACATGCAATAGGGTTAACACAGAGATTGAAACGGATTGAGCACTTTTTTAATCACAGTTGACAAATGGTAGAGGGTTGTGTATGACGGGCTGAATGACGTTGGCACATGCAATAGGGTTAACACGGAGTTTGAAACGGATTGAGCACTTTTTTAATCACAGTTGACAAATGGTAGAGGGTTGTGTATGACGGGCTGAATGAGGTTGGCACATGCAATAGGTTTAACACGGAGTTTGAAACGGATTGAGCACTTTTTTAATCACAGTTGACAAATGGTAGAGGGTTGTGTATGACGGGCTGAATGAGGTTGGCACATGCAATAGGGTTAACACAGAGATTGAAACGGATTGAGCACTTTTTTAATCACAGTTGACAAATGGTAGAGGGTTGTGTATGACGGGCTGAATGACGTTGGCACATGCAATAGGGTTAACACGGAGTTTGAAACGGATTGAGCACTTTTTTAATCACAGTTGACAAATGGTAGAGGGTTGTGTATGATGGGCTGAATGAGGTTGGCACATGCAATAGGTTTAACACGGAGTTTGAAACGGATTGAGCACTTTTTTAATCACAGTTGACAAATGGTAGAGGGTTGTGTATGACGGGCTGAATGACGTTGGCACATGCAATAGGGTTAACACGGAGTTTGAAACGGATTGAGCACTTTTTTAATCACAGTTGACAAATGGTAGAGGGTTGTGTATGACGGGCTGAATGAGGTTGGCACATGCAATAGGTTTAACACGGAGTTTGAAACGGATTGAGCACTTTTTTAATCACAGTTGACAAATGGTTTAACTGCCTGGGAATGTAGATAGTGTAAATATGTACATAGTGTTTTTAACAGAATGTATGAATGAGTGGTATAGTGTGTGTATGTGTAAGGTTTTGATTTTATCGTGATGACGAGCTATGGTTACGTTTCATATGGCAGAAAGAAACCTGCATGTGTTGTCCAGTAAATAAAAAAAAAAGAAAAAAAAAAGATAGTACGATGTTTCATCCCCAGAAGAAGGAAAGTCATAGGCAAAGAGTCAGTTCAACCTCAGAAAGCCAACAACAATATAATTGACGTGCTTGATTGAAGTGTTACAAGGTAAAAAAATGACCAAGATCTTTAGGGTAAGTGAATGGTTGTTTTTATAGTATATCATTAATGAATTGCACGTAAAGATACGCACTTTGCTGGTGGTTGATACGTAAAAAGGGCAAATGTTATAACTGATGTTATGATTTTTCGAGCAACAAAAGTGGCTAACAGTTTTTAGCACTTTGCTACAATTTTCCCCCTTTCCCCAGTTTAGCATTTTTTTGCCAGCTTAAATTCTGTTACACAGTCTCCATGGAATAATATGCATAAAGTTTGAAATTGGTTGAAACAGTCCTTTTGGAAGTGTTTCAAATCCATTCGATTTTTGGTGACTGTTACTAGAAGATTAGACTATAAGCCTACAAACAAAAGATCAACATATGAGCTTACTTACGCCTCAATAAACC
Organism: Macrothele yani; assembly: GCA_039090855.1. NCBI lineage: Eukaryota > Metazoa > Arthropoda > Arachnida > Araneae > Macrothelidae > Macrothele > Macrothele yani. The sequence continues at coordinate 3,770,802 of CM077034.1, forward strand.
AGTCCAATGTCTTCAGAAGAATGTGCTCTTGAAGTAATGACACGCATATATACCTTCCACCATATTTTAAAACACGAGATATTTCGGAAAACATCTGGTCCACTTTTTTACTTGTCTCTTCAGAAGAATTGACCATGATGGCATCTAATGTTCCCTTGTCAAGGACCACCATGAAGTCTTCATTATCGAAGCTCATCTAAAATACAGAGAAATGCATAACACATCTGATGATCTCTAAAACAAATACTGAAAATCATTAAAAAAATCCGAACATCTAAAACACATTACTCATTAAAAAAAAACAAAAAAACTTAGATTATGCACAGAAGAAAAAAATACAAACACTTTGCCAAAAAAATAAAATAAAATAAAATAAAATAAATAAATAGTGACGTACTACAGAGGTGAAAACGTGTGAAAAACGACTGTCCACATAGCTCAGTAGAAAACGTGTTAAACATTCTGTCCGCATAGCTCAGTTGGGAGAGCGACTTACTCCGGAGTGAGGGGGAAACGGTTTCGATGTTCGTCGCAGACAAACTTGTGTTCTCACAAAATAAATAAATTAAATAAAAAAATAAAAATGAAGCACCCAGAAGAAATCGCCCAATCAAGATCAAAATTGGAATGTGCAATGCACATGTACAGGAAAACAAATGATTGCAATTCCAGAGCAGTTGGGCCATTTACTTGGATAAAACAGCTGCACGAGTGGAACAAGTCCGTACGTTTATATAGATTTTAGATAATGAGTTATCTATATACACTGGCGGAAAGTGAAAAAAGAACACCAAGAAGGAGACGTCTGATACCAACGAAATTTATACATAACGGAATACAGAGGATAACGTGATCAAAACATTATGGCAAAATACAGCTGTATTTGCTGGTAAACTGAAAAATAACATTTCCATGTAACATGGTTAGTACGAGGTTGAACCGCCATGAACTGCGTCACACTGTGCAATTCTGGCATGGAGTCTGTCGTACAGATGTTGGATGTAAGTTTGGGGTATTGAGTTCCAAGCATCCTCAACCTGGACGCGTAAATCGGGGATGGTCGTGGCTGGAAAGTGAAAAAGAACACCAAGAAGGAGACGTCTGATACCAACGAAATTTATACATAACGGAATACAGAGGATAACGTGATCAAAACATTATGGCAAAATACAGCTGTATTTGCTGGTAAACTGAAAAATAACATTTCCATGTAACATGGTTAGTACGAGGTTGAACCGCCATGAACTGCGTCACACTGTGCAATTCTGGCATGGAGTCTGTCGTACAGATGTTGGATGTAAGTTTGGGGTATTGAGTTCCAAGCATCCTCAACCTGGACGCCTCAATCGGGGATGGTCGTGGCTAGAAAGTGAAAAAAGAACACCAAGAAGGAGACGTCTGATACCAACGAAATTTATACATAACGGAATACAGGGGATAACGTGATCAAAACATTATGGCAAAATACAGCTGTATTTGCTGGTAAACTGAAAAAGAACATTTCCATGTAACATGGTTAGTACGAGGTTGAACCGCCATGAACTGCGTCACACTGTGCAATTCTGGCATGGAGTCTGTCGTACAGATGTTGGATGTAAGTTTGGGGTATTGAGTTCCAAGCATCCTCAACCTGGACGCCTCAATCGGGGATGGTCGTGGCTGGAAAGTGAAAAAAGAACACCAAGAAGGAGACGTCTGATACCAACGAAATTTATACATAACGGAATACAGAGGATAACGTGATCAAAACATTATGGCAAAATACAGCTGTATTTGCTGGTAAACTGAAAAATAACATTTCCATGTAACATGGTTAGTACGAGGTTGAATCGCCATGAACTGCGTCACACTGTGCAATTCTGGCATGGAGTCTGTCGTACAGATGTTGGATGTAAGTTTGGGGTATTGAGTTCCAAGCATCCTCAACCTGGACGCCTCAATCGGGGATGGTCGTGGCTCGAAAGTGAAAAAAGAACACCAAGAAGGAGACGTCATATACCAACGAAATTCATACATAACGGAATACACAGGATAACGTGATCAAAACATTCTGGCAAAATACAGCTGTATTTGCTGGTAAACTGAAAAATAACATTTCCATGTAACATGGTTAGTACGAGGTTGAACCGCCATGAACTGCGTCACACTGTGCAATTCTGGCATGGAGTCTGTCGTACAGATGTTGGATGTAAGTTTGGGGTATTGAGTTACAAGCATCCTCAACCTGGACGCCTCAATCGGGGATGGTCGTGGCTAGAAAGTGAAAAAAGAACACCAAGAAGGAGACGTCATATACCAACGAAATTCATACATAACGGAATACACAGGATAACGTGATCAAAACATTCTGGCAAAATACAGCTGTATTTGCTGGTAAACTGAAAAATAACATTTCCATGTAACATGGTTAGTACGAGGTTGAACCGCCATGAACTGCGTCACACTGTGCAATTCTGGCATGGAGTCTGTCGTACAGATGTTGGATGTAAGTTTGGGGTATTGAGTTCCAAGCATCCTCAACCTGGACGCGTAAATCGGGGATGGTCGTGGCTGGAAAGTGAAAAAAGAACACCAAGAAGGAGACGTCTGATACCAACGAAATTTATACATAACGGAATACAGAGGATAACGTGATCAAAACATTATGGCAAAATACAGCTGTATTTGCTGGTAAACTGAAAAATAACATTTCCATGTAACATGGTTAGTACGAGGTTGAACCGCCATGAACTGCGTCACACTGTGCAATTCTGGCATGGAGTCTGTCGTACAGATGTTGGATGGAAGTTTGGGGTATTCAGTTCCAAGCATCCTCAACCTGGACGCCTCAATCGGGGATGGTCGTGGCTGGAAAGTGAAAAAAGAACACCAAGAAGGAGACGTCTGACACCAACGAAATTTATACAGCATAATAACGGAATACAGAGGATAACGTGATCAAAACATTATGGCAAAATACAGCTGCATTTGCTGGTAAACTGAAAAATAACATTTCCATGTAACATGGTTAGTACGAGGTTGAATCGCCATGAACTGCGTCACACTGTGCAATTCTGGCATGGAGTCTGTCGTACAGATGTTGCATGTAAGTTTGGGGTATTGAGTTCCAAGCATCCTCAACCTGGACGCCTCAATTGGGGATGGTCGTGGCTGGAAAGTGAAAAAGAACACCAAGAAGGAGACGTCTGATACCTACGAAATTTATACATAACGGAATACAGAGGATAACGTGATCAAAACATTATGGCAAAATACAGCTGTATTTGCTGGTAAACTGAAAAATAACATTTCCATGTAACATGGTTAGTACGAGGTTGAACCGCCATGAACTGCGTCACACTGTGCAATTCTGGCATGGAGTCTGTCGTACAGATGTTGGATGTAAGTTTGGGGTATTGAGTTCCAAGCATCCTCAACCTGGACGCCTCAATCAGGGATGGTCGTGGCTGGAAAGTGAAAAAGAACACCAAGAAGGAGACGTCTGATACCAACGAAATTTATACATAACGGAATACAGAGGATAACGTGATCAAAACATTATGGCAAAATACAGCTGTATTTGCTGGTAAACTGAAAAATAACATTTCCATGTAACATGGTTAGTACGAGGTTGAACCGCCATGAACTGCGTCACACTGTGCAATTCTGGCATGGAGTCTGTCGTACAGATGTTGGGTGTAAGATTGGGGTATTGAGTTCCAAGCATCCTCAACCTGGACGCCTCAATCAGGGATGGTCGTGGCTGGAAAGTGAAAAAAGAACACCAAGAAGGAGACGTCTGATACCAACGAAATTTATACATAACGGAATACAGAGGATAACGTGATCAAAACATTATGGCAAAATACAGCTGTATTTGCTGGTAAACTGAAAAATAACATTTCCATGTAACATGGTTAGTACGAGGTTGAACCTCCATGAACTGCGTCACACTGTGCAATTCTGGCATGGAGTATGTCGTACAGATGTTGGATGTAAGTTTGGGGTATTGAGTTCCAAGCATCCTCAACCTGGACGCCTCAATCAGGGATGGTCGTGGCTGGAAAGTGAAACAAGAACACCAAGAAGGAGACGTCTGATACCAACGAAATTTATACATAACGGAATACAGAGGATAACGTGATCAAAACATTATGGCAAAATACAGCTGTATTTGCTGGTAAACTGAAAAATAACATTTCCATGTAACATGGTTAGTACGAGGTTGAACCGCCATGAACTGCGTCACACTGTGCAATTCTGGCATGGAGTCTGTCGTACAGATGTTGGATGTAAGTTTGGGGTATTGAGTTCCAAGCATCCTCAACCTGGACGCGTAAATCGGGGATGGTCGTGGCTGGAAAGTGAAAAAAGAACACCAAGAAGGAGACGTCTGATACCAACGAAATTTATACATAACGGAATACAGAGGATAACGTGATCAAAACATTATGGCAAAATACAGCTGTATTTGCTGGTAAACTGAAAAATAACATTTCCATGTAACATGGTTAGTACGAGGTTGAACCTCCATGAACTGCGTCACACTGTGCAATTCTGGCATGGAGTATGTCGTACAGATGTTGGATGTAAGTTTGGGGTATTGAGTTCCAAGCATCCTCAACCTGGACGCCTCAATCAGGGATGGTCGTGGCTGGAAAGTGAAAAAAGAACACCAAGAAGGAGACGTCTGATACCAACGAAATTTATACATAACGGAATACAGAGGATAACGTGATCAAAACATTATGGCAAAATACAGCTGTATTTGCTGGTAAACTGAAAAATAACATTTCCATGTAACATGGTTAGTACGAGGTTGAACCGCCATGAACTGCGTCACACTGTGCAATTCTGGCATGGAGTCTGTCGTACAGATGTTGGGTGTAAGATTGGGGTATTGAGTTCCAAGCATCCTCAACCTGGACGCCTCAATCAGGGATGGTCGTGGCTGGAAAGTGAAAAAAGAACACCAAGAAGGAGACGTCTGATACCAACGAAATTTATACATAACGGAATACAGAGGATAACGTGATCAAAACATTATGGCAAAATACAGCTGTATTTGCTGGTAAACTGAAAAATAACATTTCCATGTAACATGGTTAGTACGAGGTTGAACCGCCATGAACTGCGTCACACTGTGCAATTCTGGCATGGAGTCTGTCGTACAGATGTTGGATGTAAGTTTGGGGTATTGAGTTCCAAGAATCCTCAACCTGGACGCCTAAATCGGGGATGGTCGTGGCTAGAAAGTGAAAAAAGAACACCAAGAAGGAGACGTCTGATACCAACGAAATTTATACAGCATAATAACGGAATACAGAGGATAACGTGATCAAAACATTATGGCAAAATACAGCTGTATTTGCTGGTAAACTGAAAAATAACATTTCCATGTAACATGGTTAGTACGAGGTTGAACCGCCATGAACTGCGTCACACTGTGCAATTCTGGCATGGAGTCTGTCGTACAGATGTTGGATGTAAGTTTGGGGTATTGAGTTCCAAGCATCCTCAACCTGGACGCCTAAATCGGGGATGGTCGTGGCTAGAAAGTGAAAAAAGAACACCAAGAAGGAGACGTCTGATACCAACGAAATTTATACAGCATAATAACGGAATACAGAGGATAACGTGATCAAAACATTATGGCAAAATACAGCTGTATTTGCTGGTAAACTGAAAAATAACATTTCCATGTAACATGGTTAGTACGAGGTTGAACCGCCATGAACTGCGTCACACTGTGCAATTCTGGCATGGAGTCTGTCGTACAGATGTTGGATGTAAGTTTGGGGTATTGAGTTCCAAGCATCCTCAACCTGGACGCCTCAATCGGGGATGGTCGTGGCTGGAAAGTGAAAAAAGAACACCAAGAAGGAGACGTCTGATACCAACGAAATTTATACATAACGGAATACAGAGGATAACGTGATCAAAACATTATGGCAAAATACAGCTGTATTTGCTGGTAAACTGAAAAATAACATTTCCATGTAACATGGTTAGTACGAGGTTGAACCGCCATGAACTGCGTCACACTGTGCAATTCTGGCATGGAGTCTGTCGTACAGATGTTGGATGTAAGTTTGGGGTATTGAGTTCCAAGCATCCTCAACCTGGACGCCTCAATCGGGGATGGTCGTGGCTGGAAAGTGAAAAAAGAACACCAAGAAGGAGACGTCTGATACCAACGAAATTTATACATAACGGAATACAGAGGATAACGTGATCAAAACATTATGGCAAAATACAGCTGTATTTGCTGGTAAACTGAAAAATAACATTTCCATGTAACATGGTTAGTACGAGGTTGAACCGCCATGAACTGCGTCACACTGTGCAATTCTGGCATGGAGTCTGTCGTACAGATGTTGGATGTAAGTTTGGGGTATTGAGTTCCAAGCATCCTCAACCTGGACGCGTAAAACGGGGATGGTCGTGGCTGGCCGTGGAGACCGGATAAGTCGTTGTCCCATAAAATCCCACACGTGCTCAATGGGGTAACAAATCCGGTGGCCATGGAAGTTGTCTCACACCATGAAGTGCATGTTGCGTTGCACGTGCTGTGTGTGGGCGTGCGTTATCTTGCTGGAAAACACCACGATGGACCGACCTTACAAATGGCACAACAACAGGCTGAATGATGTTGTTGATGTAGGAGGTGCTGTTTAACATACCCGGTACAAACACTAGTTGTGTACGGGAGTGATAGCTGATTGCTCCCCACACCAGGAGACCAGGTGTAGGCCCTGTGTGTCGCTGGCGGATACAAGAAGGGTGGAGACGCTTCCCTGTGGGTCTGCGAACACGCATACGGCCATCGGAGGCTCCCAAGCAGAATCTGCTTTCATCGCTGAACACGACAGATCGCCATTGCGTTCTCCAGTGCAGACGTTGGCGACACCACTGCAGCCGTTCCTGACGGTGGGCTAGAGTCAGAGGCACACGTGCACGTAGTCCTGCATCCAGCAGACGGTTGCGGATTGTTCGCACAGTCACCTCAGGTGCAACGGCAGCTCGGATTTGCGTCGCAGTGGATGTTCTGCTTGACAACGCCGCTCTTCTTATGCATCGATCGGTCCGCTCATTAGTCCGTCTGTGATTTCCGGTTCCACGTCTTCTCGTGTGGGAATGTTCCTCGGACAATCTACACCACCATTGTACCACCACCGATACTTCCCGTCCAATTCGCTCCGCAATACGATGATACAACCACCCGGCCTCGCGGAGTCCGACTAGACAACCTCACTCAAAGTCCGATAACTGCTGAAATCGTACACGTCTTCCATGTCCAGGCATTGCAGCTTCTTCAGGGTCTTCGCACGTGTCCGTACGCCGACGACTGATTACATTCACTTCGCCGTACTCCTTAAATACCACCGACGATAATTTGCATATTATGCCGTGCTGTGGCGTAAGCGCTCACCGGTTGGTCCCGAAATTAACATCAAGCCTATGTAAACTCGACCCCATTAACATATGTAAATTTCATGATCGTCTGCCAATTCCTTCTTGGTGTTCTTTTTCACTTTCCGCCAGTGTAAGTAACACATACTCATGTCTTAAAACACACCAATATAGTCTACATAATTTGTCAAATTGAAAAGCCATGATAATACCTGAAACATACCTTATGAACCTTCCTGACATTGCACATTTTACAGTGTGACTATTCTTATACTTGGGGCAAGGCTAACCTCACTATGGAGTTAAAGTTATGGAGTGTGTACTTCCACTGCATAATATACACTGGTGTTCAAAATTAAGAGAATTTGCACATTTTGTCGATTTTCACAAAAAAGTACGGAACCAAAGGTACAAATTATGCCTCCGAATAAGAATGCGAATGTGCAGCATTGAATGAGCTGTGACAGCGGAGGGCATGAAAAGCACAAGTGGCTTTTTCCGCGATTAGTTCGCTCGTACTCCTCGGCAACATTCGTTGTGTTTCTTGCAGGAGTTGGTTCAATTTCGTAAGCAATCAGGTAAAATGAGTTGCCAGGAACGTATTGATGGAAATGAGGTGGAGATTCGTTGGTAGATTCGGGGCAGGGCAATCACAAGTGCTGGTTGCTACAGAGCTCAATGTAACGCCCGGTGTCGTCCGCAATTTGTGGAAACTGTTTAAGGACACCGAATCCATATCGAGAAGGCTTGGGCAAGGTCGTCCAAGAGCCACGATGGCCAATGAAGATCGTTATTTGGCACTTTCAGCGAGGCACTACAGGATTACTACAGCAGCACAGCTATCTTGTGAGCTGCATGCCACCACTGGAACCCGAGTTTCAAAGGTTACTGTGATTGCCCTGCCCCCAATTTCCCGAAGGCTTCATGAGAGAGGGCTTTTTGCCAGAAGACCCGCTGTTTGCGTCCTGCTCACTTCAGCACACAAGAGAGCACATTTAGCATGGTGCAGACAACACCAGCCTTGGACCAGACTTCAGTGGGGTACAGTTCTCTTCACAGACAAGTCACGATTCAGCCTGGACACTGATTCTCAACATACCTTCATCTGGAGAGAACCTGGGACCGCTATGGCAGAGGAGGTGCCATGGTCTGGGCAGGCATCATGTTGGACGGCCGCACACCTCTCCATGTGTTTGACAGGGGCTCCCTGAGTGCTGAGAGGTATAGGGATGAGATCTTACAGCCCTATGTTCGACTTTTCAGGGGTGCAGTTGGCCCTTGGTTCCTTTTTATGGACAACAACGCTCGTCCACATAGGGCTTACCTGGTCGATTATCTTAAAAGTGAGGATATTTGCTGGATGGATTGGCCAGCCAGATCGCCAAACCTACACCCTATTGAACATGTCTGGGGCGCTCTTGGGAGGGCAATTGCAGCTCGCCATCCCCCTCCGAGAACCATCCAGGAGCTGAAAACTGCGTTGCTGCAGGAGTGGGACAGACTGCCACAGAGACTCATCAAGTGCCTCACTTCCAGTAAGACGTCGCGCTGCGAGAGGGGACCATACCCCATATTAGAGTCACTTTATGTTCGATCTTGCAACATGGATTTTGGACATTCCTGCGCTGATGAGCCTTACTGATGATCATGAGTGCGTACCATGACTGTTGTATGGTATAATTTTTTGTCTTATATAACTGTGTATCCATACCAAATTTCATTAAAATGCGTCCATTAGTTTTTCAGAAATTCGACAAAATGTGCAAATTCTCTTAATTTTGAACATCAGTGTAGTTCCAGTTGAAAAGCCCGTGTTCAAGCTTAAACTGAGACCTAAAGAGGACATAGATGTTCTAAATGTTGTACGTACGTACATTATATAAATAAAGATCCCAGCTTCGGCCGGGTTTCTTAAATATACAAATTTTTGCATTTTGGCGATGTCACTGCCACTCCTGTTTTGTTTCAGAGAGGATATACAGTATACACGAAGTTTGCGGTAGTTGAAAAAGACGTGGGTTTTTTTGGGCCTTGAACCACAATGTAACTAAGAAAAATACGTGTTGGAAATGTGGAGAGAGGAAAAACTCCTAAAAGATTTTTGGAATAAAGGAGAGTAACCTCAAAAATGTAGATTATGTCTAAATAGCACGTTAATAATTAAGCAGCTAAGTGACTTTGACATTTGCAATGCTGTATGAACATATGATGCCAGATAATGTCCAAATAGGGGGCCGGTTTGCCAACATTCTGAGGATGGGCGTAGGTGCCGTTCGATCATGTCCTACACATGTTCGATCGGGCTGGCCACGGAAGGGTGTCAACATTACACAGGGGTGATTGTGAGGTGACACAAGAAACCCTGAAATTCTCAGCTCAGTGCCAATATACATATAAACTAGCTACACAACAAATAGGCCCTAGTGCTAGTGCAGTTAAACTTCGCATCTTTTCTTGTACCCAATTTTCTTTCACTGTCCAAAATCCTTCAGGCATTGCATCTTTAAAATCAAATTTTGCACTTCATATTATATGTTAATTGAGCAGTCTATGTAGACCAGTTTAACTTGAACTTGAAGCCTACAGTGGATTCCATTCAATTTCTAAAAGTAGTTATATACCGAATCTAAAATAATTAAATTATTTAAACTTTCAAAATAATGAAAAGAAGCCTTCCTTTCAGCAGCATCTCTACATTCACCATTCGCACGGACATGCAGTGTTTTTAATCAAACACTGTAATTCCCAAAGAAAATGGAACCTAAAGTTTAGTTACCATTTTGCAGCATTTTTAGAAATGAAATGTCCGAAGCATCTCAAATTCTTCTAAAACTTAAAAACCCGGATTTACGGGTTTGGAATGTGACAAAAACCCGGAATTCCGGGCTACACCCAGATTACAAACAGGTCTGATTACACAGGCAGACTTGGGAGAACCATGCCACGTGTGGCCAGGCCTTGTCCTGTTAAAAAATTGCTCGGTGGTGCTGTTAAAGGAATGGCAACCAACACAACAGGTCATAGAATGTTGATATACCGTTGAGCCATGAAAGTGGTATGGAGGACTACTAAGGGAGTCTGGCTATTGTAGAAAATGGCTCCCGAGACAGTAAATCCATTTTACAAGCTGTGCGCCATTCCATAGTAAAAGCATGATCCGTGAGCTGCCTTTACAATGGAATGGCACACCAACATCATCCAACTGCCACGTCGCACCAAGCTAGATGCCCTGGTGATACGGCGACTTGACCAACCAGACTCTCTCTCAGCTCAACTATGCATCCTCTCAACTGCTTGTATTGTGCATGGATCCAACATCAATGCATCCTCACAGTCAGTGGAGGTTAATGCAACCGCAGTCCGCTGTCTGCATGCGAGCTTTGCTCTTGATATACATGGAGTCCAAGAATTATTGGACACATTACAAAATTATATAAAACAAAACATTAAACAGATAGAAAGAAACTGACTGTACTAACTTGCAATGTAACTACACAAGTTAATAATTTTCGATGTGAGATCCCTTAGTTGCTCGTAGTACGTCCAAGCGATACTCGATTTCATGCCATGTATTGGCAAGCATCTGAGGAATTATGGAATTAATAGCAGCTGTGATACGCTACTTCAGTTCCTGCAAATCAGTAGGTCCTTCACATAACCCCACATGAAATAATCCAATGGAGCTAGATCTGGAGAGCGAGGAGGCCACGGAATGGGACCACCACACCCAAATCCATCTGTTGGGGAAATCCTCATTTAGGCACTTATGTACACACTTTGACCAATGTGGAGGCGCGCCGTCTTGTTGGTAAACGACGTCATATCTTTTGATCAGGGGTATAGCGAAATTTTCTAGCATATCCAAGTAAACGTCACCATTTATGGTTTTTTCACAGAAGAAAAAAGGGCCAATCACTTCGCTTTTTGATAGGGCGCACCACACATTAACTTTTGGAGAATCATGTTCCAGTTCAATAGCAGCATGAGGTGGTTCACTGACTCATATCCTACAGTTGTGACGATTCACAATACCTGATACATGAAATGTGGATTCATCACTGAAAATTACCGAAAGTTTTAGTCGTTTTCCACTCGATTCAGCATACCCACAGCGAAATCATATCGCAGAGGGTGAACATTTACATGCATCTTTTGCACTATTTGAATTTTATAAGCATGAACCTTTAATTTCTTGTGCAAGATATTGTGAACTGCCGATTTCGGAATGCACAGTTCTCTGCTTGCTTTACAAACGGATTTCATGGGGCTTTGTCTGAAACCTCATTAACTTGGTCAACTGTCTCACCGCTGACGCAAGGCCTACCGGCTCCTCCACGATGTTCCACATTGTCAGTTTCATTAAACTGTTTCATCCACCGCTTAATGGAATTCGTTGACGGAGGATTACAACCATACTCTAAACGGTACCGTCTTTTAACTTTAATGACAGACTTTAATTCCGCAAGTCATAACACACACATCACCTTCTGCTGTACGGATAACATGACTACTGATTGCGCATTTCTCATACATTCCTCATCAGGCCACACCTAGCGCCATCTATCGGATTCTGGGAATAACAATTCTGCAAAACAAAAATATAGAACTGTGTTAGTAATACGTGACATAGAAAAACAGACAGTTCTCATAGTTTTTTTTGTACATAATTTTGTAATGTGGCCAGTAATTCTCGGACACCCTGTATATACCCTTCTTGATGTGTGGTGAACTTGTGCTGTGGTGAGTCACTATTCATTCACTGGTCGTTATTTTTTAATCATTTGCACGTTCAGACCTGAGGTACTTGCATGCAGAGTTTCATTAGGATCGAACGACTTTCTCGGGGTGTTTCATGGGGGGGGGGGGCAAACAGTGTATTTTGAGCTGTGGATGAAAGATCTTGTTTTGAGCTCTTTGGATAAAAGAGCTTATTTCGAGCTCTTTATATGAAATAATATTCACATAAACTTCTTGAGAAATGCTTTAACATTGTCTCAATTAGTTCCATAATTACTTTGATGTGTGAAGCAAAAACATTATAAATTCTCAAAGTCAAGCATTATAGTTTTTAACCAAAAACTCACTTCTGCCTGTAACTTTTTTTTTTTCAGTTCGGTTGTATGTTGACCCACTTTGTATTTGCTGTATCATATTTCATTTTAGTACGAACTACAGTAATTTTACGGATTTTAAAGATTTTAAAGTTATCAATGAGTTTCCTCTTCATGCTATATACATGGAGACCTGGGGACAACATGCAACAAGTTTTAGCACAAACAGAGAATCTTTTCATAAAGGACTCTTCTTTTTTGTCAAAAATGACATTTCAGCATGTTATTGAAAACTTAGAATATCATATGAGCAAAGCTCAGGTACTTGGGTTATCACTAAAGATATCTTAAAAGTTTTTCTGTGTTTATAACTTTTCGATAGGTATACATTTTTCATACAAAATCCTCCGAGATTCGTAGACAGGGACAACCATAATTTTCTTGAGATTATCCCTAACTACGACAGTTGGAGGATTACGTGTGAAAAATATGTACTTAGTGAAAGTTATAGGCAGAGGTGAGTTTTTGGTTTAAACTATACTATGCTTGACTTTGAGAATTTATTCTTTATATGAAAGTTCCTATTTGAGCTCTTTGGATAAAAGATCCAATCTTAAACTTTTTGATAAGATTGGCCTATTTGAGTTCTTTGGTTAAAAGGTCCTGTTTTAAGTTCTTTGGATGAAAAGTCCTCTTCACACACAGAGTTTAAAGTCGGGTCTTTCATACAAAGAACTAAAAATAGGCCCATTTACCCTAATGGCTGAAAAAAAAAAAAAAAAAAAAAAAAAAAAAAAAAAAAAAACAGGATCTTTTACCCAAAAAAAAAAAAAAAAAACTCTAAACAAGACCTTTCTTTCATCCAAGGGCTGAAATAGGCCCTTTTATTAAAAGAACTAATAACAGGATCTTTCAACCAAAAAGGTCTAAATAGGAACTTTTATCCATACGGCTCACAACAGGACTTTTTCCTCAAAAGAATGGCGTTCATCAAAAGGGCTCAAAACAGAACCTTTCACCCAAACAGTTCAAAATAGAACCTATAATCCAAACAGCACAGAGTAGGGCTTTTTATTTTATCTAGAGGGTTCACAATACGACTGTTCATCTAAAGAGCTCAAAAATAGGTCCTTTCATGCATAAACTCAAAATGGGACCTTTAATATAAAGAACCCAAAACAGAACCTTTCACATAAAGAGCTAAAAATAACTTCTTTTATCCCAAGAGCTCAAAATACACTATCTACCAACAAGTAATTGGACACCCCTGCAATCAACGATATCTGCGGTCCTGATACACGTCACGGCTGACGCCGTTAAATATCGTGTGGGAAACAACAACGCAACCAGTCACATGCAAGATGCCACGCAGTTCGGAGCTCTCCGATTTTGAGAAAGGTGTAATCGTCGGATATCACAGAAATGGCCGATTCATACGTGACATATCCAGCGAGTTGAAGTACCCAAAATCGACAGTGGCCTACGTGATTGGCAAGTGGAAGATGAGAGGTGACTGTCGGAATGTGCCCCAACCCGGCAGACCCACAAAACTGGGAGTTAGAGACCGATGGGTGCTGGCCAGAGAAATTCGGAAGAACCGCACCAAATCGATGGGCCACATCCGCGAGGAATTTCAACAGGCATCCGGGAGTGTTCTTTCGATGAATACCATCCGTAAGGAAGCCCATCTGCTCGGTTATCATGGACGTGCTGCCGCCCACAAGCCTTTGATCACCAAGTCCAATAGCGCTGCTCGGCTAACGTGGTGCAAAGGACGTCAACAGTGGACAGTTGAACAGTGGAAACAGGTTCTCTGGAGCAACGAATCAAGGTTCACCCTCTACCCTTCGGATGTCAGGGTCTGGGTTAGGCGTATGCCTAGGAGAACGCCTCCTGCCGGAATGTATTGCGCCAACTGTGAAGTTCGGCGGCGGTGGAATTATGCTATGGGGGTGTTTCTCCTGGTATGGCACGAGAGCCTTGGTCGCAATTCCTGGTAGACTCAATGGCGAGACCTACTGCACCATTTTGGATGACCATGCGCTTCCTACGTTGTGGCAGTTTTACGGGGTGGACCCCCATGTTACTTTCAGGATGACAATGCCACCTGTCATGTTGCGAGGTCCACCATGGCTTGGTATGGTGACAATGGGGTTAATCGAATGAACTGGCCCCGGACCTTAACCCTATCGGGCACCTCTGGGACGAGTTTGAGCGTCAACTTAAGGGGTGTACCCCCACCGTCCGAAATCGGTGAAGGAACTGACCTGTCTTCTCCAAGCCGAGTGGAAGAAAATACCGCTAGCCGTCGTACAACGCCTGGTTGAGAGTATGCGCAGCTGTAATCGCCACTCGTGGAGGGTCCACCAACTATTGAAGGTGAATAAACTTCATTTTCCTTTGCTATCACAAGTGTCCAATTACTTGTTGGTAGATAGTGCAGTATCTTTCACACAAAGAGCTCAGAACAGGTAGTGTGTTCATCTGAATGCTCTAACAGGCAAAAAATGAGAATTACACAAAAAAGCTTACCTCCAACAAGTCCATCTTTTCAAAAGACATGATAGGGCGATTCTTCTGATACTTTCCTTTCATTTGCTTGATCACAGTTTCACTGATGTCAATATTTGTAATGTTCAAGAAGCCAACATCATATAAATCAGCAGAGAGCCTTGAATTGCCACACCCCACAATCAGGATTTTTTCTTTGGTGCGAATGTATTTGTCCAGGATTTCACACAAACTGTCATATTCACCATACCTAAATATGAAAATAATTTACACCCTCTTGCAATTTATTTGACTTTATACTACCAAATATCAACTGTCAAATGACAATATAAATATTATAAACAAAATTAACTGAAAAGACCTTATTCTAAAATTCAGTATATTCCCATTAGGGTGAAATATATAACGAATTTAACACCAATTCTTGTCAAAAACCATTAAACCAAAAAAAACCTGGGTGAATTGTATTTTAAATCTGCACACATATTAGAAAGTGAAACAAATTCCCCAAAGACATATTACATAAAGTTCAGAATTTAGTCTGCACATACTAAAATGTGAAACAAATTCCCCAAAATACATATTATATAAAGTTCAGCATTTAGTCTGCATGTCCTAGAATGTGAAACAAATTTCCCAAAAACGCATTACATAAAGTTCAGCATTTTGTCTGCACGTGCTAGAATGTGAAACAAATTCCCCAAAAACATAACACATGAAGTTCAGCATTTAGTCTACATGTGCTAGAATGTGAAATAAATTCCCCAGAAACATATTACATACAGTTCAGCATTTAGTCTGCATGTGCTAGAATGTGAAATGAATTCCCCAGAAACACATTACATCAAGTTCAGAATTTAGTCTGCATGTGCTGGAATGTGAAATGAATTTCCCAGAAGCACATTACATAAAGTTTAGCATTTAGTCTGCATGTGCTAGAATGTGAAATGAATTAATTTAATGTGTATGTGCTAGAATGTGAACCCCCCCCCTCTAAAGATCCAGACTTACAAATTTTGCTAGTACACATTGGCCACCAAGACCAAAATTGTTAGTACATACATATCACTAAGCTGTTCTCTGAGATTCAGAGGTTAGCTCCAAAAAGAAATACAAACTACCAGATATTTTTACTTATTGCTGTCGTATCAAACTTCTCCATCTACAGCGATTTGGACATACAACTCATGCTTCACTAATATCCATTACACGCCGTACACAAGATCTTTTATACTTCATACTCATTATCTTTTTCTCATGCAGACACTCCTGAATCTGATCCACCCATGTCTTCCTTGGCCTTCCTCTGCCTTTCCTTCCTGCCACTTGGGCTGAAAGTATTTTCTTAGTAAGCATTTTATCACTCATTCTTTCAACATCGCCAAACCACCGAAGCATATTGGTCTCCACCCTGCTAACAACACTTTGCTTCACATCACACAACTGCAATACATCTTCATTTCTCACACAATCATAACGTGTCTTGCCCCAAACTCCATGTAAGTAACGCATTTCTCCAGCACACAAACGACTCCTATGTTTCTTCTGCAGTACCCAGGTTTCACTGCCATACATCAGAGTAGGAACAATTACTGTTTCACACACAGCCATGCGGGACTCTCTAGAGAACCCATCATTTCTGTGAAAACCTCCCAGAGCAGCTATGACTTTCAAAGAAGAATTCACTCGCCTACTGATTTCACCATCCAACTTGTTCTCTCTGTCAAACATGCTTCCTAAATACACAAACTCACTCACCTGGTCAATCACAGTGCCATTTATACTTACATTACATTCAGTGCTACCCATTCCTCTCTCAAACACCATAACTTTGGTTTTTCCCTTATTTATACTCAGTTTGAATTTCATGCAAACTTCGTGCATCCGAGTCAACATACTCTGCAACTCACTTTTGCTCTCTGCCAACAGGACAGTGTCATCAGCATACAGCAATCTGCACACACGGATTTCACCAAGACATAAACCACTATTATCTATTTTGGCCTCACGCATGCATGCGTCCATAAATATATTAAACAGCCATGGTGACATTACACAACCTTGTCTAACTCCTGCACCAATGGAAAACCATTTTGATAAAACACCATTCACTCGTACACAAGCTCTACTACCAGCATACATGGCTTTTACACTATTAAGTAGATTCCCAGTAACACCATATTCATTCAATACCTTCCACAAAAGTGTTCTATTGACTCGATCGTAAGCTTTCTCTAAATCTATAAAGGCAGCAAAAACTTTCTTCCCAACAGCCCGATACTTTTCAATCATCGTGCGTAATGCAAAAATCTGGTTAGTGCAGCCTTTACCAGGCATAAAACCACTCTGAACATCCCACACTTTCAATGATGTAAGACCCCATACTTTTTCAATAACAACCTTACCAAACATTTTCCCTGGCACACTCAGTAGGCTAATACCACGATAGTTCTGGCCATAAAAAACCCCCAGTGGCCAAACTTTGAAAAAAATATCAAATTGTATATTTCATACTAAATTATTTTTATAAAATTGCTTAGTATAAAATTGGTACGTTTTATTTTGCATATTTCAGAAAAGTTGAAACTGAAGTAATAAAACAATGCAGGAGAGTGGGAACATCACGCGGGGAGGATAGTGCGCTTACAGGAGAAATCTTTGCACAGCCCAACTTCCGGTTTTGGAAATTTTCTAGCTATTTTCAAGTTGAAATACAAATATTTATGCAGTTAAATATTACTTAACAATAATACTGGACAGAGGCAACATCGCGAGAAAAAAGGAATTACGATTGCGGAAAAAAATCTGAACTCTGTCGACCTTCCGTTTTCGAAATTTTCGTGAAGATGGAATTCCGTCCTCCGACGAACACCCCCCCCCATTGTGTTCACTGGTTCATTGATCTCGCGAATGACCAAAACAATAATGCAAATTGCGGAATTCCTCGATTTCGCGGAAGAATCTGATGCCTGAGATTACGGGGAAATTTTTGCGGCGTCTAACCTCCGCTTTCGCACGTTGTTGCCTACAGTTTCAAGCTGAAATACTTTTATGCAATAAAATCATATTTAACAATGAAACTTTACACTAAGGCAACATCGGGAGAGAAAAAATTACGTTTACTATAACTTTTCCCCTCCATTCAACTACCGTTTCCGAAAGTTTTGAGACATGAAATACTGTCTCCAGACAGAACTCCCCCCCACCTATCCACCCGCAAACTGTCTTCAGTTTTACACTGATCCTGAGAACGATCTAAATGATGACAAAAAAAAATCCGCTTAAGAATCTCGTGCATATCATAAAACAATAAAATAAAAAAAAAATTGAAAATTTGTAGAATCCGTAGTTTCGACAGCGAGGTCCGTAATCAGCCAACTAAATGCGTTGAAACTACGGACATTCCGTAGTAGTTCGCAGATATGGAAATATTACAGTACAACCTCGAAAATCCGGAATCGGCCGGAGATCCGGACTATGCCAATTCCGGATTTTAGAATTTTCCTATGGACTATGCAGGCTTGTTCAGCGAACATTCATTAAAAAAAAATAAAAAAAAATGCCTAACTTCTAAAGTTTTCATCGGATTTTGATGAAATTTCACATGGGAGTTTATTTTGACGTGCCTTGGTTACTGTAAAATTTGCATTCAGTTATTTAAAAAATTGAGAGAATTTTTTTTTATTAAAAATTTCTCCCAGTTGGACTTTTCCAACGCAGACAGTTGAGCTGCCCACCACCGGCTTTCATCCCCACCGCAACCTTGCGAACTACGATGACCCAGCCTTGGCGCATTCTTTGTGATCGAAAACCGACGCCCTCGCCTTTTTTATAAACTTTTCTTTTCTTTTCTGCTGTTCAAGCAGAATGAAAAAGGTGATGGCCGACTTCCGTACAATTCAAATTTCGTGCGATTTCCGTACATTTAGAGTAAAAAATTTCAAAAACGTGCGAGTTCCATACGAGTTAAAAAAGAAATTCCCTACAATACAAGTTAAATAAAATAAATGTTTTTCCCGTACAGGTTGCCAGAATTGGCGATTTAATCAAACATTTTTAGTCAAGACGACGATGAAGTGTGGCGACCTGACGACCGTGAGTCTGGATCTTGACCCCCCCCAATAAAACAAAAAAAAAAAACAACAAAAAAAAAACATGTTACATTAATTATTATATTTGCACTTTTAAGGCATTAACCTCTTGCAAAGTGCGCATAGTTTACGTGCAATTCATAAATGAAAAAAACCATTAGAAAGTACCACGTACTCACCATAAAGATCATGGTAACCTCCAATGACAACACACTTCCAACACGTCATTCATCGTGATGTAACTGGGCTTCCAAGGTTTACAGACTTCTTGCTTACGCTTCTTACTTCTTACTTCCGGGTGTGAAACATCGTATTTTTTTTCCTTAGCCTTATGAGATGTTACTCTAAAGCTTGTCAATTCTATAAAAATCACACATACAACTCATTCATACAATTCAAGTAAAAACTATGTACATAACCTTACATTCATAGGTGATTAAACCTTGGTCAACTGTAATTATCAAACTCCTCCTTCTGTTTCACAACCTCTGCTACTCCCACTGCAAGTGTCACACCCATTCAGCCCCTCACATCCAATCCTCTAGTACTTTCAACAGGCCTCTGTCATCGTCAGGAGGCAGGTGTGTTTATCCATCTATAGAACTGACAGTAGAACAAGAACATGACAATACTTTGGCATTTTTGGACGTTTTGATTGTTAAAACAGAAGAGAATATGCAATTCAGAGTGCATAGAAAATCTTCATATATCCCAGTACTTATACCATTTCAGTCATCACATCCATTAACACATAAAAGAAATAGTGTTAAAACACTAATTAAAAGAAGTTTAACACACATCAATTGAACAGTATAGAAATGAAGAAATTGAATATATTGAAAAAATTGCATATGATTTTGGATACCCTAAACAGGTATTAAAAAAATGGATTTATGAAGTAACTCAAGGTTACAATAAGGTCAAGACTGATAAAAAACTTGTAAAATATGTAGGAGCATACCATATATAGAAAATGTTTCAGCAGAAATTAATAAACTTTGTGGCAAGTATGACATACAGGTAGGAAATCAGGTACTTACTGTAAAAAATTTAGTGATTAAAAATGAAAAAATTAGCCAATTAGATAGAGCAGGAATTTACGAAATCCCAATAGACCAGCAACCACCTGTGTCATATATAGGCAGCACCAAGAATAAATTAAAGTATAGATTAAACCAGCATATTAATAATTGGAATAAAAAAGAAGCTAAGACAGAATTGACCCAATACTGTATGGAAAATCAACAATGTCCAAGGTTTGAAGATATTAAAATTATTAAGAGCTGTAAAAACGAAAAGCAGTTAAGAATTGCAGAATCAGTGTTAATTGAAAAAAACAGATCAAGATTATGCAACATTAATGAGCCAAGTAACCTAAACGAACAATGGAAAGCCCTAATAAAAATTGAACAGCAGCGTAAAAAGAAAGAGGGAAAAAAGAGCAGCAGGGACAATAGATGGCGCCAGAGACACAACGATTCAGAGATAGCGACTGGGGCCCATGCCTCGATGGCTCTGCTCACTTGAGCTGTGGTGGGCAGGTGAGACACACCTGCCTCCTGAAGATGACAGAGGCCTGTTGAAAATACTAGAGGATTGGATGTGAGGGGCTGAATGGGTGTGACACTTGCAGTGGGAGTAGCAGAGGTTGTGAAACAGAAGGAGGAGTTTGATAATTACAGTTGACCAAGGTTTAATCACCTATGAATGTAAGGTTATGTACATAGTTTTTACTTGAATTGTATGAATGAGTTGTATGTGTGATTTTTATAGAATTGACAAGCTTTAGAGTAACATCTCATAAGGCTAAGGAAAAAAAATACGATGTTTCACACCCGGAAGTAAGAAGTAAGAAGTGTAATCAAGAAGTCTGTAAACCTTGGAAGCCCAGTTACATCACGATGAATGACGTGTTGGAAGTGTGTTGCCATTGGAGGTTACCATAATCTTTATGGTGAGTACGTGGTACTTTCTAATGGTTTTTTCATGTTACATTAAGTTCAGCATTTAATCTGCACATACTAGAAGGTGAAACAAATTTCCCAAAAACATATTACATAAAGTTCAGCATTTAGTTTGCATGTGCTAGAATGTGAAACAAATTCCCCCAAAACATATTGAAACATAAAGTTCACAGCATTTAGTTTGCATATACTGGAATGTGAAACAAATTCCTCAAAAACATTTTACATGAAGTTCAGCATTTAGTTTGCATATACTGGAATGTGAAACAAATTCCTCAAAAACATTTTACATAAAGTTCAGCATTTAGTTTGCATATACTGGAATGTGAAACAAATTCCTCAAAAACATTTTACATAAAGTTCAGCATTTAGTTTGCATATACTGGAATGTGAAACAAATTCCTCAAAAAATTTTACATAAAGTTCAGCATTTAGTTTGCATATACTGGAATGTGAAACAAATTCCTCAAAAACATTTTACGTAAAGTTCAGCATTTAGTTTGCATGTGCTAGAATGTGAAACAAATTCCCCCAAAACCTATTGAAACATAAAGTTCAGCATTTAGTTTGCATATACTGGAATGTGAAACAAATTCCTCAAAAACATTTTACGTAAAGTTCAGCATTTAGTTTGCATGTGCTAGAATGTGAAACAAATTCCCCCAAAACATATTGAAACATAAAGTTCAGCATTTAGTTTGCATATACTGGAATGTGAAACAAATTCCTCAAAAACATTTTACATGAAGTTCAGCATTTAGTTTGCATATACTGGAATGTGAAACAAATTCCTCAAAAACATTTTACATAAAGTTCAGCATTTAGTTTGCATATACTGGAATGTGAAACAAATTCCTCAAAAATTTTTTACATAAAGTTCAGCATTTAGTTTGCATATACTGGAATGTGAAACAAATTCCTCAAAAACATTTTACGTAAAGTTCGGCATTTAGTTTGCATGTGCTAGAATGTGAAACAAATTCCCCCAAAACCTATTGAAACATAAAGTTCAGCATTTAGTTTGCATATACTGGAATGTGAAACAAATTCCTCAAAAAATTTTACATAAAGTTCAGCATTTAGTTTGCATATACTGGAATGTGAAACAAATTCCTCAAAAACATTTTACGTCAAGTTCAGCATTTAGTTTGCATGTGCTAGAATGTGAAACAAATTCCCCCAAAACCTATTGAAACATAAAGTTCAGCATTTAGTTTGCATATACTGGAATGTGAAACAAATTCCTCAAAAACATTTTACATAAAGAACAGCATTTAGTTTGCATATACTGGAATGTGAAACAAATTCCTCAAAAAATTTTACATAAAGTTCAGCATTTAGTTTGCATATACTGGAATGTGAAACAAATTCCTCAAAAACATTTTACATAAAGTTCAGCATTTAGTTTGCATATACTGGAATGTGAAACAAATTCCTCAAAAACATTTTACATAAAGTTCAGCATTTAGTTTGCATATACTGGAATGTGAAACAAATTCCTCAAAAATTTTTACATAAAGTTCAGCATTTAGTTTGCATATACTGGAATGTGAAACAAATTCCTCAAAAACATTTCACATAAAGTTCAGCATTTAGTTTGCATGTGCTAGAATGTGAAACAAATTCCCCAAAACCTATTGAAACATAAAGTTCAGCATTTAGTTTGCATATACTGGAATGTGAAACAAATTCCTCAAAAAAATTTTACATAAAGTTCAGCATTTAGTTTGCATATACTGGAATGTGAAACAAATTCCTCAAAAAAATTTTACATAAAGTTCAGCATTTAGTTTGCATATACTGGAATGTGAAACAAATTCCTCAAAAAATTTTTACATAAAGTTCAGCATTTAGTTTGCATATACTGGAATGTGAAACAAATTCCTCAAAAACATTTTACATAAAGTTCAGCATTTAGTTTGCATGTGCTAGAATGTGAAACAAATTCCCCCAAAACCTATTGAAACATAAAGTTCAGCATTTAGTTTGCATATACTGGAATGTGAAACAAATTCCTCAAAAAATTTTTACATAAAGTTCAGCATTTAGTTTGCATATACTGGAATGTGAAACAAATTCCTCAAAAACATTTTACATAAAGTTCAGCATTTAGTTTGCATATACTGGAATGTGAAACAAATTCCTCAAAAAATTTTTACATAAAGTTCAGCATTTAGTTTGCATATACTGGAATGTGAAACAAATTCCTCAAAAACATTTCACATAAAGTTCAGCATTTAGTTTGCATGTGCTAGAATGTGAAACAAATTCCCCCAAAACCTATTGAAACATAAAGTTCAGCATTTAGTTTGCATATACTGGAATGTGAAACAAATTCCTCAAAAAAATTTTACATAAAGTTCAGCATTTAGTTTGCATATACTGGAATGTGAAACAAATTCCTCAAAAAAATTTTACATAAAGTTCAGCATTTAGTTTGCATATACTGGAATGTGAAACAAATTCCTCAAAAAATTTTTACATAAAGTTCAGCATTTAGTTTGCATATACTGGAATGTGAAACAAATTCCTCAAAAACATTTTACGTAAAGTTCAGCATTTAGTTTGCATGTGCTAGAATGTGAAACAAATTCCCCCAAAACCTATTGAAACATAAAGTTCAGCATTTAGTTTGCATATACTGGAATGTGAAACAAATTCCTCAAAAAAATTTTACATAAAGTTCAGCATTTAGTTTGCATATACTGGAATGTGAAACAAATTCCTCAAAAAATTTTTACATAAAGTTCAGCATTTAGTTTGCATATACTGGAATGTGAAACAAATTCCTCAAAAAAATTTTACATAAAGTTCAGCATTTAGTTTGCATATACTGGAATGTGAAACAAATTCCTCAAAAAAATTTTACATAAAGTTCAGCATTTAGTTTGCATATACTGGAATGTGAAACAAATTCCTCAAAAACATTTTACGTAAAGTTCAGCATTTAGTTTGCATGTGCTAGAATGTGAAACAAATTCCCCCAAAACCTATTGAAACATAAAGTTCAGCATTTAGTTTGCATATACTGGAATGTGAAACAAATTCCTCAAAAACATTTTACGTAAAGTTCAGCATTTAGTTTGCATGTGCTAGAATGTGAAACAAATTCCCCCAAAACATATTGAAACATAAAGTTCAGCATTTAGTTTGCATATACTGGAATGTGAAACAAATTCCTCAAAAACATTTTACATGAAGTTCAGCATTTAGTTTGCATATACTGGAATGTGAAACAAATTCCTCAAAAACATTTTACATAAAGTTCAGCATTTAGTTTGCATATACTGGAATGTGAAACAAATTCCTCAAAAATTTTTTACATAAAGTTCAGCATTTAGTTTGCATATACTGGAATGTGAAACAAATTCCTCAAAAACATTTTACGTAAAGTTCGGCATTTAGTTTGCATGTGCTAGAATGTGAAACAAATTCCCCCAAAACCTATTGAAACATAAAGTTCAGCATTTAGTTTGCATATACTGGAATGTGAAACAAATTCCTCAAAAAAATTTTACATAAAGTTCAGCATTTAGTTTGCATATACTGGAATGTGAAACAAATTCCTCAAAAACATTTTACGTCAAGTTCAGCATTTAGTTTGCATGTGCTAGAATGTGAAACAAATTCCCCCAAAACCTATTGAAACATAAAGTTCAGCATTTAGTTTGCATATACTGGAATGTGAAACAAATTCCTCAAAAACATTTTACATAAAGAACAGCATTTAGTTTGCATATACTGGAATGTGAAACAAATTCCTCAAAAAAATTTTACATAAAGTTCAGCATTTAGTTTGCATATACTGGAATGTGAAACAAATTCCTCAAAAACATTTTACATAAAGTTCAGCATTTAGTTTGCATATACTGGAATGTGAAACAAATTCCTCAAAAACATTTTACATAAAGTTCAGCATTTAGTTTGCATATACTGGAATGTGAAACAAATTCCTCAAAAAATTTTTACATAAAGTTCAGCATTTAGTTTGCATATACTGGAATGTGAAACAAATTCCTCAAAAACATTTCACATAAAGTTCAGCATTTAGTTTGCATGTGCTAGAATGTGAAACAAATTCCCCAAAACCTATTGAAACATAAAGTTCAGCATTTAGTTTGCATATACTGGAATGTGAAACAAATTCCTCAAAAAAATTTTACATAAAGTTCAGCATTTAGTTTGCATATACTGGAATGTGAAACAAATTCCTCAAAAAAATTTTACATAAAGTTCAGCATTTAGTTTGCATATACTGGAATGTGAAACAAATTCCTCAAAAAATTTTTACATAAAGTTCAGCATTTAGTTTGCATATACTGGAATGTGAAACAAATTCCTCAAAAACATTTTACATAAAGTTCAGCATTTAGTTTGCATGTGCTAGAATGTGAAACAAATTCCCCCAAAACCTATTGAAACATAAAGTTCAGCATTTAGTTTGCATATACTGGAATGTGAAACAAATTCCTCAAAAAAATTTTACATAAAGTTCAGCATTTAGTTTGCATATACTGGAATGTGAAACAAATTCCTCAAAAACATTTTACATAAAGTTCAGCATTTAGTTTGCATATACTGGAATGTGAAACAAATTCCTCAAAAAATTTTTACATAAAGTTCAGCATTTAGTTTGCATATACTGGAATGTGAAACAAATTCCTCAAAAACATTTCACATAAAGTTCAGCATTTAGTTTGCATGTGCTAGAATGTGAAACAAATTCCCCCAAAACCTATTGAAACATAAAGTTCAGCATTTAGTTTGCATATACTGGAATGTGAAACAAATTCCTCAAAAAAATTTTACATAAAGTTCAGCATTTAGTTTGCATATACTGGAATGTGAAACAAATTCCTCAAAAAAATTTTACATAAAGTTCAGCATTTAGTTTGCATATACTGGAATGTGAAACAAATTCCTCAAAAAATTTTTACATAAAGTTCAGCATTTAGTTTGCATATACTGGAATGTGAAACAAATTCCTCAAAAACATTTTACGTAAAGTTCAGCATTTAGTTTGCATGTGCTAGAATGTGAAACAAATTCCCCCAAAACCTATTGAAACATAAAGTTCAGCATTTAGTTTGCATATACTGGAATGTGAAACAAATTCCTCAAAAAAATTTTACATAAAGTTCAGCATTTAGTTTGCATATACTGGAATGTGAAACAAATTCCTCAAAAAATTTTTACATAAAGTTCAGCATTTAGTTTGCATATACTGGAATGTGAAACAAATTCCTCAAAAAAATTTTACATAAAGTTCAGCATTTAGTTTGCATATACTGGAATGTGAAACAAATTCCTCAAAAACATTTTACGTAAAGTTCAACATTTAGTTTGCATGTGCTAGAATGTGAAACAAATTCCCCCAAAACCTATTGAAACATAAAGTTCAGCATTTAGTTTGCATATACTGGAATGTGAAACAAATTCCTCAAAAAAATTTTACATAAAGTTCAGCATTTAGTTTGCATATACTGGAATGTGAAACAAATTCCTCAAAAAATTTTTACATAAAGTTCAGCATTTAGTTTGCATATACTGGAATGTGAAACAAATTCCTCAAAAAAATTTTACATAAAGTTCAGCATTTAGTTTGCATATACTGGAATGTGAAACAAATTCCTCAAAAACATTTTACGTAAAGTTCAACATTTAGTTTGCATGTGCTAGAATGTGAAACAAATTCCCCAAAACCTATTGAAACATAAAGTTCAGCATTTTTACATAAAGTTCAGCATTTAGTTTGCATATACTGGAATGTGAAACAAATTCCTCAAAAAATTTTTACATAAAGTTCAGCATTTAGTTTGCATATACTGGAATGTGAAACAAATTCCTCAAAAACATTTTACATAAAGTTCAGCATTTAGTTTGCATGTGCTAGAATGTGAAACAAATTCCCCCAAAACCTATTGAAACATAAAGTTCAGCATTTAGTTTGCATATACTAGAATGTGAAACAAATTCCTCAAAAACATTTTACATAAAGTTCAGCATTTAGTTTGCATATACTGGAATGTGAAACAAATTCCTCAAAAAATTTTTACATAAAGTTCAGCATTTAGTTTGCATATACTGGAATGTGAAACAAATTCCTCAAAAACATTTTACATAAAGTTCAGCATTTAGTTTGCATGTGCTAGAATGTGAAACAAATTCCCCCAAAACCTATTGAAACATAAAGTTCAGCATTTAGTTTGCATATACTGGAATGTGAAACAAATTCCTCAAAAACATTTTACATAAAGTTCAGCATTTAGTTTGCATGTGCTAGAATGTGAAACAAATTCCACCAAAACCTATTGAAACATAAAGTTCAGCATTTAGTTTGCATATACTGGAATGTGAAACAAATTCCTCAAAAACATTTTACATAAAGTTCAGCATAAAACTTTGAAACTGTATATGACTTTAAATGCCCTGCCATTCACATAATCACACCAAAAGCATACAAAAATTTTAAATTCCATTACCATTCAAATGGCTTTGCTTGTGTTTTAGAGAAGAATTCATTCCAATACTTTTCCTTGCAAAATTCTTCATGTTTTTTAGGTAATAGTACATTCATCACCTTGGAAGTAGTAAGTAATGAACAGTCTTCCAATCTGTAATAAATAAAAATATTATAATTCTACATAAAAATATAGTAATGATTATCGATATGTGGTGTCATTTCCATATATAGGTAATATAACTGCAGAACATAACAATATATTAAAACCATTTATTTTTCAAATGGGAAGCTCTGTGGATACCATCAGTAATGCTGTAATTAACAGAGTTGCGATTGACTTTGGCTTGTGAAAAAAAAAAAAAAAAAAAAAAATTGATAATAGTCAATTAAAAGCTCTTCAAGATTTCAGAAAAAATGAAAGTATAGTTGCTGTGAAAACAGACAAAAGTAAGTTGATTACTATTATGGATAAGAAAGATTATCTAGAAAAGATGGAAGAAGAACTAAAAAAACCTATGTATGAAGAAGTAAAAGAAAACCCACTACCAGATTTGATTAAAAAAGTCTCTAAGCTTATTTCACTTCAAAAAAAGAAAAACCAGCTTCCAGAAAACTATAAACAATTCTCAAAATTACAGTTCAGATTACCTCAAATATATGGAATAGTCAAACTGCATAAAGAACACCAACCAATTAGACCAATAATAGACTCAAAAAACTCTATTCTTTCAAATCTAAACTATTTTTTAAAGTCACACCTTCAGAATCTTTTAAAAGAGCCACCTAACTTGATTAAAAACTCAATGCAGCTAAAAGAAAAACTAGAACTTCTTCCTAAATTAGATTCTCCTATTATGGGTAGTTTAGATATAGTGTCTATGTATACTCACATTAATATAGATCAACTTATAGACTTTATAGCGGAAGACTTGGCAGACCTAATAGTTTTTCACAACAAGGAAAAAAACATATTAGTAGGAATTTTTGAAATGCTTACTTTCTCTTTGCAGAACAACTACTTTCAATTTGGGAAAACTTTTTCATTCAAAAATCGGGGCTAGCTATGGGCTCCCCACTCTCCCCACTCTTAGCTAACTATTATGTGGGAAAACTAGAAGAAAAGATACTAGTACAACCCACATACTTCTGCTTATATAGCAGATACATGGATGACATCTTATTTATAATAGATAGCTCAGAAATTGTTCCAGAAAGAATTCTAGACTCATTCAATGAATTAGATGATTCCCTTAAGTTCACTATTGAACTTCAAAAAGAAAGAAGAATAAACTTCTTAGATATTACTATCTATTATGAAGATGAAAAATTCCTCACTAGTTGGTATAAAAAACCAATGAATACTAAAAGACTACTGGATTTCAATTCGTATCATCCAGTTTCTATTAAGAAAAATGTAGCAAGTCAGTTTTTAGAAAAAATGAATAAAATAGTTTCTACTGCAGATAAAAAAGAAGCCCATAAAGAAGAGCTTAAAGTCATACTTGCAGAGAATAACTATCCTAAAGAAGAAATTGAGAAGCTTCTGAATTTTAATGGTACGAAGAACCCACAGAAGCAACAAGTAAAATTCACTAGAAAAATTTCTTATCACAAAGGTTTATTTGAGGTTTTAAAGAGAATTAGTAAAAAATACAATATTAGGCTAGCTCCAAGTTTAGAGAACAAAGTTAAAAAATTTTTCCCTAAAATAGTTCAAAGAGAAGAAGATATTTTAAAAATGCAAGGAGTAGTCTATGAAGTAAAATATAGTTGTGGACTATCTTACATAGGTGAAACAGGTCGCAGACTAGAAACTCGTATAGCTGAGCATAAAGCAGCTATAAAAAATTGCTCCAACAAGACTGGATTAGATAGGCATGTTAGAAAAACTGGGCACAGCATGGATTGGAATTCCCTTAAAGTAATCAGTTTCCAAAGCAATTTTCAAAAAGAAAACTGAAAGAAGGAATAGAGATTGAGAAAAATCAAAATTCCATCATCAATGACTGCAAAGGATTTCCCTGCCTAACATCTGGCAGGATTTGTTGAAAAATAACCTAAACCGTCAAGGTAAACCGTAACCGTGATAGTGACAAGTAAAAAGTGACAACAACAAGACAGCCTGAAGAAGGAGAAGAGTTTTCTCCGAAAATTTGCTATTAAGGAAAAAAATTCCTAGTAAATTCCTATAAGTTGCTTTAGATTATTAATAAAAAAATTTTTTTTTTAGTCGTTTAGTAAT
Organism: Macrothele yani; assembly: GCA_039090855.1. NCBI lineage: Eukaryota > Metazoa > Arthropoda > Arachnida > Araneae > Macrothelidae > Macrothele > Macrothele yani. Next base: position 3,800,516 of record CM077034.1, read on the forward strand.
TGCGCTTTTTCCGTGGAATTTTGCTTCCTTGGGGGTTTTTGAAGTATGTTTGTGTTATTTAAATAATTTCTTCTATGTTTTCCATGTGGTGAATTGTATTATATAATCTGGTCATGACTTTGTTTTTCATGTCTCTGTACCTTGAACTATATGTGAGTGAAATAATTTTCAGCTGCTTGTGGTTTTATGATGTTAGTTTTAGTTCTAGAGATTTTTAGTTCACAGACATTCCGACGGGTTAATTATAAGCTCGAAGATGTCACTGCATGATATTACACATGTTAGAGAACCAACTCTTCATAAGGATTAAAAGATTTAATATCATAAAAGTACAAGTTAAAAAACCGTACTAGATCTTTCATGTAGGCTACCTACACATCATCAGGTATGAACAGAAGGGTGAACACCAGGCAGCAAAACCACTGCAGAAGTTCACAATGCAGTGAAGTAACTAAAGCACAGTCTCATGGGGTTTATGAATAAATAACGTACTTCCACAAGAAGAACGTCACTTATTCATGAACCCCACGAGACTGTGGCCAGGAGCACGATGCCTCACAGAGCAAACAACGTGCAAAATATTTCGACAATATCAGGTAAAATACCTTAGATATTATGTATAAATGAATCAAAAGCACGTTTATAACATAAAACAACCCATAAGGTTGCCTCATGAATTGCAATTTTCGTAAGTCATTGAGTTTACTTTGGGGACTGAACTAGTTATGATTTATGCAAACACTAAGAATCACCTGGTCTCTTCTAAAAAAAAAATCAACAATGGTGAGCCTGAACACTTAAAGGGAACTTCTGATGTGTAAAATACCAACATAATGCATTGCTAATGTCTAGGTACTTTACATGACAAACGAAAATTAATATCTTTCAATTAAAGCAATATAAAATGTCTGGAACACTCGTGCCTTTCAACTGCCAACAGTTACAAAATATTTAGGAGGGGAACTTCACTTACAAAATTTTTTATTCCTAAACCATGATTGACAGCAAAAATGTCAGTAATTAAATCTGCCCTCAAGCAGAAGTCAAACAAATTGCTATCCAGTATTATTTAGAACTATTGTTTAATGCTGCAGTGACCATAAATTAGGGAGAGGCCAGGTGCGTACTGATAGCCCCTGCAACCCCCACAATGCAGGGCAGGGGGGCCTCAGGGGTAAGATGGCCTCTAGCTTCATCAAAAACATTTTACAGAATCTTTTGTGGAAACTTCACATAGATGCCAACCTCTAAAAGTAGTTTTCAGTAACCAACATGTTCCTTTTTCAGTAATTTTCAGTAATAATTTTTTTTTCAGTAATTTTCAGTAATCCAGTCTACAGCGGCAAATTTGGGTATTTAACACTGCAACAAATTTTAATCTGTCAGAACTATTAACAAAATAATAATAATAATAATACAATAAAAAATAATTTGCTAGTGGGAAAATTTAAAATACTGTCTACCAGGAAAATATAATAAATTACCTCCAGACATGAAAAATTACTCCTTGGAATGTTGCCAAATTATTATGATAAACTGGCTGTAGTTGCCATTTTGGCCTTCCTTAGTTCAATTTGCAAAAACTTCTGATAGCATAGTTCACTGTGTGCAATGCTGTTTATTTTTTCTACTAATAAAGAAGACAGTACATGACTACTTAAATTAGGTCTGAATCATTCATGTTTTTTTTTTCACAATACTGAAAATTCTTTCTGTACTTGCATTGCTATGAGGGACTATTAAAATCATTTTCATAATTTTGCTTAATGATTCATACTTCAACTGGCCACTTTCATTTTTCATTAAAGAAATTCTGTGCCACACTTCATCCATTCTCCCAGAAGCAACAGCACAGTTAAAATTTTCAAACTGGTAGTGAGTAAATTCAGATTCCACCTTGTCAGATTCTTCTGGTTTCAAAACTGGAAACACATATATTGGACTGATGCAAAAGAAACACTTTGCCTTCATGCTACATCTGCAATTTCAGCATGACTCAGAAATTCATCATTAAGTAGAAATTTTCTTAAAATGTAATTGCAGTCTACCTTGTAAAATTCCCTTACCTCAGAATAAAAAGTAGCCACTGTGTCTTCACTCAGATCTGCAGTTGTGCCTATATAAGATCTCGCTTTTGACCCAATTACGAGATCACAGTTTTCTTTTGATTTCTCCTTCTTTCAAAATTTCCATCTGCAAGAAATGTTGCTGTCACATCAAATGCTGATGGCTTGATAAATCGTACAAGCAATTCAGATAACAGACTATGAAGTTTTCTTTTAATACATGCACAAGGGGAGCTTCCTGCTGCAAGAACACGTTAACAGATGTAAACAAAGGAAGAGTAGCAGATAAAAAAAGACAATAAAGTTTAGATGAAGAATTTCCAATCATACTTGCAAGGTTCTTATACTGTGAATTAGCTTCCTCATTGTCACTAAAATAATGTTCTAGAGCCTCTCACTGTTCTAAAATTCTGTAAATGGATTCCAAAAGTGATAACCAGCGAGTATTGACATGCTTTAGAATTTTGTGTGGTTTAGTACCACAAACAGCTTGACTCAGTTTTAGATTGTGTTTCCTCTTTAAACTTTTCTCTAAAAAAAAAAAAAAAAAATACAACTGTATCAGAAACTGCTCAACATTAAATCCTTTCAGTTGAGTATCAGATTTCTGTGCAGCTAAATTTACTAAATGGCATGAACATCGCTGCACTATGATTGCAGGCTGAACCTTCTTTAGGTGAGAAACAACACCTTTTACTTGACCTATGATAGTGTTAGCATTGTCACAGGAAACTGACACACAGTTGTTCCATGAGATAATTTTTTTAACAAACTCATTGTTCAAAATGTTGAATATTCCTTCACCTGTATTATTACTTGATTCAACCAATGATAACAAAACAATTGAACTTTTCCCTATTTTTTCGTTAAAATATGTTATTGTAATGGGATACAATTTATTTGCTTGAGCATCATTACTTCCGTCCGTAGATAGAGAAAAAGGATTTTTTTTTAACTTCAGATACGATGTTACTTGTAGAAACACTGTCCATGTGCTGAATTAGTGCAGTAGCCTTGGTTCTTCCACACTAATATTTTTTTGCGATCGCTGAATCCTGAAACATGGCTTGAAATAAAGGTTTTTCAAGCCTTCAGTTTTTGCAAAATTTATCCAACATTTTCAAGCTGAAATACAAATATTAATGGAATAAAATGATATCTAATAATACTGGGTAGAAGAAACATCACGAGAAAAAAATTACGATTACCAGAGAAATCTACTTTCCGTTTTCGAAGGATGAAATTCCGTCCTCCGACGGAGAAAACGACCCCCCTCCGTTATGCATCGATTTCGTACATGGTCCAAATGATAACAAAAAAAAGACGGAATTCCTCGAATCAGCGTGAGATCGTCGTCGAAGATTACGGGGAAATTTTCAGGCGGCCTAACTTCCGTTTTCGGAAATCGTTGCCTACAATTTCAAGCTGAAATTATGCAATGAAATTATATTTAACAGTACTGAACAGAAGCAACATCGCGCGCGAGAAAAAAAAATACGATTACGGGAAAAATCTGCATTTCGTTTAACTTCCGTTTCCGAACGTTTAAAAAGACAAAACAACGTCATCAGACGGAATACGATATCCCGAAAATTTCTTCACTTTATCCCGAACTAATATCCCGAAAATTTCTTCCCTTTATCCCGAACTAATATCCCGAAAATTTCTTCACTTTATCCCGAACTAATATCCCGAAAATTTCTTCACTTTATGCCGAACTAATATCCCGAAAATTTCTTCACTTTATCCCGAACTAATATCCCGAAAATTTCTTCACTTTATGCCGAACTAATATCCCGAAAATTTCTTCACTTTATCCCGAACTAATATCCCGAAAATTTCTTCACTTTATCCCGAACTAATATCCCGAAAATTTCTTCACTTTATCCCGAAAATTTCTTCACTTTATCCCGAACTAATATCCCGAAAATTTCTTCACTTTTGCATCGATCTCGGGGAAAAAAACCTGGAGGGACTCCGCGAATCTGCGGAAGAATCTCACGTACGAATTAACCGCTGAATCGATTTCGAATGTCGTAAGATAACGCTAAAATATCGATGACCGGTAAATTTTAACCTTTGGCGCAGATTTCGTCGAAATGGCGATTTTTTAGCAGAATGGCGCAAGAACAACGTCTTGGCGCGGCTGGCGCAATTGGCGCAGGTCTGGCAGCCCTGAATGTAGCATTTAATTTTTTTCCCCCAGAAAAACTTGAAGAACCAACAAAAATTTTTAAGTTGATGTAAATTTGCTTTCTATCTCAGAAAATTAAATCAAATGGCGATTTTCCGTAATTTCAACGGTGTTTCCGTACTTCCGTAACAGCAACCAAAAATCCGTAAAATTACGGAAAATCCGTACTAGTTGGCATCTATGACTTCATACGAATAAAGAAATAACTAGCAACATACCTGTCAACCTCTTCAGGTGATAACCTGTACACTGGACCAATAAAAACCTTACAAATACTAAATAACCCTTACACACAAAATTTATTACATAAATTTTACAAGCTCAACATTTTTATAACAGCAACTGATGTACGTGTATTAATTTTTTGCATATTTAAGCAATTTAATCTTAGAGTGTGTTGTATTATATTCAACACATGCATGTTTTGCTTTTTTTCAAAATGTAATCAGTGGGTTTAAAGCCAATGAAACAAGTGTTAATGTTTATTGTACAATGCAAAAAGGTTGTCAGTGTGTCTGCATTCAGGGACTTTCTACAGCCTGTATGGATTTTCTTCATCGTGGAGAAAGATCTTTTACAGTCAGCATTATTGTGAGGCAAAGTAAGTAGTCACTGAATACTCACTTAAGATTTGGAAGCGGATGCCACTAGTACTTGTTCTCAGGCTTATAATAGCCAGCTAGTAGCTACAAAAGCTCTTTTTCTGGCCACTGTCTTTCAGTACAGGCACACAGTCATCCAAGATCATACAATAGTTACCAAACTCATCCTTTAGAGCTTCCTGATCAAGGTGTGTATCAAAGATGTCTGCTAATCTACAAATACGTGTGTACTTCAGGCTGTTTTTGAGGGTTGGGTCAAGTATTTCAGCACTTGATTTTCAAATGGAAATTTATCCACCATCTTTCTCACTACTATATAACCAGAAAACAATTTCGCACGAGAAGTGATATATGCAAGAATTCAGCTGTCTACCTGTGCGATAAAACACCATACCATAAAATGCAAATTAAAATCACTTTATTTACAATTTAAAAGTAGGTTAAAAAACTGACTAGCGCTTTCGGGGATCCCGTTGTCCCTGTTGATGATATGCTGGTCTTCTGGCCACATTCAATTCACCAACTTGATGATCTCATTTCTTGCTTATCATCACAGTATCCTACAATAAAATTCACCAAAGAAGTTGAACAAAATGGGAAGTTACCCTTCCTTGATTTCTTGTTATGTAGAAACCTAAATACTCAACAGATCAAATACTCTTACTAATCTAAAGCAAATATTATGGGAATTTTACTAGGAAATTTTTTCATTAATAGCAAATTTTCGGAGAAAGCTCTTCTCCTTCTTCAGGCTGTCTTGTTGTTGTCACTTTTTCATGTCACTATCACGGTTACGGTTTACCTTGACGGTTTAGGTTATTTTTCAACAAATCCTGCCAGATGTTAGGCAGGGAAAATCCTTTGTAGTCATTGATGATGGAATTTTGGATTTTTCTCAATCTCTATTATTTCTTTCAGCTTTCTTTTTGAAAATTGCTTTGGAAACTCATGACTTTAAGGGAATTCCAATCCATGCTGTGCCCAGTTTCTCTAACATGCCTATCTAATCCAGTCTTGTTGGAGCAATTTTTTATAGCTGCTTTATGCTCAGCTAAACGAGTTTCTAGTCTGCGACCTGTTTCACCTATGTAAGATAGTCCACAACTACAATTTACTTCATAGACTACTCCTTGCATTTTTTAAATATTTTCTTCTCTTTGAACTATTTTAGGGAAAATTTTTTAACTTTGTTCTCTAAACTTGGGGCTAGCCTAATATTGTACTTCTTACTAATTCTCTTTAAAGACTCAAATAAACCTTTGTGATAAGAAATTTTTCTAGTGAATTTTACTTGTTGCTTTTGTGGGTTCTTTGTACCATTAAAATTCAGAAGCTTCTCAATTTCTTCTTTAGGATAGTTATTCTCAGCAACTATGGCCTTAAGCTCTTCTTTATGGGCTTCTTTTTTATCTGTAGTAGAAACTATTTTATTAATTTTTTCTAAAAACTGACTTGCTACATTTTTCTTAATAGAAACTGGATGATAGGAATTGAAATCCAGTAGTCTTTTAGTATTCATTGGTTTTTTATACCAACTAGTGAGGAATTTTTCATCTTCATAATAGATAGTAATATCTAAGAAGTTTATTCTTCTTTCTTTTTGAAGTTCAATAGTGAACTTAAGGGAATCATCTAATTCATTGAATGAGTCTAGAATTCTTTCTGGAACAATTTCTGAGCTATCTATTATAAATAAGATGTCATCCATGTATCTGCTATATAAGCAGAAGTATGTGGGTTGTACTAGTATCTTTCCTTCTAGTTTTCCCACATAATAGTTAGCTAAGAGTGGGGAGAGTGGGGAGCCCATAGCTAGCCCCGATTTTTGAATGAAAAAAGTTTTTCCAAATTGAAAGTAGTTGTTCTGCAAAGAGAAAGTAAGCATTTCAAAAATTCCAACTAATATGTTTTTTTCTTTTTTGTGAAAAACTATTAGGTCTGCCAAGTCTTCTGCTATAAAGTCTATAAGTTTATCTATATTAATGTGAGTATACATAGACACTATGTCTAAACTACCCATAATAGGAGAATCTAATTTAGGAAGAAGTTCTAGTTTTTCTTTTAGCTGCATTGAGTTTTTAATCATGTTAGGTGGCTCTTTTACAAGATTCTGAAGGTGTGACTTTAAAAAATAGTTTAGATTTGAAAGAATAGAGTTTTTTGAGTCTATTATTGGTCTAATTGGTTGGTGTTCTTTATGCAGTTTGACTATTCCATATATTTGAGGTAATCTGAACTGTAATTTTGAGAATTGTTTATAGTTTTCTGGAAGCTGGTTTTTCTTTTTTTGAAGTGAAATAAGCTTAGAGACTTTTTTAATCAATTCTGGTAGTGGGTTTTCTTTTACTTCTTCATACATAGGTTTTTTTAGTTCTTCTTCCATCTTTTCTAGATAATCTTTCTTATCCATAATAGTAATCAACTTACTTTTGTCTGTTTTCACAGCAACTACACTTTCATTTTTTCTGAAATCTTTAAGAGCTTTTAATTGACTATTATCAAGATTTTTTTGAGGTTTCCTTACTTGCTTCTGGAATTTTGTAAGGCTATTGTAGTAATCTTTTCTGAGGAGGTCTGCTTTAATTTGGTCCTCTTTTTATAAAGTGCTGCAGATGCTTTCCAATTCAATTACCAATTTTTCTGTATTTATTTTTTCTTTGGATAGATTGAAATTACTTCCTTTATTTATCACTTGTAATAATTCTTGGCTAACTCCGGTAGCAGTGTTGTCCTTTACATGACTAAGAACTGCAGTTTCTTTGTTTTTACTGGAATAGTTTTTCTTCAAAAATTTCTTTTCTTTAAGGTTCAGCTTTTTAACAAATTTCTTATTTTTGTTTCTTACTCCAATTTTTAGCCAGTCATCCAATTCTGCTTTTTCTGTATCCCTTAAGATTCCAGAAAATTTCTTTTCATTTTCTACTTTTACTTTTTTATAATAAGCAACATTTTTATATTTTGCTTCAATACTTCTTTTTTACGTTTTTTTTTCTATTTTTCTTACAAAGTTGGCTGAAAGTAAATCTTTAAATGGTTTTCTAAGTCTAAATACTCTGTTTACAGAAAACCCACTTTCACCCACTGTATCATAACGTTCACCTCATCTCACCCTCCTGAACATAAATCTGCAGCTTTTCACTTCTTGATTAAACATGCTTATACACATTCTACATCAGGCAAAGCAAGATGTGAAGAACTTTCAAGAACCTTGTCTTTGGCTCGCAAATTCGGCTACCCGGAACAATTTTTTTCAGAAGTTGTTAAGAAGATCTACTAGACTGAACTTCACCACTTTGTCTAAGGAAATTCGGACAACTAGATTTGTAGGTAAAGTAGATTACCTCCATCCTATAGTCTCCACACTCAGAAAAATCTGTCGACGACATGACATCTCTTTTGGATTATGCACGAGAATTATCTTTGATTTGGTCAGGAATGACCGGGACAGAACTCCTATCCTCAGGAAACATGGGGTATACTGCATCCCTCTTACCCATGGAGACCCGAATGTTACCGAGAATTGTTATATAGGTTCTACTCTCAGGTGCTTAAATACCCGCCTGAGAGAACACCAGTACACGCTTCGAGTTGGCACTACTCATACCGCCTTTACGTTAGCTGTCACACAGGGCGGTTACTTACCAGATTGGGAAAATGTGAAAATTCTGAAAACAAATCTCAATAAAAGTACTGTTTTCCTTTCCTAAAGCCTGTATATTCTTGCTTATGGTGACAGATATTGTAATTTGGACTTGCCCGCATATGTACCGGGACCTTGTCGTAGATTGGTTACCCCGACAGAGACTTTGTCCAATGGCTAATCTGCACTTCTTGCCTAGTGTCATTTGTAATTTCTTATACTTAGTGTAATATCAGCTGTTAATAACTTGTACGTCTTTTTTTGTTTAAATGTTGGCATCACTAAAATGTTGGTGACTTGGTGTACGGGGGGAGGGGGGGGGTTATCTGTATATCATGACTGCCTCTATCATGTCCCTGTGGTGCTTTGGACTCGTAGATGGGGACAACTGGATCCCCGAAAGCGCTAGTCAGTTTTTTAACCTACTTTTAAATTGTAAATAAAGTGATTTTAATTTGCAACTTATGGTATGGTGTTTTATCGTGCACAGGTAGACAGCTGAATTCTTGCATATATTTCTCACTACTGCTAAATAAAAGTTTCTCACGTCTGCAAAAAATAACTTTTCATCTGCACCATTAAGTTCCATTTCTTCCATTAATGTTCTGTTGGAGAGACCTACTGATGGTGGGATGTCATCGTGCTGCACCTCACGATTATTGAATTTGATTTGCCTCAAATCAGCCACTTGTTTGATTATGGAATATAATTATGTTAAGAGATTTATGGAATAAAATTTTATTTAAAAATACAGGACAAAGGAAACATCACTAGAAAAAAAATCTACGATTAAGGGAAAAAACTTTCACGCCGTCCTAATTCCATTTTCGGGAAATGTTTTTCGTTTTCGATCTTTTATATTAAATTATGTTTAAACAATAATACAGTGCAGGGATCGCAAAAAAAAAAAAAAAAAAAAAAATAATTGGGAGAACCCTTTGCTGCTTTTATAGCTTTTCTGTTTTCAGTCTTAAATATAAACATTTATGTAACAAAATGATTCTTAACCATACGGGGACAGAGGGAATATTGCAGAAAAGGAATTTAAGATTACGAGGCTGCGTCTAACTTCCATTTTCAGACTGAAACACAATGGAATAAAATGATATTTAGCAATATCGGAAAAGGAAAAAGCGCGAGGAGAAAAAAAAAAAAAAAAAAAGAAAAAAACATTATGGGAGAAATCTTCACTTTGTTTCTGCAAAGTTTTGAAGAATGAATTTCGTCTGACTTTCTTCCATGATCGGAAGTTTGCAAAAGGAGCTTTAATTGGGTTCTGGGGATATCATTTTGGTTGGTTGGTTGGTTGGTTGTTGGATTTTATTGGCGCAAGGGCCAGGTTTGGCCAAAGAGCGCCAGACAAAGAACGATCAGCCACAGATTTTTAAAAACGTGGAAAATGATGAAGATCAGACAGGCTTGGTAAAAGTTGAAAAAGAGTATGAAGAAAGCAGTGAAGAAAAGGTAGTTAATGAAGTTTATTAAAAGTAACATATTTACTAATGGAAAAGGACGAACCGTCACTCTCCTCCCCCCCCACACTCCTCTGCAATGCTGGCAGAGGGCGGGGACGAACTGTCACTCTCCTCCCCCCCATGTTCCTCTGCAATGCTGGTAGAGGCTGGGGACGAACTGTCACTCTCCTCCCCCCGTGTTCTTCTATAGTGTTGGGTGAGGGTGGGGACCTCGCTGAGGCCGAGACAGTTTGATGGACACCGCACACCTTTGCGGATTGAGGGCCGGGTCTTCTGCACGTGCAGGCTGTCTGCGGGGAACCGGAAGAGGCGGGCGTCTTCAAAAGAGAAGGCGCAGACCCAGCTGGACGAATAAGCTGGAGCTCGGTGAAATCCACCTGTGTGGCTTGTTCAACTGTAGATCGCCTGGCAAGTGCGGCGAGAGCTACAGGGCGCGGAACAAAGGGCTGCACGGGTTGTGGCAGAGACTGAACTACCGCGGCAAAAGTACGCTGTCGGGTGGTGGGTATACCCAACTTGGCCTTGGCAGCAGGGTACGAGAGGCCTTCCAGGGTCTTGAGACGCTGGATCGCCATCTCGTCCTTCCATTTCATACAAGTGCGGGAGTAAGCTGCATGGGCCTCACCACAGTTAACACAGGAGGCCGCAGAAGTGCAACCTTCCCCGTCATGTTCACTGGAGCCACAATTTGCGCAACGAGCGGAACTCTTACAAAAACGTTGGGAATGCCCGTACCTCTGGCACCTGAAACAGCGCAGAGGACTGGGAATGTACGGGCGAACGCCACAGACCAAGTAGCCAGCCTTGATTTCGGTCGGAACTTTCGGGGAGTTAAAAGTCAAGATCACATTTTTAGACTTAATGAAAGAACCATCACGCCGGAACATCATACGACGTGCAGCAATAACACCTTGGTCTGCAAGTTCAGTCACTAATTCTTCTTCACTGCATGGCAAGAGATCAAACTCCGAAATAACACCCCGAGAGGTGTTAAGAAACGGGTGAGGTGTCACTTTGACAGGAATGCCTTGAAGACTAGAGAGGCGCAGAAAAGCGTTACTCTGAGAAACACTGCAAGTTTGAACAAGCAGGTCCCCAGAGCGAAGCTTCCTCACAGACTTCAAGGGGCCAACCGCAGCGTCCAAAGCTTTAGAAATGAAAAAGGGAGATCTGGTGGACAGTCTCTCATTCGGATCGATGGATTCTACAAGTAAGTGTGTAGCATGCGTAGTCACAGCAATCGAGGGGAGACGACGCTTCGGAGCGACTGGTACAGCTGCCGAAGAAGAGGTTCCACATTCTTGGTCCAGGTCAAGGTCTAAAGACCGTTTAAGGGTATGAGACTTGGTAAGTTGAGAAGACGAAGGAGAGTCGTTTGCAACTATCATTTTCTCAGGTGACTTAAAGTTGGAGTTTTTCTTTTTGTTTTTGCCCATGGAAAAAAGGAGGAAGATTCGTCTGCAGACTACTCCACCCACCACCGAGCCCTACAAGGGAGAACTGGAGGTCTGCAAGCCAAGAAAATGACACTGGACACAGTTCTGGAGCTTATACGTTGCAGATATAGTCCGTTGGCTGTGATCACACGCACTCGGCGGACACTTCGGCCTCCGGGTACCGTCATGCCAACGCCTTTGGCATGATCCCACAGCCCCCGGCTCACCCCTGCCGTGCTATACGACAAAGCCGCTAAAGCCGTGTACACAACTTGGTACAAGACTTCTGACTAGAGGTGGGTTAGGTCTCGAGCCTCCCGTTTACAGCGAAGCCGGGGTCGAAGAGGAGTGTTGGTACACAGGAGGCACTTATCCGGTCTCCTGCGACCTCAGCCGCCAGACATCCCATTTCCGCCTCACGGGTCTTCCGCACGCGGCAAACATGCAGGTAGGTCTAGCACCCAAACCAGCTAAAAGGAAAAAAAGAAATCCAAAGAAGACAAATCCTGGAAGGGAACCTAAACGGAGTCTCAGCAACCTACGAACTGAGCGGTTAATATAATACAGTTAGTGGTGGAGGGTAACAAAACCACAAGACCGGGGTGTTAGTGCATAACGTGGTAGCGATTAGGTAAAGTATACAACACGGGCACCTAGCCAGTGGAGAAAATAAATAAAAACGAAAAAGCGAGACACAAGACCAGCTCGGGATCGTGGGGCCGCGACTCCCCAACAGCTGGATGAACAGCCGTCCCTGCAAACACCAACAGCACCAAAATAAGAAAAAACAAGCTGTGGCATGACATCAGATGTTGACCAGTCACAAGGTCAGCTCGGGCCGTGGGGGCGCCGCTCCCCAAATAACTGGAAAACCAGTTATCCCCGTGCGGGGGGATATCATTTTGTCTGCAGAACCAAAAAAATCTGCGACGTACATCGCCCGTCGCCGCAATTCTGCTACGGTGGCACAAGCCATGGAATGAACACAAAATGTTTGGTACTATATAGGCAAAAAGTTTTAGAATTGGGCCAGTTAATGTAAATAATTAACAAAGAAGCTTTTCAGAGATTAAAAGAAACCCGTACAAAATTTTTGTACGGCAGTACACGAACGAAAATGTAAAAAAACTTACAAAGTAAGGGCAAACCGTACAGGTTGACAGGTATGCTAGCAATTGTTTATGGCAGCTTTGAAAAAAGTATTAAAACAAAAAGTAATTTTTGGTTGTTTCTTTTGCAGTTGAAATTTATAAAAATTGGATGATGGAAAAAGTTATTTCAGAGAACTTGAGGCCCTTTTAATAGTCATAGCAATAATTCCTATACACAAACACGTGAATGTGAATGAAAAGTTTTTACCAATGAGGATAAGGTGTTATGTATGACAGTTGCCTGCACGTAACTACTCATGCTTCAGAATATAACGAACTGAAAGGTGTTATTCACGGAGAAAAGCAGAGACCAGTCTTTTTTTTTATTTTTTATATATATATAACAGTGTCAAGTAATTTTTTCTTTACTATGTGCAAAATCTTGTAGCATATGTTAAGTGTGTGTTTTATATTCAAGAGCAAATTTTTTGGGTAAACCTTCCGAATGTGGCCCAGAAATAGTTTTCTGAAGCGACGATAGATGGCGAAACGTTATCGCTACATTGAGAAGTGCAACGTTATGTTGTGAAATTGGCAAAGGAAGTGAATAATATGGATGTACAATCGCCTCATCGTAAGACAATCCTTTAGCGAAACAATACGTCAGAATCTACACTATATCCATAGGAATGTGAGTATAAAAACCATGTACCAAGTGTACTGGAAGAGTACTCATCATTCCTTGAAACGTGATTCTTCCTACACCTGAATTGTCCTAAACGATGAGAAGCATCGACACGTAGAGTCATGAGATGGCCCTCAGAACATATTTTGGAGGTGGAAACAAATACTGTTCTTCACACCATGAAATAGAGGTATCCTCATCTTTCCCAACTTCACTAAAGAACTTTCTCCAGTTCTTCATATCACAGGAGTAGTAGAGATAAATAAAAACTTACGTAACACAGGAGCAGAGACGGAGAACAAAGTGACGTAATTAGCTCGTTACCGTGGCGCCATCTATCGGAGCGGGCCACTTTCGGAAGGTTAGCCATATTTTGTGCTACTATTCTTAATTGTTACTTATTTATTGCATTTCAAAGAGGCTGGCTTCAGTTTACAAGAACAAAATTTGCATGATATATTCAACTTCAGCATAACTGTTTTGTATGTAGTGCTTTCTGTTGGTACAAAATTAGAGCAACTATTTCAATTACAACATGCATATTTGTATTACACGCAGTAAAGTGCAATATTTTTGGTTTTGCGAAAAATACCTGAAGGTTCCAAAGAATTTTAATTTAATTATTAAAACGCCTATAAAACCTAGTTAGTAACATGGAAATAAGAATTTAAGTAATGGAGTGCCAACATATTTTCGTAAAAGGGCCTCGAAGAAATTTTAGCAGAGCGCCCCCCCCCTACGAGAATTTTCGGTACACCACTGGGACAGGCGACTGCTTATAGCCCATTGAGTTGCTCACGGTAGTCTTTAAACCCCCTATAAAAAAAAACCCTCTATTCTCACTCCTAATCTTTCATTATGTTAACAAAATTATGTCAATGACTCAGATATACACGTGCAATTAATATAAAAGTCGAGGAAAGGGCTCAACTGGAACTCAGTCAGCCTTAATGTGTAAAAGAAACAGTACTGAAACGTGGGGAAAGGCAGTCGACTTTCAGACCCGTCGCTTTGCTTATTATTAAAAAATAAAATTACAAAAACTTACCAAGATTTCAAGACCAACTGGATAGGAACAAGCAGAAAGGCAGGTCAAACCTAAAAACAGATCGACCACCAGTAAATTCCCTTCGCAACACGTTTAGCATCTTCACAATATAAACATTAGATCTTCAGTGCTGTGGTGTTGCCACTCTATCTTCGCTGAAAAATTCTGAGGCCTGTAGATAAATTTGTGTCAAAGCACAGAAGTTCCTAATTTTCAATCTTAGAGTAAATTAAAACAATATTTTTTCCTCCTATAACATCAGAAATTACAGAAAGTTAAAATAAATCTTAATGTGAACTCAAAAGCTGCACGATTAATGATTTGCAAATGCCCGACAGATGAGAGCAAAGTACGTCATAGTTTCGAATTGATCTCATCTTGCTCTCTAACCGAAACCTAAGTCTGAAATGTTGTGAAATCAGATGCTGTTTTAGTTTAACCAGAACCGTAGTAATTTTTTCATGGTACGGGTGTTTGTGTGTAAACTGTCATGATGTGACACCAACTTCCGTAATTAAAAAGTGACCAAATTCAATCGTGATGGAACTATTTATGACAAATGAATACTATGTTCTTGCGGATAACGCTTTCAGCCTTTGGTGCAGCCGTAGCGATGGGTCGATAACAGCTCGAAATGGTACGTATGCAGTGCATGTATTGGAACATTACCAAGTTAATAGAATTCCTGGTCATGCTTCATCAAAAGTGATCTAAAAGGTATTGTTCGCACAGTCTTTTAGTGATTTAATCAGTGGACTCCGCGGTTATGCTGAATTGGGCTTGAAGTTGGCGTATGTACCATGATGCTCAGGGAGGGGAGGTGGGTTCTGTATAAGTAGCAGTATTAAAATTTATGGCTGCTCACAAAACAAGTGTTCAGGGAGTGGGGATGAGAACATGCTAGAAACCTACTGATGATGTATTAAGAGGATGCTCAGTTTGGAATTTATTAAGCTCGGTAGCGTGTAGTTTTGATCAACTTCGTACCCTGCACCTGTTCTATATTACTGAAATGAGAAGCAAACAAATACCTTGGGTGTTTAGGTCAATGGATTGTAATATTACCGTTCGTCTTTTTCAGGTTATTACAGACGATGTTCACACATTTTTAGAACGATTGTTCAGCAATATAATTAGCGTTTAAAATAATATTATTTATTTCTTAAATGTTCTATCTGATAGCCCTTTCACTGGATTAAGTATAATCCTACATATAGATTTGTAAGATAACAGCATTTCTTAAAATTCGTAGTATTCACTGCTTCCACAGTCCAATCATTGTTTTAGGTCTGCATTTAGAAAGCCCTCTTTTTAGCAGTCCAAAGGTACAATAGTTCATCAGGGAACTTGGGAGGAATATGAGCAAGAGGTATAGACTTGATACGTGTCTCGCTTTTTTTTCATTTTTTCAAGAAATAGAGTGGTAGATTTAGATGTATGACTGGTAGCTTTATCCTGATGGAGTTCTATCTAGGCTCTGTGGATAAAATAATGGTATTTCCTCTTTAACTATAGGAGTCATTGGCGCACCCATGGAGGGGTCTTTGGGGGCTTAACCCCCCCCTCCAAGGAGATTAAGAGCAATATACATCACAAATTAAACATTCAAAAATATTATTTCACATGTTCAAAACATTACATAGTGTTTGACACAGTGTCTTCTATTACATGGTGTCTTCTTTCCAAAGCCCCAAAGAGATTAAGAGTGATGTACGTCACAAATTAAACATTCCAAAATATTATTTTACACGTTCAAAAAATGACATATGTCTTCTATTACATGGGGTCTTCTTCCCAAAGAGATTAAAAGCGACGTACGTCACAAATTAAACATAAAAAAAAATTATTTTACGTATTTTTTTTTTATTGGAGGTTTAACGACCACTGTGAGTAATTCAATGGGCTATAAACAGTCGCCCATCCCAAATTTAGGCTCACTGGTTCCAGGGAAGGGAGAGAGCCAGTACCGTAAGACAAATACAACATCCATGCCTCACCGGGATTCGAACCCGGACCCCTTTCAGACGAATGATCAGAGGCCATCGGTTAGACCACTGCGCCACCAAGGCGGCTTATTATACATGTTAAAAAAATCACATAGTGTCTTCTATTACATATTGTCTTCTTCCCCAAAGAGATTAAGAGCAACGTACGTCACAAATGTTTTAAACATTCCAAAATATATATTTTACATGTTCAAAAACATTACATAGTATCTGGCATAGTGTCTTCTTCCCAAAGCCGTAGAGATTAAAAGCGACTTACGTCACAAATGAAACATATTATTTTATTGTGGAATAACTTTTTTACGGGTCTTATAGAGGTTATTTTTCATGAAAGTTGGTTGTCAAATTTTCGAACTAAAGCCTAGTTCGTCATCAGGACTATGTCACTGGAGTAGTTGCTGCCACTCAGTTGGAAGAGTCCAACCGCAATTATCGTTAATTGTGGTACTTCTTCTTCTTGCTATTTCGATCCCTTCTTCTAGTTTCCTCTTTACTAAGTTTGACTGGTGGGCGATTATTTTCACTGAGTCCCAATTTATGGAGTGTCCACTTGCTTGTATATGTCTTTCTAGCCCTGTTTTGTTCCCAATGTTCCTAATAACTGCTTGGTGTTCTTTCATTCGGACCTTAATACTTCTCCCTGTTTCTCCTGTATAGCTGAGTCCGCAGTTACAGTCGATGCAGTAAATTACTCCTTCCTGCAATTGGATGTCCAATTCTTTCTGCTTTAAAGCTGGCAGGAATTTCTTTATTTTGTTATTAAGATCTGGAGCTAGCCTGATATTATATTTTGCTCCGATCCTTTTCAGTTTTTCGAAAAGTCCCTTGTGGTACGTAATTTTGCTGGTGAATTTGAAGTTGGTTTTTTCCTCCTTCTTTTTTGGCACTTGTTTAAATATTTTCTCAACATATGGGGAGGGGTAATTGTTTTCTGCCAATATTTCCTTTAATTCTTCTTTGTGAAGATCTTTCTGAGTAGCTGAAGAGACCAGGATTTCAATTTTTGCCAAAAATTGTCTCGCCGTATTCGATTTAATGGGTTTTCTAAAAAGCTGAGTGAATATTTCCCCCTCTCTTGAGGTCAAGGTTAAATCTAGGTAATTGATGCTATGGTCTTTTTCCTGTTCCAGGGTGTACTGCAAGATATTCTCTAGTAAGTTAAATTCTTCCAGAATCTGAGAGGGTAGAGATTGGTCCACAGTATCTACTATAATTAGGACATCATCCATGTACCTTACATAGAGCGCAAACAAGGAGGGTTGTATAAGGATTTTTGCCTCTAGTTTACTTATATAATAATTTGCTAGCAGAGGTGCTAGTGGAGAACCCATTGCAAGTCCTGAAGTTTGCCTGTAATATTTCTTTCCAAACTGGAAGAAATTATTCTTGAAGGAAAATAGGAGCAGTTCATATATGCCAAGTAGTATTTCTCTATTGTGATTATGGAATACTATTTTTTCCGCAAGGTCATCTGCAATGAATTCCAGTAGGAGGTCCAGGTTAATGTTGGTATACATAGAGACTATATCCAGGCTTGCCATTACTGGATGAATTAATAATCCCATTGATTAACGAGCCGATGGATTCCTTGTTCCCAGAATTTCCGTGGCCGTGACGAGACCCAGTCCTGCACGGCGTCCTTGAGTTCATCGTCCGAGTGGAAGCACTTCCCTTTCAGATGTTTCTTCAGGGGACCAAACACATGGAAATCGCAGGGCGACATGTCCGGGCTGTAGGGCGGATGGTCAAGCTGCTCCCACTGGAACTTGGCCAATTCCGCGTCTGTGACCCTGAAGACGTGTGGACGCGCGTTATCATGGAGCAGAACCACACCCTCCGTGAGCAGCCCCGGTCTTTTGTTCTTGATGGACCTGCGTAGGCTTCGGAGTGTCTCACAGTACACATCGGAGTTAATGGTTCGTCTGTGCTGGAGGTATTCAACAAGTAGTGGACCTTGGACGTCGAAAAGAAGGTGAGCAACACCTTGCCTTCTGACGCCACGGCTTTGAACATTTTAGGGGAGGTGACGATGCAGGCTTCCACTGCATGCTGTCCCGCTTTGTCTCTGGCTCATAGTGATGGTACCAGCTCTCATCACCTGTGACGATCCGCTCCAGGAAAGCGGGGTCTTCATGATACCGAAACAGATGTTGAAGTGCTAGCCCCATACGCAGTTCCTTTTGCTGGCCGGTGAGCTGCTTCGGAACCCACTGCGCGCACACCTTCCGATAATGCAACCTGTGATGAACAATTGTCCAAACTGTTCCAACGCTGACATCCACCTCCACCGCCAACATTCGCAATGTGACACGTCGATCACCTCTCACTAGGTCGTCCACCTTTTCCATGAGATCGGCCGTGATGACTGTGTTTGCCTGGCCTGGTCTCGGGTCATCAACCAAACTCACGGCCTGCACGAAAATGGGCACTCCATTTTCTCACTGACTTGTCGGACACACAGTCTTCCCCATATACGGTCACCATCCGGCGATGAATAGCAGCCGGTTTAACACCTTCCGCTGTCAGAAATCGGATAACGCCTCGCTGCTCCTCAGTCGTTGAATTTTGCAATGTGAACGCCATCCTGTCCTCACTCGCACTGCCGCGTCAATTGGACGGCGTTCTTTATAAGAGCCTCTGCTCTCTCCTGCGCATGCTCCGATCCACGCCGGCGACTCCAATCGCATCCCTAGATGTGTCGCTACGTTCTCCCATAGCGGCATAGACAAATATGTTAACGGTTACATTCTTATGACGTTTCGTACCTTTTCATTTGAACACCCTTATAGTTTAACGAAAAATTAATAAAACAAGAAATAATTACTAGACTGAACATTACGGATTCCAATGAGAACAAAATACATACATTACAATTGAATGTACAGTAATGTAACTGAAATGGGATTTTATGGCAAAATATTAAAATATTGGACTATGAACCTCATAAAAACAAGACACTAATTAAAGGAAGTTTTTATATCTAGAAAAACAGCTCCATCAGTGAACCTTCAAAAATTATAAATAGCATTTTCAACAAGCTAATGCAAAAATACTAGACTTAAAAATTCATAAGGAAATATTTTTAATTTAATAACTGGCAACTGCAAGAAGAAACTGGCAATAAAATTTAAATTCTTTCTGTGAATAAGGTTTTAATACAGTTCCTATACATTGAGAACAGGTCTTGATAAAATCTAGAGGCCAGAAATGTCTGTAAAAGCAGAAGAACTCGGAAGATGTGAAAAATACTTTAAAGTTCAAGTTGAAATACGCTGGCGGAAAGTGAAAAAAGAACACCAAGAAGGAGATGTCTGATACCAACGAAATTTATACATAACGGAATACAGAGGATAACGTGATCAAAACATTATGGCAAAATACAGCTGTATTTGCTGGTAAACTGAAAAATAACATTTCCATGTAACATGGTTAGTACGAGGTTGAACCGCCATGAACTGCGTCACACTGTGCAATTCTGGCATGGAGTCTGTCGTACAGATGTTGGATGTAAGTTTGGGGTATTGAGTTCCAAGCATCCTCAACCTGGACGCCTAAATCAGGGATGGTCGTGGCTGGCCGTGGAGACCGGATAAGTCATTGTCCCATAAAATCCCACACGTGCTCAATGGGGGACAAATCCGGTGAACCATGGAAGTTGTCTCACACCATGAAGTGCATGTTGCGTTGCACGTGCCGTGTGTGGGCGTGCGTTGTCTTGCTGGAAAACACCACGATGGACCGACCTTACAAATGGCACAACAACGGGCTGAATGATGTTGTTGATGTAGGAGGTGCTGTTTAACGTACCTGGTACAAACACTAGTTGTGTACGGGAGTGATAGCTGATCGCTCCCCACACCAGGAGACCAGGTGTAGGCCCTGTGTGTCGCTGGCGGATGCAAGAAGGGTGGAGACGCTCCCCTGCGCGTCTGCGAACGCGCATACGGCCATCGGAGGCTCCCAAGCAGAATCTGCTTTCATCGTTGATCGCCATTGCGTTCTCCAGTGCAGACGTTGGCGACACCACTGCAGCCGTTCCTGACGGTGGGCTGGAGTCAGAGGTACACATGCCAGAGGCACACGTGCACTTAGTCCTGCATCCAGTAGACGGTTGCGGATTGTTCGCACAGTCACCTCAGGTGCAACGGCAGCTCGGATTTGCGTCGCAGTGGATGTTCTGCTTGACAACGCCGCTCTTCTGATGCGTCGATCGGTCCGCTCATCAGTCCGTCTGTGACTCCCGGTTCCACGTCTTCTCGTGTGGGAATGTTCCTCGGACCATCTATCGTACCACCACCGATACTTCCAGTCCAATTCGCTCCGCAATAGGACGATACGACAACCCGGCCTCGCGGAGTCCGACTAGACGACCTCGCTCAAAGTCCGATAACTGCTGAAATCGTACACGTCTTCCATGTCCAGGCATTGCAGCTTCTTTGGGGTCTTCGCACGTGTCCGTACGCCGACGACTGATTACATTCACTTCGCCGTACTCCTTAAATACCACCGACGATAATTTGCATATTGTGCCGTGCTGTGGCGTGAGCGCTCACCGGTTGGTCCCGAAATTAAACATCACACCTACGTAAACTCGACCCCATTAACATATGTAAATTTCAGGATTGTCCGCCAATTCCTTCTGGGTGTTCTTTTTCACTTTCCGCCAGTGTACATCACACAGTCCAGTGGCATAATGCAATCAGGTCTTTGAGAGTGTTCGCTGTTCCGATGAAAAGAACTTTGATACCAGTGCGTGCTAGCATTGTTTTGCGCAACAGTTGGCTCAGAAAAGAGACTTGGGACTATCTCAGTCCCTCCATGCTTCTGCCTAGCGCATGAGTCAACCGCACGTTTCTCCCGTAGACTTTTACATGGGAACTTTGCCGTCCCACGATGCCTGAACCGTTGCCCCAATCTCATTTTTTCTCTTCGACTGGCACATCTACATGGTAGGACCTTTATTTTGATATCTCAACCATATCTTTATGTTCAGCCATTCTCTCAAAATGGGACTCACAGTAAAGAAAACTTGTAGAATTAATCATCATCATCATCATGATTGTCAACCATTATCAATCCACTGCTGGACGAAGGTCTCCCCAAGTTTCCTCCACAACGGTCTGTCTTGCGCCAGTCACCTCCATGTCACTCCCGCATATTTTCGAATTTCATCCACCCATCTCCCATGTGGTCTTCTTCTGGGTCTTTTCCTGTCCCTTGGAATCCAATCTAAAATTTCGGCTGTGTCTGTCCTTCTGGCAGTATGTCCAGCCCATTGCCATTTCAGGGATTTAACTCTGATCATGATGTCTTGTCATTTTTCGGATCCACGAGTTCCTCTTCTTATCTCTCCTGGTTACACCAAGCATGCACCTCTCCATGCTGCTTTGAGTTGTCTGCAGCCTTTGTATGTCTCTTTTAGTTAAGGTCCACGTCTCTGCACCATACGTAAGCACTGGAAGGATGCATTGATCAAACACTTTTCTTTTAAGACATAATGGCATATTGCTCTTGAAAATTATGCTGTTTCTTCCAAAAGCAATCCAGGCAAGTTTTGTACGCCGATTAATTTCTTCATCAATGTATATGGCTTAGAGTTGTCTGCAGCCTTTGTATGTCTCTTTTAGTTAAGGTCCACGTCTCTGCACCCTACGTAAGCACTGGAAGGATGCATTGATCAAACACTTTTCTTTTAAGACATAATGGCTTATTGCTCTTGAAAATTATGCTGTTTCTTCCAAAAGCAATCCAGGCAAGTTTTGTACGCCGATTAATTTCTTCATCAATGTATATGGCTTAGAGTTGTCTGCAGCCTTTGTATGTCTCTTTTAGTTAAGGTCCACGTCTCTGCACCCTACGTAAGCACTGGAAGGATGCATTGATCAAACACTTTTCTTTTAAGACATAATGGCATATTGCTCTTGAAAATTATGCTGTTTCTTCCAAAAGCTCTCCAGGCAAGTTTTGTATGCCGATTAATTTCTTCATCAATGTGACCCTCACTTGATATCTGCTGTCCAAGATAAACGTACGTGTCTGTTATCTCCAGCTTTTCTCCATCAATCGATAAATCTTCATTTCTTGTAAAAGCATTGAACATCACTTTTGTCTTCTGAAAGTTCATTTTTAATCCCACTTCAGTACTCTTGTCAGCAAGTTCCTGGTTCATACTCTGCAGCTCTGATGGGGTAGTTGCAAAAATGACTACGTCATCAGCAAAACGAAGGTGGGTTAGATAATCTCCATTAATCTTTGTGCCTTTGTTTTCCCAGTTCAGTGATTGAAAGACATTTTCCAATGTGGCATTAAAGAGCTTCGGAGATATGGTGTCACCTTGTCTCACTCCCTTTCCAATTTTTATGTGTGTTGTATTTTCAAACAGCCGAATCTTTGCACTTGCATTTTCATAGATGTTATTAATAATATTAATGTATGCATCTTCAATACCGCAGGATTTCAGAGCCATTGCAACTGCTGATGGTTTCACCGAATCAGAGGCTTTTTCATAATCGATAAAAGCCATGCACAATGGAAGTTCATATCAGAATTAATATATATATATATATATATATATATATATTCAATGCAAAAATAGGGCAACGGCAACAGAATGAAACTTCAGTAGGTAAATTCGGTCATGGCAACAGAAACCAGCGTGGAAATACTCTCATTGAGTTTGCAGAGGCAGAAGGGTTTTTCATCTTGAACTCCTTCTTCAAGAAAAAGCCACACAGGAAATGGACATGGAGACATCCAAATGGGACAACAAGTGAAATTGATTTTATTATGTGTAACAAAAAATTCGTCATAGAAGACTGCAGTGTGCTAAACAAGTTCAACACAGGTAGTGACCATAGATTGGTGAGATGTAAGATGCACCTCAACACTAAACTTGAACGTGGCAAGCTCATAAGACAAACAAAATCTATTGACATAACCAACCTTAAAAAACACCATAATACCTTCAAGTTAGAACTGAAGAACAGGTTCTCTGCTTTAGAAGGCCTAACATCGGAAGAAGTGGACATCTCTGAAGTTAACAGAAAAGTAACCAAAGCTCTTATGGAAACAGCAACAAAATTAGCTGGGTCTAAGAACAAGTTGCATGTGAACAAATTATCAGGAAAAACCAAAAATGTTGATGCAAAAAAGAAGAGAGATGAGGACAACTAAAGAAGATGTGACTTCCAAAGTGGAATATATAGAGCTATGCAAGACAGTAAGAAAAAGTATCATTGAAGACGTAAGGAAATTCAACTGTGAACTAGTGAGGAAAGCAATTGAAAGCAACCAAAGCCTAAAGATAGCAAAGGGACATCTCAGTAAGGGAAGAAAACAGATTATGGCACTGAGAAAAGAAGATGGTTCTGTAACAAGAAATAGAGGCGAAATTTTGACAAGAGTGAAAGATTTCTACTCCAAATTATATGAAAGGGATGATATATGCACTCCAGACATCATGAAAGATACCAGTACCAGAGTTCCTCCAGTCCTTCCAGCAGAAGTTGCACATGCAATCAAGAACATGAAGCGAGGAAAAGCTCCAGGAGAAGATGGAATTACTGTAGACATCATACAAGAAGCAAGTGGAGAAATCGAAACAGTACTCGCCCAAATTTTCACTCGATGCCTTAATGAAGGAAAGATTCCTGAGGATTGGAACACCGCTACAATGATCCTGCTACATAAGAAAGGTGACATTGAGGATCTCGGAAACTACAGACCTATCAGCCTCCTATCAGTAGTTTATAAAATCTTCACTAAAGTTCTTTCACACCGCTTGAAGGTAGCACTAGACATGGCTCAACCGAGAGAACAAGCTGGATTCAGGAGTGGCTACAGCACAATAGATCATATCCACGTGCTGAGAGAACTAATTGAAAGAGCGAGGGAATATGAACTTCCATTGTGCATGGCTTTTATCGATTATGAAAAAGCCTTTGATTCGGTGAAACCATCAGCAGTTACAATGGCTCTGAAAAACCTGCGGTATTGAAGATGCATACATTAATATTATTAATAACATCTATGAAAATGCAAGTGCAAAGATTAGGCTGTTTGAAAATACAACACACGTAAAAATTGGAAAGGGAGTGAGACAAGGTGACACCATATCTCCGAAGCTCTTTAATGCCACATTGGAGGGTGTTTTTCAGTCGCTGAGCTGGGAAAACAAGGGGATAAAGATCAATGGAGATTATCTAACCCACCTTCGTTTTGCTGATGACGTAGTCATTTTTGCAACTACCTCATCAGAGCTGCAGAGTATGATCCAGGAACTTGCTGACAAGAGTAAAGAAGTGGGATTAAAAATGAACTTTCAGAAGACAAAAGTGATGTTCAATGCTTTTACAAGAAATGAAGATTTATCGATTGATGGAGAAAAGCTGGAGATAACAGACACGTACGTTTATCTTGACAGCAGATATCAAGTGAGGGTCACATTGATGAAGAAATTAATCGGCGTACAAAACTTGCCTGGAGAGCTTTTGGAAGAAACAGCATAATTTTCAAGAGCAATATGCCATTAT
Source organism: Macrothele yani (assembly GCA_039090855.1). Lineage (NCBI taxonomy): Eukaryota > Metazoa > Arthropoda > Arachnida > Araneae > Macrothelidae > Macrothele > Macrothele yani. The sequence goes on from CM077034.1 coordinate 3,825,290, forward strand.
GTCTTAAAAGAAAAGTGTTTGATCAATGCATCCTTCCAGTGCTTACGTATGGTGCAGAGACGTGGACCTTAACTAAAAGAGACATACAAAGGCTGCAGATAACTCAAAGAAGCATGGAGAGGTGCATGCTTGGTGTAACCAGGAGAGATAAGAAGAGGAACTCGTGGATCCGAAAATGACAAGAGTGGAAGACATCATGATCAAAGTTAAATCCCTGAAATGGCAATGGCTGGACATACTGCCAGAAGGACAGATCATCGATGGACAGCCGAAATTTTAGATTGGATTCCAAGGGACAGGAAAAGACCCAGAAGAAGACCACGTAGGAGATGGGTGGATGAAATTCGAAAGTATGCAGGGGTGACATGGAGGAGACTGGCACAAGACAGACCGTTGTGGAGGAAACTTGGGGAGACCTTCGTCCAGCAGTGGATTGATAATGGTTGACAATGATGATGATGATGATATATATATATATATATATATATATATATATATATATATATATATATATATATGTTAATTTGAGTAAAGCTTTGAGAAGTGTTTTAATTGTTGTAAATGACATTTTTATTTTTTTTAATCTACAAGCAAAAACTATCTGCAAAACCTGCTAATAATTTGGAAACTATCCGTGTACAGCGTACGCCTGCGTTCTGCTACTCTGCCGGCGACTGAGGAAATGCTCAGTGAAAGGAACCCTAAAGCGTTATTCACTATACGAGCATTTTCCCTCTCTGGCAACCTCACTTCACATGCATTTTCCAGGGTTAACTCAAAATTGGGATGGGCACACCAGTGAGAAACATCGATGTTGCACGCCGGTGAATTCTCATTCCCAAAACATCTACAAGGAGTGTTCAAATGAAAAGGTACGAAACGACACTGTGGGTATAAATGAAGACTTTATTCAAAGTATACACCATAGGCCGTAGCACAACGACCCCATTGATTAACGAGCCGAAGGATTCCTTGTTCCCAGAATTCCCGTGGCCGTGACGAGACCCAGTCCTGCACAGCGTCCTTGAGTTCGTCGTCCGAGTGGAAGCGCTTCCATTTCAGATGTTTTTTCAGGGGACCAAACACATGGAAATCGCAGGGCGACATGTCCGGGCTGTAGGGCGGATGGTCGAGCTGCTCCCACTGGAACTTGGCCAGTTCCGCGTGTGTGACCCTGGAGACGTGTGGACGCGCGTTATCGTGGAGCAGAGCCACACCCTCCGTGAGCAGCCCCGGTCTTTTGTTCTTGATGGACCTGCGTAGGCTTCGGAGTGTCTCACAGTATACACATCGGAGTTAATAGTTCGCCATCCTGTCCTCACACGCACTGCCGCGTCAAAGAGTGCATTCATTTTCTTGTAGGACTTCCGTCCACAGTGAGTAGAGTTTAGGTCCCAGCCACCTACAGCGAGATCGCCTTTTGGGCAGGACACAGAAACGAAAGGAATGAGAGCAAGTCTAGTGACATTGACAGAACAGTTTGTAGTGAGATTAGAGTACAGTAGATGGCGCCACCGTACAAGTACCATATTGCACATTGAGGGGTGAGAGAATTTCAGGGGGGACATAGGAAACGATACCCATTTAACCAGTGGGTCCAGCCTGGGGGCTGTCACTTAACGTGCTCGTCCGATGCACGGCGGATATTCAGCAATTGTTAGTAAATCACACCATCTCCGAAAGATCAATTGGACGGCGCTCTTTATATAAGAGCCTCTGCTCTCTCCTGCGCATGCGGGCGCCCGCGCATGCTCCGATCCACTCCGGCGACTCCAATCGCATCCCTAGATGTGTCGCTACGTTCTCCCATAGCGGCATAGGCAAATATGTTAACGGTTACGTTCTTATGACGTTTCGTACCTTTTCATTTGAACACCCCTAGTATCTATGCATCTGTAGTATTGGGGAAAATTTTCAATGTGTCTGTGAAAATTTCGATGTTTCGCTAAAAAGAGAAAGAACTCTTGTTTTTTCTACCTGCAGCAGTAATGGGCACATTGATTGGTAAAAATTGCTTTTAAATGTGTCGGTGATTACTCACCAATTCAACATCTAGTAACCAATAAATACACTGCTGGACAATTGCTAAGGACGGATCATAAACGGCTATATAGCGCATAAAAAAGTAAGTGTGGTTGGATGCCAAGTGAAATAAAATAATGTCAGAATGCCAGGACATTACAAGAAAGACAATTTATTGTGCTCTGAAATCCAGAAGGCTTTGGAACGTGTTCAAGGGACAAACAGGCCATTTTGTGCAGAATACGTAAACGTGAAAAAATGCAATTACCGTCCGCAGGCGTTCCGGCGTAAGATGTCAATACGGGATATGGCCACCATGGAGGGCGATGCAAGATTCCACACGTCGTGTCATGCTTTGCACAACATTATCAAGCAGCTGTTGGGGTAATTTATCCCATTCCTCTGTCAGTGCACGGATGAGGGTGTCCTTGTTTATTGGAGGGCATTGGCGACCAGCAAGACTCCTCCCCAAAGCATCCCACACATTTTCAATGGGATTCAGATCTGGAGAACGTGCTGGCCATACGAGGCGTTGAATATCCTCGCTCTCAAGACACTCCTGGACAGCGACTGTTCGATGACATGTTGCGTTGTCGTCCATGAAAATGAATCTATCACCGACAGCACCATGGAACATGTGAACATGTGGTAGCACAACATCATTAATGTATCGTTGGCCAGTCATAGTCCCAGTTGGAAGCACATAGAGGGACGTACGGCCATTGATCATGATGCCAGCCCATACCATGATACTACATGTCGGATATCGATCCCTTTCCTGTATTTTTGCTGGACAATATGCAGTACTACTATCACACCAGATCAGTTGTCGTCGACAATCAGACGATAGACTGTATCTACTCTCATCTGAGAAGAGGACAGCAGACCAGTCGTTATCAGTCCAATTGCGATGTTGATGGCACCATTGCAAACGGACGGTACGGTGACGTCTGGACAATGGGATGCACACAACAGGACGGTGGGCGTATAGTCCTCCTTCATGCAAACGTCTGGCGACAGTTTTTCGGGAGATCCGCTTGCCAGTAGCAGCCATAAACTGATTTGCTACCTCACTAGCTGTGCTGCGCCGGTGTCTTTTTGTTGATAGCACTATGTACCGATCTTCTGCAGGTGTCGTACTGCGAACACGACCTCCCCCGTGACATTTGCTACACTCTCACTGTGGCTGACGTCGAACTCCCTGGCAACATCTGTTATTTTTCGCCCTTCTTCAATCTTGCCAATAATACGGCCACGCGTAAAATCATCTAGGTGATGTCGGAAAGACATACTGAAAATTGCAAGTTCGTCAATTGATTCTTTCCCTTTCAACTTAGCGTTTGAACAACAACGGTCAATACGCGTCAAATCCTTTATATCCAGGGCGCGATTTCACCGATTAGCAACTAGCAAATAGCTAGTGAAAAATCAAATTTGCTAGTGAAAAAAAATTGCAGTAGCAAATATTGCTAGTAAGGTAATTTCTTTATTTAAAGTAACCAAAAATCATTATTAATCCACGAAGTTTACATAACAGTTTCTATTATCACTTGTTAAAAACAGCGACGATCAGCGATTCTCTTTCGCCAATTTCCTTTCGACACTTAATACCCAACCTCCCCATATCTTTCATCCCTTCCAAACTGTCGTAGAAGCGCATTGAAACTCCTCTCCATCGTGCCCTCATTGGCCAGAAACTGAACGTGACGTCGGCAATGGTTGCTGTGGCAACCCAGAGCTCTGGGATGGATCGGTTGTTTGACCACCTGCTCTGCCACCCTCCCTTCTTTTGCCCCACGAACTTTGTCCTCAACTCCTGTCGTACCCTAAGCCAAGCGATCGCCTTTATTGCGTGGCATAGATAGACGCTTTTTTACGAAACGTGTTCGTGGAGGGGGTAAACGAATACAGAAGAAACTTTTGCTTCGTCTGACTTCTGGTTTTGGAAATTTTCCTTGTATTTTTAAGCTGAAATACAAATATTTATCCAGTAAAATGTTAATGAGGAATAATACTTGACAGAGGCAACATTGTGAGAAAAAAAAAATTATGATTACGGAAAAAATCCGAATTTCGTCGACCTTTCGTTTTCTAGTTTCGTAAAGACGGAATTCCAATAATAACGAAAAAGCCGGAATTCCTTCAATTCACGGAAGAATTTTATGCCTGAAGATTACAGAAAATTTTTGCAGCAGCCAACTTCCGTTTTTGCAAATTGTTCTCCACAGTTTCAAGCTAAAATGCAAACATTTATGCAATAAAATTATATTTAACAAGAAAAGCGGACACAAAGACAACATTGGGAGAACAATTTGCGATTACGGCAAAATTTTCTTACTCCGTTTCACTACTGTGTTCGAAAGTTTTGAAGCACGAAATTTCGTCTCCAGATGGAAGACTACCCCCTCCCCCAAATATCGATCTTCAGAATGATCTAACTGATGACAAAAATAAAGCGGTATTCCGCGAATCCCTGTAAGAATCTCGTGTATATCATAAAAGTAATAGCAAAAGAAAAATTTGAAACAAAATGAAAATTTGTAGAATCCGTAGTTTTGATAGTGAGTTCCGTAGTCAGACAACTAATTCCGTAGAAACTACGGCATTGTGTGGTAGTTGGCAGATATGAAGTGTGTAGAAGTTTAGCAGAAATTAATTTGTGCGATACTTCCACTTAGTACTGCATGTTGTGAGGTGGGATTCAGTTTTATAAAAAGAATACAAGGGGATTGGAGGAACAATTTGTCTGTCGAAACTTTAAATGCTCTGATGACAATTGAAATAGAAGGGCCACAAGAAGAGATTTTTAATCCATGGTCAGCAGTTATAAAGTGGTATGATGGCAAAGTCAGACACCCTGAGCGTAAACCATATGGGAAGAAATCTGAATTAGAATGTCAGTGAAATATATTCATGTAGTATGAGAATTTATTAGAAATTAATAATAAAGATATTCACTAAACTTATCTAAGATTCTATTCATTATTCAAAAAGGTAAGTCAAAATATTTATACACATATTTAAATTTCTGTGTAACTTTATTAGAAAATAAGTTACAATGTGATTTAGTTTTACTTGCTAGTCATGCAAATGTTTTGCTAGCAAACTATTTGGTCACTAGCAAAATTTGCTAGTGAGCAAAAAGATGAAATCTTGCCCTGTTTATATCTCTTATCAGTGCTATGACGTCACGAACAAGTTCGGCAATCCAAAATTTGCATACGCACAACACGTGTTACTGTATCCCGCACTTATGCTAATTTCCACATTTTCCTGCCTTCCATTTTATGGTTGCTATCGTTGCTATTGTCATCCGTCCTTAGCAATTGTCCGGCAGTGTATTTGTTTAACACTTGATGTTGTGTCAGTGGAAATCTCGATGTTTCTTCAATGTATGGGTTCCCAAAACGTTGAGGATAAGAACTTGATTTTTGGTGACGAAGCATTGAAAAAGCAGAGAAAAATTCGCTAATTCGTGACACAGTAATATTATACAAGGTCTGACAATTAAGTAATGAGACTGATTTTGTTTGGCGCTGTGGCAACGCTGCAGCCTTGTACATCACATACGTGTGACATTGGTTCTTCCCCCACACATAGTCGAACGGGCAGCACCCTGGAAGGCCTCAGTGTTTAGTAGCTGCTTGGCTCGTGAAGTTGTGTGTGTGCTCCTCGTCAGGAAAATATACTCGCGGAATATTGCTCAGCGGTATGCTATTTTTTTTTGCGTGGAACTCGGTGAAAATGCGATGGCAACATATGGAAAACTGCAACAGGCTTTTGGCAATGAGGTAATGTCAAGAGCACAAGCCTTCTGCTGGCACAAAAATGTTTCGTGAGGGCATAACCAATGTGGAAGACGAACACCGTAGTCGGGGACCAACAACACAGCCCGGGTGAGTGAATTTGTGCGACGTGATAGGCGATTAACAGTGAGAATGATAGCGGAAGAACTGAAGATGAATCTTGAAAGTGTTCGCCGAATGCTGACTGAAGAACTGGGAATGAAACAAATTTGTGCGAAATTGGTTAAAAAAATCTCACAGAACAACAGCGAGAAGAGCGGCGAAATGCAACACTACCGCATCCTCCTTATTCCCCCGACATGGCTCCCTGCGACTTTTTTTTATTCCCAAAACTGAAATCAGTTGTGAAAGGTTGCCATTTTGACACAGCAGCAGACTTCCAAAAGCCTGCGACACAGGCCTTAAACAGTGTCTCAGCTGATGAGTTCCACAGCTGCTACCTGCAATGGCAGCACCGTTGGAATAAGTGTGTGCAAGCTCAAGGGAACTACTTTGAAGGGGATCACATTGTAGTTGATTAAAAGTGTAAGTAAATGTGTTTTTTGACCCAGTCTCATTACTTAATTGTCAGACCTCGTATTACATTCCTCTTTAAAAGAATGCAAAAAAAAAAAGAAATCCATTTCACGTAAAAAAATATTCTTTTCCAGTTTCAAACATTGCTTATCACATGTAAATAACTATTCACAAAAACATCAATGTTTTTTTAGCCCATCTCTACTCAGATTAAAAAAACTTTTTTTTCCAGTTTCAAACATTATCACTTGTAAATAACCATGCCCCAAAACATCAATGTTTTTTTGCCCATCTCTACTCAGATTAAAAAATATTTTTTTCCAGTTTCAAACATTATCACTTTTAAATAACCATGCCCAAAAACATCAGTGATTTTTTGCCCATCTCTACTCAGATTAAAAAAAAAATTCTTTTCCAATTTCAAGCATTGATTATCACTTGTAAATAACTATGCATGGAAACATCAATGTTTTTTTGCCCATCTCTACTCAGATTATAAAAAATATTCTTTTCCAGTTTCAAACATTGATTATCGGGCAATTCTCCAGAAATGAGGACACACATAACAAAAATAAAATGTGCTCTAAACCTAATCAAATTTTGGGATTTTATAGTTAAATATTTTGGAGAATATGAATATAAAGCTATTTCAGCTTTGTTTTGAATGCTTTGCAACATTTTTTGACAAATAAAATGAGGGTATAATGATTTCAAATTCATCCGAAAGTGATCTAATATTTTAGCCCATTAATTTTTTCCGGAAATAAAAGAAATCTGACCTAAATTTGCTTTAGGCTAGGTACTTGCATGGTATTTAACAATTAATAGCCAACCAAGTTCAGTATTATTTGACAGAAATTAAGTTAATGAACTGCAATTAATTCCAAGGCAATGCAATTCCGTTACTAGAAACTTGTAAAAGTTATTTTTTTTAACAGTATTATATTACTAAAATTATGGTTACAGATGATTTTCTGAATAGGAGACAAGGCTGTAATGATAAGCACCTGAACTTATTAACTGGCTCATCCTTAATTAAATAAATAATGGTAACGGAATTACAAATTGGGTAACAGAATTACAGTAATGGAATTGCAGTAACAGCTAATTGCAGAAACATAATTATACAATGTAAACTTAATGTTGAAGGTAAAGCAGGGTTATACAGTACATTTGTATTGCAGTTTAGAATAAAACACATTAAATTTAGCAAACTTGGATTAAATATTCCTAAAAATGTAATAACATGCAAGCTTGTGTTTCACTCCAAGAAATTCACTTCATTTTGAATTTAAGTACCCTTTTTCATCCATTCCTTAAACCAGTTTAATCGACTATCAGATAATTAACTACACAAGGGTCCTCCTGTTTTCCCAATGTCACATTGCCCCAAGGTGTGTCGGGTCTAATTCTCTGAGAAGCTGTTTAATCATTTTGTTATCAGCATGAAGTTGAAATACCTTAGATCTGCATTTCAGCATTTCCCTCCGAATGACTTGCATTCCTGCAATTGTGAAGAGTTCTGTTGCTTGATCAGTTCTGTGTGCAGGTGTACTGCAGGATTTTAAGAGCTGAGTGCAGATAATTTTTGCAGTGTGTTATTTCACCTCAAAGTTCTAGTAAGAAAGCAAATATAAGATGCCTCTTTAACAGCTAAAAAAAAAAAAAAAAAAATGCAAAAATACAGGGAGAGGTTGGAAAACAATCCAGAAAAACTGAAGTTAGTGAAAGCTAAAGACAGAGAAAGAAAGAAAAATGTGAAAAACAACATGAGCGAGAAGCAAAAAGAAGCTGAAAAAATCAAAAACAGAAAAAAGAGTGCAAAAACGCAGGGAGAAGTTAAGAACCAAAGTTAATGCAGTTGAAGGTAAGGAAGAAGCCAACTCACCAGTGCTTTTCAGGTATGAGAGTTTAAGGATTCCCTGAGTATTAGGAAAAGCTAAACAGCGCACCATGAAAAGTTTGCCAAAATCTCCAAGAAAGAAGCTGAGAGTGATCCAACAGATAGCCAAATATATTGGACTAGTAATATCAAATTCACCATCAGTATTGAAAAATAATGGAAATGCTTTGCCTGTGAATACAAAAGAAAATTTTCTAGGGAACTCATGGGTTTGTCCCGGGTAAAAGGATTATATTATACATAGATGCCAACCTCTAAAAGTAATTTTCAGTAACAAACATGTTCATTTTTCAGTAATTTTCAGTAACAATTTTTTTTCAGTAATCCAGTCTACAGCGGCAAATTTGGGTATTTAACACTGCAACAACTTTTAATCTGTCAGAACTATTAACGAAAATAATAATAATAATACAATAAAAAATAATTTACTAATGGGAAAATTTTAAATACTGTCTACCAAAAAAATATAATAAATTACCTCCAGACATGAAGAAAAATTATTCCTTGGAATGTTGGCCAAATTTTTATGATAAACTGGCTGTAGTTGCCATTTTGGCCTTCCTTAGTTCAATTTGCAAAAACTTCTTCTGATAGCATAGTTCACTGTGTGCAATGCTGTTTATTTTTTCTACTAATAAAGAAGACAGCACATGAGTACTTAAATTAGGTCTGAATTCATTCATGTTTTTTTTTTCACAATACAGAAAATTCTTTCTGTACTTGCATTGCTATGAGGGACTATTAAAATCATTTTCATAATTTTGCTTAATGATTCATACTTCAACTTTCCACTTTCATTTTTCATTAAAGAAATTCTGTGCCACACTTCATCCATTCTCCCAGAAGTAACAGCACAGTCAAAATTTTCAAACTGGTAGTGAGCAAATTCAGATTCCACCTTGTCAGATTCTTCTGGTTTCAAAACTGGAAACAGGGAACACATATATTGGACTGATGCAAAAGAAACACTTTGCCTTCATGCTACATCTGCAATTTCAGCATGACTCAGAAATTCATCATTAAGTGGAAATTTTCTTAAAATGGAATTGCAGCCTGCCTTGTAAAATTCCCTTACTTCAGAATAAAAAGTAGCCACTGTGTCTTCACTCAGATCTGCAGTTGTGCCTATATAAGATCTCGCTTTTGACCCAATTACGAGATCAAAGTTTTCTTTTTGGTTTCTCCTTCTTCCAAAATTTCCATCTGCAAGAGATGTTGCTGTCACATCAAATGCTGATGGCTTGATAAATCGTACAAGCAATTCAGATAACAGACTATGAAGTTTTCTTTTTAATACATGCACAAGCGGAGCTTCCTGCTACAAGGACACATTAATAGATGTAAACAAAGGAAGAGTAGCAGATAAAAAAAGACAATAAAGTTTAGATGAAGGATTTCCAATCATACTTGCAAGAGTCTTATACTGTGAATTAGCTTCTTCATTGTCACTGAAATAATGTTCTAGAGCCACCCACTGTTCTAAAATTATGTCAATGGATTCCAAAAGTGATAACCAGCGAGTATTGACATGCTTTAGAATTTTGTGTGGTTTAGTACCACAAACAGCTTGACTCAGTTTTAGATTGTGTTTCCTCTTTGAACTTTTCTCCAAAAAAAAGTACAACTGTATCAGAAACTGCTCAACATTAAATCCTTTCAGTTGAGTAGCAGATTTCTGCGCAGCTGAATTTACTAAATGGCATGAACATCGCTGCACTATGATTGCAGGCTTAACCTTCTTTATGTGAGAAACAACACCTTTTACTTGACCTATCATAGTGTTAGCATTGGCACAGGAAAAATGACACACAGTTCCTCCATGAGATATTTTTCTTTAACAAACTCATTGTTCAAAACGTTGAATATTCCTTCACCTGTATTATTACTTGATTCAACCAATGATAACAAAACAGTTGAACTTTTCCCTATTTTTTCGTCAAAATATGTTATTGTAATGGGATACAGTTTATTTGCTTGAGCATCATTACTTCCGTCCGTAGATAGAGAAAAAGGATTTTTTTTTAACTTCAGATACAATGTTACTTGTAAAAACACTGGCCATGTGCTGAATTAGTGCAGTAGCCTTGGTTCTTCCACACGAATATTTTTTTGCGATCGCTGAATTGGGAAACATGGCTTGAAATAACGGTTTTTCAAGCCTTCAGTTTTCGGAAATTTATCCAACATTTTCAAGCTGAAATACAAATATTTATGGAATAAAATGATATCTAACAATACTGGGTAGAGGAAACATCGCGAGAAAAAAAAATTACGTATACCAGAGAAATCTTACCTCCGTCTACTTTCCGTTTTGGAAGGATGAAATTCCGTCCTCCAACGGAGAAAACGACCCCCCCCCGCCCCGTCGCCACCAATCCTCCCAAAATTTAAGTTCAGTTATGCATTGAATTTGTACATGGTCCAAATGATAACAAAAAAAGACGGAATTCCTCGAATCAGCGTGAGAATCTTGTCGCCGAAGATTACGGGAAAATTTTCGGGCGGCCTAACTTCCGTTTTCGGAAATCGTTGCCTACAACTTCAAGCTGAAATTATGCAATAAAATTTCATTTACCAATACTGAACAGAAGCAACATCGCGCGAGAAAAAAAAATACGATTACAGGAAAAATCTGCACTTCGTTTAACTTCCGTTTCCGAACGTTTAAAAACACAAAACAATGTCCCCAGACGGAATACGATATCCCGAAAATTATATCTCGAAAATTTCTTCACTTTATCCCGAACTAATATCCCGAAAATTTCTTCACTTTTGCATCGATCTCGAAAATGACAAAAAAAACAACAAAAAAAACGGAGGGGAATCTGCGGAAGAATCTAACGTACGAATTAACCGCTGAATCGATTTCGAATGGCGTAAGATAACGCTAAGGGATGTAAGGTCAGGTGATGCGTAACATCACAGCCTCTCCTTGACAAATGTCAACCCTGCCTTCTCGTAGTGCATCCTGTTCCCACTAAAGGGGCTCTGACGACCGCCAACAGCGGTATAACTATACCATCGGGATTAGAGGAAATGCTATCCCACACTCACCAACCCGCTTGGCCAGCGTGGTGAGTTATGGCCAAACCCCTCCAAAATGATTCCACAACTTAAATCTTGGCCCTCAGTCTCCGGCAGCTGGAATGTACCTGGCCAAGGCAGCGGCCAGTGCGACATGAAGGCAGAGGGTGCTAAGAATCCCCGGAGAACCGGTCTAGGCTGCCATCTTATGCTGACCTTGGCTACGTATAATGGGCGCTCCCTATCTTCTAATTCAAGGCTTCTTGAATTGGAAGAGGAACTACAAAGGATCAAGTGGGACATCGTCGGGCTAAGTGAGGTAAGGAGAAAAGGAGAAGATCTCATTGAACTGAAAAGTGGACATCTCTTCTACTGTCGTGGGACAGATACTGGCAGAACTAGTGGTGTTGGATTTACAAGGAGTGTTCAAATGAAAAGGTACGAAACGACACTGTGGGTATAAATGAAGACTTTATTCAAAGTATACACCATAGGCCGTAGCACAACGATCCCATTGATTAACGAGCCGAAGGATTCCTTGTTCCCAGAATTCCTGTGGCCGTGACGAGACCCAGTCCTGCACAGCGTCCTTGAGTTCGTCGTCCGAGTGGAAGCGCTTCCCTTTCAGATGTTTTTTCAAGGGACCAAACACATGGAAATCACAGGGCAACATGTCCGGGCTGTAGGGTGGATAGTCAAGCTGCTCCCACTGGAACTTGGCCAGTTCCGCGTGTTTGACCCTGGAGACGTGTGGACGCGGGTTATCATGGAGCAGAACCACAACCTTCGCGATGAATAGCGGCTGGTTTAACACCTTCCGCTGTCAGAAATCGGATAACGCCTCGCTGCTCCTCAATCGTCGAATTTTGCAATGTGAACGCCATCCTGTCCTCACACGCACTGCTGCGTCAATTGGACGGCGCTCTTTACAAGAGCCTCTGCTCCCTCCTGCGCATGCGGGCGCCCGCGCAGTCTCCGATCCACGCCGGCGACTCCAATCGCATCCCTAGATGTGTCGCTACGTTCTCCCATAGCGGCATAGGCAAATATGTTAACGGTTACGTTCTTATGACGTTTTGTACCTTTTCATTTGAACACCCCTAGTATAATAAACAAGAAACTGAAGGATAAAGTTGTAGAAGTTGAAAGTTCCTCTGACAGAGCTGCACGACTCGTTATCCAACTCTCGAGAAGATACCAGGCTCAGATTATTCAAACTTATGCATCCACCACAAGTCATCCTGAAGAAGAAATTGAAGAATTTTATGAGGAAATTCGTCATCTAAATAATAAAGGTAAGCAGCACTTGAAAATAATTATGGGAGATTTCAATGCAAAAATGGGGCAACGGCAACAGAATGAAACTTCAGTAGGTAAATTTGGTCACGGCAACAGAAACCAGCGTGGAAATACTCTCGTTGAGTTTGCAGAGGCAGAAGGGTTTTTCATCTTGAACTCCTTCTTCAAGAAAAAGCCACACAGGAAATGGACATGGAGACATCCAAATGGGACGACAAGTGAAATTGATTTTATTATGTGTAACAAAAAGTTCGTCATAGAAGACTGCAGTGTGCTAAACAAGTTCAACACAGGTAGTGACCATAGATTGGTGAGATGTAAGATGCACCTCAACACTAAACTCGAACGTGGCAAGCTCATAAGACAAACAAAATGTATTGACATAACCAACCTTAAAAAACACCATAATACCTTCAAGTTGGAACTGAAGAACAGATTCTCTGCTTTAGAAGGCCTAACATCGGAAGAAGTGGATGTTTCTGAAGTTAACAGAAAAGTAACCAAAGTTCTTATGGAAACAGCAACAAAATTAGCTGGGTCTAAGAACAAGTTGCATGTGAACAAATTATCAGGAAAAACCAAAATGTTGATGCAAAAAAGAAGAGAGATGAGGACAACTAAAGGAGATGTGACTTCCAAAGTGGAATATATAGAGCTATGCAAGACAGTACGAAAAAGTATCACTGAAGACGTAAGGAAATTCAACTGTGAACTATTGAGGAAAGCAATTGAAAACAACCAAAGCCTAAAGATAGCAAAGGGACATCTCCGCAAGGGAAGAAAACAGATTATGGCACTGAGAAAAGAAGATGGTTCTGTAACAAGATCATCATCATCATCATTGTCAACCATTATCAATCCACTGCTGGACGAAGGTCTCCCCAAGTTTCCTCCACAACGGTCTGTCTTGTGCCAGTCTCCTCCATGTCACTCCCGCATATTTACGAATTTCATCCACCCATCTCCCATGTGGTCTTTTTCTGGGTCTTTTCCTGTCCCTTGGAATCCAATCTAAAATTTAAAATTTCGGCTGTCCATCTATGGTCTGTCCTTCTGGCAGTATGTCCAGCCCATTGCCATTTCAGGGATTTAACTCTGATCATGATGTCTTCCACTCTCGTCATTTTTCGGATCCACGAGTTCCTCTTCTTATCTCTCCTGGTTATACCAAGCATGCACCTCTCCATGCTTCTTTGAGTTGTCTGCAGCCTTTGTATGTCTCTTTTAGTTAAGGTCCACGTCTCTGCACCATACGTAAGCACTGGAAGGATGCATTGATCAAACACTTTTCTTTTAAGACATAATGGCATATTGCTCTTGAAAATTATGCTGTTTCTTCCAAAAGCTCTCCAGGCAAGTTTTGTACGCCGATTAATTTCTTCATCAATGTGACCCTCACTTGATATCTGCTGTCCAAGATAAACATACGTATCTGTTATCTCCAGTTTTTCTCCATCAATCGATAAATCTTCATTTCTTGTAAAAGCATTGAACATCACTTTTGTCTTCTGAAAGTTCATTTTTAATCCCACTTCTTTACTCTTGTCAGCAAGTTCCTGGATCATACTCTGCAGCTCTGATGGGGTAGTTGCAAAAATGACTACGTCATCAGCAAAACGAAGGTGGGTTAGATATTCTCCATTAATCTTTATCCCTTTGTTTTCCCAGTTCAGTGATTGAAAGACATTTTCCAATGTCGCATTAAAGAGCTTCGGAGATATGGTGTCACCTTGTCTCACTCCTTTCCAATTTTTATGTGTGTTGTATTTTCAAACAGCCGAATCTTTGCACTTGCATTTTCATAGATGTTATTAATAATATTAATGTATGCATCTTCAATACCGCAGGATTTCAGAGCCATTGTAACTGCTGATGGTTTCACCGAATCAAAGGCTTTTTCATAATCGATAAAAGCCATGCACAATGGAAGTTCATATTCCCTCGCTCTTTCAATTAGTTCTCTCAGTACGTGGATATGATCTATTGTGCTGTAGCCACTCCTGAATCCAGCTTGTTCTCTCGGTTGAGCCATGTCCAGTGTTACCTTCCAAGCGGTGTGAAAGAACTTTAGTGAAGATTTTATAAACCACTGATAGGAGGCTGATAGGTCTGTAGTTCCTGAGATCCTCAATGTCACCTTTTTTATGTAACAGGATCATTGTAGCATTGTTCCAATCCTCAGGAATCTTCCCTTCATTAAGGCATCGAGTGAAAATTTGGGCGAGTACTGTTTCAATTTCTCCACTTGCTTCTTGTATGATGTCTATAGTAATTCCATCTTCTCCTGGAGCTTTCCCCGGCTTCATGTTCTTGATTGCATGAGCAACTTCTGCTGGGAGGACTGGGAGAACTCTGGTACTGGTATCTTTCATGATGTTTGGAGTACATGTATCATCCCTTTCATATAATTTGGAGTAGAAATCTTTCACTCTTGTCAAAATTTCGCCTCTATTTCTTGTTATAGAACCATCTTCTTTTCTCAGAGCCATAATCTGTTTTCTTCCCTTACTGAGATGTCCCTTTGCTATCTTAAGGCTTTGGTTGTTTTCAATTGCTTTCCTCACTAGCTCACAGTTGAATTTCCTTACGTCTTCAGTGATACTTTTTCGTGTTGTCTTGCATAGCTCTATATATTCCACTTTGGAAGTCACATCTTCTTTAGTTGTCCTTATCTCTCTTCTTTTTTGCATCAACATTTTGGTTTTTCCTGATAATTTGTTCACATGCAACTTGTTCTTAGACCCAGCTAATTTTGTTGCCGTTTCCATTAGAGCTTTGGTTACTTTTCTGTTAACTTCCGAAATATCCACTTCTTCCGATGTTAGGCCTTCTAAAGCAGAGAATCTGTTCTTCAGTTCCAACTTGAAAGTATTATGGTGTTTTTTAAGGTTGGTTATGTCAATACATTTTGTTTGTCTTATGAGCTTGCCACGTTCCAGTTTAGTGTTGAGGTGCATCTTACATCTCACCAATCTATGGTCACTACCTGTGTTGAACTGGTTCAGCACACTGCAGTCTTCGATGACGAATTTTTTGTTACACATAATAAAATCAATTTCACTTGTCGTCCCAATTGGATGTCTCCATGTCCATTTCCTGTGTGGCTTTTTCTTGAAAAAGGAGTTCAAGATGAAAAATCCTTCTGCCTCTGCAAACTCAACGAGAGTATTTCCACGCTGGTTTCTGTTGCCGTGACCGAATTTACCTACTGAAGTTTCATTCTGTTGCCGTTGCCCTATTTTTGCATTGAAATCTCCCATAATTATCTTCAAGTGCTGCTTACCTTTATTATTTAGATGACGAATTTCCTCATAAAATTCTTCAATTTCTTCTTCAGGATGACTTGTGGTGGGTGCATAAGTTTGAATAATCTGAGCCTGGTATCTTCTCGATAGTTGGATAACGAGTTGTGCAGCTCTGTCAGAGGAACTTTCAACTTCTACCACTTTATCCTTCAGTTTCTTGTTTATTATAAATCCAACACCACTAGTTCTGCCAGTATCTGTCCCACGATAATAGAAGAGATGTCCACTTTTCAGTTCAATGAGATCTTCTCCTTTTCTCCTTACCTCACTTAGCCCGACGATGTCCCACTTGATCCTTTGTAGTTCCTCTTCCAATTCAAGAAGCCTTGAATCAGAAGATAGGGAGGCGAAATTTTGACAAGAGTGAAAGATTTCTACTCCAAATTATATGAAAGGGATGATGCATGTACTCCAGACATCGTGAAAGGTACCAATACCAGAGTTCTTCCGGTCCTTCCAGCAGAAGTTGCACATGCAATCAAGAACATGAAGTGAGGAAAAGCTCCAGGAGAAGATGGAATTACTGTAGACATCATACAAGAAGCAAGTGGAGAAATCAAAACAGTACTGGCCCAAATTTTCACTCAATGCCTTAATGAAGGGAAAATTCCTGAGGATGGGAACAACACTACAATGATCTTGCTACATAAAAAAGGTGATATTGAGGATCTCAGGAACTACAGACCTATCAGCCTCCTATCAGTGGTTCATAAAATCTTCACTAAAGTTCTTTCACACCGTTTGAAGGTAACACTGGACATGGCTCAACCAAGAGAACAAGCTGGATTCAGGAGTGGCTACAGCACAATAGATCATATCCACGTACTGAGATAACTAATTGAAAGAGCGAGGGAATATGAACTTCTATTGTGCATGGCTTTTATCGATTATGAAAAAGCCTTTGATTCGGTGAAACCATCAGCAGTTACAACGGCTCTGAAATCCTGCGGTATTGAAGATGCATACATTAATATTATTAATAACATCTATGAAAATGCAAGTGCAAAGATTCGGTGTTTGAAAATACAACACACATAAAAATTGGAAAGGGAGTGAGACAAGGTGACACCATATCTCCAAAGCTCTTTAATGCCACATTGGAAAATGTCTTTCAATCACTGAACTGGGAAAACAGTGGGATAAAGATTAATGGAGATTATCTAACCCACCTTCGTTTTGCTGATGACGTAGTCATTTTTGCAACTACCCCATCAGAGCTGCAGAGTATGATCCAGGAACTTGCTGACAAGAGTAAAGAAGTGGGATTAAAAATGAACTTTCAGAAGACAAAAGTGATGTTCAATGCTTTTACAAGAAATGAAGATTTATCGATTGATGGAGAAAAGCTGGAGATAACAGACACGTACGTTTATCTTGGACAGCAGATATCAAGTGAGGGTCACATTGGTGAAGAAATTAATCGGCGTACAAAACTTGCCTGGAGAGCTTTTGGAAGAAACAGCATAATTTTCAAGAGCAATATGCCATTATGTCTTAAAAGAAAAGTGTTTGATCAGTGCATCCTTCCAGTACTTACGTATGGTGCAGAGACGTGGACCTTAACTAAAAGAGACATACAAAGGCTGCAGACAACTCAAAGAAGCATGGAGAGGTGCATACTTAGTGTTACCAGGAGAGATAAGAAGAGAAACTCGTGGATCTGAAAAATGACAAGAGTGGAAGACATCATGATCTGAGTTAAATCCCTGAAATGGCAATGGGCTGGACATACTGCCAAAAGGACAGACCATCGATGGACAGCCGAAATTTTAGATTGGATTCCAAGGGACAGGAAAAGACCCAGAAGAAGACCACATGGGAGATGGCTGGATGAAATTTGAAAGTATGCGGGAGTGACATGGAGGAGACTGGCACAAGACAGACCGTTGTGGAGGAAACTTGGGGAGACCTTCGTGCAGCAGTGGATTGATAATGGTTGACAATGATGATGAAGATAACGCTAAAATATCGATGACCAGTAAATTTTAACTTTTGGCCCAAAATTGGCGCAGATCTCGTAGAAATGGCGATTTTTTTGCAGAATGGCGCACGGACAACGTTTTGGCGCAATTGGCGCAGGTCTGGCAGCTCTGAATGTAGCATTAAATTTTTTTTCCCCAGAAAAACTTGAAGAACAAACAAAAATTTTTAAGTTGATGAAAATCTGCTTTCTATCTCAGAAAATGAAATCAAATTGCGATTTTCCGTAATTTCAGCGGTGTTTCCGTACTTCCATAACAGCAACCAAAAATCCGTAAAATTATGGAAAATCCGTACTAGTTGGCATCTATGTTTTATACAAAGAAAAAACAATACAAAAGAGAAAATCCAAAACAGTATTTTTTAACTACGCTGTAGAAGCACATGGAGCCTTTTTTTTTTTTGGTGGAAAATCCTGAACTGGAAATTAGTTTGTTGAGTTTCGTCCTGTGCAAGTACTGTTTCAACAAAATGTTTCTCACACTACATGTCTGCAAATATCATGAGAACGTCAAATAGCTTTTATTGGCTTCAAACGAAAATATTTAATTTATTCCTAAAGGATTTCACGAATTCTGCTCCAATGTGGTGTGCAACCAAGACAATGAATCCTGCATGTGTAGTTTATGTGGAATTTGTTCTGGACTTTCAAACTTTAGATTGACTATGAACTTTAAAGATGTGCAATACATTACTGCGGAATGACAGTGGTGGGAAACTAATAATGGGAAATCAGTAAAGGTCGTAAAAAGTGGAACTGTCCAAGATTGTTTTAAGCAGCTTGAAGAACAACTGAAGCATTTTCTACAGCATACTTATGTCAATAGAAAGCAAGCAAAGTCTTTCAAGGAAGAGAAGCACAGTGTTCAGGAAAATGAATCCAAAGCAGTAATTCAAGTTGATTTTTCAGAGAACAACACAACACTAACACAAAGTGAGATTCAGTCGGCCTATTGGTCAAATTATCAGGTAACTCTTTTCACTGTGTGTGCTTGGGAGAAACATGGTATCCATTCACTAGCCATAGTTACCTGTCACATGATAAGTATGCTGTATATACATTTTTGGAGCTAATAACTAAGCAACTTGGAGAAAACTGCCGACAATTTGATGAAATTGTGTTGTTTTCAGGTGGCGCAGGAAGCCAGTTTAAACAAAAGTATTTGTTGTGCACTGTTAAACATTTGGGGAAGAGATTAAGTTGGCAATTTTTTGCTACCAGTCATGGCAAAGGTGCTGTTGATGGTATTGGTGGGGTAGTAAAGCGCATTGTAACAAGTAGCCTACTGGTGAAAGAAGAAGAAGTGAAAAATTCATTTGCAAAAGTAGCAACTGAAAAATGCGACAAAATAAAAACTTTGCATTGTTCTTCAGAAGAAATTGAAAAGAATATTTCCAAATTAGACAAACTCTGGGATCATATTTTATCCATTCCTAATATAAAACAAATTCATTGAGTAAAAGTAGTTGCTGCAAAAATATTATAGCTAAGCCAAAAAAAAAAAAAAAAAAAAAGTAGCTGAATCCAAAGAAGTTTGTATACACAACTTCAAAATGACATCATTATTGGATAAACAGGTATGTGATGCAAATGATTCGAACATCACACTTCTGCCAAGGCTGAACAGTGATTTTCCCAGTGGAAAGTGGGTTTTAGTACAGTATTGTTCCACTACAAAGAAAGCTGATAAGACTTATTTTATAGGTCAGATTATTTCTGTACAACAGGATGAAAGTGTGTTTAACATTAAATTTGTAATGGAAATTCGTGACAAATTCCTTTGGCCACAAAAGGAAGACTGATTTTGTTCAAAAAGATGTTATTACTGTATTGCCAGAACCTCAGATAGACTGCATAGGATATTTAAGCTGTTCTCCTGATTTTTTAGCATCATTCAATGCAAAATAGCTACATATATAAAATATAAAAAAATGAATTAAAAGTCTTTTTTGGAAGAAGTAATTCCATTACCATGGGCATAATTCTGTTACCATCCTATTAAGGTGGAAATGTTTTTTTTTTTTTTAAGCGAGAAAAGCTTTTTATTGAAGACTGGAACATTATAAATAATTGTGGAATAACTTTTTTATGGGTCTTATAGAGGTTATTTTGCATGAAAGTTGTCAAATTTTCGAACTAAAGCCTAATTCGTCATCAGGACTACGTCACTGGAGTAGTTGCTGCCACTCAGTTGGAAGAGTCCAACCGCAATTATTGTTAATTGTGGTACTTCTTCTTCTTGCTATTTCGATCCCTTCTTCTAGTTTCCTCTTTACTAAGTTTGACTGGTGGGCGATAATTTTCACTGAGTTCCAATTTATGGAGTGACCACTTGCTTGTATATGTCTGTCTAGCCCTGTTTTGTTACTAATGTTCCTAATAGCTGCTTGGTGTTCTTTCATTCGGACCTTAATACTTCTCCCTGTTTCTCCAATATAGCTGAGTCCGCAGTTACAGTCGATGCAATAAATTACTCCTTCTTGCAATTGGATGTCCAATTCTTTCTGCTTTAAAGCTGGCAGGAATTTCTTTATTTTGTTATTAAGATCTGGAGCTAGCCTGATATTACATTTTGCTCCGATCCTTTTCAGTTTCTCGAAAAGTCCCTTGTGGTACGTAATTTTGCTGGTGAATTTGAAGTTGGTTTTCTCCTGCTTCTTTTTTGGCACTTGTCTAAATATTTTCTCAACATGCGGGGAGGGGTAATTGTTTTCTGCCAATATTTCCTTTAATTCTTCTTTGTGAAGAGTTTTTGACTATCTGAAGAGACCAGGATTTCAATTTTTTCCAAAAATTGTTTCGCCGTATTCGATTTAATATAATCAGGGTGGAATGAGCAGAAGTCTAACATCTTCCCTGTGTTGGTGGGTTTTCTAAAAAGCTGAGTAAATATTTCCCCCTCTCTTGAGGTCAAGGTTAAATCTAGGAAATTGATGCTATGGTCTTTTTCCTGTTCCAGGGTGTATTGCAAGGTATTCTCTAGTAAGTTAAATTCTGCCAGAATCTGAGAGGGTAGAGATTGGTCCACAGAAGAAGAAGTACCACAATTAACGATAATTGCGGTTGGACTCTTCCAACTGAGTGGCAGCAACTACTCCAGTGACATAGTCCTGATGACGAACTAGGCTTTAGTTCGAAAATTTGACAACAACTTTCATGCAAAATAACCTCTACTTATAGAGGTTAATAACTTTTACGGGTCTTAACCCGTAAAAAAGTTATTCCACAATCACTATGAATAGAAGGGGCCATAAATTCATTTACAATTATAAATAACTCGGTCATAGTTATAGTCAAGGTAAGTTTATAACTTCACAGGAAAATTAGTTTAACCATTTGTCAGCTTTTTTCTTTGTCCACCAGGAGTAATTCCGTTACCAACATTTGAATGCTGCCAGATCACAAATATGTTACTATTTTTTTTTTTTTTGAATGTTAGTTGCCTAGGTTATGATAATTATATTCCTTAAAAAAGATTTGACAAAAAAGGTTTTACAAACATGGATCTTAATAAATAGTGGTAAGATAACTTCTGACTTGTAATTCCGTTACCAAAGAATTGCCCTATCACTTGTAAATAACTATGCGTGAAAACATCAATGTTTTTTTGCCCATCTCTACTCAGATTATAAAGAATATTCTTTTCCAGTTTCAAACATTGATTATCACTTGTAAGTAACCATGCACAAAAACATCAATGTTTTTTTGCCCATCTCTACTCAGATTATAAAGAATATTCTTTTCTAGTTTCAAACATTGATTATCATTTGTAAATAACCATGCACAAAAACAATTTGATGTTCTTTTGCCCATCTCTACTCAGATTGTAAAAAATATTCTTTTCCAGTTTCAAACATTGATCATCACTTATAAATAACCATGAACAGAAACAATTTGATGTTGTTTTGCCCATCTCTACTCAGATTGTAAAAAATATTCTTTTCCAGTTTCAAACATTGATCATCACTTGTAAATAACCATGCACAGAAACAATTTGATGTTGTTTTGCCCATCTCCACTCAGATTATAAAAAATATTCTTTTCCAGTTTCAAACATTGATTATCACTTGTAAATAACCATGCACAAAAACAATTTGATGTTGTTTTGCCCATCTCTACTCAGATTGTAAAAAATATTCTTTTCCAGTTTCAAACATTGATTATCACTTGTAAATAACCATGCACAGAAACAATTTGATGTTGTTTTGCCCATCTCTACTCAGATTGTAAAAAATATTCTTTTCCAGGTTCAAACATTGATTATCACTTGTAAATAACCATGCACAAAAACAATTTGATGTTTTTTTGCCCATCTCTACTCAGATTGTAAAAAATATTCTTTTCCAGTATCAAACATTGATCATCACTTGTAAATAACCATGCACAGAAACAATTTGATGTTGTTTTGCCCATCTCTACTCAGATTGTAAAAAATATTCTTTTCCAATTTCAAACATTGATCATCACTTGTAAATAACCATGCACAAAAACAATTTGATGTTGTTTTGCCCATCTCTAATCAGATTGTAAAAATATTCTTTTCCAGTTTCAAACATTGATCATCACTTGTAAATAACCATGCACAGAAACAATTTGATGTTGTTTTGCCCATCTCTACTCAGATTGTAAAAAATATTCTTTTCCAGTTTTAAACATTGATCATCACTTGTAAATAACCATGCACAGAAACAATTTGATGTTGTTTTGCTCATCTCTACTCAGATTGTAAAAAATATTCTTTTCCAGTTTCAAACATTGATCATCATTTGTAAATAACCATGCACAGAAACAATTTGATGTTGTTTTGCCCATCTCTACTCAGATTGTAAAAAATATTCTTTTCCAGTTTCAAACATTGATCATCACTTGTAAATAACCATGCGCAAAATCATCATTTGTTTTTTTGACCATTTCTACTCAAATTAATTTTTGGTGTACTGGCCAGAATTCCAGGAAAGATATGATGTACATTCAGTGTTCTGATTAGAGATGAGTTCAGGATCAAATTTAGCAGCCCGGGTCTGTTGGGATACAAAGGCCTACGACCCGAGCCCAGCACACTTTCTTTGATTACGCGTGTTTGCTAAGCCCTGGTCCGCCCGCGCCTCGTTTCTGAGAAAATTTTGCTTAACAAGGCTTGCATTATGCACAGGCCAAAGCTATGGCCCAATCAAGGATTCATTTAAAAAGTTTACTTCGGTTAATCCATTTCATAATATTAATATGCTCTTCGAAACACTATGCGTAAAAGTAAATGTTCTAAAATGTGGTCTAGAAAATAAATAAATAATCGATGCATGTGTCGTTCGACTTTACCAGGGGAATCGGTGATTTTGCCAAAAACTGAAGATAAGAAAATCTTTTAGAAACACAAAATATTCCTTTAGTTATTTCTTTTGGAATTGTAAATTTACTTTTATTTTGAATAAGTTGCATTACAAAATGTACAACTCTTTACAGACAGTTGCACATGTTTTAAATTTTTTTTTTTTTTTTCTGATTGGAGGTTTAACGACCACCGTGAGCAACTCATTGGGCTATAAGCAGTCGCCCGTCCCTAATTTAGGGTCACTGGTTCCAGGGAAGGGAGAGAGCCAGTGCCGTAAGACAAACACAACGTCCATGCCTGACCGGGATTCGAACCCGGACCCCTTTCGGACGAATGATCAGAGGCCAACGCCTTAGACCACTGCGCCACCGGAGCGGCGTTTTAAATTTTGACTGTAGAATGCTAAACTTTGCAATATAATTTACTTATATGCTAACTGGTAAAGATAGTTTACAGTGATGTAGTAGAGTGTAAAAAAAAAGCATGTAAGAAAATTTCCTAAAGAAAAAACAACAACAAAAAACAAAGCAAAACATATGAGCATTCCAGACCAGATTATTCTGCATTTTGTAACATTAGCAAAGCTTTGCACTTACTAGTGTAATAACCACAATATTATTCTAGGTGTGTGTGGTTTCCAGCAAGTTCCTCATGAAAACTGCTTAGCGTTTAAGCCTCTCAAAACTCCTAAAAAAAAAAAGAATCACATCTAATGTTTCAGCGCTTAGCCTTGATCTTCCTTCCTCTGAAACTTGACCTGCTGCACTAAACACTCTCTCGCTTGCAGAACTACTGGCTGTTATACGTAGTACATGTCTGGCAATGGCAGCTAGCTTAGAAAATGAAGAATTTTTCCATGACAGTAACAAATCCACAGCTTCAAGATGTGTTTCGCCTATGCACAATTCCACATAATTAAAAATTTCATCTGGATCAGGATCATGAATTTCAAACTCATCTTCCAAATCTTCAAATAAACCTGCTGATTTTTTTCCGGAAAGAAAATCAGAAAAATGAAAAAAAAAAAAAAAAAATTATTGCTGAAGAAATCAAGCTACAGATTATCTAGAAGTGGCACCCGGCCGTGCACTTAACACTAGAAATTCTTTAATTTTTGGTAACCAGTTTATAACAATAATATCCAGGGAATTATTTTTTAATTAGATTTTTGTGAAGGTAATTTATAAACAATGAAATCGGATATATATAAAGAGTTCAGTAATGAAATTTAACATGTGTAAGGCCAAGCCCAGGCTCAGATTTTTTGGCTCTTTATGAATCCTGAGCTTCCCGAGGCCGTTCTGGGCCCGGTTTCCGTAGACAACCCTGGGCCTTAGCTCATCACTAGTTCGGATTACCCAACGGTCCGCTGGCCTGTAAAACGTCCGCCGGACCACTGAACTATTGATTTTACTGGCTAGTAAGTTTTTTTTTTTTTTCCTAATTTGTCACAAGTTAAGAAATGAATTTCTATTTCTTTTACCTTGCTGTACAGTTTTCTTTTTAAGTGGCAAACTAATGAAAGGTTCATGCAATGCAATTGGATGACAGTTATTTTCTTTTTCCCTGGAGTGGAAAAACTGCAAATACAGAAAGGCAGTTTCCCAACCCTTGTCTTGTGACTGCAACTGCCACTTTTGGTTACCTCCGTCCCCGTGATTCTCAATGAGCAGAAGTAAGCACAATAAATTTCCTGCTCTTCCTTGAATTTTCCCACCATAGTGAAGGCAGCAGATACTGACACCAGAATTTGTTTCTGCCCCAAGAAACACTAACGGAAGATGCCAATTGGATGCGTGAAGGTAATTTTTGTAAAAGAGCAATTTACAAGAGACAGTCATATGAAAAGCAGTGGACAAAGAGTGGAATGAAATACCACTACCAATTTTAAGAAATGCCCTGTTATCTTGGAATTCTAGATGTAGATTCATTCCAGAGAAAAAGCCATCATTTAAGAAAAAAATAATTTTATTTTAAACATTGTGTTGCTGGAAAAATGTTCTAAAAATGTGTGAACATCCTCTGATAATTGCTCTCATCTTTAGTGCAGTTACATATTATTAGACATAGTGCTATTCTTTTTTTAATTTCTCCAAATCTGTATCATTGTATATGCAACTTAAATAAGTCCCATTTCTGTTTTGCAGCTTCAGAGTTGGAGTCATTGACAGACTGCGTTTGCATTGGTATGGTGTATGGTCTCATCGGAAAGTTCACCATCCATTCTGGTAAGTTGCATTGCATGACTTGACAGGGCTTAAAATTCAAATTTGAAATGGGAGTCTCCCCACCTGTGTTTCGTAAATGGAGGGGATTGAAAATTTTTGGTGGGGAGTTTTCAATATGTGACTTAATAATGCTAAAAGACTGGGAAAACAGTAGTAATTTTTCAATGTAAGCTGTGCTTGTTTTTTAAAACAAACAGGTTAATTAGATCAAAAAATTTACTACATTCAATCTCATACAAATTACCATGATTTATTTTACAAAAACAGAGTTGTTTGTTTTGTAGTCCATTGATATCCTAAAATTTGCCCCTAAATTATTTGTGTCTTTCATCCCTTGCCACTGTTAGAATGCTTTGATCAGCTGTTTTTTTTTTTTTTTTTTTTTTTTTTTTACGAGGGTTTATCTGGCCCAATTTCAGAAATATGTATTTTTTGTTACCTAATGAATTCATCTCTAAATTTTGACTTAATTCTGTTTTGTGTGCTAAAGCTATTTTCACATGGTTCATTTGTTAAACACAACACAAGGCTGTCTTGCAAAATAAACTTTGACACTAATGGAAATGGATGCAGATGGTTGCTTATGAAACTCATACAAAATTTTATTAACTGGAAAATATACTCTACATTTACAATGATGTTTGAATAGTGAATATTCCTTTAACTGAATCTTCATTAATTCTTGAAAAAAAGGAAAAGAAAAAAGTTGTGGGTTTTACTCGGGAATAAAAGGAAATTACTTAGTCTAATTTTTTGGGTAGCACCCCTACTCTTCCTCAGGACTACAGCTACACTATCTACCAACAAGTAATTAGACACCAGTGATAGCAAAGGAAAACAAAGTTTATTCACCTTCAATAGTTGCTGGAGCCTCCACGAGCGGCGATTACAGCTGCAACCCTCCGGGTCATACTCTCAACCAGGCGTTGTACGACGGCTAGCGGTATTTTCTTCCACTCGGCTTGGAGAAGACAGGTCAGTTCCTTCACCGATTTCGGACGGTGGGGGCACCCCTTAAGTCGACGCTCCAACTCGTCGAGTCTACCAGGAATTGTGCGGTCAGCAGCGGTCACCATACCAAGCCATGGTGGACCTCGCAACATGACAGGTGGCATTGTCATCCTGAAAGTAACATGGGTCCACCCCGTAAAACTGCCACAACATAGGAAGCGCATGGTCATCCAAAATGGTGCAGTAGGTCTCGGCGTTGAGTCTACCAGGAATTGCGACCAAGGGTCCCGTGCCAAACCAGGAGAAACACCCCCATAGCATAATTCCACCGCCGCCGAACTTCACAGTTGGCACAACACATTCCGGCAGGAGGCGTTCTCCAGGCGGACTCCAAACCCAGACCCTGCCATCCGAACGGTAGAGGGTGAACCTTGATTCGTCGCTCCAGAGAACCTGTTTCCACCGTTCAACACTCCACTGTCGATGTTCTTTGCACCACGTTACCCGAGCAGCACTATTGGACTTGGTGATCAAAGGCTTGTGGGTCCATGATAACCGAGCAGATGGGCTTCCTTACGGATGGTATTCATCGAAAGAACACTCCCGGATGCTTGTTGAAACTCCTCGCTGATGTGGCCCATCGATTTGGTGCGGTTCTTTTGAATTTCTCTGGCCAGCACCCGTCGGTCTCTAACTCCCAGTTTTGTGGGTCTGCCGGGTCGGGGCACATTCCGACAGTCACCTCTCATCTTCCACTTGCCAATCATGTAGGCCACTGTCAATTTTGGGTACTTCAACTCGCTGGATGTGTCACGCATGGATCGGCCATTGCTGTGATACCCGACGATTACACCTTTCTTGAAATCAGAGAGCTCCGAACTGCGTGGCATCTTGCATGCGACTGGTTGCATTGTTGTTTAACGGCGGCGGCCGTGACGTGTATCAGGACCGCAGATATCGTCGATTGAATCAGAGAAAAATTGACAAAATATTCATTGGTTATTAGTATTGTCACATTAATCTTTAACTCCTCTATGGACACTTGTTTTACTCTATTATAAACTTGGCCGAGAATAAATATCTCGTGGAGAGGTGTGCTTCTGGAAGCAAACTTCAGTTCAAAGAATATGTTTCAGATGTTTCTCATCATCACTTTGTTCTGTACAATTCTACACTGCTAGACAATTGCTAAGGACGGATCATAAACGGCTATATAGCGCATAAAAAAGTAAGTGTGGTTGGATGCCAAGTGAAATAAAATAATGTCAGAATGCCAGGACATTACAAGAAAGACAATTTATTGTGCTCTGAAATCCAGAAGGCTTTTGGAACGTGTTCAAGGGACAAACAGGCCACTTTGTGCAGAATACGTAAACGTGAAAAAAATGCAATTACCGTCCGCAGGCGTTCCGGCTTAAGATGTCAATACGGGATATGGCCACCATGGAGGGCGATGCAAGATTCCACACGTCGTGTCATGCTTTGCACAACATTATCAAGCAGCTGTTGGGGTAATTTATCCCATTCCTCTGTCAGTGCACGGAGGAGGGTGTCCTTGTTTATTGGAGGGCATTGGCGACCAGCAAGACTCCTCCCCAAAGCATCCCACACATTTTCAATGGGATTCAGATCTGGAGAACGTGCTGGCCATACGAGGCGTTCAATATCCTCGCTCTCAAGACACTCCTGGACAGCGACTGTTCGATGACATGTTGCGTTGTCGTCCATGATAATGAATCTATCACCGACAGCACCACGGAACATGCGAACATGAGGTAGCAGAACATCATTAATGTATCGTTGGCCAGTCATAGTCCCAGTTGGAAGCACATAGAGGGACGTACGGCCATTGATCATGATGCCAGCCCATACCATGACACTACATGTCGGATATCGGTCCCTTTCCTGTATGTTTGCTGGACAATATGCAGTACCACTATCACCCCAGATCAGTTGTCGTCGACAATCAGACGATAGACTGTATCTACTCTCATCTGAGAAGAGGACAGCAGACCAGTCATTATCAGTCCAATTGCGATGTTGATGGCACCATTGCAAACGGGCGGTACGGTGACGTCTGGACAATGGGAGGCACACAACAGGACGGCGGGCGTATAGTCCTCCTTCATGCAAACGTCTGGCGACAGTTTTTCGGGAGATCCGCTTGCCAGTAGCAGCCATAAACTGATTTGCTACCTCACTAGCTGTGCTGCGCCGGTGTCTTTTTGTTGATAGCACTATGTACCGATCTTCTGCAGGTGTTGTACTGCGAACACGACCTCCCCCGTGACGTTTGCTACACTCTCCATTTGTTTGAAATGGTTTCCAAAGCCTTGAAACAACACTGTGGCTGACGTCGAACTCCCTGGCAACATCTGTTATTTTTCGCCCTTCTTCAATCTTGTCAATAATACGGCCACGCGTAAAATCACCTAGGTGATGTCGGGAAGACATACTGAAAATTGCAAGTTCGTCAATTGATTCTTTCCCTTTCAACTTTGCGTTTGAACAACAACGGTCAGTACGCGTCAAATCCTTTATATCTCTTATCAGCGCTATGACGTCACGAACAAGTTCGGCAATCCAAAACAACACGTCTTACTGTATCCCGCACTTATGCTAATTTCCACATTTTCCTGCCTTCCATTTTATGGTTGCTATCATTGCTATTGTCGTCCGTCCTTAGCAATTGTCCGGTAGTGTAATTCTTCAGTAATTGTGAAAGGTCCACCCCAGTTTTTGCATTTGTGAAGGAGGACATTTCCACTCTCCACTGCTTTCTGACCACTTTCGATGGACTTTTGTAGCTTTTCTGTTGTTAAAACATCTTGTTTAGCCACTCATTTCTTTTCTCACCTGTCTAACAGTAGCACGGTTTTTTGTGTGGTTTTCATTATGGACGTAACTTCTGACTTGTATAATGTCATATCATCCCTAATACCTTTAGCAGTGAACTTTCTGTTGGAGCATAAAGCAGATCATCGTGATAATTTATCAAACTTGGCTAAATCCCATTCACGGTTCAGATTATTTGTTGGTAGGCCAATGAGCTGATCCGGGTTTAGCGCATGAAGTTCTGTGGCTCTGGCCGTTAAAGGTGTAGTATTAGTAGATGGTAGAGTAAATTTGTATTCACGATCTCTCTGTAGTGCTAAATCTGCACTTGCTTGTTTACATAACTGATATACCAACACGAACTCTGCTTGTGTCTCTGGTTTAAATGAATATTCAACTTCAAAATTGTCATCAGTGTTGAGGGAATGATTTTTCAAATCTTCATATAGTCGTGGAAGAAAATTCCACTTAGTAGTTCTAATTCTGACTATTATATAGCTCTAATTATTGTACTATTCTCTTTTACGTGCGATATTTCAAACTGGCAAAAAAAAGAAGCCAAAATTGCTTTAGTGCAATTCTGCTTGGAAAACCGGACATTCCCAAAGTTCGATGAAATTAAAATGCTAAAAAAGAATAAAAAATCGGAAAGGCAAATGAGGAGGGAAGAAGCAATATTAATCTACAAAAATAAAGCAAGGGTATGTAACCAGAACGACCCTAGCACATTATCGGGCCTGTGGAAAGAACTAATAAGACAAGAAAAACAACAAAAGAAAAACAGGCAAAAAAAAAAATACAAGAAAACCAGGATAGGAGAAGAAAATTTAAAAAAAAAAAATTAAAAAAAGTGTTCTTAACGAAACATAGATGGCGCCAGCCGGGCTTGATAACGAAATATATCCAGGAAAGTTTTTCCGACGAATGGCAACAAGGAGTATCGGACTCCATTAGCGCGAAGTTAACCACGAACATCGGTGGTAAAGTCGCCACACTCCTGAAGATGCCCAGAGTATGGGCGAAAATTTCTAGTATAAAGAACGGTAAAAATTGATGTTTGAGTCCTAA
Organism: Macrothele yani; assembly: GCA_039090855.1. Lineage (NCBI taxonomy): Eukaryota > Metazoa > Arthropoda > Arachnida > Araneae > Macrothelidae > Macrothele > Macrothele yani. The sequence goes on from CM077034.1 coordinate 3,855,557, forward strand.
GGCAAAGATCCAATGAGTATACCCAGCGAAAAGGGTGAGAAGTAAAGCCAGTCATCGCATACAACGGACTTTAGGACAATAACATCAACAAAGGACCGGAAAACACGTGCGTGAAATGTTCCCGTCGCTAGAAAGGAATGCCAAGGTAAGCATTATCTGCTAGTTTTTTGTACAAGTCGTGGAAGAATTTTTAGTGTCATTTTGTGACGAACGCTGAACCATATTTAAGAAAGGCATTGTTACTTTGTATGTGTAATGTCCAAGAACTTTCAGTCCCATTATGATATGATCGCAGTCAATGTATATCTGACGTGCTTGCACTAATTGATTGTTACATTTTGTATTATGCAAGAAGTTGCGGTAATCGTCAAGGTGATGTATGATGCATGCAGCAGTATACCCCCAAAGTCCAAAACGCCTTTCTTTGTATTGAGAGTGTTTGTTTGTTCGACCTGAATGTGCAAACTGTTTCTCAAATGTTTTCCATTGTGAAGATTTATGACCATCGTTTGATACTAATTTAGTCAAGGCCTCAAGTGCTGCTGGAACAATGCATTTCGTCTGGAGCAAAAATGATTTCAGAGCAGGCACTCTCGCAGTGATAGCCTCTCGCAGTCCCAATTTATTTTCACAATGTCGAAGGACTAGTAAATTACCTTTGTCAAACACTTCACAAGTATGAGAAACACACAGAAGATGTAATGGAATGTAGGTAGAGAAGAGCGTCATCGCAACCAGAGTTCACCGAAAAAATAATTTGAAGGAGTATTACTCCTTTGGAAAAATTTAGGGAGTAATTTTTTAAAGTAAGGAGTATTTTAGAAAAATTAAAGAGTAAAATAAAAAAAAAGTTGTGAAAACACTGGGAAATTATCAAAAAAAACCCCTGTTTTTTTTTTCATATTAAAAAATATTTCACTACTACTGAATGCATTTGAATGTTTTGCTTCTTTTTTTAGTTAAAAAAAATATAATACATAAATAACGTAAACACTACAAGCGCATGGAAAGTAATCCCTGGAAATTCTTTGTACCATTTTGGTAAAGAACAAGAATGAATTTCCAACTTTGACGTCGATGTAACACAACGCATTCTTCATTTTCTAATGAAGTGTCCATGTTTGTTGGCTGCTTTCGTATTTCCACCGCTAGTTTTTTTCAGATTTCATTGTTTCCTTCCTCTGCGTTTTGTTTCTTTTCTACACCATTGGACCGAGTCTAGCCGAAAAAAAAAAAAAAGACGTTAAAGTACGCTGTTTTGACACATCATTCGATACTACAGTGTCTGATAAAGCTGTTTCAATCCCTACAAATCACGACCACGTACCACCGTCATGACGAAGTACAAATCACGACCACAAGGCGCTCCGGAATTGCGATTGCGAAAGCGTACTTCACTCATCTGATCCAGCACGAGCTGTAGCAGCAACGACAGGAATTTTGCGATGCGATTGCGCTTCCGATGAGCCGATGACGTCAAGGTAAGGAACGATGTCTCCCTGACGTCACGCCCTGACTGGCTGGCGGATCACGCCGCCGTAGCTCCGGTCGTGCCAAGCAAACCACGACCAGGTATGGATCATCTACAACATGAGATCTGGCTAGAGGTAACAAAGGATACCACTGATGGTCGTCTACAACGTGAGATCTGGCCCCTGGTAACAAAGGATACCACTGATGGTCATCTACGATGTGAGATCTGGCCCGAGGTAACAATGGATACCACTGATGGTCGTCTACGATGTGAGATCTGGCCCGAGGTAACAAATGATACCACTGATGGTCGTCTACGATGTGAGATCTGGCCCGAGGTAACAAAGGATACCACTGATGGTCGTCTACAACGTGAGATCTGGCCCGAGGTAACAATGGATACCACTGATGGTCGTCTACGACGTGAGATCTGGCCCGAGGTAACAAATGATACCACTGATGGTCGTCTACGACGTGAGATCTGGCCCGAGGTAACAAAGGATACCACTGATGGTCGTCTACAACGTGAGATCTGGCCCTAGGTAACAAAGGATACCACTGATCATATGTTTGAAATACAAAATTTGAATAAAAAGTTGAAAATAAAAATTTTTCAGCTTAAAATTTTTGATTCGTATTTTTACGCGTCGGCAAAATTTCGATGCGTCCTAGATTCGTGATTACGCATTTTGTCGAACTCTGATCGCAACACTATCTTCTATATGAAGGTTCTTGGATACAAATCGGTCATCAATGCAGTAATACTTCCCATAAATCCTTAGAAGTTGTGTTTCCAGCAATGGCTAAATGACTGAACTGCTCCACAAGAAGTGATGAGATATTCTCACGATTTTCGACAGCAAGTGACAGAGATCTCAAACGGTAAGTTCCACTAGAGCTTAGATTGACAATAATAGAAGTCCATTCACCCCGCATCCGTTGTCGAGTTGTGGTATTATAGTGGACAGTTATTTTATCATCTGGAGTTGTGTCTAAGATAGCCAAAGCACATTTGTGTTCTTCAATTGCTAGCAAATGCTTCATTCTATCAATAACTGTTGCTGATGGTAACACACACTTATAACTATTGTACTCTTGAGCTGTTCTTGGTCTTTTATTTACACCTGGTAAGGGTTCTACATAACCAGGTGCCTTTTGAACTGACAAATAGAATGTTTCATTAAAAAATGTGCTTGCTATGGATTTGAAGGCTTTTCGTGCCTGTTCAATTGTAATTCCTGCTCGACTACTGCATACCGCAAGAGAATTCTTAACCTTTGGGTCGAAATTTCTAACTTTTCTGATAGGTGTTGGCACTTTGGAATTTTCTGGATCTGACTGTGTTTCAGCATTGGTCATAACTTTTGTAGCACGAACAAATCCAGACCTGTGTTTAGCTTGAAACTGGGTATACTGCTCCCCAGGTATTGCCATCAAGGAACTCCATTTCATCTTCAAACAATTCACTCGTTCCAGTATTTTCAGCAGACGCAGTTGCATCTTCAAATTCAATATCAATTTGATTGCTTAATGAAGCATGCCGAAGTCCTTTTTTTTACATTACGTTACATATCGCTCAGCTGTTCTCTGATGATATTCAGAGGTTAGCTCCACAAAGAAATGCAAATTACCAGATAATTTTTACTTACTGTTGCCGTATCAAACTTCTCCATTTACAGCGATCTTGACATACAACTCGGGCTTCACTCACATCCATCACACGCCGTACACAAGATCTTCTATACTTCATACTCATAATCTTTTTCTCATGCAGACACTCCTGAATCTGATCCTCCCATGACTTCCTTGGCCTTTCTCTACCTTTCCTTCCTGCCACTTGGGCTGAAAAGATTTTCTTAGTAAGCATTTCATCACTCATTCTTTCAACATGGCCAAACCACCGAAGCATATTGGTCTCCACCTTGCTAACAAGATTTTGCTTCACATCACACAACTGCAATACATCTTCATTCCTCACACAATCAGATCGTGTCTTGCCACAAACCCCACGTAAGTAATGCATTTCTCCAGCACACAAACGACTCCTATGTTTCTTCTGCAGTACCCAGGTTTCACCGCCATACATCAGAGTAGGAACAATTACAGTTTCATACACAGCCATGCGGGACTCTCTAGAGAACCCATCATTCCTGTGAAAACCTCCCAGAGCAGCTATGACTTTCTATAAAGAATTCACTCGCCTACTAATTTCACCATCCAACTTGTTCTCTCTGTCAAACATGCTTCCTAAATACACAAACTCACTCACCTGGTCAATCACAGTGCCATTTATACTTACATTACATTCAGTGCTACCAGTTCCTCTCTCAAACACCATAACTTTGGTTTTTCCCTCATTTATACTCAGTTTGAATTTCATGCAAACTTCGTGCATCCGAGTCAACATACTCTGCAACTCACTTTTGCTCTCTGCCAACAGGACAGTGTCATCGGCATACAGCAATCTGCACACATGGATATCACCAAGACATAAACCACTATTATCTATTTTGGCATCACACATGCACACGTCCATAAATATATTAAACAGCCATGGTGACATTACACAACCTTGTCTAACTCCTGCACCAATGGAAAACCATTTTGATAAAATACCATTCACTCGTACACAAGCTCTACTACCAGCATACATGGCTTTTACACTATTAAGGTGATTCCCAGTAACACCATATTCATTCAATACCTTCCACAAAAGTGTCCTATTGATTCGGTCGTAAGCTTTCTCTAAATCTATGAAGGCAGTAAAAACTTTCTTCCCAACAGCCAGATACTTTTCAATCATCATGCGTAATGCAAAAATCTGGTTAGTGCAGCCTTTACCAGGCATAAAACCACTCTGAACATCCCACACTTTCAATGATGTAAGACCCCGTACTTTTCCAATAACAACCTTACCAAACACTTTCCCTGGCACACTCAGTAGGCTAATACCACGAAAGTTCTTGCATTCAGTCTGAACACCTTTTCCTTTATACAAGGGAACAATAATAGCATCCTACCATTCCTAACTCCCAGCACAATTGGCAAATTTCAAACAAATATAATATCAAAGGTATTGTTTGCCTAATATTGAAAAGTATTTTGCACGTCGTTGCTCCGTGAGGCACGTGCTCTTTCCCCGAGAGGTCTAATTATGTTACAGGTTTTTGTTAGTTGAATATTTCTAATTTTTAGTGAAACAGTCACTCAATAGCACAATCAAAACTTTAGAATTTGTCTATTAATTAAGACAGTTGCATTAGAAAAGCTACTCATTGGGTCGGGAGATACAGCTCACACAAAAGCTCTTCGTCTACGATATCACGGCGAGCGCTTTCTGTGCTCCGTGAGCACCATCATCAGGCCATCGACTATCTACACGAGGGTTCCTTGCATGTGTGTAGCCGCAGGAGTTGCATGTAGGGAAACGGAGGGAGGGTTGCGGCCTGTATAGCATGTCAGGTGAATCTCCTCAGGTGCCGCCATCTATTGAATGAGTTGGTAGGTATGTCAATCGTAAGTACAATTCTTTTTTTTCTCCATTTGTAATATAGATATATTGAATTGTTAGAATCTATTTATATAAGCAGATGTATTATTACCAAAAATAAGTACAATTCTTTTTTTTTTCTCCATTTGTAATATAGATATGTTGAATTGTTAGTATCTATTTATATAAGCAGATGTATTATTACCAAAAATAAGTACAATTCTTTTTTTTTCTCCATTTGTAATATAGATATATTGAATTGTTAGAATCTATTTATATAAGCAGATGTATTATTACCAAAAATAAGTACAATTCTTTTTTTTTTCTCCATTTGTAATATAGATATGTTGAATTGTTAGTATCTATTTATATAAGCAGATGTATTATTACCAAAAATAAGTACAATTCTTTTTTTTTTCTCCATTTGTAATATAGATATATTGAATTGTTAGTATCTATTTATATAAGCAGATGTATTATTACCAAAAATAAGTACAATTCTTTTTTTTTTCTCCATTTGTAATATAGATATATTGAATTGTTAGTATCTATTTATATAAGCAGATGTATTATTACCAAAAATAAGTACAATTCTTTTTTTTTCTCCATTTGTAATATAGATATATTGAATTGTTAGTATCTATTTATATAAGCAGATGTATTATTACCAAAAATAAGTACAATTCTTTTTTTTTCTCCCATTTGTAATATAGATATATTGAATTGTTAGTATCTATTTATGTAAGCAGATGTATTATTACCAAAAATAAGTACAATTCTTTTTTTTTCTCCATTTGTAATATAGATATATTGAATTGTTAGTATCTATTTATGTAAGCAGATGTATTATTACCAAAAATAAGTACAATTCTTTTTTTTCTCCATTTGTAATATAGATATATTGAATTGTTAGTATCTATTTATGTAAGCAGATGTATTATTACCAAAAATAAGTACAATTCTTTTTTTTTCTCCATTTGTAATATAGATATATTGAATTGTTAGTATCTATTTATATAAGCAGATGTATTATTACCAAAAATAAGTACAATTCTTTTTTTTCTCCATTTGTAATATAGATATATTGAATTGTTAGTATCTATTTATATAAGCAGATGTATTATTACCAAAAATAAGTACAATTCTTTTTTTTCTCCATTTGTAATATAGATATATTGAATTGTTAGTATCTATTTATGTAAGCAGATGTATTATTACCAAAAATAAGTACAATTCTTTTTTTTTCTCCATTTGTAATATAGATATATTGAATTGTTAGTATCTATTTATATAAGCAGATGTATTATTACCAAAAATAAGTACAATTCTTTTTTTTCTCCATTTGTAATATAGATATATTGAATTGTTAGTATCTATTTATATAAGCAGATGTATTATTACCAAAAATAAGTACAATTCTTTTTTTTCTCCATTTGTAATATAGATATATTGAATTGTTAGTATCTATTTATATAAGCAGATGTATTATTACCAAAAATAAGTACAATTCTTTTTTTTTCTCCATTTGTAATATAGATATATTGAATTGTTAGTATCTATTTATGTAAGCAGATGTATTATTACCAAAAATAAGTACAATTCTTTTTTTTTCTCCATTTGTAATATAGATATATTGAATTGTTAGTATCTATTTATATAAGCAGATGTATTATTACCAAAAATAAGTACAATTCTTTTTTTTTTCTCCATTTGTAATATAGATATATTGAATTGTTAGTATCTATTTATATAAGCAGATGTATTATTACCAAAAATAAGTACAATTCTTTTTTTTTCTCCATTTGTAATATAGATATATTGAATTGTTAGTATCTATTTATATAAGCAGATGTATTATTACCAAAAATAAGTACAATTCTTTTTTTTTCTCCATTTGTAATATAGATATATTGAATTGTTAGTATCTATTTATATAAGCAGATGTATTATTACCAAAAATAAGTACAATTCTTTTTTTTCTCCATTTGTAATATAGATATATTGAATTGTTAGTATCTATTTATGTAAGCAGATGTATTATTACCAAAAATAAGTACAATTCTTTTTTTTCTCCATTTGTAATATAGATATATTGAATTGTTAGTATCTATTTATATAAGCAGATGTATTATTACCAAAAATAAGTACAATTCTTTTTTTTCTCCATTTGTAATATAGATATATTGAATTGTTAGTATCTATTTATATAAGCAGATGTATTATTACCAAAAATAAGTACAATTCTTTTTTTTCTCCATTTGTAATATAGATATATTGAATTGTTAGTATCTATTTATATAAGCAGATGTATTATTACCAAAAATAAGTACAATTCTTTTTTTTTTTTCTCCATTTGTAATATAGATATATTGAATTGTTAGTATCTATTTATATAAGCAGATGTATTATTACCAAAAATAAGTACAATTCTTTTTTTTCTCCATTTGTAATATAGATATATTGAATTGTTAGTATCTATTTATATAAGCAGATGTATTATTACCAAAAATAAGTACAATTCTTTTTTTCTCCATTTGTAATATAGATATATTGAATTGTTAGTATCTATTTATATAAGCAGATGTATTATTACCAAAAATAAGTACAATTCCTTTTTTTTTTCTCCATTTGTAATATAGATATATTGAATTGTTAGTATCTATTTATATAAGCAGATGTATTATTACCAAAAATAAGTACAATTCTTTTTTTTTCTCCATTTGTAATATAGATATATTGAATTGTTAGTATCTATTTATATAAGCAGATGTATTATTACCAAAAATAAGTACAATTCTTTTTTTTTTCTCCATTTGTAATATAGATATATTGAATTGTTAGTATCTATTTATATAAGCAGATGTATTATTACCAAAAATAAGTACAATTCTTTTTTTTTCTCCATTTGTAATATAGATATATTGAATTGTTAGTATCTATTTATATAAGCAGATGTATTATTACCAAAAATAAGTACAATTCTTTTTTTTTCTCCATTTGTAATATAGATATATTGAATTGTTAGTATCTATTTATATAAGCAGATGTATTATTACCAAAAATAAGTACAATTCTTTTTTTTTCTCCATTTGTAATATAGATATATTGAATTGTTAGTATCTATTTATATAAGCAGATGTATTATTACCAAAAATAAGTACAATTCTTTTTTTTTCTCCATTTGTAATATAGATATATTGAATTGTTAGTATCTATTTATATAAGCAGATGTATTATTACCAAAAATAAGTACAATTCTTTTTTTTTCTCCATTTGTAATATAGATATATTGAATTGTTAGTATCTATTTATATAAGCAGATGTATTATTACCAAAAATAAGTACAATTCTTTTTTTTCTCCATTTGTAATATAGATATATTGAATTGTTAGTATCTATTTATATAAGCAGATGTATTATTACCAAAAATAAGTACAATTCTTTTTTTTCTCCATTTGTAATATAGATATATTGAATTGTTAGTATCTATTTATATAAGCAGATGTATTATTACCAAAAATAAGTACAATTCTTTTTTTTTCTCCATTTGTAATATAGATATATTGAATTGTTAGTATCTATTTATATAAGCAGATGTATTATTACCAAAAATAAGTACAATTCTTTTTTTTTCTCCATTTGTAATATAGATATGTTGAATTGTTAGTATCTATTTATATAAGCAGATGTATTATTACCAAAAATAAGTACAATTCTTTTTTTTTCTCCATTTGTAATATAGATATATTGAATTGTTAGTATCTATTTATATAAGCAGATGTATTATTACCAAAAATAAGTACAATTCTTTTTTTTTTCTCCATTTGTAATATAGATATATTGAATTGTTAGTATCTATTTATATAAGCAGATGTATTATTACCAAAAATAAGTACAATTCTTTTTTTCTCCATTTGTAATATAGATATATTGAATTGTTAGTATCTATTTATATAAGCAGATGTATTATTACCAAAAATAAGTACAATTCTTTTTTTTTTCTCCATTTGTAATATAGATATATTGAATTGTTAGTATCTATTTATATAAGCAGATGTATTATTACCAAAAATAAGTACAATTCCTTTTTTTTTTCTCCATTTGTAATATAGATATATTGAATTGTTAGTATCTATTTATATAAGCAGATGTATTATTACCAAAAATAAGTACAATTCTTTTTTTTTTTCTCCATTTGTAATATAGATATATTGAATTGTTAGTATCTATTTATATAAGCAGATGTATTATTACCAAAAATAAGTACAATTCTTTTTTTTTCTCCATTTGTAATATAGATATATTGAATTGTTAGTATCTATTTATATAAGCAGATGTATTATTACCAAAAATAAGTACAATTCTTTTTTTTTCTCCATTTGTAATATAGATATGTTGAATTGTTAGTATCTATTTATATAAGCAGATGTATTATTACCAAAAATAAGTACAATTCTTTTTTTTTTCTCCATTTGTAATATAGATATATTGAATTGTTAGTATCTATTTATATAAGCAGATGTATTATTACCAAAAATAAGTACAATTCTTTTTTTTTTCTCCATTTGTAATATAGATATATTGAATTGTTAGTATCTATTTATATAAGCAGATGTATTATTACCAAAAATAAGTACAATTCTTTTTTTTTTCTCCATTTGTAATATAGATATATTGAATTGTTAGTATCTATTTATATAAGCAGATGTATTATTACCAAAAATAAGTACAATTCTTTTTTTTTCTCCATTTGTAATATAGATATATTGAATTGTTAGTATCTATTTATATAAGCAGATGTATTATTACCAAAAATAAGTACAATTCTTTTTTTTTCTCCATTTGTAATATAGATATATTGAATTGTTAGTATCTATTTATATAAGCAGATGTATTATTACCAAAAATAAGTACAATTCTTTTTTTTTTCTCCATTTGTAATATAGATATATTGAATTGTTAGTATCTATTTATATAAGCAGATGTATTATTACCAAAAATAAGTACAATTCTTTTTTTTTCTCCATTTGTAATATAGATATATTGAATTGTTAGTATCTATTTATATAAGCAGATGTATTATTACCAAAAATAAGTACAATTCTTTTTTTTCTCCATTTGTAATATAGATATATTGAATTGTTAGTATCTATTTATATAAGCAGATGTATTATTACCAAAAATAAGTACAATTCTTTTTTTTCTCCATTTGTAATATAGATATATTGAATTGTTAGTATCTATTTATATAAGCAGATGTATTATTACCAAAAATAAGTACAATTCTTTTTTTTTCTCCATTTGTAATATAGATATATTGAATTGTTAGTATCTATTTATATAAGCAGATGTATTATTACCAAAAATAAGTACAATTCTTTTTTTTTCTCCATTTGTAATATAGATATATTGAATTGTTAGTATCTATTTATATAAGCAGATGTATTATTACCAAAAATAAGTACAATTCTTTTTTTTTCTCCATTTGTAATATAGATATATTGAATTGTTAGTATCTATTTATATAAGCAGATGTATTATTACCAAAAATAAGTACAATTCTTTTTTTTTCTCCATTTGTAATATAGATATATTGAATTGTTAGTATCTATTTATATAAGCAGATGTATTATTACCAAAAATAAGTACAATTCTTTTTTTTTTTTCCATTTGTAATATAGATATATTGAATTGTTAGTATGTATTTATATAAGCAGATGTATTATTACCAAAAATAAGTACAATTCCTTTTTTTTTTCTCCATTTGTAATATACATATATTGAATTGTTAGTATCTATTTATATAAACAGATGTATTATTACCAAAAATAAGTACAATTCTTTTTTTTTTTCTCCATTTGTAATATATATTGAATTGTTAGTATGTATTTATATAAGCAGATGTATTATTACCAAAAATAAGTACAATTCTTTTTTTTCTCCATTTGTAATATAGATATGTTGAATTGTTAGTATCTATTTATATAAGCAGATGTATTATTACCAAAAATAAGTACAATTCCTTTTTTTTTTCTCCATTTGTAATATAGATATATTGAATTGTTAGTATCTACTATATAAACAGATGTATTATTACCAAAAATAAGTACAATTTTTTTTTCTCCATTTGTAATATAGATATATTGAATTGTTAGTAATCTATTTATATAAGCAGATGTATTATTACCAAAAAAATAAGTACAATTCTAATTCTTTTTTTCTCCATTTGTAATATAGATATGTTGAATTGTTAGTATCTATTTATATAAGCAGATGTATTATTACCAAAAATAAGTACAATTCCTTTTTTTTTCTCCATTTGTAATATAGGATATATTGAATTGTTAGTATCTATTTATATAAGCAGATGTATTATTACCAAAAATAAGTACAATTCCTCTTTTTTTTTCTCTCATTTGTAATATAGATATGTTGAATTGTTAGTATCTATTTATATAAGCAGATGTATTATTACCAAAAAAATAAGTACAATTCTTTTTTTTTTCTCCATTTGTAATATAGATATATTGAATTGTTAGTATCTATTTATATAAGCAGATGTATTATTACCAAAAAAATAAGTAAGTACAATTCTTTTTTTTTTCTCCATTTGTAATATAGATATGTTGAATTATTTAGTATCTATTTATATAAGCAGATGTATTATTACCAAAAATAGAGTACAATTCCTTTTTTTTTCTCCATTTGTAATATAGACATATTGAATTGTTAGTATCTATTTATATAAGCAGATGTATTATTACCAAAAATAAGTACAATTCTTTTTTTTTTTCCATTTGTAATATAGATATGTTGAATTGTTAGTATCTATTTATATAAGCAGATGTATTATTACCAAAAATAAGTAATAATTCTTTTTTTTTCTCCATTTGTAATATAGATATATTGAATTGTTAGAATCTATTTATATAAGCAGATGTATTATTACCAAAAATAAGTACACAATTCTTTTTTTTGTTCTCCATTTGTAATATAGATATGTTGAATTGTTAGTATCTATTTATATAAGCAGATGTATTATTTACCAAAAATAAGTACAATTCTTTTTTTTTCTCCATTTGTAATATAGATATATTGAATTGTTAGAATCTATTTATATAAGCAGATGTAATTATTACCAAAAATAAGTACAATTTTTTTTTTTCTCCATTTGTAATATAGATATGTTGAATTGTTAGTATCTATTTATATAAGGAGATGTATTATTACCAAAAATATAAGTACAATTCTCTTTTTTTTCTCCATTTGTAATATAGATATGTTGAATTGTTAGTATCTATTTATATAAGCAGATGTATTATTACCAAAAATAAGTACAATTCTTTTTTTTTCTCCATTTGTAATATAGATAGTATTGAATTGTTAGAATCTATTTATATAAGCAGATGTATTATTACCAAAAATAAGTACAATTCTTTTTTTTTTCCTTCTCCATTTGTAATATAGATATGTTGAATTGTTAGTATCTATTTATATAAGCAGATGTATTATTTCCAAAAATAAGTACAATTCTTTTTTTTTCTCCATTTGTAATATAGATATATTGAATTGTTAGAATCTATTTATATAAGCAGATGTATTATTATTACCAAAAATAAGTACAATTCTTTTTCTCCATTTGTAATATAGATATGTTGAATTGTTAGTATCTATTTATATAAGCAGATGTGTTATTACCAAAAATAAGTACAATTCTTTTTTTTTTCTCTTCTCCTATTTGTAATATAGATATATTGAATTGTTAGTATCTATTTATAAAGGCAGATTTATTATTTCCAAAAATAAGTACAATTCTTTTTTTTTTCTCCATTTGTAATATAGATATATTGAATTGTTAGTATCTATTTATATAAGCAGATTTATTATTACCAAAAATAAGTACAATTCTTTTTTTTTCTTCTCCATTTGTAATATATAGATATATTGAATTGTTAGTATCTATTTATATAAGCAGATTTATTATTAACAAAAATAAGTACAATTCTTTTTTTCTCCATTTGTAATATAGATATATTGAATTATTTAGTATCTATTTATATAAGCAGATTTATTATTTCCAAAAATAAGTACAATTCTTTTTTTTCTCCTATTGTAATATAGATATATTGAATTGTTAGTATCTATTTTTATATAAGCAGATGTATTATTACCAAAAATAAGTACAATTCTTTTTTTTTTCTCCATTTGTAATATAGATATATTGAATTGTTAGTATCTACTTTATATAAAAGCAGATGTATTATTTCCAAAAATAAGTACAGATTCTTTTTTTTTCTCCATTTGTAATATAGATATATTGAATTGTTAGTATCTATTTATATAAGCAGATTTATTATTAACAAAAATAAGTACAATTCTTTTTTTCTCCATTTGTAATATAGATATATTGAATTGTTAGTATCTATTTATATAAGCAGATTTATTATTTCCAAAAAATAAGCCGTACAATTCTTTTTTTTTTCTCCATTTGTAATATAGATATATTGAATTGTTAGTATCTATTTATATAAGCAGATGTATTATTACCAAAAATAAGTACAATTCTTTTTTTTTTCTCCATTTATAATATAGATATATTGAATTATAAGTATCTATTTATATAAACAGATGTATTATTGTTAGTCCTTATAAATGGTGTAATTTTTGTAATGTTCTTTTCTTTGTCTTTTTTTATGCGATTTTTTCTCTTTTTATAAGTGACTTCCAAGCTGTATCTAGAGTAGAGGGGTCCTGTAACTGCATATATTTTATCTTTTTTTTTTGTTCGATTATAACACTTTCTGAAATCCTTTCTCTTTCATTTGTGTGAGTAGTTAATAATTTAATATTTTCAAAGTCAGGATATTGTTTATGATTAATGCAGTATTGAATAAGTGCAGTTTTTTTTTTCTTCTTTTTTATTCGTTTTTTATATGTTGATGTACTGTAATTTTTGGGCTAAGAGCTGCGTTCCATGCTACTGAAAGTTAAATTTTTCGGGTGTGCGGCCCTTATGCCAAATTTGTTTTCGACAAGACTGTTTCTTCTACTCATACGTTAGACATGTCCATTTAAACGATAACTCTGCTGTCCTGATGTTGGTTTAGGTGGTGCTGGGGGAGAATGGAGAAATGCTCGCGTAGGTCTTAAGGTTAGGAGGTTTGTTTGTGAAACGTATGCCTGACTCAAATTTGCTCAAATGCCCTTTGCATGGGGGAGTGGAGGATGGAATGGGGACATAAGCACACAGACAGTGCAGCGTGATGCCCGAGGCTTCTGTGGATAGCGTGCCCAGGGTATCTCCTTCGTTGGCTGCAGCATACATCGTGCAGGAAGGTGCGATGCAACCAAGGGAAGCAACGTTGATTTTCACTGGGGTGGGGAGACCAGTCGGATGGGCACTTTCCTGAACAAAAGCTTAAGAACATAAACAATGCAAAAGCCTGCCCTAGGATGATTCCATTAGCAGTATTCTATTCCAAACAATACTGGTGGGACGGAAAGACAAATTCTGTTCACTCTTCTTGGTTAATCCTGGCATGCGATGCAGGTGTTTTTTTTCTTGCCTCTGTGCTCTTGAAGTTTTGCTTCGATTTAAATTTTTTTTTTTTTTTATTGACTGACGATAGTGGAAGTTTTACGCTTCGGCTGGAAATACTTTCTCACTAATAAGCGCTGTGAAAGCATTATCATCTGATGTTAACAATGGGTAATTAATTTAATACTTATTGGCTGAAGATAAAATCTTCACAAACGCAAAAAGACAAAAAAGAAGGGAGAGCTTTCCCATTCATATAAAAGCGGAGCTCAATGCGAAGGCTCAGTGTGCAGTAAACGACTAGCTGATGACTACTCATCCTGTACCGTCCAAATGCGGACTCCACAGGGTTAGAAGAACTCTCTCAAAAGATTTTTGGTGACGGCGTTGCGAGCAATCCTGCCTGAATCCGACATACCTCCATCCGGACAGGATCGGTCCGTGGACCTGCAGTGCGCTGCTACCCCCGTTTGCCGGCACTTCCCACCTCTCCATTATGACCCGGGTGTGCGTGCCATTTGGGCAGGGGCTAGAAAAGAAATTTTTCTCTACCCCTGACTGGGAGAATAATTTCTGGCGCGAACTGTTTGGGACGACTGCCCTTTATTCAAACATGGATACAAACATGGTTATTTACACTGAGGAACCCATCTTCGCTTAGGAAACAGGTCCTTTGCTCAATGGGCCTTCTCACATTAAAAAATATTTACATTATTTACATTGCCACAGGACTAGGGTAGGTTCTGTGGTGACGACTCTGGGCTCTAGTCATCTGTTTCCCTTCTTCGGTTCTTCATCCCTCTTCTTTTCTTCTTTCTTCATCCCTCTTCTTCGTTCTTCTTCGGTCACCCCTCTATTAGGTAGACCGCCTGTTCCTCTTTGAGGTACTTGACCATCTCGATGAGCCCCTGTCGTGCTCTTGGGTACGCGAGCAGGATCCAGAGGTCCCTCGTCTTTGCCAATTCTGGCACTAACGTTGCTCTCTTCCCTGCCAGAGAAGCACATTCTAGAATCATGTGTGCGACATCTGCGGTCTGGGCACCACACATGCACACTCGCTCCCTAACCGCAAATCTGCGGAAGTACTCCGGCGACACTCCGTGCCCGGCTAGTACTTGGTTGAGGAAGCCATTACTCTCAATGCGCCTTATCGAGATTCGGGGGAAGATACGGTATGTCCTTCTGCCCGTATCCCCTTCATCCCATCTCTGCTGCCACTCCACCAATGTGGCTGATTTCAGTTGCGTCCGCACACTTTGCAGCGGCGTTCGCATCTGAAAATCTATGTCCTCTTTACCAGTAGCTTCCTTCGCTAGCTAGTCTGCGCATTCATTTCCAACTGTACCGACATGACTTCAGATCCAGTGGAAGGTAACCCTCCTGCTCTCCATTGACTTGTATAGCACTTTTATCTCTCTGACAAGGGGAGTCTTACTCCCGAATTGGCCAAGCGCTTTCAGGGCCGCTTGGCTGTCAGAGTGTATGCTATAGGCCCCTTCACCGTTCATAGCAAGCACCCAACGCAGTGCTTCTCTGATCGCCAATAACTCTGCTTGGAACACAGAGGAATTGGGCGAGAGTTTCATTCGTTCCGCATGCATCTCGTTGCCATCCGAGATCACGCAGAAACCTGCGCCGACACTACTTCCTATTTTAGAACCGTCCGTGTACAGTTCCTTCCCTTGACCTGGGGGGGGGGGGGAGGCTTTATCCCAACTCAGACAAAGCTCGTTCGCTGGGTGGCAAGTCCAGTCCATTCTCAGAAGTTCCACCTCGGACGACCGATACTGGTGTCCCAGGAAGGAAACATCTTCCCCGTAGCGGAGGGTCTGCATTGCTGCTTCCCTCGCTACGACCAGGTCCGCCGGTTCGCACCCAGCCAGCACTTGGAGCGCTGCTGTGGAGGTCGTTCGGAAGCACCTGGTCATGCCCGATAGCGCCCTGCGCTGAATTTGGTTAATACCATTTCTCATCCTGACCGTATCTGACCACCAGGCGGGACACGCATATGTTAATATGCGCTCAGTGTGCAGTAAATGGAAGTAGGTCAAACCACTTGAAAGAAAAAAAGCGAGAAAGCGGAGACACCGCTATTTCGAAGTGTTGGCAGAGAGATCCGCAAACACGTGCGAGGCAGCTGGTAAAAGGAAGCGTAACGCAACTTCATTCTAACAAAAACATCTGTAGATGAGAGAAAAAAGCATAACAAAGATAGAAGGAACATATTATTAAACAAAACATTAATCGAAAACATTACAAACGATAATTTATAAGTTAATTACTTCTAAGACGGATTCTATTGCGGTGAACAGAGAACCATCCTGTAGCAGACATCCACATTGAATGGAATTTGGATAATTGTGCGGTTTTACAAGCAATGCGATATTCTAACGGCAGTCTTAAGATTAACCGTGATTTATATTGATTACACGAATGGTTTTGAGCATTTAATAAAGGCAAACAAATAACATCATTAGCATGATTAATAAAAAAATGTGTAAATAAAAGCTTTTGCCAGTATGAAAAAATAAGTGCATGATTGAAGCAGATCGACACTGACTTTGAAGTATACATATAATCACGGTGGGTGTTTTTTTTTTTTTTTTTTTGGAGGTTTAACGACCACCGTGAGCAACTCAATGGGCTATAAGCAGTCGCCCGTTACTAATTTAGGGTCACTGGTTCCAGGGAAGGGAGAGAGCCAGTGCAGAAAGACAAACACAACATCCATGCCTCACCGGGATTCGAACCCGGACCCCATTCGGACGAATGATCAGAAGCCACCGCTTAGACCACTGCGCCACCGGGGCGGCCTCAATTTTCCTTTTTCCTTTTTTTTTTTTTTTGATTGGAGGTTTAACGACCACCGTGAGCAACTCAATGGGCTATAAGCAGTCGCCCGTCCCTAATTTAGGGTAACTGGTTCCAGGAAGGAAGAGAGCCAGTGCCGTAAGACAAACACAACATCCATGCCTCACCGGGATTTTTTATTTTTTATTGGAGGTTTAACAACCACCGTGAGCAACTCAATGGGCTATAAGCAGTCGCCCGTCCCTAATTTAGGGTCACTGGTTCCAGGGAAGGGAGAGAGCCAGTGCCGAAAGACAAACACAACATCCATGCCTCACCGGGATTTTTTTTTTTTTTTGATTGGAGGTTTAACGACCACCGTGAGCAACTCAATGGGCTATAAGCAGTCGCCGTCACTAATTTAGGGTCACTGGTTCCAGGGAAGGGAGAGAGCCAGTGCCGAAAGACAAACACAACATCCATGCCTCACCGGGATTCGAACCCGGACCCCATTCGGACGAATGATCAGAAGCCACCGCTTAGACCACTGCGCCACCGGGGCGGCCTCAATTTTCCTTTTTCCTTTTTTTTTTTTTTTTTTGATTGGAGGTTTAACGACCACCATGAGCAACTCAATAGGCTATAAGCAGTCGCCCGTCCCTAATTTAGGGTCACTGGTTCCAGGGAAGGGAGAGAGCCAGTGCCAAAAGACAAACACAACATCCATTCATTGATTGATTGGAGGTTTAACGACCACCGTGAGCAACTCAATGGGGTATAAGCAGTCGCCCGTCCCTAATTTAGGGTCACTGGTTCCAGGGAAGGGAGAGAGCCAGTGCCAAAAGACAAACACAACATCCATTCATTGATTGATTGGAGGTTTAACGACCACCGTGAGCAACTCAATGGGCTATAAGCAGTCGCCCGTCCCTAATTTAGGGTCACTGGTTCCAGGGAAGGGAGAGAGCCAGTGCCGTAAGACAAGCACAACATCCATGCCTCACCGGGATTCCAACCCGGACCCCTTCGTACGAATGATCAGAGGCCATCGCTTAGACCACTGCGCCACCGGGCGGCACACGGTGGGTGTGAGTTAATTCATGAAAATAAGGAAGATAATTTAGTTTTCTGAGCAGCACCACAACTTCACAGGTGCAACCCTCGCGGCAACTTTTAATTCCGAGATCGCAAAATTTCCCACCTGCGGCTCTTAGTCCGATAATTACGGTAATTTTTTTTATTAATCTCGTTTTTGTGCTACCAATGTAAGAGATGCAGTCCCCAGAACTCTGTGAAACAATAAGAATTTCATATGCACCTGCTGATTGTAGTATATTTCTGTTAGTTTTTTTCTTTATAACCAAGTCACCAATATTTTGAACGGAATGACCAAAAATAATGCTATTTTTCTTCATTAATCTTCCCACTTATTCCTCTAATAAAAGGAAAGAAACCTGAAAATTTATATTTCTTTTTATATTTTTTTTTTCAAAAAAGAAACATAATTTTTATTTATTGGGTAACTCCACAAAATCTGTGATGATTGGCAGGATAATTATGTAAGCACCAGTACTGGCAATGCCATTGTTATAGTTACATCAAGTTACTCTTCACGTGAATCCATCAGAACACTCAAACTATTTTCAAGAGCCAAGAAAAGCAAGATTGACGTCCTATAACGTTACCTTATTCAGATATATAGTGAAGATATGGAAAGTGTTGATCTCTATTGTCTTCTCGGTAGCTGTCGTCGTAAACTATGCAGCAGAAATTGATTGGTGGAACTGGTTCACTAATGCACCGAGCACGATTGTGGCAAGCAGGGTCTTATATTGTAAACTCCATAAAAAATACGCTTTCATGTTTGGACTTCATAGGAAGGAAGTAAAAAAGTCGCTATGAATCTTCACCAAAAAGAATGCCTGTCAACTCACCCTGCACCCACAGGTCCTACTTCACATGCTTCTTGAACATTTCATATCCACTATCTAGCACTCTCTTTATTTACAAGGGTGCTTTGTAATTTGATAGAAAAATACCAGAAACAAATGTTTTGAGTGAAAAAAAAGACTAAATCAACATTGTGTCCCAGCTTACCATGAGCATTTAACTATGGTATACACTGAAGAGCAATTGAATTAGATACAGCTGGCGTTATGCAAATGTGGCACTGTGGGCGGCCTTGTAAATGGAAACGACATGATGTATGCAGCGATCCGACAATATAAGGAGTGATGCGACGGGAATCAGTAAGAGTCGTATGGGTAAGACGAAGGATCTAAGCGCATTTGATCATGGGCAAATTGTCGGGGCCCGACGAATGGGTCACTCCATCACGGAAGTCATGCAGGCACTGGGATTTTCACGAGCCACTGTGTCACGGGTGCACCGTCAGTACATCGAATCCGGTAAAACCATCCCTGCAAGGGCCAACTGCCCCGGCGTGTGGATGAGCGGGGTCATCGTCGGCTAGCTCGCATTGTAACAGCGGATAGACGGGCCACAGTGCAAGAAATCATTCGGCAATTTAACGCTGGTGCACAAAAACGTGTAAGCAGCCACACCATCCAGAACCATCTCCTTGCTATGGGGTACAGAAGCCATCGTCCCACCAAGGTACCGCTGCTGACCGCACATCACAGGGTGCAAAGATTAGCATGGGCGCGGGAACATCGCCACTGGACCCTAGACATGTGGGAAAATGTTGCCTGGACTGATGAGTTGAGATTCACATTGGTACATGTGGATGGCAGGATACGAGTACGGTGCAAACCACATGAAGCGATGGATCCTTCTTGCCAGCAGGGTACTCTTCAAGCTGGTGGAGGTGGCATTCTCGTTTGGGGGATGTTTACGTGGACTGAAATGGGACCCCTCGTACATGTGACATCGTCCCTCACAGGTCAACATTACAGGGATATCCTGAACGACCATTTGCTCCCGTTTGTGCGTCTTCAACATCCCACTGGGGACCTCATCCTGCAACAAGACAATGCACCGTGCCATCACTCCCGAGTTGTATCCGAATGGTTGGATGAACACTCCACCAACGGGACCTCGCTTCCTTGGCCAGCTAGGTCACCTGACCTCAATCCCATCGAGCACATCTGGGATGCCACTGAGAGAGATGACCCCCTCCATGAAATGTTCGTGAACTGTGGGAGCTTGTTCAAGGGTCGTGGATTCGTATGGCTTCCCAACACTTCCGGTGTCTTGTCGAGTTTATGCCGAGACGAATCGCCGCCGTCATCAGGACGAAAGGTGGTGCTACACGTTACTAGACAGGTATCTCTAATTCAATTGCTCTTCAGTGTAGTAAGGAACAAAATAAATAAAAT
This sequence comes from Macrothele yani, assembly GCA_039090855.1. NCBI lineage: Eukaryota > Metazoa > Arthropoda > Arachnida > Araneae > Macrothelidae > Macrothele > Macrothele yani. The sequence goes on from CM077034.1 coordinate 3,876,186, forward strand.
TCATTATTTCAAATACACTATGTAAACAAAAGTATCCTGACACCATATATGCAAATAAACGTGCATTTGCAGTACCAGACGCGCGCGCACACACACACACAGGGTGTGTTGGGAGCTGTATGTAAATGGGAGTGTTAGCACATCTGTCAGACTGTACTGAAAGCAAATATGCTGCGTGGAGTTGAACTGAAATCTCTCAAATTTAACTTGTACTGACTGATAACAATATACACGGTGGAGTCACATTAATGTGACCACCAGCTAATATTCAGATTAACCACCATGTGCAGTGCAGACAGTAGCTAGACGGGCTGGGAGTGACTCAATAAGGTGCTGGAAGGTGTTCACAGGTATGTGGAGCCATGCTGACTGCAGTGCATCTGACAGCTACTGGAGGGTTCGTGGTGGAGGATCCGTAGAACTAACAACACGGTCGGGGTGGTCCCACAGATGCTCAATTGGGTTTACGTCTGGGGAATTAGCGGACCAGGGAAGTACTTTGAAGTCATCATCGTGCTCTTCCAACCACTCTCGGACATTTCTAGCTGTGTGACACGTCGCATTGTTGTGCTTGAAGATCCCATCCGCCCAAGGGAAGACAATCAGCATGTTTAAGTCTGGAGAATTAGGGGTCCAGGGAAGTACTTTGAAGTCTTCATCGTGCTCTTCCAACCACTCTCGGACATTTCTAGCTGTGTGACACGTCGGATTGTCGTGCTTGAAGATCCCATCTGCTCCAGGGAACACAATCAGCATGTATGGTATACATGGTCTGCAAGGATGAATTCATAATTTGGTCCATAGTGCCTTCCACAGGTATGAGTGGACCCAGGAAATGCCACAAAAACATTCCCCAGACCATAACGCTGCCCCCACCAGCTTGTGTTCTTCCAGCAATGGTTGAAGAGTGTTTGTTCTCCAACGTTTCTCGCCTTGAACGCCAACGTCCATCCGTTCAACGAAGCAGAAAACACGACTCGTCATAGAAGGTGATCCTTTGCCAATCAGCGGAGGTCCAATTCCGACACTGCCGTGCAAATGTAAGCCTTTTCTGTCGATGCACCTTCGTTAGCATAGGTGCAGCGACCATCCGTCTGCTTCGGAGCCCCATATGCAGCAGGGTTCGCGGAACTGTCATTTGAGGCACACTCCCGATAGCCCCCTGGTTCATTCGGCCAGTGACTGCCCCTCTGTAGCGCGTCAATCGTCCCTCGTGCACCTCCAAAGCTGACGTTCACCTCTCCCATCAATGGCACGTAGTGCTCCGCAATTTCCACATCGCTTATTCGCAATGGTGCCATTTCTCCGATCACAATATACTTTAACTACAGCAGCATGCAAACAGTTCACAAACTACGCTGTTTCAGAAATACTGGCACCCTTGGCCCAAAAGCCGATAATCATCCCTTTTTGCAAATCTGATAAATCGCTCCTTTTATGCATGACAGCAACGAGTGATATGTTTTCAGAATGCCTCCAGCACACGCTGTATACCATCCAAGCCAGCTCACAACACGTGCCTTTTTCATTGGCTATGCACTATTGATGTCAAAAGTTGGAGGTGGTCACAAAAATGTGACTCGATTGTGTAATTATTGTGTGTTATAATTATACGGTACATGATTAAGGAGTACATATGTAGATTGCGTGTCAGGATTTTTTGTTTCAAACTTTGACGTAATAATTTTCCGCTCTATCAGCACAAGGGAGGGAGGGCCCGGGCCCCTGTCTGCCCCCTGTCGGTGCACCACCGAGGTGATGGTGAAATGAGCAGCCTAACAGACTTCAAAAGAGGGCTAATTGTTGGTGGCCGACTAGTTGGTGCCTCCATGACAGCAGTTACCAGGGTAATGGGGGTATATCGAGAGCTGCAGTGTCTAACGTCAAGACAGCATACCGTGCTCGTGGCAAAATCTCGTCTGCGAAACACGAGCGGTTGGAAAACAGCTCTGACTGACAGAGACAGGAGAGCATTAAAGAGGATTGTTACTGGTAATAAGAAGACTACGGTGCCAAAATTAGTGCGGAGCTCTATTTGCATCTCCAGACCACCCCAGTATCAACTACAACAGTGTGCAGGGAATTGCATAAACAAGATATTCATGGCAGAGCTGCTATTGCAAAACCTTTGGTAACGTGAGTGAATGCACAATGGTGATGGCAGAGGTGCCAGGAGCATACAGCGTGGTCTGTCGATGCATGGAAGCGTGTAATGTGGTCGGATGAATCCACATTCACTCTATTCCCCACCGCAGAACGTGTTTACGTCTGAGAACACCATCAGAAGCATACAATCCAGGCTGTCCTCTCCCAATAGTGCAACATGGTAGTGGTTCTGTCATGCTCTGGGAGGTCATATTGTGGTTTTTAGCAAGTCCCCTGATCATCTTGAAAGAATGGATGACTGGCAGTGCATATGAAACCATTTTGACTGACAAAGTCCATCCAATGGCTGAGGCATTGTATCCTGCAGGGGATGCCATCTATCAAGATAAGAGCCCAATTCGTAGAGCTCGGAATGTCCAATCATCACGTGAGGAACACGAGGACGAACTTCCGCCCCTTCCTCGGCCTCCCCAATTTCCAGACTTAAACATCATTGAGCCACTGTGGTCTGTGTTGGATAACAGAGTAAGATCCTGAAAAAACCATTAGGAAGAACCATTGCACGTAAACTATGCGCACTTTGCAAGAGGTTAATACCTTAAAAGTGCAAATATAATAAGAGTAAGATCCTGTTATCCTCCTCCTTCATCTCTCAAGGAGCTGTTTCTGCATGAAGAATGGTGTAACATCCCACTAACCACCATCCAGGATTTGTATGCATCCATTCGAATGAGGATTCAAGCGGTTTTGAAAGTCAAAGGTGGTCCCACACCCTGTTAAACCTTCTTTTCTTAGGTGTTCACATTATTCTGTCCAACCCCTGTATGTGAAAGTCGTTTTTGTGTTTCATCTACTAGGTATTGAACATTTTGTTTTTTGTGGTTTTTCTGTTCACAGTGTATGATTTTATTTTTTTCTTCAGAAATTGACAAGCGCCTGGTGCTAATTCGGGAGCGTTCATCCGTTGGTTTCCTTCCTGGCGGCCATGAAGTCTTTAAGATCCAGAAAGTGGCTCTCCTGCCCTCAGCCAACAGCAGCTTCCTGATTTGGATTTTGAGGTAATGGAATTGAACAAAATATAAGGTGTGCAAATAAGTTTTAAAGCATTTTTTGTGTGACATTTACAGCCAATTTACATATTCGACATTCCCCTTCGTTGATGCTATGTGACCATAACTGGTCCAGAATATAAAATGTGACACAGAATTTTCTTTTCTTTCGAACAGCATTATGTTATTGCTCAAACATTACTTTTATACATGTTGTAAGTCATGATGTTATTTGGTACTGGATGCTTTCCTATAATTATTGTATAATAGAATAATATAGTATAATTATCTAAATAATTAACTCATGATAATGTTTTAGGTTGTCATATTTATTCGTGCTCTTGGTTTACGCTATCCGAATTTTTTTTTTTTTTTTAATTATACACTGCCGGACAGTTGCTAAGGACGGAGGACAATAGCAGCGATAGCAACCATAAAATGGAAGGCAGGAAAATGTGGAAATTAGCATAAGTGCGGGATACAGTAAGACGTGCTGTGCGTATGCAAATTTTGGATTGCCGAACTTGTTCGTGACGTCATAGCGCTGATAAGAGATATAAAGGATTTGACGCGTATTGACCGTTGTTGTTCAAACGCAAAGTTGAAAGGGAAAGAATCAATTGACGAACTTGCAATTTTCAGTATGTCTTCCCGACATCACCTAGATGATTTTACGCGTGGCCGTATTATTGGCAAGATTGAAGAAGGGCGAAAAATAACAGATGTTGCCAGGGAGTTCGACGTCAGCCACAGTGTTGTTTCAAGGCTTTGGAAATCATTTCAAACAAATGGAGAGTGTAGCAAATGTCACGGGGGAGGTCGTGTTCGCAGTACGACACCTGCAGAAGATCGGTACATAGTGCTATCAACAAAAAGACACCGGCGCAGCACAGCTAGTGAGGTAGCAAATCAGTTTATGGCTTCTACTGGCAAGCGGATCTCCCGAAAAACTGTCGCCGGACGTTTGCATGAAGGAGGACTATACGCCCGCCGTCCTGTTGTGTGCATCCCATTGTCCAGACATCACCGTACCGCCCGTTTGCAATGGTGCCACCAACATCGCAATTAGACTGATAACGACTGGTCTGCTGTCCTCTTCTCAGATGAGAGTAGATACAGTCTATCGTCTGATTGTCGACGACAACTGATCTGGTGTGATAGTAGTACTGCATATTGTCCAGCAAAAATACAGGAAAGGGACCGATATCCGACATGTAGTGTCATGGTATGGGCTGGCATCATGATCAATGGCCGTACGTCCCTCTATGTGCTTCCAACTGGGACTATGACTGGCCAACGATACATTAATGATGTTCTGCTACCTCATGTTTGCATGTTCCGTGTTGCTGTCGGTGATAGATTCATTTTCATGGAAGACAACGCAACATGTCATCGAACAGTCGCTGTCCAGGAGTGTCTTGAGAGCGAGGATATTGAACACCTCGTATGGCCAGCACGTTCTCCAGATCTGAATCCCATTGAAAATGTGTGGGATGCTTTGGGGAGGAGTCTTGCTGGTCGCCAATGCTCTCCAATAAACAAGGACACCCTCATCCGTTCACTGACAGAGGAATGGGATAAATTACCCCAACAGCTGCTTGATAATGTTGTGCAAAGCATGACACGACGTGTGCAATCTTGCATCGCCCTCCATGGTGGCCATATCTCGTATTGACATCTTACGCCGGAACGCCTGCGGACGGTAATTGCATTTTTTTCACGTTTACGTATTCTGCACAAAATGGCCTGTTTGTCCCTTGAACACGTTCCAAAGCCTTCTGGATTTCAGAGCACAATAAATTGTCTTTCTTGTAATGTCCTGGCATTCTGACATTATTTTATTTCACTTGGCATCCAACCACACTTACTTTTTTATGCGCTATATAGCCGTTTATGATCCGTCCGTAGCAATTGTCCAGCAGTGTATTTAACTACCCGACTTATCCGATCCGGTGCGTAAACTGTATCCTTTGTTGATTTAGAAAAGCTATGTTCGGAAATTATTGATTTATAATTCACTTCTATTTGATCCACAGTTCAAGTATTTCGCTGAACGTTCATGCCGAAACATTCTATTATAATTCATTTTCTTTTTATGTTTAATAAAGTCCGATTGTCCTTGTCATTCAATCCGGCGCTTAAACGTCTTTCCTTGATGACTCCGATGTTCCATATACTGCAAATGTTTTACCAAAATCGATGATTAGCATTTATAAAGGGGAATCCACTTCGCCAAATCATGTAATTGCAATTTGAAGCTAAGGGATCGTAACAGTCTCATTAAAGTATTAGAAATAGTTGAAAAAAGCACAATTTTAATACTTTAATGAGACTGTTACGATCCCTTAGCTTCAAATTTCTTCTACTAAGTTTGATTGGTGGGTGATTATTTTTACTGAGTCCCAATTTATGGAGTGTCCACTTGCTTGTATATGTCTGTCTAGCCCTATTTTGTTACTAATGTTCCTAATAGCTGCTTGGTGTTCTTTCATTCGGACTTTTAATACTTCTTCCTGTTTCTCCTATATATAGCTGAGTCATTAATTGTGGTACTTCTTCTTCTTGCTATTTTGATCCCTTCTTCTAGTTTCCTCTTTACTAAGTTTGACTGGTGGGTGATTATTCTTACTGAGTCCAAATTTATGGAGTGCCCACTTGCTTGTATGTGTCTGTCTAGCCCTGTTTTGTTACTAATGTTCCTAATAGCTGCTTGGTGTTCTTTCATTCGGACTTTAATACTTCTTCCTGTTTCTCCTATATAGCTGAGTCATTAATTGTGGTACTTCTTCTTCTTGCTATTTTGATCCCTTCTTCTAGTTTCCTCTTTACTAAGTTTGACTGGTGGGTGATTATTCTTACTGAGTCCAAATTTATGGAGTGTCCACTTGCTTGTATGTGTCTGTCTAGCCCTGTTTTGTTACTAATGTTCCTAATAGCTGCTTGGTGTTCTTTCATTTGGACTTTAATACTTCTTCCTGTTTCTCCTATATAGCTGAGTCATTAATTGTGGTACTTCTTCTTCTTGCTATTTTGATCCCTTCTTCTAGTTTCCTCTTTACTAAGTTTGACTGGTGGGTGATTATTCTTACTGAGTCCAAATTTATGGAGTGTCCACTTGCTTGTATGTGTCTGTCTAGCCCTGTTTTGTTACTAATGTTCCTAATAGCTGCTTGGTGTTCTTACATTCGGACTTTAATACTTCTTCCTGTTTCTCCTATATAGCTGAGTCATTAATTGTGGTACTTCTTCTTCTTGCTATTTTGATCCCTTCTTCTAGTTTCCTCTTTACTAAGTTTGACTGGTGGGTGATTATTCTTACTGAGTCCAAATTTATGGAGTGTCCACTTGCTTGTATGTGTCTGTCTAGCCCTGTTTTGTTACTAATGTTCCTAATAGCTGCTTGGTGTTCTTTCATTCGGACTTTAATACTTCTTCCTGTTTCTCCTATATAGCTGAGTCATTAATTGTGGTACTTCTTCTTCTTGCTATTTCGATCCCTTCTTTTAGTTTCCTCTTTACTAAGTTTGATTGGTGGGTGATTATTTTTACTGAGTCCCAATTTATGGAGTGTCCACTTGCTTGTATATGTCTGTCTAGCCCTATTTTGTTACTAATGTTCCTAATAGCTGCTTGGTGTTCTTTCATTCAGACTTTAATACTTCTTCCTGTTTCTCCTATATAGCTGAGTCATTAATTGTGGTACTTCTTCTTCTTGCTATTTCGATCCCTTCTTATAGTTTCCTCTTTACTAAGTTTGACTGGTGGGCGATTATTCTTACTGAGTCCCAATTTATGAAGTGTCCACTTGCTTGTATATGTCTGTCTAGCCCTGTTTTGTTACTAAAGCCTAGTTCGTCATCAGGACTACGTCACTGGAGTAGTTGCTGCCACTCAGTTGGAAGTGTCCAACTGCAATTATCGTTAATTGTGGTACTTCTTCTTCTTGCTATTTTGATCCCTTCTTCTAGTTTCCTCGTTACTAAGTTTGACTGGTGGGCGATTATTCTTACTGAGCCCCAATTTATGGAGTGTCCACTTGCTTGTATATGTCTGTCTAGCCCTGTTTTGTTACTAATGTTCCTAATAGCTGCTTGGTGTTCTTTCATTCAGACTTTTAATACTTCTTCCTGTTTCTCCTATATAGCTGAGTCATTAATTGTGGTACTTCTTCTACTTGCTATTTCGATCCCTTCTTCTAGTTTCCTCTTTACTAAGTTTGATTGGTGGGTGATTATTCTTACTGAGACCCAATTTATGGAGTGTCCACTTGCTTGTGTATTTCTGTCTAGCCCTGTTTTGTTACTAATGTTCCTAATAGCTGCTTGGTTTTCTTTCATTTGGACTTTAATACTTCTTCCTGTTTCTCCTAGATAGCTGAGCCCGCAGTTACAGTCGATGCAATAGACTACTCCTTCTTGAAATTGGATGTCTGTTTCAACAGACATCCAACAGGAAGAAGTATTAAAGTTCAATTGAAAGAACACCAAGCAGCTATTAGGAACATTAGTAAGAAAACAGGGCTAGACAGACATATACAAGCAAAAGTGGACACTCCATAAATTGTGACTCAGTAAGAATAATCGCCCACCAGGCAAACTCAATAAAGAGGAAACTAGAAGAAGGGATCAAAATAACAAGAAGAAGAAGTACCACAATTAACTATAATTGCGGTTGGACACTTCCTACTGAATAGCAGCAAATACTCCAGTGACATAATCCTGATGATGAACTAGGCTTTAGTTCAAAAATTCGACCACCAACTTTTTTGAATAATAACCTCTATAAGACTCGTAAAAATTATTTCCACAGTAAAAGATGGATTTTTCAAGCAAGGAAAGCAGGGAGTAAACTGACTACCTTTCTTGAAAAAGCCATGCAGTTGATATACGGAAGTTTAGATGGAAACTTTGATTTCCATTCTACGCCAATAAATTTGGGTTACTAGTACAGTTATACTATTTTAACAGGGTTGCCACTCAACCTGGAAAACAGGGAAAACCTGGAATTCTCAGGGAATTTGAAAATGGTTCTAAAAATCAGGAAAAATTCATGGAAAATTACCCTTTAATCAGGGAAAATTCAGGGAAAATTACCCTAAGTCAGGGAAAACTCTGGGAAAATTACCCCCCCCCCCTTTTTTTTTTTTTTTAAATGAATGGATACTTTATTTTGCTAAACAAACTTATTTTTTCAAGATTTCAAACTTTTGCTTCAATTACTGCCTGCCTAGAATTTGGTAGATCTTACTTTCAGTTATGTTAAGTATTTCCTTTATTCTCTAAAAAAAGATGCAAACTTGAATTTTTAAAATTGCCAGTTATTAAGCTTTTGTTCAATTTGTGCAAGCAGTTGTTATAACATGGTACAATTAGACACAATGGCTCCTGTTTGAAGAAACACTTCACAAGAGAACCAACCAAATGATGGATCAAAGTCCTTTGTCTGTTGGTTCTCTTGAAACATGTTTCTTTGAACAGAGCCATTCCATCATTAAGCTTAGCTGCATTGTGTTATAGAAAAACTGAAACTATTCAACTGACAGATTTTTTCTTACATATGACCTGTTTCTATGGGAATGTATTTACAAAATTGAATTTTTAAAATTGCCAGTTATTAAGCTTTTGTTCAATTTGTGCAGGCAAAGTTGTAATAACATGGAACAATTAGGCACAATGGCTCCTGCTTGAAGAAACACTTCACAAGAGAACCAACCAAATGATGGATCAAAGTCCTTTGTCTGTTGGTTCTCTTGAAACATGTTTCTTTGAACAGAGCCATTCCATCATTAAGCTTAGCTGCATTGTGTTATAGAAAAACTGAAACTATTCAACTGACAGATTTTTTCTTACATATGACCTGTTTCTATGGGAATGTATTTACAAAATTGAATTTTTAAAATTGCCAGTTATTAAGCTTTTGTTCAATTTCTGCAGGCAGTTGTTATAACATGGAACAATTGGGCACAATGGCTCCTGCTTGAAGAAACACTTCACAAGAGAACCAACCAAATGATGGATCAAAGTCCTTTGTCTGTTGGTTCTCTTGAAACATGTTTCTTTGAACAGAGCCATTCCATCATTAAGCTTAGCTGCATTGTGTTATAGAAAAACTGAAACTATTCAACTGACAGATTTTTTCTTACATATGACCTGTTTCTATGGGAATGTATTTACAAAATTGAATTTTTAAAATTGCCAGTTATTAAGCTTTTGTTCAATTTCTGCAGGCAGTTGTTATAACATGGAACAATTGGGCACAATGGCTCCTGCTTGAAGAAACACTTCACAAGAGAACCAACCAAATGATGGATCAAAGTCCTTTGTCTGTTGGTTCTCTTGAAACATGTTTCTTTGAACAGAGCCATTCCATCATTAAGCTTAGCTGCAATGTGTTATAGAAAAACTGAAACTATTCAACTGACAGATTTTTTCTTACATATGATCTGTTTCTATGGGAATGTATTTACAAAATTGAATTTTTAAAATTGCCAGTTATTAAGCTTTTGTTCAATTTCTGCAGGCAGTTGTTATAACATGGAACAATTAGGCACAATGGCTCCTGCTTGAAGAAACACTTCACAAGAGAACCAACCAAATGATGGATCAAAGTCCTTTGTCTGTTGGTTCTCTTGAAACATGTTTCTTTGAACAGAGCCATTCCATCATTAAGCTTAGCTGCATTGTGTTATAGAAAAACTGAAACTATTCAACTGACAGATTGTTTCTTACATATGACCTGTTTCTATGGGAATGTATTTACAAAATTGAATTTTTAAAATTGCCAGTTATTAAGCTTTTGTTCAATTTCTGCAGGCAGTTGTTATAACATGGAACAATTAGACACAATGGCTCCTGCTTGAAGAAACACTTCACAAGAGAACCAACCAAATGATGGATCAAAGTCCTTTCTCTGTTGGTTCTCTTGAAACATGTTTCTTTGAACAGAGCCATTCCATCATTAAGCTTAGCTGCATTGTGTTATAGAAAAACTGAAACTATTCAACTGACAGATTTTTTCTTACATATGACCTGTTTCTATGGGAATGTATTTACAAAATTGAATTTTTAAAATTGCCAGTTATTAAGCTTTTGTTCAATTTCTGCAGGCAGTTGTTATAACATGGAACAATTAGGCACAATGGCTCCTGCTTGAAGAAACACTTCACAAGAGAACCAACCAAATGATGGATCAAAGTCCTTTGTCTGTTGGTTCTCTTGAAACATGTTTCTTTGAACAGAGCCATTCCATCATTAAGCTTAGCTGCATTGTGTTATAGAAAAACTGAAACTATTCAACTGACAGATTTTTTCTTACATATGACCTGTTTCTATGGGAATGTATTTACAAAATTGAATTTTTAAAATTGCCAGTTATTAAGCTTTTGTTCAATTTCTGCAGGCAGTTGTTATAACATGGAACAATTAGGCACAATGGCTTCCTGCTTGAAGAAACACTTCACAAGAGAACCAACCAAATGATGGATCAAAGTCCTTTGTCTGTTGGTTCTCTTGAAACATGTTTCTTTGAACAGAGCCATTCCATCATTAAGCTTAGCTGCATTGTGTTATAGAAAAACTGAAACTATTCAACTGACAGATTTTTTCTTACATATGACCTGTTTCTATGGGAATGTATTTACAAAATTGAATTTTTAAAATTGCCAGTTATTAAGCTTTTGTTCAATTTCTGCAGGCAGTTGTTATAACATGGAACAATTAGGCACAATGGCTTCCTGCTTGAAGAAACACTTCACAAGAGAACCAACCAAATGATGGATCAAAGTCCTTTGTCTGTTGGTTCTCTTGAAACATGTTTCTTTGAACAGAGCCATTCCATCATTAAGCTTAGCTGCATTGTGTTATAGAAAAACTGAAACTATTCAACTGACAGATTGTTTCTTACATATGACCTGTTTCTATGGGAATGTATTTACAAAATTGAATTTTTAAAATTGCCAGTTATTAAGCTTTTTGTTCAATTTCTGCAGGCAGTTGTTATAACATGGAACAATTAGGCACAATGGCTCCTGCTTGAAGAAACACTTCACAAGAGAACCAACCAAATGATGGATCAAAGTCCTTTGTCTGTTGGTTCTCTTGAAACATGTTTCTTTGAACAGAGCCATTCCATCATTAAGCTTAGCTGCATTGTGTTATAGAAAAACTGAAACTATTCAACTGACAGATTTTTTTCTTACATATGACCTGTTTCTATGGGAATGTATTTACAAAATTGAATTTTTAAAATTGCCAGTTATTAAGCTTTTGTTCAATTTCTGCAGGCAGTTGTTATAACATGGAACAATTAGGCACAATGGCTCCTGCTTGAAGAAACACTTCACAAGAGAACCAACCAAATGATGGATCAAAGTCCTTTGTCTGTTGGTTCTCTTGAAACATGTTTCTTTGAACAGAGCCATTCCATCATTAAGCTTAGCTGCATTGTGTTATAGAAAAACTGAAACTATTCAACTGACAGATTGTTTCTTACATATGACCTGTTTCTATGGGAATGTATTTACAAAATTGAATTTTTAAAATTGCCAGTTATTAAGCTTTTGTTCAATTTCTGCAGGCAGTTGTTATAACATGGAACAATTAGACACAATGGCTCCTGCTTGAAGAAACACTTCACAAGAGAACCAACCAAATGATGGATCAAAGTCCTTTCTCTGTTGGTTCTCTTGAAACATGTTTCTTTGAACAGAGCCATTCCATCATTAAGCTTAGCTGCATTGTGTTATAGAAAAACTGAAACTATTCAACTGACAGATTTTTTCTTACATATGACCTGTTTCTATGGGAATGTATTTACAAAATTGAATTTTTAAAATTGCCAGTTATTAAGCTTTTGTTCAATTTCTGCAGGCAGTTGTTATAACATGGAACAATTAGGCACAATGGCTCCTGCTTGAAGAAACACTTCACAAGAGAACCAACCAAATGATGGATCAAAGTCCTTTGTCTGTTGGTTCTCTTGAAACATGTTTCTTTGAACAGAGCCATTCCATCATTAAGCTTAGCTGCATTGTGTTATAGAAAAACTGAAACTATTCAACTGACAGATTTTTTCTTACATATGACCTGTTTCTATGGGAATGTATTTACAAAATTGAATTTTTAAAATTGCCAGTTATTAAGCTTTTGTTCAATTTCTGCAGGCAGTTGTTATAACATGGAACAATTAGGCACAATGGCTCCTGCTTGAAGAAACACTTCACAAGAGAACCAACCAAATGATGGATCAAAGTCCTTTGTCTGTTGGTTCTCTTGAAACATGTTTCTTTGAACAGAGCCATTCCATCATTAAGCTTAGCTGCATTGTGTTATAGAAAAACTGAAACTAGTCAACTGACAGATTTTTTCTTACATATGACCTGTTTCTATGGGAATGTATTTACAAAATTGAATTTTTAAAATTGCCAGTTATTAAGCTTTTGTTCAATTTCTGCAGGCAGTTGTTATAACATGGAACAATTAGGCACAATGGCTCCTGCTTGAAGAAACACTTCACAAGAGAACCAACCAAATGATGGATCAAAGTCCTTTGTCTGTTGGTTCTCTTGAAACATGTTTCTTTGAACAGAGCCATTCCATCATTAAGCTTAGCTGCATTGTGTTATAGAAAAACTGAAACTATTCAACTGACAGATTGTTTCTTACATATGACCTGTTTCTATGGGAATGTATTTACAAAATTGAATTTTTAAAATTGCCAGTTATTAAGCTTTTGTTCAATTTCTGCAGGCAGTTGTTATAACATGGAACAATTAGGCACAATGGCTCCTGCTTGAAGAAACACTTCACAAGAGAACCAACCAAATGATGGATCAAAGTCCTTTGTCTGTTGGTTCTCTTGAAACATGTTTCTTTGAACAGAGCCATTCCATCATTAAGCTTAGCTGCATTGTGTTATAGAAAAACTGAAACTATTCAACTGACAGATTTTTTCTTACATATGACCTGTTTCTATGGGAATGTATTTACAAAATTGAATTTTTAAAATTGCCAGTTATTAAGCTTTTGTTCAATTTCTGCAGGCAGTTGTTATAACATGGAACAATTAGGCACAATGGCTCCTGCTTGAAGAAACACTTCACAAGAGAACCAACCAAATGATGGATCAAAGTCCTTTGTCTGTTGGTTCTCTTGAAACATGTTTCTTTGAACAGAGCCATTCCATCATTAAGCTTAGCTGCATTGTGTTATAGAAAAACTGAAACTAGTCAACTGACAGATTTTTTCTTACATATGACCTGTGTCTATGATATGTATTTACAAAATTGAATTTTTAAAATTGCCAGTTATTAAGCTTTTGTTCAATTTCTGCAGGCAGTTGTTATAACATGGAACAATTAGGCACAATGGCTTCCTGCTTGAAGAAACACTTCACAAGAGAACCAACCAAATGATGGATCAAAGGCCTTTGTCTGTTGGTTCTCTTGAAACATGTTTCTTTGAACAGAGCCATTCCATCATTAAGCTTAGCTGCATTGTGTTATAGAAAAACTGAAACTATTCAACTGACAGATTTTTTCTTACATATGACCTGTTTCTATGATATGTATTTACAAAATTGAATTTTTAAAATTGCCAGTTATTAAGCTTTTCTTCAATTTCTGCAGGCAGTTGTTATAACATGGAACAATTAGGCACAATGGCTCCTGCTTGAAGAAACACTTCACAAGACAACCAACCAAATGATGGATCAAAGTCCTTTGTCTGTTGGTTCTCTTGAAACATGTTTCTTTGAACAGAGCCATTCCATCATTAAGCTTAGCTGCATTGTGTTATAGAAAAACTGAAACTATTCAACAGACAGATTTTTTTCTTACATATGACCTGTTTCTATGATATGTATTTACAAAATTGAATTTTTAAAATTGGCAGTTATTAAGCTTTTGTTCAATTTCTGCAGGCAGTTGTTATAACATGGAACAATTAGGCACAATGGCTCCTGCTTGAAGAAACACTTCACAAGAGAACCAACCAAATGATGGATCAAAGTCCTTTGTCTGTTGGTTCTCTTGAAACATGTTTCTTTGAACAGAGCCATTCCATCATTAAGCTTAGCTGCATTGTGTTATAGAAAAACTGAAACTATTCAACTGACAGATTGTTTCTTACATATGACCTGTTTCTATGGGAATGTATTTACAAAATTGAATTTTTAAAATTGCCAGTTATTAAGCTTTTGTTCAATTTCTGCAGGCAGTTGTTATAACATGGAACAATTAGACACAATGGCTCCTGCTTGAAGAAACACTTCACAAGAGAACCAACCAAATGATGGATCAAAGTCCTTTCTCTGTTGGTTCTCTTGAAACATGTTTCTTTGAACAGAGCCATTCCATCATTAAGCTTAGCTGCATTGTGTTATAGAAAAACTGAAACTATTCAACTGACAGATTTTTTCTTACATATGACCTGTTTCTATGGGAATGTATTTACAAAATTGAATTTTTAAAATTGCCAGTTATTAAGCTTTTGTTCAATTTCTGCAGGCAGTTGTTATAACATGGAACAATTAGGCACAATGGCTCCTGCTTGAAGAAACACTTCACAAGAGAACCAACCAAATGATGGATCAAAGTCCTTTGTCTGTTGGTTCTCTTGAAACATGTTTCTTTGAACAGAGCCATTCCATCATTAAGCTTAGCTGCATTGTGTTATAGAAAAACTGAAACTATTCAACTGACAGATTTTTCTTACATATGACCTGTTTCTATGGGAATGTATTTACAAAATTGAATTTTTAAAATTGCCAGTTATTAAGCTTTTGTTCAATTTCTGCAGGCAGTTGTTATAACATGGAACAATTAGGCACAATGGCTCCTGCTTGAAGAAACACTTCACAAGAGAACCAACCAAATGATGGATCAAAGTCCTTTGTCTGTTGGTTCTCTTGAAACATGTTTCTTTGAACAGAGCCATTCCATCATTAAGCTTAGCTGCATTGTGTTATAGAAAAACTGAAACTATTCAACTGACAGATTTTTTCTTACATATGACCTGTTTCTATGGGAATGTATTTACAAAATTGAATTTTTAAAATTGCCAGTTATTAAGCTTTTGTTCAATTTCTGCAGGCAGTTGTTATAACATGGAACAATTAGGCACAATGGCTTCCTGCTTGAAGAAACACTTCACAAGAGAACCAACCAAATGATGGATCAAAGTCTTTTGTCTGTTGGTTCTCTTGAAACATGTTTCTTTGAACAGAGCCATTCCATCATTAAGCTTAGCTGCATTGTGTTATAGAAAAACTGAAACTATTCAACTGACAGATTGTTTCTTACATATGACCTGTTTCTATGGGAATGTATTTACAAAATTGAATTTTTAAAATTGCCAGTTATTAAGCTTTTGTTCAATTTCTGCAGGCAGTTGTTATAACATGGAACAATTAGGCACAATGGCTCCTGCTTGAAGAAACACTTCACAAGAGAACCAACCAAATGATGGATCAAAGTCCTTTGTCTGTTGGTTCTCTTGAAACATGTTTCTTTGAACAGAGCCATTCCATCATTAAGCTTAGCTGCATTGTGTTATAGAAAAACTGAAACTATTCAACTGACAGATTTTTTCTCTACATATGACCTGTTTCTATGGGAATGTATTTACAAATTCCGTGTGGGTAGTGTTCACAAAAGTTCACAGAACTTTGGTACAGAAAATAATGTGCAGAGTTAGTTGTTATTAATGAAAAGATGATGGATCAAAGTCCTTTGTCTGTTGGTTCTCTTGAAACATGTTTCTTTGAACAGAGCCATTCCATCATTAAGCTTAGCTGCATTGTGTTATAGAAAAACTGAAACTATTCAACTGACAAATTTTTTCTTACATATGACCTGTTTATATGGGAATGTATTTACAAATTCCGTGTGGGTAGTGTTCACAAAAGTTCACAGAACTTTGGTACAGAAAATAATGTGCAGAGTTAGTTGTTAATAATGAAAAGAGGATGGATCAAAGTCCTTTGTCTGTTGGTTCTCTTGAAACATGTTTCTTTGAACAGAGCCATTCCATCATTAAGCTTAACTGCATTGTGTTATAGAAAAACTGAAACTATTCAACTGACAGATTTTTTTCTTACATGTGACCTGTTTCTATGGGAATGTATTTACAAATTCCGTGTGGGTAGTATTCACAAAAGTTCACAGAACTTTGGTACATAAAATAATGTGCACAGTTAGTTGTTATTAATGAAAAGATGATGGATCAAAGTCCTTTGTCTGTTGATTCTCTTGAAACATGTGTCTTTGAACAGAGCCATTCCATCATTAAGCTTAGCTGCATTGTGTTATAGAAAAACTGAAACTATTCAACTGACAGATTTTTTCTTACATATGACCTGTTTCTATGGGAATGTATTTACAAAATTGAATTTTTAAAATTGCCAGTTATTAAGCTTTTGTTCAATTTCTGCAGGCAGTTGTTATAACATGGAACAATTAGGCACAATGGCTCCTGCTTGAAGAAACACTTCACAAGAGAACCAACCAAATGATGGATCAAAGTCCTTTGTCTGTTGGTTCTCTTGAAACATGTTTCTTTGAACAGAGCCATTCCATCATTAAGCTTAGCTGCATTGTGTTATAGAAAAACTGAAACTATTCAACTGACAGATTTTTTCTTACATATGACCTGTTTCTATGGGAATGTATTTACAAAATTGAATTTTTAAAATTGCCAGTTATTAAGCTTTTGTTCAATTTCTGCAGGCAGTTGTTATAACATGGAACAATTAGGCACAATGGCTCCTGCTTGAAGAAACACTTCACAAGAGAACCAACCAAATGATGGATCAAAGTCCTTTGTCTGTTGGTTCTCTTGAAACATGTTTCTTTGAACAGAGCCATTCCATCATTAAGCTTAGCTGCATTGTGTTATAGAAAAACTGAAACTATTCAACTGACAGATTGTTTCTTACATATGACCTGTTTCTATGGGAATGTATTTACAAAATTGAATTTTTAAAATTGCCAGTTATTAAGCTTTTGTTCAATTTCTGCAGGCAGTTGTTATAACATGGAACAATTAGGCACAATGGCTCCTGCTTGAAGAAACACTTCACAAGAGAACCAACCAAATGATGGATCAAAGTCCTTTGTCTGTTGGTTCTCTTGAAACATGTTTCTTTGAACAGAGCCATTCCATCATTAAGCTTAGCTGCATTGTGTTATAGAAAAACTGAAACTATTCAACTGACAGATTTTTTCTTACATATGACCTGTTTCTATGGGAATGTATTTACAAAATTGAATTTTTAAAATTGCCAGTTATTAAGCTTTTGTTCAATTTCTGCAGGCAGTTGTTATAACATGGAACAATTAGGCACAATGGCTCCTGCTTGAAGAAACACTTCACAAGAGAACCAACCAAATGATGGATCAAAGTCCTTTGTCTGTTGGTTCTCTTGAAACATGTTTCTTTGAACAGAGCCATTCCATCATTAAGCTTAGCTGCATTGTGTTATAGAAAAACTGAAACTAGTCAACTGACAGATTTTTCTTACATATGACCTGTGTCTATGATATGTATTTACAAAATTGAATTTTTAAAATTGCCAGTTATTAAGCTTTTGTTCAATTTCTGCAGGCAGTTGTTATAACATGGAACAATTAGGCACAATGGCTCCTGCTTGAAGAAACACTTCACAAGAGAACCAACCAAATGATGGATCAAAGGCCTTTGTCTGTTGGTTCTCTTGAAACATGTTTCTTTGAACAGAGCCATTCCATCATTAAGCTTAGCTGCATTGTGTTATAGAAAAACTGAAACTATTCAACTGACAGATTTTTTCTTACATATGACCTGTTTCTATGATATGTATTTACAAAATTGAATTTTTAAAATTGCCAGTTATTAAGCTTTTCTTCAATTTCTGCAGGCAGTTGTTATAACATGGAACAATTAGGCACAATGGCTCCTGCTTGAAGAAACACTTCACAAGACAACCAACCAAATGATGGATCAAAGTCCTTTGTCTGTTGGTTCTCTTGAAACATGTTTCTTTGAACAGAGCCATTCCATCATTAAGCTTAGCTGCATTGTGTTATAGAAAAACTGAAACTATTCAACAGACAGATTTTTTCTTACATATGACCTGTTTCTATGATATGTATTTACAAAATTGAATTTTTAAAATTGGCAGTTATTAAGCTTTTGTTCAATTTCTGCAGGCAGTTGTTATAACATGGAACAATTAGGCACAATGGCTCCTGCTTGAAGAAACACTTCACAAGAGAACCAACCAAATGATGGATCAAAGTCCTTTGTCTGTTGGTTCTCTTGAAACATGTTTCTTTGAACAGAGCCATTCCATCATTAAGCTTAGCTGCATTGTGTTATAGAAAAACTGAAACTATTCAACTGACAGATTTTTCTTACATATGACCTGTTTATATGGGAATGTATTTACAAATTCCGTGTGGGTAGTGTTCACAAAAGTTCACGGAACTTTGGTACAGAAAATAATGTGCACAGTTAGTTGTTATTAATGAAAAGATGATGGATCAAAGTCCTTTGTCTGTTGGTTCTCTTGAAACATGTTTCTTTGAACAGAGCCATTCCATCATTAAGCTTAGCTGCATTGTGTTATAGAAAAACTGAAACTATTCAACTGACAGATTTTTTTCTTACATATGACCTGTTTCTATGGGAATGTATTTACAAAATTGAATTTTTAAAATTGCCAGTTATTAAGCTTTTGTTCAATTTCTGCGGGCAGTTGTTATAACATGGAACAATTAGGCACAGTGGCTCCTGCTTGAAGAAACACTTCACAAGACAACCGACCAAATGATGGATCAAAGTCCTTTGTCTGTTGGTTCTCTTGAAACATGTTTCTTTGAACAGAGCCATTCCATCATTAAGCTTAGCTGCATTGTGTTATAGAAAAACTGAAACTATTCAACTGACAAATTTTTTCTTACATATGACCTGTTTATATGGGAATGTATTTACAAATTCCGTGTGGGTAGTGTTCACAAAAGTTCACAGAACTTTGGTACAGAAAATAATGTGCAGAGTTAGTTGTTATTAATGAAAAGATGATGGATCAAAGTCCTTTGTCTGTTGGTTCTCTTGAAACATGTTTCTTTGAACAGAGCCATTCCATCATTAAGCTTAGCTGCATTGTGTTATAGAAAAACTGAAACTATTCAACTGACAAATTTTTTCTTACATATGACCTGTTTATATGGGAATGTATTTACAAATTCCGTGTGGGTAGTGTTCACAAAAGTTCACAGAACTTTGGTACAGAAAATAATGTGCAGAGTTAGTTGTTATTAATGAAAAGAGGATGGATCAAAGTCCTTTGTCTGTTGGTTCTCTTGAAACATGTTTCTTTGAACAGAGCCATTCCATCATTAAGCTTAACTGCATTGTGTTATAGAAAAACTGAAACTATTCAACTGACAGATTTTTTCTTACATGTGACCTGTTTCTATGGGAATGTATTTACAAATTCCGTGTGGGTAGTATTCACAAAAGTTCACAGTTATTAAGCTTTGGTACATAAAATAATGTGCACAGTTAGTTGTTATTAATGAAAAGATGATGGATCAAAGTCCTTTGTCTGTTGATTCTCTTGAAACATGTGTCTTTGAACAGAGCCATTCCATCATTAAGCTTAGCTGCATTGTGTTATAGAAAAACTGAAACTATTGAACTGACAGATTTTTTCTTACATATGACCTGTTTCTGTGGGAATGTATTTGCAAAATTGAATTTTTAAAATTGCCAGTTATTAAGCTTTTGTTCAATTTCTGCAGGCAGTTGTTATAACATGGAACAATTAGGCACAATGGCTCCTGCTTGTAGAAACGCGTCACAAGAAAACCAACCAAATGATGGATCAAAGTCCTTTGTGTGTTGGTTCTCTTGAAACATGTTTCTTTGAACAGAGCCATTCCATCATTAAGCTTAGCTGCATTGTGTTATAGAAAAACTGAAACTATTCAACTGACAGATTTTTTTTTCCATATGACCTGTTTCTATGGGAAAGTAATTACAAATTTGAATTTTTAAAATTGCCAGTTATTAAGCTTTTGTTCAATTTCTGCGGGCAGTTGTTATAACATGGAACAATTAGGCACAATGGCTCCTGCTTGAAGAAACCCTTCACAAGAGAACCAACCAAATGATGGATCAAAGTCCTTTGTCTGTTGGTTCTCTTGAAACATGTTTCTTTGAACAGAGCCATTCCATCATTAAGCTTAGCTGCATTGTGTTATAGAAAAACTGAAACTATTCAACTGACAGATTTTTTCTTACATATGACCTGTTTCTATGGGAATGTATTTACAAATTTTGTGTGTGTAGTATTCACAAAAGTTCACAGAACTTTGGTACAGAAAATAATGTGCACAGTTAGTTGTTAATAATGAAAAGCAGGTAATTTTATAAAGACTAATTACGTAAAGAATTTACAAGTGTGTGCTTTGGTGAGAAAAATGAATAGAATGGAATGAAATGTAACATTTCTTTGCAACATGCCACTCTGGAAAATTAAAAAAAAAAAAACACCTGAAGAACCTGGAAAAGTCAGGGAAATTTTTGTTACTTTTGAGTGGGAACCCTGTTTAAGTATTGTTGGTGTACTTGTCATTAATTAACATTGTTTTATGTTTTGGTTACGTGCTGTCAAGTTTTGTGTACAACTGTTGTCATAAAAAGAAGCTGAGATTACCTTTTATTTTTCAGGTCTGTAAGAAGCACCATTTCAATCCCGAGAAAGGTTGACAAGCACAGTGGCACTTCAGACTTTCAGCAGAAAGCTTTCCAGAAAACATGGAACACAATCAGAACTGCTACAGCACAAGTCAAGTCCAGAAAAGTATGTCACTCATTCACTTCAACAGAATTCTGAGAGATAGTTAACCATACTTAAAACAGTATAACTATACTAGTAATCTGAATTTATTGGCATATGAGGTAGGATCCAAAAGTTTGGGTTCACCCATGACAACGCAAGCATGTTGTTAAAGTTGCGGCGTCTGAAATATATCCCACCATCCCTCCCCTCTGTAGTCAGAATGGTTTGACCCATGAAAAGTGATTGGAATGCTTGCACAGACGTTTGCTGCTGCGGTTAGTTGTCTGTTTCCTGCGATGTGAGAAACTTGGCTTTTTACAATGTTGCTCTTCAAAAGAGCAACATTGTAACATTTAATTTTGTGAGCGTTTGGGTAAAACAGCTGCAGAGACCTTAGAAATGCTTTTGAATGTGTACGGTCACTCTACGATGGCGAGATCGAAGGTGTACGAGTGGTATCGGCGTTTCAAAGAGGACCGAGAATCCATAACGGATAATGAGTGCTGTGGTTGACCTGTCACTGCACAGAGTGAGGAAAACATTACAATGGTGGTGCAGTGTGTTCGTCAGGATCGTCTTCATACCATTAAAGAAATTGCTAACGCAACTAACTTACCAGCGACCACAGGCCAGCACATTTTGATGGAGGATCTTCACATGCACCGCGTGTGTCAGAACGTCCCTCGCCTTTCGACCTGTGAGAAACTTGGCTTTTGAAGAGCAACATTGTAACATTTAACATTTGATTACAGCTGCGACCCTCTGGGGCATACTCTCAACCAGGCGTTGTACGACGGCTAGCGGTATTTTCTTCCACTCGGCTTGGAGAAGACAGGTCAGTTCCTTCACCGATTTCGGACGGTGGGGGCACCCCTTAAGTCGACGCCCCTACTCGTCCCAGAGGTGCTCGATAGGGTTAAGGTCCAGGCTCTGCGCAGGCCAGTCCATTCGATTAACCCCATTGTCACCATACCAAGCCATGGTGAACCTTGCAACATGACAGGTGGCATTGTCATCCTGAAAATAACATGGGTCCACCCCGTAAAATTGCCACAACGTAGGAAGCGCATGGTCATCCAAAATGGTGCAGTAGGTCTCGGCATTGAGTCTACCAGGAATTCCGATCAAGGGTCCCGGGCCATAACAGGAGAAACACCCCCATAGTATAATTCCACCGCCGCCGAACTTCACAGTTGGCACAATACATTCCGGCAGGAGGTGTTCTCCAGGCAGACGCCAAACCCAGACCCTGACATCCGAACCGTAGAGGGTGAACCTTGATTCGTCGCTCCAGAGAACCTGTTTCCACTGTTCAACGGTCCACTGTCAAAGTTCTTTGCACCACGTTAGCCGAGCAGCGCTATTGGACTTGGTGATCAAAGGCTTGTGGGCGGCAGCACGTCCATGATAACCGAGCAGATGGGCTTCCTTACGGATGGTATTCATCGAAAGAACACTCCCGGATGCCTGTTGAAACTCATCGCGGATGTGGCCCATCGATTTGGTGCGGTTCTTCCGAATTTCTCTGGCCGTCTCTAACTCCCAGTTTTGTGGGTCTGCCGGGTCGTGGCACATTCCGACAGTCACCTCTCATCTTCCACTTGCCAATCACGTAAGCCACTGTCGATTTTGGGTACTTCAACTCACTGGATATGTCACATATGGATCGGCCATTTCTGTGATGCCCGACGATTACACCTTTCTCGAAATCAGAGAGCTCCGAACTGCGTGGCATCTTGCATGCGACTGGTTGCGTTGTTGTTTCCCACACGATATTTAACGGCGGCGGCCAGGATGTGTATCAGGACCACAGATATCGTTGATTGCAGGGGTGTCCAATTACTTATTGGTAGATAGTGTATAAGTATAAATTCCTCAAGTTTATCGAGTGAATGAAATAAAGAGTCACTTACATTCTGCTGTCCCTCAACAAACTTTCTTAACTGTTGGAGGTGAACCAAGGCCTCTACTGAATTTGGAAGGTGCTCTTCGGGAAATTCTGGCCATTCCAGTTCTTCATCTGAAGATACACAGCAGGTCTTCTTATTCATAACATCGGCCAAGATCTCATCATCTGTGATATCACCACAAACAGCTAAATTGTCATCAACTCTCACAAAAGCCTCATACGGTACATCGTGGCCTACGTCTTCCCAGTACTGCACAGTGGGTATGATTTCCTCGCCACCATTACCTTTTAGTTGTTGAGACTTATCACCGGGGTGTTGGAAGCCTGCTTTTCTGAAGCAGATGGCTGTGGTTTCAGGTTTAACTTGTTGCTTCATCCAGAACTCGGAACTTCATCCAGAACAGTACGTACCCATTTTAAAAGGTAATTATTGAAAATACGAAAATGGGGGTTTCTTCGAATTAAAAAAAAAAAGAAGTTCAAATTAAAGTTTTTTTTTTAACAGTATTTATATAGAAAATTTAAAGGACCAAATGAAAAATTTGAATTAACCAATAATTCGAATTAAAAACTTTTGAATTAGACAAGTTGCACTGTATACGAAAATTATAAATAATCATCGTAAACTTTTCATTGGTTACTATGTAAAATGTGTGTATGTTTGTTTTGTTTCACTTTTTTGATATTTTGTTTTCCTTCAATCTTACAGCAGCACAAAGAGTTGAGGGATCGAGAGAGGTTGGAGAAAAGGGTCCTTGATGTAAGTGCATATTTTATTGCTTCCTGTAAACTACTACATAAAAAGTGTGAAATGAATCTGTGTGTGCAAACTGCATATTTTGCAAGAGCAGGGGCAGTATATTTTGCAGTAACTACGAGGGCAAGTCAGAATACTTTCTCTATTGTAGAACTTTAAAAGTACTGCATGTTATGAAAATGCTTTTTGCAGACGTGCGACTTAACATGTTACGTCTAAAAACTACATCGCAGCATGTGTATACAACATGGGAATAACTTTGTCATAAAGGGTCTCCAAACTATGCTATTGAATAAAATAATTAGGAAATTAGCAATGTTAAAAAATCACAGTAAACTTCCATTGCAAGTCATGAACAAGTCCGATATGAAGAAATTAACTCATGCACCAAAAGCTCTTGAATTGAAAACGAATGCCGTCTCCTGCACGATACACTTTAATGATAAAAAACTATGTACAATTAAAATAAATGTGTTTAAGAACTTTCAACACCACAACGGCGTCATCATCAGAAACAGTGCAGCAGTGAGCACAGAAGTGAGTAGCCTATATACTTTGCAAGACACATAGCGGTTAATGTGCATGTGCAATAATCGGCAAAGTCCAAGTTAAGTTCAGTGGGTACAAGCATAATTGGTGGGCATAACCTGGCCCAAAAGTGTTTTCCAAGGAAGGGGATAAAAACAGGGGGTTCATCGTTACAGCATCTTTCACCATTGACGAATATGTGAATACTTTCACAAAAAGTGTTGATCGACGGTTCCTGGGAGAATCCAGAATAATGGTGTCATTCCAACATGGTAAGTAAGAACCGTTTAAACAGAGTCTCGACAAATACTGATGTTCGTAAATGCGGCGCCCCAAATTACGAGTGGTAGAGCCAAAATAACATAAATCGTGCTCTGCAGGGTTAGCAGATTTAAGTGGAACCAAATATACGCCGTGACGGTTCACACATTCAACACGGTCTCTGTCCTTTTTAACAGTGTTAAATAAAGTACGAGACCTTACACCAAACTTGAGTTTGTACTTATGACATATGTTCTTTAAAATGTTACATACAGGTGGTATATATGGAATGGATCCCACAAATTGGTAGTCAAATTTATCTGCAAGCAAAGCTGTCTGCGGCCGACCACTTGATTTCTTAGCAATCAAGCGATCAATCGTGTGACGAGGGTAACCGAAAGTCAAGGCTAACTGTTTAATCCTAGCTAACTCTTGGTCCCGGAGATCCTGTGTGGACGAGTGTGTAAATGCACGATTAATAAGAAAATGAAAAGCAGATAATTTTTGCGACATTGGATGAGAAGAAGTAAAAGGTATAAACGTGGCAGAAAAAGTTGGTTTTCGGTAAACAGAAAATAATAAGGAGTTAACGGAAAGATTGCGAAAAGGCAAAAGTCGAGAAATGGCAAAATGCCTAAATTCTCGAACTCTACCTCGATCTTTCCGTTAACTCCTTATTATTTTCTGTTTACCGAAAACCAACTTTTTCTGCCACGTTTATACCTTTTACTTCTTCTCATCCAATGTCGCAAAAATTATCTGCTTTTCATTTTCTTATTAATCGTGCATTTACACACTCGTCCACACAGGATCTCCGGGACCAAGAGTTAGCTAGGATTAAACAGTTAGCCTTGACTTTCGGTTACCCTCGTCACACGATTGATCGCTTGATTGCTAAGAAATCAACTGGTCGGCCGCAGACAGCTTTGCTTGCAGATAAATTTGACTACCAATTTGTGGGATCCATTCCATATATACCACCTGTATGTAACATTTTAAAGAACATATGTCATAAGTACAAACTCAAGTTTGGTGTAAGGTCTCGTACTTTATTTAACACTGTTAAAAAGGACAGAGACTGTGTTGAATGTGTGAACCGTCACGGCGTATATTTGGTTCCACTTAAATCTGCTAACCCTGCAGAGCACGATTTATGTTATTTTGGCTCTACCACTCGTAATTTGGGGCGCCGCATTTACGAACATCAGTATTTGTCGAGACTCTGTTTAAACGGTTCTTACTTACCATGTTGGAATGACACCATTATTCTGGATTCTCCCAGGAACCGTCGATCAACACTTTTTTGTGAAAGTATTCACATATTCGTCAATGGTGAAAGATGCTGTAACGATGAACCCCTGTTTTTATCCCCCTTCCTTGGAGAACACTTTTGGGCCAGGTTATGCCCACCAATTATGCTTGTACCCACTGAACTTAACTTGGACTTTGCCGATTATTGCACATGCACATTAACCGCTATGTGTCTTGCAAAGTATATAGGCTACTTACTTCTGTGCTCACTGCTGCACTGTTTCTGATGATGACGCCTTTGTGGTGTTGAAAGTTCTTAAACACATTTATTTTAATTGTACATAGTTTTTTATCATTAAAGTGTATCGTGCAGGAAACGGCATTTGTTTTCAATTCATGAACAAGTCCTATACACCAGTAGGATCGGTACTTACGTATTAACGCCACCGCAGCAGAAGTTGTGCTAATGCGCCAATAAAGAGCAATCTTGTTGTTCGCACGCGCAGGCATTTATATTTTGGATTCTTTGTTGCCCTTTTTGTTTGCTGATTTCTGACGCCATTTTTTAGTGCTACGAAAATGCGCATTTGGGATTTGCCAAAAACAGAACAAGATGCAATTTTATTTTTTCAGGAGCGAAATATTTTACCAAAAGAGCGAAAATGTACCAATTCCCATGACATGAAACTTTATTTCGTTAAACGTAAGTTTTGGAAATGTAATTTAAGACAGTGTGATCAGCAAGTGGGACTTAGAAAAGACAACTGGTTTGAGGGAAGCAGAATTCCATTTTGTTCAGCTTTGAGATTCATATACTGCTGGTGCGAGGAGTTGACGTCGATTAAATTTTGTGAAAAGCAACTTGATTTATCAGATAAAACTGTTATAGAATGGAACAATTACATGTGTGAATTATGTGTCTTGGATATGGAGAATAAACCAAACAAGAAGGTAGGTGGACCAGATTGCATTGTGGAAATTGATGGAAGTTTGTTTACTAAACGTAAAAATAATTGTGGTCGAGTATTACCCGAACAGTGGGTGTTTGGTGGTATATGTAGAGAAACAAAAGATTCGTTTGTTGTCACTGTTCCTAATAGAACTGGCTCTACCCTTCTTGATAAAATTATTGAAAACATTGCAGATGGTAGCACAATTTATTCTGACAGTTGGAAAGGTTACCAAACAAATAGAATAGAAATAGAAGGATTCCTACATGCTAAAGTTAATCATAAATACAATTTTATTGATCCTGATACAGGAGTTCATACACAAACAGTTGAGAGAATGTGGGGCAGTGCTAAATGGAGGAACAAGAGACACAGGGGGACAGCGAGACATCATTTGGAATCTTATTTATCAGAGTTCATATGGTGACAGCATCAGGTGAAAGAAAATAGAGACTGTTTTGAATCTATGTTGAACTCTATATTGACCCATTTTCCACCGAAATCCGATTGACTACTTTGTTTTTAAATAAAGTGTTTTATTTTATGATTTGTCGCAAAAATTTTAGGTGTAGGTTGGCGGCACTTAAACTGCCAAATCTGTAGCTGCGGTGGCGTTAATACGTTCATATGGCGACAGCATCAGGTGAAAGAAAATAGAGACTGTTTTGAATGTATGTTGAACTCTATGTTAAACTCTATATCGGCCCATTTTCCACCGAAATCCGATTGACTACTTTGTTTTTAAATAAAGTGTTTTATCTGTAGCTGCGGTGGTGTTAATACGTTCATATGGCGACAGCATCAGGTGAAAGAAAATAGAGACTGTTTTGAATCTATGTTGAACTCTATATCGGCCCATTTTCCACCGAAATCCGATTGACTACTTTGTTTTTAAATAAAGTGTTTTATCTGTAGCTGCGGTGGCGTTAATACGTTCATATGGCGACAGCATCAGGTGAAAGAAAATAGAGACTGTTTTGAATCTATGTTGAACTCTATATCGGCCCATTTTCCACCGAAATCCGATTGACTACTTTGTTTTTAAATAAAGTGTTTTATCTGTAGCTGCGGTGGCGTTAATACGTTCATATGGCGACAGCATCAGGTGAAAGAAAATAGAGACTGTTTTGAATCTATGTTGAACTCTATATCGGCCCATTTTCCACCGAAATCCGATTGACTACTTTGTTTTTAAATAAAGTGTTTTATTTTATGATTTGTCGCAAAAATTTTAAGTGTAGATTTATTGGCGCATTAGCACAACTTCTGCTGCGGTGGCGTTAATGCCTGCGCGTGCGAACAACAAGATTGCTCTTTGTTGGCGCATTAGCACAACTTCTGCTGCGGTGGCGTTAATGCCTGCGCGTGCGAACAGCAAGATTGCTCTTTGTTGGCGCATTAGCACAACTTCTGCTGCGGTGGCGTTAATGCCTGCGCGTGCGAACAGCAAGATTGCTCTTTGTTGGCGCATTAGCACAACTTCTGCTGCGGTGGCGTTAATGCCTGCGCGTGCGAACAGCAAGATTGCTCTTTGTTGGCGCATTAGCACAACTTCTGCTGCGGTGGCGTTAATGCCTGCGCGTGCGAACAACAAGATTGCTCTTTGTTGGCGCATTAGCACAACTTCTGCTGCGGTGGCGTTAATGCCTGCGCGTGCGAACAGCAAGATTGCTCTTTGTTGGCGCATTAGCACAACTTCTGCTGCGGTGGCGTTAATGCCTGCGCGTGCGAACAGCAAGATTGCTCTTTGTTGGCGCATTAGCACAACTTCTGCTGCGGTGGCGTTAATGCCTGCGCGTGCGAACAGCAAGATTGCTCTTTGTTGGTGCATTAGCACAACTTCTGCTGCGGTGGCGTTAATGCCTGCGCGTGCGAACAGCAAGATTGCTCTTCGTTGGCGCATTAGCACAACTTCTGCTGCGGTGGCGTTAATGCCTGCGCGTGCGAACAGCAAGATTGCTCTTTGTTGGCGCATTAGCACAACTTCTGCTGCGGTGGCGTTAATGCCTGCACGTGCGAACAGCAAGATTGCTCTTTGTTGGCGCATTAGCACAACTTCTGCTGCGGTGGCGTTAATACGTAAGTACCGTAGGATCTTCCACACCCAGTATATTTGGAAAATTTAAAACACATAAAGTTGATTGCCCTATTTGGATTATTGTTAACGAAAGTATTGCACCTACCATAAATCTTGAAGAAGTTCTGTTTGGATATCTTACCTCCTTCTTTAAAACTCACGAATATACGGCGAATAATTCTGTAGGTCATAGAGAAAATTAAAAATATAGAGATTGGGGACTGTATAATGGTTAGCCTTGCTGTCTTTGCATTATACCCGGACACTCCCACACAGGAAGCTATTAATCTTGTAAGTAATAAATTGATTGCCGTTGGAGTTCTAGAGATTGAAGCATGGCATGCAAAACCGCCCTTCCGCTGCGTTCAATAATTTATTGCGGACGATTAATTTCCCGAACACGACGTGCGCGGATGGCCCTTTTTTCCGCAAGCTTGCAGTATGATTGTGATTAGAGCACTTTTATTTTACACTTTTTTTCTTTTTGCCAATTTAAAATTTGCGCATGCCAAGTGCCGCAGTTTTACGAAATTACGCATTCTCTTAAGCGATTAGCCGTTCTTTGTTTCGGCGAAATAGTTCAGCGGCGGCACCCTCCCTTCCAAAATTTTAACGTACTAAAGCCAATGTCCTGCTGTCTCATTCCCTCTCATAAAGTTCTCCTGTGTGAATTTTACGCCTGGAGCTTCGTGTGTGTGTGTGTGTGTAAGGATAGGGACTTTGCAGTTGTTTTTTTTTCCTTCTTTCTCTCTCGTCTATCTCTGTCCCCCCAGTCATCCCTTGTTTAGTTTCATTTGTTAATACTGGAGTGACCCAGTATTAACCAGTGCAACTAAACAACGGTTGCTTCTTCCCTTCACGTGTGACCTTGACATCTCGCACATGTGATGCCCGCCATAATATTAGCTTCCTGTGCATTACCGTTTTCCGCATGTTTTTTGGCGACGTTGACGACGATCGTACCTATAATGCCGCACGTGCACTATTCTGCCTCTCATCTTTTGCCATTTTGCAGTTGAAAATTCTGGATTCCGTGCAACAAGCTTTTTGCTATGAAAACAGAAATGTATTGTGGAATAACTTTTTTACGGGTCTTATAGAGGTTATTTTTCATCAAAGTTGGTTGTCAAATTTTCGAACTAAAGCCTAGTTCGTCATCAGGACTATGTCACTGGAGTAGCTTCAAATTCACCAGCAAAATTACGTACCACAAGGGACTTTTCGAGAAACTGAAAAGGATCGGAGCAAAATATAATATCAGGCTAGCTCCAGATCTTAATAACAAAATAAATAAATTCCTGCCAGCTTTAAAGCAGAAAGAATTGGACATCCAATTGCAGGAAGGAGTAATTTACTGCATCGACTGTAACTGCGGACTCAGCTATATAGGAGAAACAGGGAGAAGTATTAAGGTCCGAATGAAAGAACACCAAGCAGCTATTAGGAACATTGGGAACAAAACAGGGCTAGACAGACATGTACAAGCAAGTGGACACTCCATAAATTGGGACTCAGTGAAAATAATCGCCCACCAGTCAAACTTAGTAAAGAGGAAACTAGAAGAAGGGATCGAAATAGCAAGAAGAAGAAGTACCACAATTAATGACTCAGCTATATAAGAGAAACAGGGAGAAGTATTAAGGTCCGAATGAAAGAACACCAAGCGGAACATTGGGAACAAAACAGGGCTAGACAGACATATACAAGCAAGTGGACACTCCATAAATTGGGACTCAGTGAAAATAATCGCCCACCAGTCAAACTTAGTAAAGAGGAAACTAGAAGAAGGGATCGAAATAGCAAGAAGAAGAAGTACCACAATTAATGACTCAGCTATATAGGAGAAACAGGAAGAAGTATTAAAAGTCTGAATGAAAGAACACCAAGCAGCTATTAGGAACATTGGGAACAAAACAGGGCTAGACAGACATGTACAAGCAAGTGGACACTCCATAAATTGGGACTCAGTGAAAATAATCGCCCACCAGTCAAACTTAGTAAAGAGGAAACTAGAAGAAGGGATCGAAATAGCAAGAAGAAGAAGTACCACAATTAATGACTCAGCTATATAAGAGAAACAGGGAGAAGTATTAAGGTCCGAATGAAAGAACACCAAGCAGCTATTAGGAACATTGGGAACAAAACAGGGCTAGACAGACATATACAAGCAAGTGGACACTCCATAAATTGGGACTCAGTGAAAATAATCGCCCACCAGTCAAACTTAGTAAAGAGGAAACTAGAAGAAGGGATCGAAATAGCAAGAAGAAGAAGTACCACAATTAATGACTCAGCTATATAAGAGAAACAGGGAGAAGTATTAAGGTCCGAATGAAAGAACACCAAGCAGCTATTAGGAACATTGGGAACAAAACAGGGCTAGACAGACATATACAAGCAAGTGGACACTCCATAAATTGGGACTCAGTGAAAATAATCGCCCACCAGTCAAACTTAGTAAAGAGGAAACTAGAAGAAGGGATCGAAATAGCAAGAAGAAGAAGTACCACAATTAATGACTCAGCTATATAAGAGAAACAGGGAGAAGTATTAAGGTCCGAATGAAAGAACACCAAGCAGCTATTAGGAACATTGGGAACAAAACAGGGCTAGACAGACATATACAAGCAAGTGGACACTCCATAAATTGGGACTCAGTGAAAATAATCGCCCACCAGTCAAACTTAGTAAAGAGGAAACTAGAAGAAGGGATCGAAATAGCAAGAAGAAGAAGTACCACAATTAATGACTCAGCTATATAAGAGAAACAGGGAGAAGTATTAAGGTCCGAATGAAAGAACACCAAGCAGCTATTAGGAACATTGGGAACAAAACAGGGCTAGACAGACATATACAAGCAAGTGGACACTCCATAAATTGGGACTCAGTGAAAATAATCGCCCACCAGTCAAACTTAGTAAAGAGGAAACTAGAAGAAGGGATCGAAATAGCAAGAAGAAGAAGTACCACAATTAATGACTCAGCTATATAAGAGAAACAGGGAGAAGTATTAAGGTCCGAATGAAAGAACACCAAACAGCTATTAGGAACATTGGGAACAAAACAGGGCTAGACAGACATATACAAGCAAGTGGACACTCCATAAATTGGGACTCAGTGAAAATAATCGCCCACCAGTCAAACTTAGTAAAGAGGAAACTAGAAGAAGGGATCGAAATAGCAAGAAGAAGAAGTACCACAATTAATGACTCAGCTATATAAGAGAAACAGGGAGAAGTATTAAGGTCCGAATGAAAGAACACCAAACAGCTATTAGGAACATTGGGAACAAAACAGGGCTAGACAGACATATACAAGCAAGTGGACACTCCATAAATTGGGACTCAGTGAAAATAATCGCCCACCAGTCAAACTTAGTAAAGAGGAAACTAGAAGAAGGGATCGAAATAGCAAGAAGAAGAAGTACCACAATTAACGATAATTGCGGATGGACTCTTCCAATTGAGTGGCAGCAACTACTCCAGTGACATAGTCCTGATGACGAACTAGGCTTTAGTTCGAAAATTTGACAACCAACTTTGATGAAAAATAACCTCTATAAGACCCGTAAAAAAGTTATTCCACAATCACTATGAATAGAGGTGCCATAAAATGCATTTACAACTAAAAATGTATTTATTTTCTGTATGTACATAAAAAAAAAAAAATCAGTACAGTGACGATATTTAATACGCACATATTTCTCGACGTATCGAGATTAAAAAACATGTTTTATATACGTTATTCTTTTTCAGTTAAATCCATTCAATAGTGGTCTAACTGTTGGAACTTTATAGTTCCTTTGTGTGAAATGCAATTTCTCAGTTCGAAATTATTAGTATTTATTGCGAACAAATACCTCGGTAATCAAATGTAATTCAAGGAAAAACTTTTCACGTACCTCTCAGTTGTAAGTGGTGGATGTTTGAATCTTTGTATGGCTGTTCTCATCAGGCTCTTGAGTTTAGACTTTTAAGAATTTAGTTGGCACATTTTCTTCACGGGTCCCAAAATTGGATAGATAAATTAATTTGTTCGATGAATTTGTCTATCCAATTTCGGGACCCATGAAGAAAATGTGGCGATTAAATTCTTAAAAGTCTAAACTCAAGAGCCTGATGAGAACAGCCATACAAAGATTCGAACATCGACCACTTACAACTGAGAGGTACGTGAAAAGTTTTTCCTTGAATTACATTTGATTACCGAGGTATTTCTTCGCAGTAAATACTAATAATTTCCAACTGAGAAATTGCATTTCACACAAAGGAACTACAACATGTAAAAAGTTCCAACAGTTAAACCACTATTGAATGGATTTAGCTGAAAAAAATGACGATATTTAAATTCTACGTAGTTATGGTATTTATATGAGTCTGACGGGTTACTTTCAAAGGAGGACGGGTAAATTTTTAGACATACCGTCGTCGGGGACAGGTAAATTTTTAGACATACCGTCCTCGGGGACAGGTAAAATTTCCGAGATTTTTAGTGTCCTGGATTGAAGTTAACAGTATTATATCTGCACTCAACCTAATTAACGAAAAAAAAAATATTTCAGATATAATCAAGTAATACACTGCCGGACAATTGCTAAGGACGGATGACAATAGCAACGATAGCAACCATAAAATGGAAGGCAGGAAAATGTGGAAATTAGCATAAGTGCGGGATACAGTAAAACGTGTTGTGCGTATGCAAATTTTGGATTGCCGAACTTGTTCGTGACGTCATAGCGCTGATAAGAGATATAAAGGATTTGACGCGTATTGACCGTTGTTGTTCAAACGCAAAGTTGAAAGGGAAAGAATCAATTGACGAACTTGCAATTTTCAGTATGTCTTCCCGACATCACCTAGATGATTTTACGCGTGGCCGTATTATTGGCAAGATTGAAGAAGGGCGAAAATAACAGATGTTGCCAGGGAGTTCGACGTCAGCCACAGTGTTGTTTCAAGGCTTTGGAAATCATTTTAAACAAATGGAGAGTGTAGCAAACGTCACGGGGGAGGTCGTGTTCGCAGTACGACACCTGCACAAGATCGGTACATAGTGCTATCAACAAAAGACACCGGCGCAGCACAGCTTGTGAGGTAGCAAATCAGTTTATGGCTGCTACTGGCAAGCGGATCTCCCGAAAAACTGTCGCCGGACGTTTGCATGAAGGAGGACTATACGCCCGCCGTCCTGTTGTGTGCATCCCACTGTCCAGACGTCACCGTACCGCCCGTTTGCAATGGTGCCATCAACATCGCAATTGGACTGATAACGACTGGTCTGCTGTCCTCTTCTCAGATGAGAGTAGATACAGTCTATCGTCTGATTGCCGACGACAACTGATCTGGCGTGATAGTGGTACTGCATGTTGTCCAGCAAACATACAGGAAAGGGACCGATATCTGACATGTAGTGTCATGGTATGGGCTGGCATCATGATCAATGGCCGTACGTCCCTCTATGTGCTTCCAACTGGGACTATGACTGGCCAACAATACATTAATGATGTTCTGCTACCTCATGTTCGCATGTTCCGTGGTGCTGTCAGTGATAGATTCATTTTCATGGACGACAACGCAACATGTCATCAAACAGTCGCTGTCCAGGAGTGTCTTGAGAGTGAGGATATTGAACGCCTCGTATGGCCAGCACGTTCTCCAGATCTGAATCCCATTGAAAATGTGTGAGATGCTTTGGGGAGGAGTCTTGCTGGTCGCCAATGCCCTCCAATAAACAAGGACACCCTCATCCGTGCACTGACAGAGGAATGGGATAAATTACCCCAACAGCTGCTTGATAATGTTGTGCAAAGCATGGCACGACGTGTGGAATCTTGCATCGCCCTCCATGGTGGCCATATCTCGTATTGACATCTTACGCCTGCGGACGGTAATTGCATTTTTTTCACGTTTACGTATTCTGCACAAAATGGCCTGTTTGTCCCTTGAACATGTTCCAAAGCCTTCTGGATTTCAGATCACAATAAATTGTCTTTCTTGTAATGTCCTGGCATTCTGACATTATTTTATTTCACTTGGCATCTAACCACACTTACTTTTTATGCGCTATATAGCCGTTTATGATCCGTCCTTAGCAATTGTCCAGCAGTGTACATAGACAAAAATTTGGATCCCCTATAGGCTCTCCAATTTCGGGTCTATTGTCTGAAGTCATATTACAGGACATTGAAAACAAAGTACTTGGACAAGGACAAGAGCACTTGCTGCTGATATTCCTTTGATATGTGGATGACATTCTTGTCATCTGGCAATATTCAGAAGATAGCTTTATGAAGTTTATTGAAAAATGTAATGAATACTATCCAACAATACAGGTTACTGTCGAGAAAGAAAATAATGGGCAATTGCCCTTCCTTGATATTCTGCTTCATAAACACCAAGGACATACATATTAACTATACAGCATAGTGAAAAGACTCTTATGTTCCAGTAATTATACCAAATGATTCAGTCCATCTTAAACATTATAAAGAGGCTGCCTTTCATTCATATATTAGAAGAGCCGTTTCCCATACGTCGGATAGAAGTTTAGAACATTCAGAAATGAAGTGGATTGTGGAAACAGCCACAGCATTTGGATATGATAAAAAATATATTTGGAAAATTTATAGAAACTATAAAATCAATATTAATAGACCTAAGAGTGAAAATAACGTTGAGAACATCACACAGTTTTGTGGGCGTTTACCTTATATGCCGCAGTTAAGCAGCATTTTAAAAAAGGAATGTTATAAAGTGAATAAAAGATTTGCCGATATTGTAATCAATAACAGCAAATTCCTTACTGCTGATTACAGTAATAACACAATTATGCATAGAGCAGGTGTAAACGGTATACCCACGAGGAATAATGATACCGGTAATATTGATAGCATCTACAGTAGTGGCCAAAATTGTGGAAACCTTTTGGAAATAGTGTATTTTTGAGGTTTGATGGCTCATAACACCACTTTTTTTTTTTGGACTAATACCATAAAAGTACACTGAAGAGCAATTGAATTAGAGGCACCTGTCTAGTAACGTGTAGCGCCACCTTTAGCCCTGATGACGGCAGCGATTCGTCTCGGCATGGACTCGACAAGACACCGGAAGCCTTGGGAAGCCATACGGATCCACGACCCCTGAACAAGCTCCCACAGTTCACGAAGATTTGATGGAGGGGGATCAGAGCCTCGAACATCTCTCTCGATGGCATCCCAGATGTGCTCGATGGGATTGAGGTCAGGTGAACTAGCTACCCTTAACATCTTCACATCTTCTCAACCTCATCTTTAAAGACAGAGATCCCAATAAACCCCTAGAGTTACAAGGTGTCTACTCTATCCCTGTCATTACTTCCACAGGCATTACCCACTATATTGGTAGTACTTACCGAAGCATCAACCAGCGATTGATGTTAAAAAAGGAAACCCTTAACATCTTCTTCACATCTTCTCAACCTCATCTTTAAAAACAGAGATCCCAATAAACCCCTGGAGTTACAAGGTGTCTACTCTATCCCTGTCAACACTTCCACAGGCATTACCCACTATATTGGTAGTACTTACCGAATCATCAACCAGCGATTGGTGGAACATATCGCTGATGTTAAGAAAGGAAACCCTTAACATCTTCTTCACATCTTCTCAACCTCATTTTTAAAGACAGAGATCCCAATAAACCCCTAGAGTTACAAGGTGTCTACTTTATCCCTATCAACACTTCCACAGGTGTTACCCACTATATTGGTAGTTACTTACCGAAGCATCAACCGGCGATTTGTGGAACATATCACTGATGTTTAGAAAGGAAACCCTTAACAACTTCACATCTTCTGAACCTCATCTTTAAAGACAGAGATCCCAATAAACCCCTAGAGTTACAAGGTGTCTACTCTATCCCTGTCACCACTTCCACAGGCATTACCCACTATATTGGTAGTACTTACCGAAGCATCAACCGGCGATTGGTGGAACATATTGCTGATCTTAAGAAAGGAAACCCTTAGCATCTTCACATTTTCTCAACCTCATCTTTAAAGACAGAGATCCCAATAAACCCCTAGAGTTACAAGGTGTCTACTTTATCCCTATCAACACTTCCACAGGCATTACCCACTATATTGGTAGTACCTACCGAAGCATCAAACCGGCGATTGGTGGAACATATGTTAAGAAAGGAAACCCTTAACATCTTCACATTTTCTCAACCTTATCTTTAAAGACAGAGATCCCAATAAACCCCTAGAGTTACAAGGTGTCTACTCTATCCCTGTCACCACTTCCACAGGCATTACCCACTATATTGGTAGTACTTACCGAAGCATCAACTAGCGATTGGTGGAACATATTGCTGATGTTAAGAAAGGAAACCCTTAACATCTTCTTCACATCTTCTCAACCTCATTTTTAAAGACAGAGATCCCAATAAACCCCTAGAGTTACAAGGTGTCTACTCTATCCCTGTCACCACTTCCACAGGCATTACCCACTATATTGGTAGTACTTACCGAAGCATCAACTAGCGATTGGTGGAACATATTGCTGATGTTAAGAAAGGAAACCCTTAACATCTTCACATCTTCTCAACCTCATTTTTAAAGACAGAGATCCCAATAAACCCCTAGAGTTACAAGGTGTCTACTCTATCCCTGTCACCACTTCCACAGGCATTACCCACTATATTGGTAGTACTTACCGAAGCATCAACTAGCGATTGGTGGAACATATTGCTGATGTTAAGAAAGGAAACCCTTAACATCTTCACATCTTCTCAACCTCATTTTTAAAGACAGAGATCCCAATAAACCCCTAGAGTTACAAGGTGTCTACTCTATCCCTGTCACCACTTCCACAGGCATTACCCACTATATTGGTAGTACTTACCGAAGCATCAACTGGCGATTGGTGGAACATATCGCTGATGTTAGGAAAGGAAACCCTTAACATCTTCTTCACATCTTCTCAACCTCATCTTTAAAGACAGAGATCCCAATAAACCCCTAGAGTTACAAGGTGTCTACTCTATCCCTGTCAACACTTCCACAGGCATTACCCACTATATTAGTAGTACTTACCGAAGCATCAACCGGCGATTGGTGGAACATATTGCTGATGTTAAGAAAGGAAACCCTTAACATCTTCACATTTTCTCAACCTCATCTTTAAAAACAGAGATCCCAATAAACCCCTACAGTTACAAGGTGTCTACTCTATCCCTGTCACCACTTCCACAGGCATTACCCACTATATTGGTAGTACTTACCGAAGCATCAACTGGCGATTGGTGGAACATATCACTGATGTTAGGAAAGGAAACCCTTAACATCTTCTTCACATCTTCTCAACCTCATCTTTAAAGACAGAGATCCCAATAAACCCCTAGAGTTACAAGGTGTCTACTCTATCCCTGTCAACACTTCCACAGGCATTACCCACTATATTAGTAGTACTTACCGAAGCATCAACCGGCGATTGGTGGAACATACCGCGGATGTTAAGACAGGCAGCCCTTCCACCTCCCTTTAAATTTTAACCATCAGCGATATATCCTTGATTCTCGATTGGCAAAATGTTGAGAAAGCCCTCAGGTACCGAGAAAGCATTGAAATCTGCCTTACCCCTAACACCTGCAATACATACGCACACTTTAACATCCCTATCATTTAGAAAGTGATTTTGAAATCTGGCAAGAACTAATGCTTTTACCACGTGTCTTATTCCATGGCTGATGAAGGTAGAAGTCGCTATCGAAACATCCCGCTTATAATTTCCAATGTAACTTATGCCTGATATGTTGATATCAAGAATTCTACTAATGGTCAGGTTTGTTTGTTCGATAACTAAGGCTTTTCATTTGTTAATAATTATGGATTGGAGTCTTTTGGCTTTGAAGTTTTAGGAAGTGTGTAATATAAGTTTTTTAAATTGGATTGTTTTTTAGAGAGTAAATGTTTGTGTAATTGTGGTAGATACATTTGAATTGGCATATAGTTATTGTGGAAAAAAAAATTGCAGTTTGTATGAGTTTTAAAGGAAGTGTACTTGAGCCTCATCACGCAGTGGCAAATAAAATTACGCGTTGGAAATGTGTACATGAGAAGAAAACCTCCTGAATGGTAAGAGGATAGATCCAAAAAAAAAAAAAAAAAGGTTACAAGCAGCAGCATTGGAAAAGTAATTAGTGTGGAGGGTACATTTGTTGCCCAGAGGGGAGACAGATGGCGCTAGTTGTCTGACAGCGGTTGTTTGGTAAGTTAGTGCAAGTTCGCAGACGCGTGAGAGCGATGGAAATGGCAAGACGTTTAGAAAAGGGGTCCCGCTTGGAGGTGCAAGCCGTAATTCAGTTCTTATGGTCAAAGAATGTGTCCGCACCTGCAATTCACAGTCAAATAGTGGAAGTTTATGGCGAAGAAGCAATCAGCCGACAACATGTAGCGAAATGGTGTCGCTCTTTTCAATCGGGCAGAGAGGATGTGGAAAACCGCAACAGGGCAGCGAGCGGCCGTCCAAGTTCGTCAACGACAGAAATCAACACGACACGAGTTGACGAAATGATTCAAAATGATCGACGAGTAACTGTGCGTGCAATGGTGTCAGAGCTGGGACTCAGCTATGGTACCGTTCAGCGTATCGTTTCTGATGTTTTGGGATATTCCAAGGTTTGTGCCCGCTGGGTACCATGTGCGTTATCTGAGGAGTAGAAAGCCACACGAATGATGTGCAGCCTCACGTTTCTGCAGCGTTACCATGCCGACGGCCAGCAGTTCTTTGATCACATCGTTACTGGGGACAAAACTTGGCTTCATCACTTCGTCCCCACAACCCAGAGAGCCAGTATGGAGTGGAAACACGCTGGATCACCAACAAAAAATAAGTTTAAGGTTACACCCTCTGCCGGTAAAGTTATGGCAACCATATTCTGGGAATGCATGCGGTGTTATCCTCATCGAGTATCTGGAGCGTGGCCATACCGTTAATGCCGATCGTTATTGTGCCACGTTGACAAGGTTACGTGAAGCCATCCGACGCAAACGGCCTGGCACGTTGAGTGATGGTGTCATCTTCCTGCATGACAATGCCAGGCCCCATACTGCACGCAAAACTCAAGAATTGCTGCAGAAGTTGAAGTGGGAAGTCTGGAGCCACCCCCATACAGCCCAGATTTGGCACCCAGTGACTTCTTCCTTTTTCCGAAATTGAAGGAACACTTATCTGGAAGAAGGTTCTCTTCCGACAGTGATGTGGAAACAGCTGCCGAGAACTGGATCAATGGGCAGGGACGTGATTTCTACCGAGCCGAGTTAAACAAGTTGGTCATGCGTTCCGATAAATGCCTGAACAGATTTGGTGAGTATGTGGAAAAGTGATTGGCAAGTATGCCTCATAATTCCCTTTTGAATTTTCTGTCTATTGTTAATCAATCATTTTGTATGACCCTTGTAGCCTTTTTTTTGGATCTATCCTCGTATTTGGGGGAAAAAAAGTGAGTTACCTCAGAATTTAGTATATTTTTTTGATACGCATGGCACACCCAACTTGCAAAGCGCAGAATAATGTGTGAAACAGTATTACAAACAAGAGTTGATCTGTTGTTCAATCATACCTTGGTATCAAGTCCGGAATTTCAGTTGTCCATCCTTGGTCCATTCTTCTGGCAGCACGTGCAGTCCATTGCCATTTCAGGGATTTTACTCTGATCATGATGCTTCCACTCTCATCATTTTCCTTATCCACGAGTCCCTGGTTACACCAAGCATGCATCTCTCCAAGCTTCTTTCCATTTTCTACAGTCTTTGTATTTTTTTTTTTTAGTTAAGTCCATGTCTCTGCTCCATACGTAAGCAGTGGGAGAATGCTTTGATCAAACACTTTTGCTTTAAGACACAATGGCATACTGCTCTTAAAAATTGTATGGTTTCTTCTAAAAGCTCAAACCAAGTTTTGTATGTCGATTCATTTCTTCATCGGTGTGACCTTTGCATGATATCTGCTGTCCAAGGTAAATGTAGGTATCGGTTATCTCCAGCTTTTATAATCACAATCAATCTTTATCCCCTTGTTTTCTCAGTTCAACGATTGAAAGACATTTTGCAATGTGGCATTGCAGAGTTTGTGAGAAATGTTGTCACCTGATCTCACTCCCTTTCCCATTTTTATTGGTGCTGTATCCTCAAATATCCGAACCTTTGCTCGTGCATTTTCATAGATGTGATTAATA
Source organism: Macrothele yani (assembly GCA_039090855.1). Classification (NCBI taxonomy): domain Eukaryota; kingdom Metazoa; phylum Arthropoda; class Arachnida; order Araneae; family Macrothelidae; genus Macrothele; species Macrothele yani. The sequence continues at coordinate 3,917,112 of CM077034.1, forward strand.
ATGTTAATGTATGCATCTTCGATACCACAGGATTTCAAAGCCTCAAAGCCATTGTAACTGCTGACATACACTGTATTCACAAAAGTCACCACACACCTAGAAGAGAAACACAACATAGCATTTATTGACATTCATTAGTACGGTGTCGGTCCAACTTTGGCCTTAATGCATGCACTGACCCTTCGAGACATGCTTTTGACAAGGCTTTGGAACAGAGCGATAGATAAGAAGTGGGATTAAAAATGAACTTTCAGAAGACAAAAGTGATGTTCAATGCTTTTACAAGAAATGAAGATTTATCGATTGATGGAGAAAAGCTGGAGATAACAGACACGTACGTTTATCTTGGACAGCAGATATCAAGCGAGGGTCACATTGATGAAGAAATTAATCGGCGTACAAAACTTGCCTGGAGAGCTTTTGGAAGAAACAGCATAATTTTCAACAGCAATATGCCATTATGTCTTAAAAGAAAAGTGTTTGATCAATGCATCCTTCCAGTGCTTACGTATGGTGCAGAGACGTGGACCTTAACTAAAAGAGACATACAAAGGCTGCAGACAGCATGGAGAGGTGCATACTTGGTGTAACCAGGAGAGATAAGAAGAGGAACTCGTGGATCCGAAAAATGACAAGAGTGGAAGACATCATGATCAGAGTTAAATCCCTGAAATGGCAATGGGCTGGACATACTGCCAGAAGGACAGATCATCGATGGTCAGCCGAAATTTTAGATTGGATTCCAAGGGACAGGAAAAGACCCAGGAGAAGACCACATGGGAGATGGGTGGATGAAATTCGAAAGTATGCAGGGGTGACATGGAGGAGACTGGCACAAGACAGACCGTTGTGGAGGAAACTTGGGGAGACCTTCGTCCAGCAGTGGATTGATAATGGTTGACAATGATGATGATATATATATTCTATTAAGAAGAGACTGAAGCAAAAAAAAATTTTTTTGACTCATACCAAGTACAACATAGAAAAGGTTATGTATTGACCGGTGTGAGTAAAAAGAGAAAAAAAGAACAACTGAATGTAGAAAGTGTCGAGAATACTGAGCCTTGGCTTTATCAAAGACCAGCAAAAACTCTGCATTTTCTCACTTCCACAAATACCGATTTGGAAATGGGTTTCTGCAAAGTCATAGATGCAAGTAATAAGCCCACCAATTTCATTATGTCACTCTTACAACTTGAGTTTTCTATAATCATCTTCTTTCTGTTTAATAGTAACAGATGAAGAGCATGGGTCGGGCCAGGAAAGTTATGGATGCAAGCTAAATTGTTAACTAAAGCTTGGTCATACAACTCTGCGGAGGTCATGACATATATTTATTTAAAAAAAAAATTTTTTTGGTGGGCTTATTACTTGCATCTATGACTTTGCAGAAACCCATTCCCAAATAGGTCTTTGTGGAAGTGAGAAAATGCAGAGTTTTTGCTGGTCCTTGATAAAGCCAAGGCTCAGTATTCTCGACACTTTCTACATTAAGTTGTTCTATTTTTTCTCTTTTTACTCACACCGGTCAATACATAACCTTTTCTATGTTGTACTTGGTATGAGTCAAAAATTTTTTTTGCTTCAGTCTCTTCATAATAGAATGTGAATTCTGAATTTTCATAACTGCTGCGTTGCACGTTTTGATCTTCAGGTTATTTTGCAACTTTCGTTTTAAATTCTAAAGTTTTTCTTATGTTTTCGGCTTTGCTCTTTAGTATATATATATAAAAAACATATTTCAAAGGTGTACTACAAAGTTCTCCTACCCATCCGGGAACTGCGCACTGCAGCAAGAACCACTGGTGGAGTATATGTCAAACTCTCTACACCTTCAACCAAGAACTTTTTTTTTTTTTTTTTTTTTTTTTTTTTTTTGTGTTGTACGTGAATTGTGAGAGTTTTGATTTTAGTTTGCTTGTGTTAATTTAGTGGGATTTAGGGATTTCTACTGGAAGTTCTTGGTTGAAAGTGTAGAGAGGTTGATATATATATATATATATACACACCATTTAGAAGCATGTAAGAAATTATTTTATCGCGTTCAGAAGCAGCATCTACATATGCCACTCAATAGTACTAGTTACTATGGACAGGGCTCTGGATTATGTTGGCAGGTATGCAGTATATCATCCAATTCAAAGTTCTACATGTACTGGTAAAAAAGCTGACATCCTAATCCTACTTTTGCATCAACCTATTAAACATGTTGTAGTTTTTATTTTTTGTATATTCACTAGCTTATTGCATGGTCTTTTTCTGCAGGAATTTGCCAAGATGTTTACTGACACAGACTCATTTTATTACTCTTTAACTGGAGATCTCACTAACTCCATGCAGAGGCAATTTAAGCAGTCGCAGACACCAGAAGCAGACGCCATCCCCTTGTGGAGAAAAGTGGACGATCGCTTCTTCTGGAATAAACACATGCTTCAGGATCTCATAAACACTTGGGTATGTACAAGGTGATTTTTAGATAAGAATTCAAGGAACCATTAATACAGGTTGAGCATTCTTCATCTGAATATCAAAAAATTGAAAACCTCCGAAATCTGAAACCTCATTAAGAAATATGAAAACAATTCGAAAATCGAATGCCTCTTTCCTCAAAAGAAAGAAAACCTGAAATTCTCTGGTTCTGTTTCTTACCATCCTTCCTATGCTTATAAGTTACAGATTCTTTTTAGAAATTTTGGTTACCATCTTGCCATTAAATCCACCCCAAACATCTTGAAACTTCTACAAAGGGATAGGGACAAAGTTGAAAGCCTGAACCTCCCAGGAGTTTACTGCATTCCTATCTCTTCTTCTACTGGGGATAGCTTATACATTGGAAGCATATACAGGAGCATTAACCATAGAATTTTAGAACATAAAAAAGATGTTTTGAAAGCCAATCCTAATACTGCCTTGTCTATTTTGACAATGGAAGACACATCTGCAGTTCCCCGCTGCAACGAAGCGAAACGAATTGCTTCTTTTGACAATTGTTTTGCCCTCCGTTACCATGAAAGCCTGGAAATTATTTTCAGCTCAATGACTTGCAATTCCGAATCTCCTCTCTACATTCCAATGATCTGGAGATCAATTCTAAGTTTTGGCAACAAAAATAAGAAAAATTGAAATGTAGAATCTGGCAACAATCTTAGTCCTCCATTGGCGTGATGAAGACCTAAGATAAGGTCGAAAGCTCCCAACTTACGAACTTTTTTGTAAAAGTTTTTCATTTAACGTAACTAGCATGATCAAGTTACCTTTATTTGTTAATATTGTTACGTGTTTTGCCCATCATCGTCATCTGAAACTTTCTTTGAACTATAACAAATGGATTTTTTTTTCGAGATTTTGGCTATCTGTAATACCTACATGAGTACCTGGTCATTTTGAATATAATGCCCGATTTGGAGGTTAAAAATGAAAGAGACATACCTCATAGCATACAACCTTGTTTTATTCGAAATAGTCGCCTTCAGCAGGTACACACCTCTACCAGCGAGTGACCAGTGCTTCAAAGCCAGCCTGGAACAGATCTGGCTCCTTGAATGCAAGGAAGTCCCGGAATGCAATTTCAGCCTTCTCTCAGTTTCTGAAGGTCCTGTCCTTGAGGTAATTGCTAAAATGCGTGAACTGGTGGAAATCTGTAGGTGCCAAGTCAGAGGTAAGACGGCTGGATGTGGGAGGGTTTTGAACTGAGTTCATGATTTAATAATCTAAAGCAACTTATGGGATTTTACTAGGAAATTTTTTCTTTTATAGCAAATTTTCGGAGAAAACTCTTCTCCTTCTTCAGGCTGTCTTGTTGTTGTCACTTTTTCCTTGTCACTATCACGGTTACGGTTTACTTTGACGGTTACGGTTTACTTTGACGGTTACGGTTTACTTTGACGGTTACGGTTAACCTTGACGGTTTAGGTTATTTTTCAACAAATCCTGCCAGATGTTAGGCAGGGAAAATCCTTTGCAGTCATTGATGATGGAATTTTGATTTTTCTCAATCTCTTTTCCTTCTTTCAGTTTTCTTTTTGGAAATTGCTTTGGAAACTGATTACTTTAAGGGAATTCCAATCCATGCTGTGCCCAGTTTCTCTAACATGCCTATCTAATCCAGTCTTGTTGGAGGAATTTTTTATAGCTGCTTTATGCTCAGCTATACGAGTTTCTAGTCTGCGACCTGTTTCACCTATGTAAGATAGTCCACAACTACAATTTACTTCATAAACTACTCCTTGCATTTTTAAAATCTTCTTCTCTTTGAACTATTTTAGGGAAAAAATTTTTAACTTTGCTCTCTAAACTTGGAGCTAGCCTAATATTGTATTTTTTACTAATTCTCTTTAAAGCCTCAAATAAACCTTTGTGATAAGAAATTTTTCTAGTGAATTTTACTTGTTGCTTTTGTGGGTTCTTCGTACCATTAAAATTCAGAAGCTTCTCAATTTCTTCTTTAGGATAGTTATTCTCTGCAAGTATGACTTTAAGCTCTTCTTTTTGGGCTTCTTTTTTATCTGCAGTAGAAACTATTTTATTAATTTTTTCTAAAAACTGACTTGCTACATTTTTCTTAATAGAAACTGGGTGATATGAATTGAAATCCAGTAGTCTTTTAGTATTCATTGGTTTTTTTATACCAACTAGTGAGGAATTTTTCATCTTCATAATAGATAGTAATATCTAAGAAGTTTATTCTTCTTTCTTTTTGAAGTTCAGTAGTGAACTTAAGGGAATCATCTAATTCATTAAATGAGTCTAGAATTCTTTCTGGAATAATTTCTGAGCTATCTATTATAAATAAGATGTCATCCATGTATCTGCTATATAAGCAGAAGTATGTGGGTTGTACTAGTATCTTTTCTTCTAGTTTTCCCACATAATAGTTAGCTAAGAGTGGGGAGAGTGGGGGAGCCCATTGCTAGCCCCGATTTTTGAATGAAAAAAGTTTTCCCAAATTGAAAATAGTTGTTCTGCAAAGAGAAAGTAAGCATTTCAAAAATTCCTACTAATATGTTTTTTTCCTTGTTGTGAAAAACTATTAGGTCTGCCAAGTCTTCTGCTATAAAGTCTATAAATTGATCTATATTAATGTGAGTATACATAGGCACTATATCTAAACTACCCATAATAGGAGAATCTAATTTAGGAAGAAGTTCTAGTTTTTCTTTTAGCTGCATTGAGTTTTTAATCAAGTTAGGTGGCTCTTTTAAAAGATTCTGAAGGTGTGACTTTAAAAAATAGTTTAGATTTGAAAAAATAGAGTTTTTTGAGTCTATTATTGGTCTAATTGGTTGGTGTTCTTTATGCAGTTTGACTATTCCATATATTTGAGGTAATCTGAACTGTAATTTTGAGAATTGTTTATAGTTTTCTGGAAGCTGGTTTTTCTTTTTTTGAAGTGAAATAAGCTTAGAGACTTTTTTAATCAAATCTGGTAGTGGGTTTTCTTTTACTTCTTCATACATAGGTTTTTTTAGTTCTTCTTCCATCTTTTCTAGATAATCTTTCTTATCCATAATAGTAATCAACTTACTTTTGTCTGTTTTCACAGCAACTACACTTTCATTTTTTCTGAAATCTTTAAGAGCTTTTAATTGACTATTATCAAAATTTTTTTGGGGTTTCCTTACTTGCTTCTGGAATTTTGTAAGGCTATTGTAGTAATCTGTTCTGAGTAGGTCTGCTTTAATTTGGTCCTCTTTTTCTAAAGTGCTGCAGATGCTTTCCAATTCAATTACCAATTTTTCTGTATTTATTTTTTCTTTGGATAGATTGAAATTACTTCCTTTATTTATCACTTGTAATAATTCTTGGCTAACTCCAGTAGCAGTGTTGTCCTTTACATGACTAAGAACTGCAGTTTTTTTGTTTTTACTGGAATAGTTTTTCTTTAAAAATTTCTCTTCTTTAAGGTTCAGCTTTTTAACAAATTTCTTATTTTTGTTTCTTACTCCAATTTTTAGCCAGTCATCCAATTCTGCTTTTACTGTATCCCTTAAGATTCCAGAAAATTTCTTTTCATTTTCTACTTTTACTTTTTTATAATTAGCAACATTTTTATATTTTTCTTCAATACTTCTTTTTAACGTTTTTTGCTCTATTTTTCTTACGAAGTTGGCTGAAAGTAAATCTTTAAATGGTTTTCTAAGTCTAAATGAATTTGGAATAAAGTTTATTACCTTGCAATTTTTCAGGAACTTGATTTGAGCTATGGATCTTTCCATCTTCAATGTAGCATGTTGAACTTTCTTGATTGTTTGCCAAGTATCTGACCCATACTCTGTTCTAATTCTTTGAATAAAGCTCATGTTGAGAAATGGCTTCCTAGTTTAATTGAATTAATAATCTAAAGCAACTTATGGGATTTTACTAGGAAATTTTTTCTTTTATAGCAAATTTTCGGAGAAAACTCTTCTCCTTCTTCAGGCTGTCTTGTTGTTGTCTTTTTTTCCTTGTCACTATCACGGTTACGGTTTACCTTGACGGTTTAGGTTATTTTTCAACAAATCCTGCCAGATGTTAGGCAGGGAAAATCCTTTGCAGTCATTGATGATGGAATTTTGATTTTTCTCAATCTCTATTCCTTCTTTCAGTTTTCTTTTTTGGAAATTGCTTTGGAAACTGATTACTTTAAGGGAATTCCAATCCATGCTGTGCCCAGTTTCTCTAACATGCCTATCTAATCCAGTCTTGTTGGAGGAATTTTTTATAGCTGCTTTATGCTCAGCTATACGAGTTTCTAGTCTGCGACCTGTTTCACCTATGTAAGATAGTCCACAACTACAATTTACTTCATAAACTACTCCTTGCATTTTTAAAAAATCTTCTTCTCTTTGAACTATTTTAGGGAAAAATTTTTTAACTTTGTTCTCTAAACTTGGAGCTAGCCTAATATTGTATTTTTTACTAATTCTCTTTAAAGCCTCAAATAAACCTTTGTGATAAGAAATTTTTCTAGTGAATTTTACTTGTTGCTTTTGTGGGTTCTTCGTACCATTAAAATTCAGAAGCTTCTCAATTTCTTCTTTAGGATAGTTATTCTCTGCAAGTATGACTTTAAGCTCTTCTTTTTGGGCTTCTTTTTTATCTGCAGTAGAAACTATTTTATTAATTTTTTCTAAAAACTGACTTGCTACATTTTTCTTAATAGAAACTGGGTGATATGAATTGAAATCCAGTAGTCTTTTAGTATTCATTGGTTTTTTTTTATACCAACTAGTGAGGAATTTTTCATCTTCATAATAGATAGTAATATCTAAGAAGTTTATTCTTCTTTCTTTTTGAAGTTCAGTAGTGAACTTAAGGGAATCATCTAATTCATTAAATGAGTCTAGAATTCTTTCTGGAATAATTTCTGAGCTATCTATTATAAATAAGATGTCATCCATGTATCTGCTATATAAGCAGAAGTATGTGGGTTGTACTAGTATCTTTTCTTCTAGTTTTCCCACATAATAGTTAGCTAAGAGTGGGGAGAGTGGGGGAGCCCATTGCTAGCCCCGATTTTTGAATGAAAAAAGTTTTCCCAAATTGAAAATAGTTGTTCTGCAAAGAGAAAGTAAGCATTTCAAAAATTCCTACTAATATGTTTTTTTCCTTGTTGTGAAAAACTATTAGGTCTGCCAAGTCTTCTGCTATAAAGTCTATAAATTGATCTATATTAATGTGAGTATACATAGGCACTATATCTAAACTACCCATAATAGGAGAATCTAATTTAGGAAGAAGTTCTAGTTTTTCTTTTAGCTGCATTGAGTTTTTAATCAAGTTAGGTGGCTCTTTTAAAAGATTCTGAAGGTGTGACTTTAAAAAATAGTTTAGATTTGAAAAAATAGAGTTTTTTGAGTCTATTATTGGTCTAATTGGTTGGTGTTCTTTATGCAGTTTGACTATTCCATATATTTGAGGTAATCTGAACTGTAATTTTGAGAATTGTTTATAGTTTTCTGGAAGCTGGTTTTTCTTTTTTTGAAGTGAAATAAGCTTAGAGACTTTTTAATCAAATCTGGTAGTGGGTTTTCTTTTACTTCTTCATACATAGGTTTTTTAGTTCTTCTTCCATCTTTTCTAGATAATCTTTCTTATCCATAATAGTAATCAACTTACTTTTGTCTGTTTTCACAGCAACTACACTTTCATTTTTTCTGAAATCTTTAAGAGCTTTTAATTGACTATTATCAAAATTTTTTTGGGGTTTCCTTACTTGCTTCTGGAATTTTGTAAGGCTATTGTAGTAATCTGTTCTGAGTAGGTCTGCTTTAATTTGGTCCTCTTTTTCTAAAGTGCTGCAGATGCTTTCCAATTCAATTACCAATTTTTCTGTATTTATTTTTTCTTTGGATAGATTGAAATTACTTCCTTTATTTATCACTTGTAATAATTCTTGGCTAACTCCAGTAGCAGTGTTGTCCTTTACATGACTAAGAACTGCAGTTTTTTTGTTTTTACTGGAATAGTTTTTCTTTAAAAATTTCTCTTCTTTAAGGTTCAGCTTTTTAACAAATTTCTTATTTTTGTTTCTTACTCCAATTTTTAGCCAGTCATCCAATTCTGCTTTTACTGTATCCCTTAAGATTCCAGAAAATTTCTTTTCATTTTCTACTTTTACTTTTTTATAATTAGCAACATTTTTATATTTTTCTTCAATACTTCTTTTTAACGTTTTTTGCTCTATTTTTCTTACGAAGTTGGCTGAAAGTAAATCTTTAAATGGTTTTCTAAGTCTAAATGAATTTGGAATAAAGTTTATTACCTTGCAATTTTTCAGGAACTTGATTTGAGCTATGGATCTTTCCATCTTCAATGTAGCATGTTGAACTTTCTTGATTGTTTGCCAAGTATCTGACCCATACTCTGTTCTAATTCTTTGAATAAAGCTCATGTTGAGAAATGGCTTCCTAGTTTAATTGAATTAATAATCTAAAGCAACTTATGGGATTTTACTAGGAAATTTTTTCTTTTATAGCAAATTTTCGGAGAAAACTCTTCTCCTTCTTCAGGCTGTCTTGTTGTTGTCTTTTTTTCCTTGTCACTATCACGGTTACGGTTTACCTTGACGGTTTAGGTTATTTTTCAACAAATCCTGCCAGATGTTAGGCAGGGAAAATCCTTTGCAGTCATTGATGATGGAATTTTGATTTTTCTCAATCTCTATTCCTTCTTTCAGTTTTCTTTTTTGGAAATTGCTTTGGAAACTGATTACTTTAAGGGAATTCCAATCCATGCTGTGCCCAGTTTCTCTAACATGCCTATCTAATCCAGTCTTGTTGGAGGAATTTTTTATAGCTGCTTTATGCTCAGCTATACGAGTTTCTAGTCTGCGACCTGTTTCACCTATGTAAGATAGTCCACAACTACAATTTACTTCATAAACTACTCCTTGCATTTTTAAAAAATCTTCTTCTCTTTGAACTATTTTAGGGAAAAATTTTTTAACTTTGTTCTCTAAACTTGGAGCTAGCCTAATATTGTATTTTTTACTAATTCTCTTTAAAGCCTCAAATAAACCTTTGTGATAAGAAATTTTTCTAGTGAATTTTACTTGTTGCTTTTGTGGGTTCTTCGTACCATTAAAATTCAGAAGCTTCTCAATTTCTTCTTTGGGATAGTTATTCTCTGCAAGTATGACTTTAAGCTCTTCTTTTTGGGCTTCTTTTTTATCTGCAGTAGAAACTATTTTATTATTTTTTTCTAAAAACTGACTTGCTACATTTTTCTTAATAGAAACTGGGTGATTTTAAAAATACAAGGAGTAATTTATGAAGTAAATTGTAGTTGTGGACTATCTTACATAGGTGAAACAGGTCGCAGACTAGAAACTCGTATAGCTGAGCATAAAGCAGCTATAAAAAATTGCTCCAACAAGACTGGATTAGATAGGCATGTTAGAGAAACTGGGCACAGCATGGATTGGAATTCCCTTAAAGTAATCAGTTTCCAAAGCAATTTCCAAAAAGAAAACTGAAAGAAGGAATAGAGATTGAGAAAAATCAAAATTCCATCATCAATGACTGCAAAGGATTTTCCCTGCCTAACATCTGGCAGGATTTGTTGAAAAATAACCTAAACCGTCAAGGTTAACTGTAACCGTCAAAGTAAACCGTAACCGTGATAGTGACAAGGAAAAAGTGACAACAACAAGACAGCCTGAAGGAGAAGAGTTTTCTCCGAAAATTTGCTATAAAAGAAAAAAATTTCCTAGTAAAATCCCATAAGTTGCTTTAGATTATTAATTCAATTAAACTAGGAAGCCATTTCTCAACATGTGCTTTATTCAAAGAATTAGTTCATGATATAGTTTCTGTTTTGTCATTTGTGACACATGTGGCCTCATGTTACAGGATTATCAGAAATGCCCACTACTACAGAGATAGCTCTTGTACTGCGGAATACTGAAAACCGTGATTTTTCAACGGAAAATTAACAGAAGTTATACATTTTTTATTTTGCTTCTTCCAATGCAACAGCATGCACTTGACGATCCGTCATTCATCGTGCTTGCCATGCTGCCTTCACACCCAGTTCTGCATCTCAAGGCTGCTCGGATCTTGGCGCGAGCGACCGGCACTCGATGAGTGTGGCCTTGCGCTGAGTCATTCTAAGTGAAAACTCACCCTTCCCAGCATGCAACATTCTGGTGATATGTACAAAATAAGCTGTCTATACATGCGATAAAAGCAAACCACGTCTTCAATAAGCAAATCCAAATCAATCTATTTACAAATTTAAAGCGGGTTAAAAGCAGACTAGCGCTTTCAGGGATCTCCCGTCCCCATCTACTGGTCAATGCGCCACGGGATCCAACAGAGTCAACCCTTATATACTAGATAACACGACCCATCATGCACCACGTCACCAACAGACCGTGATGTCACAGTATAAGCACAAATTATAAAATTTCAATACCAATGCAATAAAACATAAATATAAGAATACAAAATATTTACAAAATGTACTGTTCCGATGTTTCAAAATTCTTCATGTGTCAAAGTCTCTTGTGGAGCAACCATTTTTTGCCAAGGTCTTGGTACACATGTGGGGAGATCTAAATTACAACAGTTGTCTCCGTATGCAATAATATATAAACTTTCTGAAAAGAAAACAGTACTTTTGTTGACATTGGAGTTCAAGATTTTAACATTCTCCCAAACAGGCCCTGTTTAACAGCCATAGTAAAGGCAGTATTAATAGTTCCTGTCCGGAGGGTGTACTTGTGTTCACCAACCGGGTATTCAAAGTCCTAATTGTAGAACCTATATAAAATTTGTCAATAACACCGGAATCCTCGTGGGCGAGCGGAATGCAGTATACACCATATTTCATGAGTTTGGGTACTTTATCTCTGTCATTTCTCAGTATGGTAAATACATTTTTAGTGCAAACTCCAAATGTCAAATTATGCTTATGGCATATCTTCTTGAGGGTGTTAACTATTGGAGAGAGAAAATCCTTGGAGGAAAATGTTTTACGGGACTTGCCACTTCAACCATTACTAATAATCAGGTATGTCGATGATATGTTACTTTTTTGGCCCTATTCGCTTCCCCAACTGGATGTTTTCATTGACCGCTTATGTTCACATTTTCCCACAATAAAATTTACGAAAGAACTTGAGCAGGGAGGCAATCTACCTTTTCTTGATTTTTTGTTATCAAGGGATCTCAACACTAACCAGATTAAATACTCCGTGTACCAAAAACCTACGTTCACACCATGTATCATACGGTTTAACTCTTCTCACCCCGCTGAACAAAAAGCATCATCACTTCGATTTCTAATCAAGCGCGCATTCACACACTCTTCTTCCAACCGAGCAAGACAAGACGAATTCTCTAAGGCCTCAACTATGGCACGGATCTTCGGTTACCCAGCGCACTACTTTCCCGGTCTATTGAGAAGGTTCACCAGGTTGAGATTCACGACCTTGTCCACAGACGATAAAACCACTAGATATGTTGGAAAGGTGGATTATCTCCCTCCAATAGTTAACACCCTCAAGAAGATATACCATAAGCATAATTTGACATTTGGAGTTTGCACTAAAAATGTATTTACCATACTGAGAAATGACAGAGATAAAGTACCCAAACTCATGAAATATGTTGTATACTGCATTCTGCTCGCCCATGAGGATTCGGGTGTTATTGACAAATTTTATGTAGGTTCTACAATTAGGACTTTGAATACCCGGTTGGGTGAACACAAGTACACCCTCCGGACAGGAACTATTAATACTGCCTTTACTATGGCTGTTAAACAGGGTGGTTACACCCCTGTTTGGGAGAATGTTAAAATCTTGAACTCCAATGTCAACAAAAGTACTGTTTTCTTTTCAGAAAGTTTATATATTATTGCATACGAGGACAACTGTTGTAATTTGGATCTCCCCACATGTGTACCAAGACCTTGGAGAAAAATGGTTGCTCCACAAGAAACTTTGACACATGAAGAATTTTAAAACATCGGAACAGTACATTTTTGTAAATATTTTGTATTCTTATATTTATGTTTTACTGAATTGGGATTGAAATTTTATAATTTGTGCTTATACTGTGACATCACGGTCTGTTGGTGACGTGGTGCATGATGGGTCGTGTTATCTAGTATATAAGGGTTGACACTGTTGGATCCCGTGGCGCTTTGACCAGTAGATGGGGACGGGAGATCCCCGCAAGCGCTAGTCTGCTTTTAACCCACTTTTAATTTGTAAATAAATTGATTTTGATTTGCTTATTGAAGACGTGGTTTGCTTTTATCGCATGTATAGACAGCTTATTTTGTACATATACCATTCCATGCGAAAATATTTCCTACTTCATTCTGGCGATGTTGAGCACAGCTCGCATTGGTGGATGTGGGCGGAGTTTGGCCTCCAGCGACAAGCTCTTGAAAAACGTTTGGTTCAGAATGTGAGTGTCATTGCTTGGCATCGTCCATTCATGTTAGTAATTAGTACACTGCTGGACAATTGCTAAGGACAGATCATAAACGGCTATATAGCGCATAAAAAAGTAAGTGTGGTTGGATGCCAAGTGAAATAAAATAATGTCAGAATGCCAGGACATTACAAGAAAGACAATTTATTGTGCTCTGAAATCCAGAAGGCTTTGGAACGTGTTCAAGGGACAAACAGGCCATTTTGTGCAGAATACGTAAACGTGAAAAAAATGCAATTACCGTCCGCAGGCATTCCGGCGTAAGATGCCAATACGGGATATGGCCACCATGGAGGGCGATGCAAGATTCTACACGTCGTGTCATGCTTTGCACAACATATTATCAAGCAGCTGTTGGGGTAATTTATCCCATTCCTCTGTCAGTGCACGAATGAGGGTGTCCTTGTTTATTGGAGGGCATTGGCGACCAGCAAGACTCCTCCCCAAAGCATCCCACACATTTTCAATGGGATTCAGATCTGGAGAACGTGCTGGCCATACGAGGCGTTGAATATCCTCGCTCTCCAGACACTCCTGGACAGCGACTGTTCGATGACATGTTGCATTGTCGTCCATGAAAATGAATCTATCACCGACAGCACCACGGAACATGCGAACAGGAGGTAGTAGAACATCATTAATGTATCGTTGGCCAGTCATAGTCCCAGTTGGAAGCACATAGAGGGACGTACGGCCATTGATCATGATGCCAGCCCATACCATGACACTACATGTCGGATATCGGTCCCTTTCCTGTATGTTTGCTGGACAATATGCAGTACCACTATCACGCCCGATCAGTTGTCGTCGACAATCAGACGATAGAATGTATCTACTCTCATCTAAGAAGAGGACAGCAGACCAGTCGTTATCAGTCCAATTGCGATGTTGATGGCACCATTGCAAACGGGCGGTACGGTGACGTCTGGACAATGGGATGCACACAACAGGACGGCGGGCGTATAGTCCTCCTTCATGCAAACGTCTGGCGACAGTTTTTCGGGAGATCCGCTTGCCAGTAGCAGCCATAAACTGATTTGCTACCTCACTAGCTGTGCTGCGCCGGTGTCTTTTTGTTGATAGCACTATGTACCGATCTTCTGCTGGTGTCGTACTGCGAACACGACCTCCCCCGTGACGTTTGCTACACTCTCCATTTGTTTGAAATGATTTCCAAAGCCTTGAAACAACACTGTGGCTGACGTCGAACTCCCTGGCAACATCTGTTATTTTTCGTCCTTCTTCAATCTTGCCAATAATACGGCCACGCGTAAAATCATCTAGGTGATGTCGGAAAGACATACTGAAAATTGCAAATTCGTCAATTGATTCTTTCCCTTTCAACTTTGCGTTTGAACAAGAATGGTCAATATGCATCAAATCCTTTATATCTCTTATCAGCGCTATGACGTTACGAGCAAGTTCGGCAATCCAAAATTTGCATACGCACAACACGTCTTACTGTATCCCGCACTTATGCTAATTTCCACATTTTCCTGCCTTCCATTTTATGGTTGCTATCGTTGCTATTGTCATCCGTCCTTAGCAATGGTCCGGCAGTGTATATTGAAGTTTTTTTATTGCATTGAGAAAAGTGTGCTTGGATTTCCTTCTTATGGGCAGAGTTCGCCAAAATGCATAATTACGCATCTAGTACGCATCGAAATTTTGCGACGCGTAAAAATAGACATGAGGAATTTTTCGTGACACGTAGAAATACACGTCGAGAAAAGCGTAAAGTACACATCAAATGTAAAAATATGCATCGAGAAACGTGTAAAACTACGCATCGAAGAATTTTACCAATGCATAAAAATGCATAAATTCTGGTTAAAAACATCTATAGCGGAGGCCAAAGCTGTTCTTAAATTTATGTGCATACTAATATAATATTTACAAGTTTTCTTACCTCTTTTCACATTTCTCCACACGCTACATTCTTTCTGGCTGTCATGCTTGGTTTAGGCTTCCAGTGCGGTGTTCCATTTTTGGTTTTCAGGTTCTTTTAAATGCTTTACCACCACTCAAGTTCATGAAATGCGTTGTTGTCCAGGTTGCAAAAATTATATCCTTCCCCCTTCCCACCCTTCCCACAATCTTGTAAAACCTAACTTAGGGACCCAACCGATAATCAGGTAAGATATTTGACTAACATCAGGAACCACAGCACCTTACCTGATGTGATCAAAAATGCAAAACCACCAATGGGTACAAAGCTTCCAAGAATGTTTGCAAAAATTAAAACACACAAGGATGGTAACCCCATGAGACTTAAAGTATCCAAAAGGAACTCTCCATTGATTAATCTTGAAAATAATATTTACAGTTTCTTGGCACCAATATTTATGAAAACACAATACAATGTAAAGAATACATATGAATTTATTGAAATTGTGAAAAATGTAAACCAAGATCTAAAAGATTACAGAATGGCTAGTATGGATGTCAAGGCACTGTTCCCAAGTACCCCATGTACCAGAAGCTATTGAGATTATTAATAAAAAATTACAACAGGATCAACTTCTTAATAACACACAACTACAAGAGTTAAAAACAATTTTATTATACATCTATGAAAACATTATCTTCAAATACTGTATTATTTTTACCCTCTCATTCTTCTTCTTTTAAGAAATAATTTATGCGTTTTTAGTCCATAAATATACCATTCACCCTCAATATGACACCACCAGAATGAATAAGAAGTTAGTGAGTCCAGGTGTCTTAGTATTCAGCGAACTTGTGTAAAAAAGCGTGAAGAACAGAAAAAATGACAAGACTTCTATGATATCCTGCTAAGAACTCAATTATAATTCCTTGTTTTTTCGATTACTTCAGCTTCAGATGTTAATATCTGCTCATGTGTTCTATGTGATGTTATTAGCTTGGCATTGACCCAGTCAGGGGTGGATTTATTATCTATACAATGTTTATTTAATCAATCATGCAATGAATAATACTCCCGAGTGGCTAAAGCTATAAATTAACGTGTGAAACAGTAAATGGCAGTACAACAAAATTGTTGTATAAACTTTAACAATTTATAGAGCGACGTAATACGGTTCAAGGTTTGGAACAAAGAATAAATGTTTTAACTTGTTTTTATCTTGGCATGTCGAGAATATCTATACAATATCTCAGTAGAACCACAAAAGTTTTGTTTCGGGTTTCTCGTTGATAACTCACACCGAAAGTTCATAGTAACAGTTATATATCCACTAATGATATTAACAACGTTTCGCACAAAAAAATGTTTATTATACATTGACTATAGTTTTGCAGAGCGTTTGGCTCCGCTTCCTCAGGATGAATGGAGCGTAAACATTCAAATCATTGTGACATCATCAGAATTCTGACGGTCACAGGTTTTGGTAAGTTGTTTCCACGCGCTTGAAAGAAATAGAGTCGACGTCATGTCGTTGACAAGCCGTGATGAGTTCTGGTATATGTGGAAAGCTTCTAATATATTAAGCTTCATCGTTGAATCAGGTTTATCAATGAGCATAGCGTTTCCGAACAGAAATTTATGGTTGTTTTCGTGACAATATTGAGCTATACTAATATATTAAGCTTGAAAGTCGAGTCCGGTTTATCAATAAGCGTAGCGTTTCCAAAGAAAAAGTTATGGTTATTTTTGTGACAATATTGAGCTATACTAATATATTAAGCTTGAAAGTCGAGTCCGGTTTATCAATAAGCGTAGCGTTTCCAAACAAAAAGTTATGGTTATTTTCGTGACAATATTGAGCTATACTAATATATTAAGCTTGAAAGTCGAGTCCGGTTTATCAATAAGCGTAGCGTTTTCAAACAAAAAGTTAGGGTTATTTTCGTGACAATATTGGGCTATACTAATATATTAAGCTTGAAAGTCGAGTCCGGTTTATCAATAAGCGTAGCGTTTCCAAACAAAAAGTTATGGTTATTTTCGTGACAATATTGAGCTATACTAATATATTAAGCTTGAAAGTCGAGTCCGGTTTATCAATAAGTGTAGCGTTTCCAAACAAAAAGTTATGGTTATTTTCGTGACAATATTGAGCTATACTAATATATTAAGCTTGAAAGTCAAGTCCGGTTTATCAATAAGCGTAGCGTTTCCAAACAAAAAGTTAGGGTTATTTTCGTGACAATATTGAGCTATACTAATATATTAAGCTTGAAAGTCGAGTCCGGTTTATCAATAAGCGTAGCGTTTCCAAACAAAAAGTTAGGGTTATTTTCGTGACAATATTGAGCTATACTAATATATTAAGCTTGAAAGTCGAGTCCGGTTTATCAATAAGCGTAGCGTTTCCAAAGAAAAAGTTATGGTTATTTTTGTGACAATATTGAGCTATACTAATATATTAAGCTTGAAAGTCGAGTCCGGTTTATCAATAAGCGTAGCGTTTCCAAACAAAAAGTTATGGTTATTTTCGTGACAATATTGAGCTATACTAATATATTAAGCTTGAAAGTCGAGTCCGGTTTATCAATAAGCGTAGCGTTTCCAAACAAAAAGTTATGGTTATTTTCGTGACAATATTGAGCTATACTAATATATTAAGCTTGAAAGTCGAGTCCGGTTTATCAATAAGCGTAGCGTTTTCCAAACAAAAAGTTATGGTTATTTTCGTGACAATATTGAGCTATACTAATATATTAAGCTTGAAAGTCGAGTCCGGTTTATCAATAAGCGTAGCGTTTCCAAACAAAAAGTTATGGTTATTTTCGTGACAATATTGAGCTATACTAATATATTAAGCTTGAAAGTCGAGTCCGGTTTATCAATAAGCGTAGCGTTTCCAAACAAAAAGTTAGGGTTATTTTCGTGACAATATTGAGCTATACTAATATATTAAGCTTGAAAGTCGAGTCCGGTTTATCAATAAGCGTAGCGTTTTCCAAACAAAAAGTTAGGGTTATTTTCGTGACAATATTGAGCTATACTAATATATTAAGCTTGAAAGTCGAGTCCGGTTTATCAATAAGTGTAGCGTTTCCAAACAAAAAGTTATGGTTATTTTCGTGACAATATTGAGCTATACTAATATATTAAGCTTGAAAGTCAAGTCCGGTTTATCAATAAGCGTAGCGTTTCCAAACAAAAAGTTAGGGTTATTTTCGTGACAATATTGAGCTATACTAATATATTAAGCTTGAAAGTCGAGTCCGGTTTATCAATAAGCGTAGCGTTTTCCAAACAAAAAGTTAGGGTTATTTTCGTGACAATATTGAGCTATACTAATATATTAAGCTTGAAAGTCGAGTCCGGTTTATCAATAAGCGTAGCGTTTCCAAACAAAAAGTTAGGGTTATTTTCGTGACAATATTGAGCTATACTAATATATTAAGCTTGAAAGTCGAGTCCGGTTTATCAATAAGTATAGCGTTTCCAAACAAAAAGTTAGGGTTATTTTCGTGACAATATTGAGCTATACTAATATATTAAGCTTGAAAGTCGAGTCCGGTTTATCAATAAGCGTAGCGTTTCCAAACAAAAAGTTACGGTTATTTTCGTGACAATGTTGAGCTATAAACGACTTCTTCAGTTCATAGTTCCGTACATATGTCTTGTGTTCCTTCACACGGAAACTTAAAGCCCTGCGGGTCTGTCCTATATACGAAAGTCCGCATTCACAAGGTATCTGATAAATTCCCCAGGAGTTTAAGTCTTCGATGCAGTCTTTTGATCCGTAAAAATTCATCTTGTTTATGGGTTTGAAAATAACTTTGAAATTAAAACTTTTAAGGATTTTTGAAATCGCGAAGCAAATCTGAGGAGCAAATGGGATAACTGCCCAATTCTTTTGTATTGGGAGGTCTATAGGCATGAGCGTGCACACAGGCTTTGGTTTCCTAAATTTTTGGACAGCTTTGTCTATAACAGAAGGGCTGTATCCTCTGTGTGCTGCAATTCGTTTAAGAAAATCAAGCTCTTTCTGTAAGGAATCCTCAGTTGAGCAGATATGTATTGCACGGTATACGAATGTGAAGTAGGCAGAGATCTTTTGTTTCCATGGATGATTTGATTTTGCATGAGGGGGTAAGGAAACAGCAAATGGTTTTCGATAAACTGTTGTACTAAAGGATCCTTGAGAGCGTGACACAAGGACATCGAGGAATGGTAAGCAGCCATTATTCTCAGTCTCATATGTGAACTGTATATGAGGATCGATTGAATTGATAAGTTCAACTAATTTAGGTATTTCCGAGTTCATGCCATTCCAGAGAACAAAAGTATCATCTACATATCGAATCCACAGGTCAAATGTAACAAGCTGAAATAGTTGGTCTTCAAAGTGACGCATGTAGACTTCGCATAAAATAGGTGACAGTGGGCTACCCATTGCAAGGCCTTCGGTCTGTTGGAAAAATCTTCCACGAAAGAGGAAACTGTTTTGTCTTATACAAATTTCCACTAGCCTCAAAAACTCTTCTATTTCCGGTTGGCTGAAATGTTCTTTGAGACTTGATTTTAATGCTTAGAGAGCTCCATTCACTGGGATACTTGTGAACATGGATTTCACATCAAAGGATAACATGAACTGATCGTTGAATGGATGTCGCTTTATCCGATTGACAAAATCAATGGAATTTTTTACAGAAGTTGTGTTCGAAGAAGTCGTTAGAGTCGAAAGTTTTGAAGATAGAAATTTGGCCAACTTATGTGTAGCTGATCCTATATTGCTGACTATGGGACGAAAGGGGACACCAATCTTGTGTATCTTCGGAAGTGCATAGAAACGTGGACAACGGGAATATGAGGGCTTCAGATGATTTTTTGAGCTTTGGTCAAGGGTTACACAACTTGTTACCACTTTCCGAACTTCCTTTAATTGTTTCTCCGATGGGTCATTTTTAATTTCCTTATAGGGTCCCTCGGTAATAAGTTTTTCGACCTCTGCCTCGTAATGTTTCTTGTCCCGAATAACAACTTGTCCTCCTTTATCAGCTTTAGTGATGATAATATCGCAATTTGACTGCAATTCTTTTAGAGCATAGTATTCTTCCTTGCTGAGATTCGGTTTGAATGGTGGAATGGACTTTGCCGTTATTGTCTGGCTAACGCAATGTCTAATCGTTTCTTTTTAAGGATTAGAGGTACGTAATAGTATTTGATCTATTAGTGGATATATTAGATGTATATCCACTAATAGATCAAATACTATTACATACCTCTAATCCTTAGTTTATACGATGCACATTCTTGGTGTGTCATTTTTCTTTATTTGTGGATTCATTGACAATTCTCAACACATGTCGCAATATTCCAATGATAATTCCTTGGGAGATGAAACACCCAGTTTCAATCCTCATCTCCTAAGGAATTATCATTGAAATATTGCGACATGTGTTGAGAATTGTCAATGAATCCACAAATAAAGAAAAATGACACACCAAGAATGTGCATCGCATAAACTAAGGATTAGAGGTACGTACTATTGGGTTGTCGTAAAAGTCGTGACATATTTTAGCCATGTTTTGCAAAGGTCATTTATTGATAGAAAGAACAAAGATCAATCAATGATATAATGCCCGTTTTGTTCAATAACCTATTGCCATCCTTCAGTGAGCTTTAGAATGCCTTGTTCATAGAAGGACCTGTCTTTCGTGGTGAAAAACTGTACAAGGTGCTGATTTACAGCCTCGTCGGAATTGAACGTTATGCCACGCAAGGACTGTTGAAGAGAGCGAAACAAGTGGAAGTCTGACAGTGCAAGATCAGGCGAGTATGCTAGGTGTGGCAACACATTCCACCCAAGCTCCAATAATTTTTGGCGGGTGATGAAACATGTGTGTGGTCTCGCATTGTCATGATGGAACAAAACACCTTTACGACGAACGAGTTCTGGATGTTTCTGGATGATGGATTCGTTCAAACTGTCGAATTGCCGACAGTACACATTCGAATTGATTGGTTGGTTTTGTGGTAGGAGCTCAAAAAACATGACACCTGTAAAATCCCACCACACTGAGACCAGAACCTTCTGCTGATGAATGTCTGCTTTGGATGTCGTTTGAGGCGAAGCAGCACGTCAGGACCAAGACCGTTTGTGCAGCACATTGTTGTACACAATCCACTTTTCGTCATCTGTTATCAGTCGCTTCAAAAAAGGATCGTTTTCCTCACGTTTAATGAGCATATCGCAGATGTTTATACGCTCCGTCAATTGAGCTTCTTTGAGTTCATGAGGAACCCACACATCGAGCTTGCTTACGTATCCCAGCTTCTTCAGGTGGTCGTGAACGCTTGAATGATGGATGTGCAATGTGTCTGCAATCTCTCGTGTCGTGTAACGTTGGTTTGACTCGATCAATGCCTTGATTTAGTCGTCATCAACCTCGGTGGGCCTCCCGGACTGAGGAGCATCGTTGAGGTCAAAATCACCAGCACGGAATTTTGCAAACCACCGCTGGCACTGACGTTCTTGTAGAGCATTATCACCGTACACTTTACGCAACTTTTCACAAGCTTGATGGGCGTTCTTCCTTTCGCGGAAGTAAAACAGTAAAATATGGCGAAACAGTTTGGTCTTCCTTCTTCAACTTGTGGTCAAATCTCCGCAAATCAATCAAATCGCTCACTATTCCATTTATACTGCAGCTAGAACTGGCACCTTTCGAATGCCATAGCGATAACAGAGCTGCCCTATAGTACTTCCTTCTAAAACCATCCAACCGCCATCGGGTGCCAAAATAAGTCATGACTTTTCCAACAACCCAATAGTATTTGATCTATTAGTGGATATATAATTGTTAATATCGAGAATAGCATATATCTCATAATAATGGTTTCCTACTATATTCAGTTCTTAAAAAATAGGAGATTGTACTCCTGTTTTTTTTGCAATTGAATCTGTAGTGATTTTTTTCAAAATTTGCTTCCTTTTCAGGGGCCACTAATGGACCATTGGATCATTCCTATAATTCAGGGATTTGTGCAGATTGAACATTGCTGGATAGACACTGTGGATGACACAGAGTTGCTGTCAGCAGATGGTTCTTGTCAGTTCGAACTTCCGGGATTGCTCGTCGACAGAACTGGGAAGACGTATATCATGATCATCATATCACGGAGGAGCAGATCCAGGGCCGGTACCAGGTACAAGCGCAGAGGAGTGGACGAATCTGGAAAATGTGCTAACTATGTGGAGACGGAGCAGATCTTTCAGTTTGGCTCTCACACTGTGTCCTTCGTCCAAATCCGAGGGTCGGTTCCTGTGTTTTGGAGCCAACCAGGATACAAGTATCGACCTCCACCACGCCTTGATCGAGGTACGGAGACCATCAGCTTTTTCCTTATTTTCTTTATTATTGTCTAAATAAACATACTGGATACCAAATTGGAAACTTTTATTCACTACCAGTTTGGACTTCTTTTAGCCCAAATTATATATTGGGTGTATAAATAAGATTTGAGGGATTTCCGTTCGGTGTCATACTTATTACTGCTCGCATGTATTTTAAGGTGGCAACACTGCGATATCGCAGTATGAGACGGCAGCTGTCAGAGTCGGTATACGACGTTCGATTGAAGTGCGAAGACGTATTTGTTTTACTCGATGGAAAATGGCAACTTTCATCCCAACAAAACAGCATTTGCAGGAAGTGTTATTGCATTACTTTATTGTCAAGAAAAGTGCTGCCGACAGCTATCGCTTAATGTCAGAAATCTATGGTGAACATTCCCCATCCATAAAAACATGTGAGCATTGGTTTAGATGATTCAAAAGGAAAGATTTTGATGTCAGTGATAAAGAACGTTCTGGACCACCCAAAAAAATTGCTGATGCTGAATTGGAAACTTTACTCGACGAGGATCCGTGCCAAACCCAAAAAGAACTAGCAGCAGCAGCATTAAATGTTAGTCAAACATGCATTTCACAATGTTTAGCTGCCATGGGAATGGTGCAAAAAGAAGGGAATTGGGTTCCACATGCTTTGCGGGAAAGCGACCTTGAACGTCGAAAAACCTTTGCGAATTGCTGCTTCAAAGGCAAAAAAGAAAGTTTTTTTGCATTGTATTATTACTGCCGACGAGAAATGGATATGGTACGATAACCCTAAACGGCAGAAAGCATGGGTGAAGCCAGCTGAACCAGGTCCTTCAACGCCAAAACGCAATATCCATGGTTTAAAATTAATGCTGTGTATCTGGTGGGACCAAAAGGGTGTGATCCACTATGAACTGCTGAAACCGTCAGAAACTATTACTGGTGATCGGTATCGAACCCAATTAATGTGTTTAAAACGAGCTCTCACCCCAAAACGACTGGAATGGGAGAATAGACACAACAAAGTCATCTTACAGCATGACAACGCAAGACCACGTGCTTCTCGACCTGTGAAAAAGTACTTAAGAAGGATCCGACTGGGAAGTTCTAACCCACCCGCCATATTTGCCAGATATTGTGCCATCGGATTACCATTTGTTCCGGTCGATGCAGTTGGCACTTTCTGGAAAATGGGTTTGTTCTTATGAAGACATCAAAAATTGGCTGGGCAACTGGATCTCTTCCAAGGAACCGGAATTCTTCCTTCGGGACATACGTTCACTGCCTGATAGATGGGGTAAAGTTGTAGCTTCAGAGGGAGCCTACTTCGATTAATATTAAAATATTGTTTCTGTTCTCCAACAACGTGTTTTGTTCACCTCAAATTCCTCAAAACTTATTTATATACCCAGTATCATATATCAGATTCTTCCGCGGATTCACAGAATTCTGCTTTTTTTTTGTCATCATTTGGGTCATTCTTGAGATGGATGCAGAACCAAAGAGAAATAAAGAGTGGAAGAAATATTCTTCACATAATACGTGGCAAATACGTCATGATAATTAACACGGCAATCACATCGCTGAATTGATTGTAATTACTGTTTCACACGTGAATCAAATCACATCAGAATCAGGTTTCACACTTGAATCAAATCACATCATGATCGGGAGATGCACGTTCGATTCCCTCTCCACAGAGATGAAATTTTCAAGTTTTCCGATGTGATTTGATTCACGTGTGCAGTAATTACAGTCAATTTAGCGATGTCTGATTGCTGTGTTAATTACCAAAGAGAAATTTTGGGGGAGAGGTCATTCTCCGTCCGGGGATGGTATTTTGTCTTTCAAAACATCGAAAACGGAAGTTAAACGGAGTGAAGATTTTCACCGTAATTGTAATTTCTCTTTCTCATGATGTTGAGTGTGTCTGTTATGGTTGTTAAATATCATTTTATTGCATAAATGTTTGTACTTTTTATCGTGAAACTGTGGGCAGCGATTTCCGAAAATGGAAGTGTTAAGATGGTGCGAAAATTTTCGTGTAGTTTTCAGTCATGAAATTGTTCCGTGGATTCGAAGAATTCCACCGTTTCCGTTAACATTTTGGGCATTCTCAAGGTCAATGCACAACTAAACCAAAATTTTGAGGCGAGTAGTGGATGAACAGGGAGAGGGGGAAGGGGGATATTTTTCGTTTGGAGACGGAATTCCGTCCTTTGAAACTTTTGAAAAAGAAAATAAGATGAAGTGAAGATTTCTCCTGTAATTGTATTTTGTTTTTTTTGGGGATCTCTGCCTTTGAGGAGAAGGTTGCGAAGATGTGGAGGTGGTTTAACAGCAATATTTTAACTTTGTGAGTGAAGGCCAGGCTAAAGGACAAAGTGCCAACAAACTGATGAGGGGTGGAAAGTTCAGGCAGTAAACTGCTAGATCTATTTTGGAATCTGGCAACAACTGATACTTATACCACGTGTTTCATTCCATGGCTGATGAAGGTTAAAGTCACTACTAAAACATCCCTCCACTTGTAATTTTTAACATAAATTATGTGTGATATGTTGACATCAAGAATTAAATTAAGAAGAAGGTAGTGTAGAACATGCTAAGTTACATATAAAAAGTTTAAGGCAAATATATTTCAGCCATTACTATGGCCTTCATCAGTACGACCACCAACGCACTGATGAAGGCCATAGTAATGGCTGAAATATATTTGCCTTAAACTTTTATACGTAACTTAGCGTGTTATACACTACCTTCTTCTTAATTTGTTTGTTAGTTGCGTGCATTGCCTACCACTCATTTATCTTCAAGAATTATTCTAACGTTTTGTCTGTTACGTGTTTCACTGCCAATTATTGTTACCGTAATTTTTGGGCTAAGAGCCACGGCTCTTACGTTACTAAAAGTGAAAATTTTCGGGTGTGCGGCCCTTATGCCGAATTTGTTTTCGATAAGACTGTTTCTTCCCTCCCCCCCTTTTTTCATGCAGATGCTTTGTAAATTTTTCGAACCATGTCTTTTTTTTTCACAAACTCGACTGTGATCGTGTTTTTCCCACTTTCTACTCATGCGTTAGACACGTCTATTTAAACGATAACTCCGCTATCCTTATGTTAGTTTAGAAGGGAAAGTGGGGGAGGACAGGAATGCCTGACTCAAATGCCCTTTGCGTGGGGGATGGAATGGGGACATAAGCACACAGACGAGTAGCGTGACGTCCGAGGCTTCTGTGGATATCGCGCCTAGCGTATCTCTTTCGTTGGCTGCAGCATACGTCATGCAGGAAGGTGCGATGATTTTCAGTGGGGTGGGGAGACCGGTTTGATGGGCACTTCCCTGAACAAAAGCTTAAGAACATGAACAATGCAAAAGCCTGCCCCAGGATGATTCCATTAGCAGAGATCTATTCCAAACAATACTGGCGGGACGGAAGGACAAATTCTGTTCACTCTTCTTGGTTAATCTGGTATGCGATACATGTGGTTCTTTTTTTTTTTTTTTTGATTGGAGGTTTAACGACCACCGTGAGCAACTCAAATGGGCTATAAGCAGTCGCCCGTCCCTAATGTAGGGTCACTGGTTCCAGGGAAGGGAGAGAGCCAGTGCCGTAAGACAAACACAACATCCATGCCTGACCGGGATTCGAACCCGGACCCCTTACGGACGAATGATCAGAGGCCAACGCCTTAGACCACTGCGCCACCGGGGCGGCCAGGTGGCTCTTGGCTCTATGCTCCTGAGTTTTGCTTCAATTTTATTTTTTTTTTTTTAAATTGTCTGACGATAGTAGAAGTTGAAGGCTTCGGCTGGAAAAAAAAAAAAAAAGAGGGAGAGCTTTCCCATTCATATAAAAGCGGAGCTCAATGTAAAGGCTCAGTGTGCAGTAAATGAAAGTAGGTCAAACCACTTGAAAGAGAGAAAGCGGCACCGCTGTTTCGAAGTGTTGGCGGCCAGATCCGCGAACACGTGCGAGGCAGCTGGTAAAAGGAAGCACAACTTCATTCTAACAAAAACATCTCTAGAAGAGAAAAAAAAAAAACTATAACATAGAAAGAACATATTATTAAAGAAAACATTAATCTAAAGCATTACAAGTGATAATTTATAAGTTAATTACTTCTAAGACGGATTCTATTGCGGTGAACAGAGAACCATCCTGTAGCAGACATCCACATTGAATGGAATTTAGACAATTGTGCGGTTTTACGAGCAATGCAATATTCTAACGGGGTCTTAAGATTCACTGTGATTTATATTGATTACATAAATGGTTTTGAGCATTTAATAAAGGCAAACAAATAACATCATTAGCATGTTTAATAAAAAATGTGTAAATAAAAGCTTTTGCCAGTATGAAAAAATAAGTGCATGAAGCAGATCGACACTGAGTTGCAGAATTAGCCTTTGAAGTATACATATAATCACGTTGGGTGTGAGTTAATTCATTAGAATAAGGAAGATAATTTAGTTTTCTGAGCAGCACCACGACTTCACAGGTGTGGCCCTTACGGCAACTTTTGCTGATGCGGTTCTTAGTTCGAAAGTTACGGTACTATGATGCACTTATGAATTTTTATGAACCTCTTTGGGCTGCCCCGGTGGCACAGTGGTCTAAGCGATAGCTCCTGATCATTCGTCCGAGATGGGTCCGGGCTCGAATCTTGGTGAGGCATGGATGTTGTGTTTGTCTTACGGCCCTCTGGCTCTCTCACTTCCCTGGAGTCAGTGGCCCTAAATTAGGGACGGGTGACTGCTTATAGCCCACCGAGTTGCTCACGGTGGCAGGGTTGCCAGCCGACCGGGGAACCGGGAAAGATCAGGGAATCCGAAAATAGGGTTAAAAATCAGGGAAAACTTGGGTAGAAATTATTATTTTTTTTTTTTGCAAAAACCTTGAAAAGTCAGGGAAAATTAAACTGAAATTTTTTGCGTTATGCGTATGCAGTTACCAGGGTTGGGAATTCTTCACCAGAGTTGTGCCATCTTTCTACAAAAGGCAGATTTTGCGCCATTGCACGGCAGAACTGCCGTGCCCCGTTGTCATTGTCGGTACTTCGGCACACTACATTCTCCGTGTGCACCGAGTTCCGCTTGACGTTGAGTAAGACCATGTGGTGAGAAGAAAGATTTAGCGATTCCAAGTACTAAAGGTTTTATGTAGTTACTATGGAAACGTCTATCTGCTACGGACGACGGAAAACATCGAGTATGCTATGGAAATCGTCGGTTCGCTACGGATGACGGAAAACATCGAGTATGCTATGGAAATCATCGGTCCGCTACGGATGACGGAAAATATCGAGTATGCTATGGAAATCGTCAGTCCGCTATGGACGACGGAAAACATCGAGTATGCTATGGAAACATCGAGTATGCTATGGAAATCATCGGTCCGCTACGGATGACGGAAAATATCGAGTATGCTATGGAAATCGTCAGTCCACTATGGACGACGGAAAACATCGAGTATGCTATGGAAACATCGAGTATGCTATGGAAATATCGAGTATGCTATGGAAATCATCGGTCCGCTACGGACGACGGAAAACATCGAGTATGCTATGGAAATCATCGGTCCGCTACGGATGACGGAAAATATCGAGTATGCTATGGAAATCGTCAGTCCGCTATGGACGATGGAAAACATCGAGTATGCTATGGAAACGTCTGTCCGCTACGGACGACGGAAAACATCGAGTATGCTACGGAAATCATCGGTCCGCTACGGATGACGGAAAATATCGAGTATGCTATGGAAATCGTCAGTCCGCTATGGACGACGGAAAACATCGAGTATGCTATGGAAACGTCTGTCCGCTACTGACGACGGAAAACATCGAGTATGCTATGGAAATCATCGGTCCGCTACGGATGACGGAAAATATCGAGTATGCTATGGAATCGTCAGTCCGCTATGGACGACGGAAAACATTGAGTATGCTATGGAAACGTCTGTCCGCTATGGACGACGGAAAACATCGAGTATGCTATGGAAATCATCGGTCCGCTACGGATGACGGAAAATATCGAGTATGCTATGGAAATCGTCAGTCCGCTATGGACGACGGAAAACATCTAGTATGCTATGGAAATCGTCAGTCTGCTATGGAAAACGAAAAACGTCGAGTATACAATGGAAAGCAAAAATTTCAGCCAGCAAATAACTGAAGTGTGCAATGATAGGTTTCTTAGCACGTCTTCTGTAAAAAAAAAAAAAAAAAAGATTGAGCTTATGTTATCCATTTGTCCATCCTTCCGTCCGCCCATCTGTAGACACCAAATCTCTGCAACTATTGGTCCAATTTGAAAAATTCTTTTTGCATTGGGAAGCCTCAAATATGCGAATGATGATTTTTCGCTAGAGGGCGTAAATGCAAATGTTGTCGAATTCAAAATACATTTTATTCCATATATTTGCTTCTAAACATCCCATTGAAAAAAATATTTTATCTTTCGATTCCATTTATGTCCAAAAGTATTTTAGATATAGTTACTTTTTCAAGTTATGCATTTCCACTAGAGGGCATAAAAGTAAATCATTTGGTGTCATCTTTCTTGTTCTTCTTGCATTGAACATATTGCATTATAAACGTGGCATTTAGTATGTATATTATATACTAAATACCACGTTATAATCAGTAAATTTTAAAAAAAATTATCTTCTGGAAAACTCGGGGAATTTTTAAAGCCAATATGAGTGGCAACCCTGCGGTGATGGTTAAATCTCTAATAAAAACAAACAAAAAAGAACCTATTTGGATATAGCTGTTGTAAAACAGTTGGCTTCAATACTGGATAGGTAAATTTGTGTCATCATCATCATTGTCAACCATTATCAATCCACTGCTGGACGAAGGTCTCCCCAAGTTTCCTCCACAACGGTGTGTCTTGTGCCAGTCTCCTCCATGTCACCCCCACATACTTTCTAATTTCATCCACCCATCTTCCATGTGGTCTTCTGGGTCTTTTCCTGTCCCTTGGAATCCAATCTAAAATTTCGGCTGTCCATCGATGGTCTGTCCTTTTGGCAGTATGTCCAGCCCATTGCCATTTCAGGGATTTAACTCTGATCATGATGTCTTCCACTCTTGTCATTTTTCGGATCCACGAGTTCCTCTTCTTATCTCTCCTGGTTACACCAAGCATGCACCTCTCCATGCTGTTTGAGTTGTCTGCAGCCTTTGTATGTCTCTTTTAGTTAAGGTCCACGTCTCTGCACCATACGTAAGCACTGGAAGGATACATTGATCAAACACTTTTCTTTTAAGACATAATGGCATATTGCTCTTGAAAATTATGCTATTTCTTCCAAAAGCTCTCCAGGCAAGTTTTATGTGCCGATTAATTTCTTCATCAATGTGACCCTCACTTGATATCTGCTGTCCAAGATAAACGTACGTGTCTGTTATCTCCAGCTTTTCTCCATCAATCGATAAATCTTCATTTCTTGTAAAAGCATTGAACATCACTTTTGTCTTCTGAAAGTTCATTTTTAATCCCACTTCTTTACTCTTGTCAGCAAGTTCTTGGATCATACTCTGCAGCTCTGATGGGCTAGTTGCAAAAATGACTACGTCATCAGCAAAACGAAGGTGGGTTAGATAATCTCCATTAATCTTTATCCCTTTGTTTTCCCAGTTCAGTGATTGAAAGACATTTTCCAATGTGGCATTAAAGAGCTTGCGACATATGGTGTCACCTTGTCTCACTCCCTTTCCAATTTTTATGTGTGTTGTATTTTCAAACAGCCGAATCTTTGCACTTGCATTTTCATAGATGTTATTAATAATATTAATGTACGCATCTTCAATACCGCAGGATTTCAGAGCCATTGTAACTGCTGATGGTTTCACCGAATCAAAGGCTTTTTCATAATCGATAAAAGCCATGCACAATGGAAGTTCATATTCCCTCGCTCTTTCAATTAGTTCTCTCAGCACATGGATATGATCTATTGTGCTGTAGCCACGCCTGAATCCAGCTTGTTCTCTCGGTTGAGCCATGTCCAGTGTCACCTTCAAGCGGTGTGAAAGAACTTTAGTGAAGATTTTATAAACCACTGATATGAGGCTGATAGGTCTGTAGTTCCTGAGATCCTCAATGTCACCTTTCTTATGTAGCAGGATCATTGTAGCGGTGTTCCAATCCTCAGGAATCTTTCCTTCATTAAGGCATCGAGTGAAAATTTGGGCGAGTACTGTTTCGATTTCTCCACTTGCTTCTTGTATGATGTCTACAGTAATTCCATCTTCTCCTGGAGCTTTTCCCCGCTTCATGTTCTTGATTGCAGGTGCAACTTCTGCTGGGAGGACTGGAAGAACTCTGGTACCTTTCATGATGTCTGGAGTGCATGTATCATCCCTTTCATATAATTTGGAGTAGAAATCTTTCACTCTTGTCAAAATTTCGCCTCCAATTCTTGTTACAGAACCATCTTCTTTTTTTCTTTTGTGTATTAATTTTTATTAGCAAGTTTGGAAATTGCTCTAAAACATTTGGCTATGGTACTGAAATAATAGAAATATTTGTTCACGAGTTTTTTTATGAACAAGTTTGGACAACTCTGCTGTCAAATAGATACAATATCAAAGTAAGAGACAGTTCTGTTTAAGAATATTTTTGTTAGCAAGCCAAGAGACCACTGCTGCAGAATGTTTCAGTACTGTACCAAAGTAATAAGTAAATTTATAAAGATTTGTACATGAGTGCAATCTGTACTTTGAGGATACATCTCAGTAATCTCATTGTTAAAATCACGTACTACGCCAAAGTTTAATATCTCAGGTTTCTGTACAAAACACATACCTGCATTATACACTTTCAGTACATTTTTTGTTCAAGTTAACCAACTCCCCTTGGCAATTCAAAATTTGTATCTCTATCGACATACACTGCTGGACAATTGCTAAGGACGGATCATAAACGGCTATACAGCGCATAAAAAAGTAAGTGTGGTTGGATGCTAAGTAAAATAAAATAATGTCAGAATGCCAGGACATTACAAGAAAGACAATTTATTGTGCTCTGAAATCCAGATGGCTTTGGAACGTGTTCAAGGGACAAACAGGCCATTTTGTGCAGAATACGTAAACGTGAAAAAAATGCAATTACCGTCCGCAGGCGTTCCGGCGTAAGATGTCAATACGGGATATGGCCACCATGGAGGGCGATGCAAGATTCCACACGTCGTGTCATGCTTTGCACAACATTATCAAGCAGCTGTTGGGGTAATTTATCCCATTCCTCTGTCAGTGCACGGATGAGGGTGTCCTCGTTTATTGGAGAGCATTGTCGACCAGCAAGATTCCTCCCCAAAGCATCCCACACATTTTCAATGGGATTCAGATCTGGAGAACGTGCTGGCCATACGAGGCGTTGAATATCCTCGCTCTCAAGACACTCCTGGACAGCGACTGTTCGATGACATGTTGCGTTGTCGTCCATGAAAATGAATCTATCACCGACAGCACCTCGGAACATGCGAACATGAGGTAGCAGAACATCATTAATGTATCGTTGGCCAGTCATAGTCCCAGTTGGAAGCACATAGAGGGACGTACGGCCATTGATCATGATGCCAGCCCATACCATGACACTACATGTCGGATATCGGTCCCTTTCCTGTATGTTTGCTGGACAATATGCAGTACTACTATCACGCCAGATCAGTTGACGTCGACAATCAGACGATAGACTGTATCTACTCTCATCTGAGAAGAGGACAGCAGACCAGTCGTTATCAGTCCAATTGCGATGTTGATGGCATCATTGCAAACGGGCGGTACGGTGACGTCTGGACAATGGGATGCACACAACAGGACGGCGGGCGTATAGTCCTCCTTCATGCAAACGTCTGGCGACAGTTTTTCGGGAGATCCGCTTGCCAGTAGCAGCCATAAACTGATTTGCTACATCACTAGCTGTGCTGCGTTGGTGTCTTTTTGTTGATAACACTATGTACCGATCTTCTGCAGGTGTCGTACTGCGAACACAACCTCCCCTGTGACGTTTGCTGCACTCTCCATTTGTTTGAAATGATTTCCAAAGCCTTGAAACAACACTGTGGCTGACGTCGAACTCCCTGGCAACATCTGTTATTTTTCGCCCTTCTTCAATCTTGCCAATAATACGGCCACGCGTAAAATCATCTAGGTGATGTCGGGAAGACATACTGAAAATTGCAAGTTCGTCAATTGATTCTTTCCCTTTCAACTTTGTGTTTGAACAACAACGGTCAATACACGTCAAATCCTTTATATCTCTTATCAGCGCTATGACGTCACGAACAAGTTCGGCAATCCAAAACAACGCGTCTTACTGTATCCCGCACTTATGCTAATTTCCACATTTTCCTGCCTTCCATTTTATGATTGCTATCGTTGCTATTGTCATCTGTCCTTAGCAATTGTCCGGCAGTGTATAAATACAACAGGGAAATCTTAACACACGTTAAAACAAACTCTATGCTAAAAAGCATTAAATTAAGATCATGGTAAAAATGATTAAGTTAAAAATGGAATTTTCGTAAAGCGAATGGTTTAACTCTAACCTGTGAATTCATGCTCTGCGAGCGCTTTCCGAAGTCTGTAACTTCTGTCCTCAGGCACCCAACCTCCCAAAGCGACAGCTCATCAAGAAGTGAAATTATTACGATTGGTTACTTCCTTGGAAGGGAATGTTAGGGTGTGGTAAGCAAACATCCATGTGTTCACATGATGATAGAAGTTTTCACAGTGTATTGGCGCCATCTACTGGTATTGCAAGTTCGATCAATGAATGACGTGAATACGCTGTGAAAATTATATCTCATGTGATTCTATCATAAAGTTCACATGCAATTACGTGTCCACAAGGTTCTTCAGGAAGACGCTTTAACGTCTGTAACTTTTGTTTTACACGTTCTGTAAAGTGGATACAGTCTGTGGTGGTGCATTAACTTATTCAATTAAAATATAAATTGGTTAAAAGTCCTAAAGATGATACTCACGGAAGTGCGTGTTCAGCCCAACGTCAGTAGTTATTGAGTTTCTTTGTCCAAAGTTGTATCTTGCTTCAATATGGTCAGTTGTTAGGGTTAGTTCGAGAGCCATTTCGTTATAAGTTGTACCCCACTTCCTATATGTCCAGATGTTAGGGTTAGCTCCGTTCTGGCTGTGTCGACATCATATTGAATGGGTAAAGGTTTCCAGATAATAATTAAAGATTCTTGAGTTAAGAGTTACTATTTACATACAACTTGAAGTTCCACGTCGTACTTGGCCTTTAGGGCTATCTTGTCAATGCTGCACTCTCTTGGAAATGCTGAGGAAGTCTTCAAAGTTTGGTCAGGTTCATAAAAAATTTAAAAGCTTTAAAAGGTTGCAATTAAAATCGTCACATACACCACCTCATACCGTCCACAGTCTCAATCACCAAACGCGCGTTTCACCTAGGCTCTACCCTGCCGTTTTTCAAAGGAGACTTCACGCCAGGGTAGAGCCTAGGTGAAACGCGCGTTTGGTGATTGAGACTGTGGACGGTATGAGGTGGTGTATGTGACGATTTTAATTGCAACCTTTTAAAGCTTTTAAATTTTTTATGAACCTGACCAAACTTTGAAGACTTCCTCAGCATTTCCAAGAGAGTGCAGCATTGACGAGATAGCCCTAAAGGCCAAGTACGACGTGGAACTTCAAGTTGTATGTAAATAGTAACTCTTAGCTCAAGAATCTTTTTTATTATCTGGAAACCTTTACCCATTCAATATGATGTCAACACAGCCAGAATGGAGCTAACCCTAACATCTGGACATATCTGAAGTGGGGTACAACTTATAACGAAATGGCTCTCGAACTAACCCTAACAACTGACCATACAACTTTGGACAAAGAAACTCAATAACTACTGACGTTGGACTGAACACGCACTTCCGTGAGTAACGTCTTTAGGACTTTTAACCGATTTATATTTTAATTGAATAAGTTAATGCAGCACCACAGACTGTATCCACTTTACAGAATGTGTAAAACAGAAGTTACAGACGTCAAAGCGTCTTCCTGAAGAGCTGTGAAAATGTCTATCATCACAGAAACACATGGATGTTTTATGACCATGCCCTAACATTCCCTTCCAAGGAAGTTACCACTCGTAATAAGCTCCCTTCTGGATGTGCTGTCGCTTTGAGAGGTTGACTGCAATTCCGCTGGCAAAAGGTTGGCAAAAATTCCGTTTTGAACTTAATAATTTTTAGCATGATCTTAATTTGGTGTTTTTCAGCTAAGAGTTCATTTTAATTTGTGTTAAGATTTCCCTGTTATATTTACATGTTGATAGAGATACAAGTTTTGAATTGCCGAGGGGAGTGGTTGACTCGAATAAAAACGTACTGGAAGTGTGTAAATGAACGAAGGAAGAAATATTCCTCATTCATACATTCGTGGACAATGAAATTTGAGCACCAAGAAGGAAGCGTCGGATTGAACTAAAATTTTATGGATGTAATGCTACAGATGAATGATGCCCATGACGGCAAAAACAGAGCTGTAGGACAATTACAGGGGGATCTGTGGTACACAGTCGGATCATCTTCAGTAGCTCTTCATGTTGCAATACTGTCCTCCACGGAGGTGAACAGACGCCTGATGTTGTCCTGAGGCAGACTGGCCCACACGTGTTGGACGGTGTGCTAAAAATCCTGAATTGCGGCACAGTGGCAGCTGATGTTTCAACTGGTCCCACACATGCTCCGTAGGGGACATGTCCTGTGAGCGGGCAGGCCATGGAAGTGTCCGGACATGATATAGGTAGTCCTTGGCAACCGGAGCCGTGTGCGGGTGGGAATTATCCTGCTGGTATAGCGCACCTGGAATCCCAGCCAGCAATAGGAGCACATGGGGCAGTAGGATCTCACCCACATACCGCTTTCTCGTCAATGATCCACATACCACTACTAGAGTTGATCGGCTATCGTAGGCTATGGCTCCCCAAACTATAATGTCTGCAGTGGAGAAGGTGTGGCACTCAGTTGGGATTGTGCCATTGACCTGGGGACCTCTACACCCGGACACAATGATCATCTGTCCCCAAAACGAAGCGGCACTCATCGCTAAACAACAACATCGCCAGTCTGTGGCGTTCCACAATGCTCCGGCCTGGCAGCACTGCCCGTGGACATCAAACAAAGATCTTCGCTCTTTCCACGTTTATAAGTGAGTCACGGAAAAATTCTCATTGGCCGCCACTGAGAGTCGAACCCAGGGTGTTCCAGTTACGCTTCCGCTACACCACAGCGGCCTCAAATTCCTCCAGACTCCCACACGCTAACTGCCAAGCCAAGTTGGCAGGTTGCTTCTTGGAGCCCCGCACAATGCTGGGGGGATTCACCAAAGATGGTAAGCAGCAATTGAAGAAATAATTAGAAGGTGAATGAATAATTAATACAGACATTTAACGGTAATTATTCATTCGCCTTCTAATTATTTGTTCCGTTGCTGCTTACCATCTTTGGTGAATCCCCAGCATTGTGTGGGGCTCAAGCAACCTGCCAAATTGGCTTGGCAGTGCGTGTGTGAGTCTGGAGGAATTCGAGGCCGCTGTGGTGTAGCGGAAGCATATCCGCGCGTAAGTGGAAGACCCTGGGTTCGATTCCCGGTGGCGGCCAATGAGAATTTTTCTGTGACTCACTTATAAACGTGGAAAGAGCGAAGACCTTTCTTTGATGTTCCTGGTCCACGTTAAATGTCTGTATTAATTATTCATTCGCCTTCTAATTATTTCTTCAGTTGCTGCTTACCATCTTTGGTGAATCCCCAGCATTGTGCGGGGCTCCAAGAAGCAAACTGCCAACTTGGCTTGGCAGTTAGCGTGTGTGAGTCTGGAGGAATTCGAGGCCGCTGTGGTGTAGCGGAAGAATATCCGGCGCGTAACTGGAAGACCCTGGGTTCGACTCCCGGTGGCGGCCAATGAGAATTTTTCCGTGACTCACTTATAAACGTGGAAAGAGCGAAGACCTTTGTTTGATGTTCCTGGTCCACGTTAAATGTCTGTATTAATTATTCATTCGCCTTCTAATTATTTCTTCAGTTGCTGCTTACCATCTTTGGTGAATCCCCAGCATTGTGCGGGGCTCCAAGAAGCAACCTGCCAACTTGGCTTGGCAGTTAGCGTGTGTGAGTCTGGAGGAATTTGAGGCCGCTGTGGTGTAGCGGAAGCGTAACTGGAAGACCCTGGGTTCGACTCCCGGTGGCGGCCAATGAGAATTTTTCCGTGACTCACTTATAAACGTGGAAAGAGCGAAGATCTTTGTTTGATGTTCCTGGTCCACGTTAAATGTCTGTATTAATTATTCATTCGCCTTCTAATTATTTGTTCAGTTGCTGCTTACCATCTTTGGTGAATCCCCAGCATTGTGCGGGGCTCCAAGAAGCAACCTGCCAACTTGGCTTGGCAGTTAGCGTGTGTGAGTCTGGAGGAATTCGAGGCCGCTGTTGTGTAGCGGAAGCGTAACTGGAAGACCCTGGGTTCGACTCCCGGTGGCGGCCAATGAGAATTTTTCCGTGACTCACTTATAAACGTGGAAAGAGCGAAGATCTTTGTTTGATGTTCCTGGTCCATGTTAAATGTCTGTATTAATTATTCATTCGCCTTCTAATTATTTGTTCAGTTGCTGCTTACCATCTTTGGTGAATCCCCAGCATTGTGCGGGGCTCCAAGAAGCAACCTGCCAACTTGGCTTGGCAGTTAGCGTGTGTGAGTCTGGAGGAATTCGAGGCCGCTGTGGTGTAGCGGAAGCGTAACTGGAAGACCCTGGGTTCGACTCCCGGTGGCGGCCAATGAGAATTATTCCGTGACTCACTTATAAACGTGGAAAGAGCGAAGACCTTTGTTTGATGTTCCTGGTCCATGTTAAATGTCTGTATTAATTACTGCCCATGGAGCCGGCGATGTTCCGGTGTTAATGGCAGCACATGCAAGGGGCGCTGGGATCGCAGATTCGCCTCCAAGAAGCGTCGGGAAATGGTTCGTGGGCATACAGGAGCCGCTACATCTGTCTGTATAGTGGACCGTGTTCTTGTGGGATCCGTTCATGCCTGACGCACGATCCGTCGGTCTTCTTTACCGGTGGTCCTCCTGGTCCATCCGAAACCGCTCCGCCGTGTGGCAGTGCTGTTATGTGTCCACTGCTCCCAACATAATCGGACAATATGGTCAAAATGATCCACGTGGTGGGCTGTGCTGCACACCGACCACCCTGCGGTTTTCAGCCCGACGATCCGGCCTCTCTCAAAGTCCATAAGTTACGTAAATCAACATCTTTGGTGTTTCCCTGGCGTTCTCGTCACTCTACTTCTTGCTTGCGCCGGCCGGTGCTTTTCGCTTTCATGGGGCATCGACTACACGCCGGTTTATGAGGCTGCTGGCGCAATTACAGTGTGTGCGGTCTTGCACAATCGCACCAAACGTGGATCGTTGGCTTACCAGCACACACTTGTAGCTATTTGCAAAGTTTTGCGGTTGTAGCATGTTTTCTTCTAGGTGCACAAATTTCACCGTCAGTGAGTGTATATTCTGTTTGCTTTCAGTATTCTATCGATTTCCCATGTATTATGAGGACTTTATTTCATTAATTTATCTGTGGTACTGATGATTTCCGACTCTCATCCGTTTCTGGAGGAGATGAGTCAGAATGCTATGAGGAAGCATTGATGCTTTCACTTGCGAAAATCTGAGGATGTATTGTAGAGTTCGAAATACTATATTAGCTATTGAACGAAATTTACATGGTACGTAACTAATTATTGTATATACAGGGTTCCCACTCAACCTGGAAAACAGGGAAAACCTGGAATTCTTAGGGAATTTGAAAATGGTTCCAAAAATCAGGGAAAACTCAGGGAAAATTACCCTTTTTTGTAAAAATCAGGGAAAATTACCCCTTTTTTGTAAAAATCAGGGAAAATTACCCTTTTTTTGTAAAAATCAGAGAAAATTACCCCCTTTTTTTTGTAAAAATCAATGGATACTTTATTTTGCCAAAAAAAACCCCTATTTTTTCATGATTTCAAACTTTTGCTAGCAATTACTGCCTGCCTAGAATTTGGTAGATCTTACTTTCAGTTATATTAAGTATTTCCTTTATTTCTCTAAAAAAAGTTGCAAAATAGAATTTTTAAAATTGCCAGTTATTAAGCTTTTGTTCAATTTCTGTAGGCAGTTGTTATAAATAACATGGAACAATTAGGCTCCTGCTTAAAGAAACACTTCACAAGGGAACCAACCAAATGATGGATCAAAGTCCTTTGTCTGTTGGTTCTCTTGAAACATGTTTCTTTGAACAGAGCCATTCCATCATTAAGCTTAGCTGCATTGTGTTATAGAAAAACTGAAACTATTCAACTGACAGATTTTTTCTTACATATGACCTGTTTCTATGGGAATGTATTTACAAAATTGAATTTTTAAAATTGCCAGTTATTAAGCTTTTGTTCAATTTCTGCAGGCAGTTGTTATAACATGGTACAATTAGGCAAAATGGCTCCTGCTTGAAGAAACACTTCACAAAAGAACCAATCAAATGATGGATCAAAGTTCTTTGTCTGTTGGTTCTCTTGAAATATGTTTCTTTGAACAGAGCCATTCCATCATTAAGCTTAGCTGCATTGTGTTATAGAAAAACTGAAACTATTCAACTGACAGATTTTTTCTTACAAATCACCTGTTTCTATGGGAATGCATTTACAAATTCCGTGTGGGTAGTATTCACAAAAGTTCACAGAACTCTGGTACAGAAAATAATGTGCACAGTTAGTTGTTATTAATGAAAAGCAGGTAATTTTATAAAGACCAATTACTTAAAGAATTTACAAATGTGTGCTTTGGTGAGAAAAATGAATGGAATGGAATGAAATGTAACACTTCTTTGCAACATACCACTCTGGAAAACTTTAAAAACTGCCTGGAGAACCTGGAAAAGTCAGGGAATTTTTTTATTACTATTGAGTGGGAACCCTGATATACTACATACAATGTGTTGCAATATCACTGTATTTCACATTTTATTATAAACGTAGTGGCTGTTGGACAAGGACATGTTTTAGGGCTATACTATTGTTGTAATTGATAAAGAGTTGAGACTTACCCTTTCAGCCTAGAAGCTCAGTATTCCTTGGGTAGATTATAAATAACGTTCGGTCCTTTGTTCTGACTTCACTATTAAAATCTTCAGTTAAAATTTCCTGTAGTTAACGAATTGCGTATCATAAAAGCATTTTTGAATTAGAACGAATTGAACACCAGGAATGAAATATCAAGTTAACAACCATGGAAAATCTTGTTAAAAGGAAATTTCAAGGAACGATATATAAACCCAATTAAAACCTGAATCTTAAAAGACAATACGAAATCCCCATCTAACTCCACCACCACAATCCAAACCAGTTTCCACATTAGGTCATGTCACCTTCAATGGAATATTTGGCGTTCGAACTACATTGATGAATCGGCGCAGAATCATTGAACACTAAAGATTATGTAGTTCGAATGCCAAATATTCCATTGAAGATGACATGGCCTAATGTCGAAACTGGTTTGGACTGTGGTAGTGGAGTTGGATGGGGATTTCGTATTCTGTCTTTTAAGATTCAGGTTTTAATTGGTTTTATACACTGAGTGGCCACTTTATTATGACCACCTGACAGTTTTAAACAAATGAGCTATGGCTGCATGCTGTTGCTGCCAGACGGCAAGGCTAGTGTAAAAAGGGAAAGCTTAGTGCTTGCGACAGTAGTAGAAGTGATTTTTGGGTGACAAGATGGGTAAAAAATGCGATTTGACGGACTTTCAATGTGGGACGATTGTAGGAGCTCGGAGGCATGGAGCGAGTATCACCGAAACTGCGGCATTCGTGAAATGTTCCAGAGCAGCTGTTGTTAAAGTGTTTAAAGACTGGACTGTCAGCCAAAAAACTGGGTCTTCACGTGCAACGTGTGGTCGTCATCGACTAGTGACTGCTCTGGCGGAACGGAGAGTGTCCAGACTGGTATCAGACAACAGAAGGACAACAGTGCTGCAAATTACAGACCATCTTAATCAAGCATCCCCTCAAATGTTCTCTGCACGCACTGTTCGCCGTACACTGCATCGGATGGGATATGGCTGTGAAGGCCTGTTCGAACACCTTTGCTGTCTGCAGTTAACAAGAGAAAACGTCTCCAGTTCACATAGGAGCACAATGATTGGACAGTCGATAATTGGAAACAAATTATGTGGTCCGATGAATCATGTTTTCAGTTGCACCATGCCGATGGCCGAGTGAGAGTTTGGTGGAAACAGCACGAAAGCATGGACCCCAAATGCATTGCTACAGCCCTTCAAGCTGGTGGAAGCAACATTATGGTTTGGGGAATGTTTTCCTGGCATGCTTTGAGCCCTTTAATTCGTGTTGATCAACGTCTGACTGGCACATCATATCTAAACATCGTTGCGGACCAAGTGCATCCTGTCATGTGGATGGTTTATCCCAATGGCAATGGCTACTTTCAACAAGATAATGCGTCCTGCCATAGTGCTCTTATTGTGCAGGATTGGTTTCAGGAACATGATGGTGAGTTTAGTTTGCTGAGAATTTGTGGGATGAAGTTGAACGAGCCATCAGACAGTTGGATCCACAGCCCTGCAATCTCACAGTCCTGGAAAGTGCTATTTATCAAGCATGGTCTCAGATTCCACAAACCACCTATCAACATCTCGTGGAGTCCATGCCACGAAGAATCGACGCAGTATTAAAGGCAAAAGGTGGCCTAACAAAGTACTGAGGGGGTGGTCATAATAAAGTTGCCACTCAGTGTTTATCGTTCTTTGAAATTTCCTTTTAACAAGATTTTCCATGGTTGTTAACTTGATATTTCATTCCTGGTGTTCAATTCGTTCTAATTCAAAAATGCTTTTATCGCACACAATTCGTTAACTACAGAAAATTTTAAGTGAAGAATTTAATAGTGAAGTGAGAACAAAGAACCGAACGCTATTTGTAATCTACCCAAGGAATACTGAGCTTCCGGGCTGAAAGGGTAAGTCTCAACTTTTTATCAATTACAACAATAGTATAGCCCTAAAACTTGTCCTTGTCCAACAGCCACTACGTTTATAATAAAACGTGAGTAACAGTGATATTGCTACACTTTGTATGTAGTATATACAATAAAATGTGGGTATGTTTAGATTTCTAAGCTAAGTTCGTTCGCTTAGTCTCAGTTGCTTGGAACTTCACTGTCCAGCATACTCGGACGGAAATCGGGCGATGTGCTTCGATTTCCACTCCAGGGGGATGAAATTTTCAAGTTTTCTGAGAGGTGTTATGTGGATGACCAGTAAGTGATACAAGCAAATACAAAATTTATATTCTGTTTGCTTTGAATATTCTGAAAGTAGGTATGTGTTTTGTACAGATACCTTGAGATATTAAAGATTCATACATGTTAAATTAAAATTTTTTCTAAGTGTAGTCTGCTGTGTAAAGAATTGGCTGTGCTTATTTGTTTTCCCTTTGCTGTTGTTGTTTTAACAGGAGAAGAAGAAACCCAAGTTGCCTTTGAAAAGCATTTCAATGAAGAACTTTCTCACTATGGCTCACAAGTTATAATCAACCTTGTGGAACAGTGTGGAAAGGAAAGGATCATTGGAGATGCTTACATGAACCACATCCTCACATTTAGTTGTCCAAATCTTGTTTATGTTACCTTTGACTTTCACGAATACTGGTAAGATGGTAATTAGTTTTCAAATATGTGTATTCTGATAACAGATTAATGATTTTTCCATTATTGGTAAATGTTTGTTTCCGCTTTTTGTCACAGTTCGGGCCATTCTTAAGGTTAATGCAAAACTGAAGAGAAATTTTTGGTTCATTAGTTTGGAAGGGAGGGGGGTCTGGGTATGGTATTTCATCTTTTAAAACTTTCAGAGACAGAAGATAAATAAAGTGAAGATTCCCCCCCCCAATTGTAATATTTTACTCTGGCACTAAAATGCCTAAAGCTCTAAAATCTTTTCAGAATGGCAAGGCTCCGGGAGTTGATGGCATAACCGCTGAGATGTTGAAATATGGTGGTGACTCTGTAATTGACTGGTTAGCTGAAATTTGCCAGTTTTGCTGGGAGTTAGGAATGGTCCCGCAGGATTGGAGGGATGCTATCATTGCTCCCTTGTATAAGGGAAAAGGTGATCAGACTGACTGCAAGAACTATCGTGTATTAGCCTATTAAGTGTGCCAGGGAAAGTGTTTGGTAAGTTCGTTATTGAAAAAGTACGTGGTCTT
This sequence comes from Macrothele yani, assembly GCA_039090855.1. NCBI lineage: Eukaryota > Metazoa > Arthropoda > Arachnida > Araneae > Macrothelidae > Macrothele > Macrothele yani. The sequence goes on from CM077034.1 coordinate 3,959,597, forward strand.
ACATCAGAGAAAGTGTGGGATGTTCAGAGTGGTTTTATGCCTGGTAAAGGCTGCACTAACCAGATTTTTGCATTACGCATGATGATTGAAAAGTATCTGGCTGTTGGTAAGAAAGTTTTTGCTGCCTTCATAGATTTAGAGAAAGCTTACGATCGAGTCAATAGGACACTTTTGTGGAAGGTATTGAATGGATATGGTGTTACTGGGAATCTACTTAATAGTGTAAAAGCCATGTATGCTGACAGTAGAGCTTGTGTACGAGTGAATGGTGTTTTATCAAAATGGTTTTCCATTGGTGCAGGAGTTAGACAAGGTTGTGTAATGTCACCACGGCTGTTTGATATATTTATGGATGCATGCATGCGTGAGGCCAAAATAGATAATACTGGTTTATGTCTTGGTGATATCCGTGTGTGCAGATTGCTGTATGCTGATGACACTGTTCTGTTGGCAGAGAGCAAAAGTGAGTTGCAGAGTATGTTGACTCGGATGCACGAAGTTTGCATGAAATTCAAACTGAGTATAAATAAGGGAAAAACCAAAGTTATGGTGTTTGAGAGAGGAATGGGTAGCACTGAATGTAATGTAAGTATAAATGGCACTGTGATTGACCAGGTGAGTGAGTTTGTGTATTTAGGAAGCATGTTTGACAGAGAGAACAAGTTGGATGGTGAAATCAGTAGGCGAGTGAATTCTTCTTTGAAAGTCATAGCTGCTCTGGAAGGTTTTCACAAGAATGATGGGTTCTGAAGAGAGTCGCACATGGCTGTGTATGAGAGTGTGTAGATTCAGCAAGATAATTTGAGTTATGTAGATTCAGCAAGATAATGAAAATGTAAAATGGCCTGCATGTTGTCTTTTATGAATAAATAGCAGCCAACTGTTTTTTGTTCTTACTCTGATGTATGGCAGTGAAACCTGGGTGGAGAAATGCGTTACTTACGTGGGGTTTGTGGCAAGACACGATCTGATTGTGTGAGGAATGAAGATGTATTGCAGTTGTGTGATGTAAAGCAAAATGTTGTTAGCAAGGCGGAGACCAATATGCTTCGGTGGTTTGGCCATGTTGAAAGAATGAGTGATGAGATGCTTACTAAGAAAATCTTTTCAGCCCCAGTGGCAGGAAGGAAAGGCAGAGAGAGGCCAAGGAAGACATGGGAGGATCAGATTCAGAAGTGTCTGCATGAGAAAAAGATTATGAGTATGAAGTATAAAAGATCTTGTGTACGGCGTGTAATGTATATCAGTGAAGCACGAGTTGTATGTCAAGATCGCTGTAAATTGAGAAGTTTGATACGACAACAGTAGTAAGTAAAAATATCTGAAAGTTTGTATTTCTTTTTGGAGCTAACCTCTGAATCTCAGAGAACAGCTTAGTGATATGTATGTATGTATGTATGTATGTATGTATGTATGTATGTATGTATGTATGTATGTATGTATGTATGTATGTATGTATGTAAGTAACATCATCAGCATACAGTATTAGGTCAGTGTCCTGAAGTTGTAATCCTAAATCGTTGATATAAATGTTAATAACGGTGAAAGAATAGAATCCTAGGGAACCCCTGATAAAAGTAAGTGGCGATTAGATTTGATGTTGTCAATCTTCGTATATTGATACTGATCAGAAAGGTAACTTCTTAAGAGTTGGATGACTGATCCCTTAATACCAAAATTATAAAGTTTATGTAACAAGACTGTGAAATCATGTATGACTGGGTGAAGACTGGAACCATTGTAAAACTTGATAATGGAGAGCAAAAGAATGACATTCTTCCTTCAAATGTACTGCATCTTCATCTTCTGAAATGTTGTAAAAGGCATTCAAATTCAACTGTTAAAAAATTCCAAAACATTGCTTAAAAATGTTCAAGCTATTGGCATTCTATCTAGTGCTAAAAAAAAAGAAATATTGTTTATGGGAGGTTGGGGACTATCCACTTCCACAATGTATCACTTGCAGAGAAACCCTCGGGTTTGCGATTACAATATGATGTTGAAAGGGGTTCGGGAGTTGAAAAAGGTCGAGAACCGCTGGGATACAGTGTGTAGGTTGTTTTTGAGATGCAAAATAACCACCTGTAGTATAAGATATTGACTACCGTATATACTCGCGTATAAGTCGAGAAATTTGGGACAAAACGAGAGCTTTAAATTAATGGGGTCGACTTATACGCGGGATCTAAAAAAATCCTAAGTCCAAAAGTTCTTCCCATGAGGCAAAAGGCAATCCATCCCAAAAGAAATAAAAATGCCGATGCGGTATTAATTACGAAATCGCAACCCTCCGAAAGAAAAAAAGAAAGAAAGAAAGAAAAAACACCGATGTGGTAGAATTACAAAATCGCGACCCTCCGAAAGAAAAAAAAGAAAGAAAGAAAGAAAGAAAGAAAGAAAAAACACTGATTTGGTAGAATTACGAAATCGCAACCCCTGAAAGAAAAAAAGAAAGAAAGAAAGAAAGAAAAAACACTGATGTGGTAGAATTACGAAATCGCGACCCTCTGAAAGAAAAAAAGAAAGAAAGAAAGAAAAAACAAAGATGTGGTAGAATTACGAAATCGCGACCCTCCGAATTTCTCCGCGCTTTGAAAAGTCTCCTGTCTCCTGGCTTTGCGCAGTCACAGCCGCGCATAGAAAGCTCCGCCCTTCCGACTACCAGTTGATTTCGCTGACCTTCGACGTAACAGAGCCATGCGACAGCCAGTGTTAGGTGTTGCTTGTTCTTAATCGCACGTGTTTCGCTTCTCCTATTATGGGTGATACGGATTGTGTAAAGAAACGGATGTCCTATAACGCAGGATTCAAGTTGAAAGGGGTTTCTTTTGCAGAAAATATTAACAACCGTGCTGCTTCACGTCAATTTGGCATTAACGAAAAACTGATTCGAGATTGGCGTAAAAAAAAAAAAAAGGACTTGGTGAAAATCGCAAAAGGCGCTGCGCCGTGGAACGACATCTTTCCCAGAGCTGGAAAGTGTCTTGAATGATTGGATTGTGGGCTGCAGACAAAATGGTTACATTGTAACGCGAACTGGTATACGTTTACGAGCAATGAAGCTCGCAAAAGATGAAAAGTTTGCAGCCGCAAATAACACTTTTCGTGCCTCACCAGGTTGGTGCACAAGGTTCATGAATCGCTATGGGTTGTGTCTTACGCCAGCGCACCAAAATTGCACAACAAAAGTTACCTCGTGACCTCGAAGCAAAGATAATGGAATTTCAAAAGTACGTAATTCAAAAGAGAAAAGAGACTGCTTTTGAACTTTCCCAAATAGGGAACATGGATGAAACAGCATGTGTTTCGACCTTCCTGGAAATAAGACGGTGAACCAAAAGGGCAAAAAAAATATCTTGATCAAAACGACTGGCCACGAGAAATCCAGTTTCACGGTTGTTCTTTCCTGTTTGGCCGACGGCAGTAAGCTACCTCCGGTAATTATTTTCAAACGCAAAACTCTGCCGAAAAGCGTTGTCTTTCCGTCTGGTGTGCTCGTTCGTGCCCATGAAAAAGGATGGATGAACGAATCCGGAACAATTGACTGGTTAAAGAATGTGTGGAACAAAAGGCCAGGTGCACTTTTGAGGAAACCTTCTCTTTTGGTGTGGGATATGTTTGTTGCACACCGTTGTGCAGAAGTGAAAAAAACTGCAGAAAATTCAAAAACAACTCTTGCTGTCATTTCAGGTAGGTTGACATCTGTTCTTCAACCACTAGATGCCTGCCTTAATAAGCCCTTCAAGGACAATGTGCGGAGGTATTGGGCAGATTGGATAAGTTCCGATTTGCCGACCGAAACCCAGGGCGGAAATCTAAAGAAGCCGGATATCGTTTTGATTGTGCGATGGGTCAAGGATGCTTGGGATGCGATACCTGCGGAAATGGTTGTGAAATCATTTAAGAAATGTTGCATTAGTAACAAACTTGATGGCACAGAGGATGATGAGATTTTTATGAGTGATGATAACTGATTCTGATGACACAGGCTAGATTGTAATACTGATGTTTATGATGACGCTCCGATGACGGAGAAAGACTTTTTTGAACTGTTTGGCGAGTCTGACTCGGAATCGGATTTTGAAGGGTTCCGATGAAGTTTTTGGGTATGCAAATTAAATTTAGTATTATATGTTTAATTTTTTTCGTTTTCAAGTGTTTTTGAATAAATTCATTGAAAATTTTTTTTCTCATTTCGGGATCGACTTATACGCGAGTTTCCGATTTCTTCCTCTGAAAGGGGGGGGGGTCGACTTATACGCGAGTATATACGGTAATGAAGAAATTAATCGGCGTACAAAACTTGCCTGGAGAGCTTTTGGAAGAAACAGCATAATTTTCAAGAGCAATATGCCATTATGTCTTAAAAGAAAAGTGTTTGATCAATGCATCCTTCCAGTGCTTACGTATGGTGCAGAGACGTGGACCTTAACTAAAAGAGACATACAAAGGCTGCAGACAACTCAAAGAAGCATGCAGAGGTGCATGCTTGGTATAACCAGGAGAGATAAGAAGAGGAACTCGTGGATCCGAAAAATGACAAGAGTGGAAGACATCATGATCAGAGTTAAATCCCTGAAATGGCAATGGGCTGGACATACTGCCAGAAGGACAGACCATAGATGGACAGCCGAAATTTTAGATTGGATTCCAAGGGACAGGAAAAGACCCAGAAGAAGACCACATGGAAGATGGGTGGATGAAATTCGTAAATATGCGGGAGTGACATGGAGGAGACTGGCACAAGACAGACCGTTGTGGAGGAAACTTGGGGAGACCTTTGTCCAGCAGTGGATTGATAATGGTTGACAATGATGATGATGATGATATACGGTAATTATATTTATTATAATATAGCCTAGTATTTTAAGCATGCTTTGAAGATATTTTTCCCTTTTCAATTACAGTCGGGGAATGAAATTTGAAAATGTATCTGTCCTGACAGAGAGCATTCAAGACATCATTCGAGATATGAGGTATTGTTGGTAAGTAACAGTTTTTTTTTTTTTTTTGTGATTTGAAGATTATAAAATTTAGTTGTTTAAAAAGTAAGTTGTTGAAATTGTTATGAGACCTGTGTGGAAAGTATTCAGCCATTAAGTATTAAAAAAGAAAGTTGCTGAACTAGGATAATGGCGATTTAGTCCCCTTTGAAGTACTCCTCTTCTTGGGACCTCACATACTTATCCCAGTGTTTTTTCCACTTTTCAAAACAGTCACCAAAGTCCTCTTTCAGGATCGCCATCAGCTCTTTCGTTATGTTCTCCTTAATCTCTTCCATGGACTGAAATCTCCTGCCTTTCAACGGCCATTGTAGCTTTGGCAAAAGCCAGAAGTTGCAGGGAGCCAAATGTGGAATGCCAGGAACATGACAGACTTTGGAGCAGTGGGGTATCTTGAGTCCAAGACCTGGGCTATTTAACCCCTCACCCTCCCACCCCCAGTACTGTTTCTTTAAAAATTGCGACGTTTATTTTTCAGTTGTTAGAAGTAACTTTTTCTGAATTTTAGGTACATGCTATTTGCTAATACGATACCAAATAATTATGAGGATTACAATTTGAACATTTATTTGTACATGAACTCCATTCTTCTTCTGAATACTTTATTTGTACACGAACTCCATTCTTCTTCTGAATACTTTATTTGTACAGGAACTCCATTCTTCTTCTGAATACTTTATTTGTACATGAACTCCATTCTTCTTCTGAATACTTTATTTGTACACGAACTCCATTCTTCTTCTGAATACTTTATTTGTACAGGAACTCCATTCTTCTTCTGAATACTTTATTTGTACATGAACTCCATTCTTCTTCTGCATACTTTATTTGTACATGAACTCCATTCTTCTGAATACTTTATTTGTACACAAACTCCATTCTTCTTCTGAATACTTTATTTGTACAGGAACTCCATTGTTCTTCTGAATACTTTATTTGTACACGAACTCCATTCTTCTTCTGAATACTTTATTTGTACACGAACTCCATTCTTCTTCTGAATACTTTATTTGTACATGAACTCCATTCTTCTTCTGAATACTTTATTTGTACAGGAACTCCATTCTTCTTCTGAATACTTTATTTGTACAGGAACTCCATTCTTCTTCTGAATACTTTATTTGTACATGAACTCCATTCTTCTTCTGAATACTTTATTTGTACAGGAACTCCATTCTTCTTCTGAATACTTTATTTGTACAGGAACTCCATTCTTCTTCTGAATACTTTATTTGTACATGAACTCCATTCTTCTTCTGAATACTTTATTTGTACATGAACTCCATTCTTCTTCTGGATACTTTATTTGTGCATGAACTCCATTCTTCTTCTGAATACTTTATTTGTACAGGAACTCCATTCTTCTTCTGAATACTTTATTTGTACAGGAACTCCATTCTTCTTCTGAATACTTTATTTGTACAGGAACTCCATTCTTCTTCTGAATACTTTATTTGTACACGAACTCCATTCTTCTTCTGAATACTTTATTTGTACACGAACTCCATTCTTCTTCTGAATACTTTATTTGTACATGAATTCCATTCTTCTTCTGAATACTTTATTTGTACAGGAACTCCATTCTTCTTCTGAATACTTTATTTGTACAGGAACTCCATTCTTCTTCTGGATACTTTATTTGTACAGGAACTCCATTGTTCTTCTGAATACTTTATTTGTACACGAACTCCATTCTTCTTCTGAATACTTTATTTGTACACAAACTCTATTCTTTTTCTGAATACTTTATTTGTACACGAACTCCATTCTTCTTCTGAATACTTTATTTGTACAGGAACTCCATTCTTCTTCTGAATACTTTATTTGTACACGAACTCCATTGTTCTTCTGAATACTTTATTTGTACAGGAACTCCATTCTTCTTCTGAATACTTTATTTGTACACAAACTCCATTGTTCTTCTGAATACTTTATTTGTACACGAACTCCATTGTTCTTCTGAATACTTTATTTGTACACGAACTCCATTCTTCTTCTGAATACTTTATTTGTACACAAACTCTATTCTTCTTCTGAATACTTTATTTGTACAGGAACTCCATTCTTCTTCTGAATACTTTATTTGTACACAAACTCCATTCTTCTTCTGAATACTTTATTTGTACAGGAACTCCATTCTTCTTCTGAATACTTTATTTGTACACGAACTCCATTCTTCTTCTGAATACTTTATTTGTACAGGAACTCCATTCTTCTTCTGAATACTTTATTTGTACAGGAACTCCATTCTTCTTCTGAATACTTTATTTGTACAGGAACTCCATTCTTCTTCTGAATACTTTATTTGTACACGAACTCCATTCTTCTTCTGAATACTTTATTTGTACACGAACTCCATTCTTCTTCTGAATACTTTATTTGTACATGAACTCCATTCTTCTTCTGAATACTTTATTTGTACAGGAACTCCATTCTTCTTCTGAATACTTTATTTGTACAGGAACTCCATTCTTCTTCTGGATACTTTATTTGTACAGGAACTCCATTGTTCTTCTGAATACTTTATTTGTACACGAACTCCATTCTTCTTCTGAATACTTTATTTGTACACAAACTCTATTCTTTTTCTGAATACTTTATTTGTACACGAACTCCATTCTTCTTCTGAATACTTTATTTGTACACGAACTCCATTCTTCTTCTGAATACTTTATTTGTACAGGAACTCCATTCTTCTTCTGAATACTTTATTTGTACACGAACTCCATTCTTCTTCTGAATACTTTATTTGTACACGAACTCCATTCTTCTTCTGAATACTTTATTTGTACATGAACTCCATTCTTCTTCTGAATTCTTTATTTGTACAGGAACTCCATTCTTCTTCTGAATACTTTATTTGTACAGGAACTCCATTCTTCTTCTGGATACTTTATTTGTACAGGAACTCCATTGTTCTTCTGAATACTTTATTTGTACACGAACTCCATTCTTCTTCTGAATACTTTATTTGTACACAAACTCTATTCGTTTTCTGAATACTTTATTTGTACATGAACTCCATTCTTCTTCTGAATACTTTATTTGTACACGAACTCCATTCTTCTTCTGAATACTTTATTTGTACACGAACTCCATTGTTCTTCTGAATACTTTATTTGTACAGGAACTCCATTCTTCTTCTGAATACTTTATTTGTACACGAACTCCATTGTTCTTCTGAATACTTTATTTGTACACAAACTCCATTGTTCTTCTGAATACTTTATTTGTACACGAACTCCATTCTTCTTCTGAATACTTTATTTGTACACAAACTCCATTCTTCTTCTGAATACTTTATTTGTACACAAACTCCATTCTTCTTCTGAATACTTTATTTGTACACGAACTCCATTCTTCTTCTGAATACTTTATTTGTACACGAACTCCATTGTTCTTCTGAATACTTTATTTGTACACGAACTCCATTCTTCTTCTGAATACTTTATTTGTACAGGAACTCCATTCTTCTTCTGAATACTTTATTTGTACAGGAACTCCATTCTTCTTCTGAATACTTTATTTGTACAGGAACTCCATTCTTCTTCTGAATACTTTATTTGTACACGAACTCCATTCTTCTTCTGAATACTTTATTTGTACACGAACTCCATTCTTCTTCTGAATACTTTATTTGTACATGAACTCCATTCTTCTTCTGAATACTTTATTTGTACAGGAACTCCATTCTTCTTCTGGATACTTTATTTGTACAGGAACTCCATTGTTCTTCTGAATACTTTATTTGTACACGAACTCCATTCTTCTTCTGAATACTTTATTTGTACACAAACTCCATTCTTCTTCTGAATACTTTATTTGTACAGGAACTCCATTCTTCTTCTGGATACTTTATTTGTACAGGAACTCCATTCTTCTTCTGAATACTTTATTTGTACAGGAACTCCATTCTTCTTCTGAATACTTTATTTGTACAGGAACTCCATTCTTCTTCTGAATACTTTATTTGTACAGGAACTCCATTCTTCTTCTGAATACTTTATTTGTACAGGAACTCCATTCTTCTTCTGAATACTTTATTTGTACAGGAACTCCATTCTTCTTCTGAATACTTTATTTGTACAGGAACTCCATTCTTCTTCTGAATACTTTATTTGTACAGGAACTCCATTCTTCTTCTGAATACTTTATTTGTACAGGAACTCCATTCTTCTTCTGAATACTTTATTTGTACAGGAACTCCATTCTTCTTCTGAATACTTTATTTGTACAGGAACTCCATTCTTCTTCTGAATACTTTATTTGTACAGGAACTCCATTCTTCTTCTGAATACTTTATTTGTACAGGAACTCCATTCTTCTTCTGAATATTTTATTTGTACAGGAACTCCATTCTTCTTCTGAATATTTTATTTGTACAGGAACTCCATTCTTCTTCTGGATACTTTATTTGTACAGGAACTCCATTCTTCTTCTGAATACTTTATTTGTACATGAACTCCATTCTTCTTCTGAATACTTTATTTGTACAGGAACTCCATTCTTCTTCTGGATACTTTATTTGTACAGGAACTCCATTGTTCTTCTGAATACTTTATTTGTACACGAACTCCATTCTTCTTCTGAATACTTTATTTGTACAGGAACTCCATTCTTCTTCTGAATACTTTATTTGTACAGGAACTCCATTCTTCTTCTGGATACTTTATTTGTACAGGAACTCCATTGTTCTTCTGAATACTTTATTTGTACACAAACTCCATTCTTCTTCTGAATACTTTATTTGTACAGGAACTCCATTCTTCTTCTGGATACTTTATTTGTACAGGAACTCCATTCTTCTTCTGAATACTTTATTTGTACAGGAACTCCATTCTTCTTCTGAATACTTTATTTGTACAGGAACTCCATTCTTCTTCTGGATACTTTATTTGTACAGGAACTCCATTCTTCTTCTGAATACTTTATTTGTACACGAACTCCATTCTTCTTCTGAATACTTTATTTGTACATGAACTCCATTCTTCTTCTGAATACTTTATTTGTACATGAACTCCATTCTTCTTCTGAATACTTTATTTGTACAGGAACTCCATTCTTCTTCTGGATACTTTATTTGTACAGGAACTCCATTCTTCTTCTGAATACTTTATTTGTACACGAACTCCATTCTTCTTCTGAATACTTTATTTGTACAGGAACTCCATTCTTCTTCTGAATACTTTATTTGTACACAAACTCCATTGTTCTTCTGCATACTTTATTTGTACACAAACTCCATTCTTCTTCTGAATACTTTATTTGTACACAAACTCCATTCTTCTTCTGAATACTTTATTTGTACACGAACTCCATTGTTCTTCTGAATACTTTATTTGTACACGAACTCCATTCTTCTTCTGAATACTTTATTTGTACAGGAACTCCATTCTTCTTCTGGATACTTTATTTGTACAGGAACTCCATTCTTCTTCTGAATACTTTATTTGTACACAAACTCTATTCTTTTTCTGAATACTTTATTTGTACACGAACTCTATTCTTTTTCTGAATACTTTATTTGTACACGAACTCCATTCTTCTTCTGAATACTTTATTTGTACAGGAACTCCATTCTTCTTCTGAATACTTTATTTGTACACGAACTCCATTGTTCTTCTGAATACTTTATTTGTACAGGAACTCCATTCTTCTTCTGAATACTTTATTTGTACACGAACTCCATTGTTCTTCTGAATACTTTATTTGTACACAAACTCCATTGTTCTTCTGAATACTTTATTTGTACACGAACTCCATTCTTCTTCTGAATACTTTATTTGTACACAAACTCTATTCTTTTTCTGAATACTTTATTTGTACACAAACTCCATTCTTCTTCTGAATACTTTATTTGTACAGGAACTCCATTGTTCTTCTGAATACTTTATTTGTACACGAACTCCATTCTTCTTCTGAATACTTTATTTGTACAGGAACTCCATTCTTCTTCTGAATACTTTATTTGTACACGAACTCCATTCTTCTTCTGAATACTTTATTTGTACACGAACTCCATTCTTCTTCTGAATACTTTATTTGTACAGGAACTCCATTCTTCTTCTGAATACTTTATTTGTACACGAACTCCATTCTTCTTCTGAATACTTTATTTGTACACGAACTCCATTCTTCTTCTGAATACTTTATTTGTACATGAACTCCATTCTTCTTCTGAATACTTTATTTGTACAGGAACTCCATTCTTCTTCTGAATACTTTATTTGTACAGGAACTCCATTCTTCTTCTGGATACTTTATTTGTACAGGAACTCCATTGTTCTTCTGAATACTTTATTTGTACACGAACTCCATTCTTCTTCTGAATACTTTATTTGTACACAAACTCTATTCTTTTTCTGAATACTTTATTTGTACACGAACTCCATTCTTCTTCTGAATACTTTATTTGTTCAGGAACTCTATTCTTCTTCTGAATACTTTATTTGTACAGGAACTCCATTCTTCTTCTGAATACTTTATTTGTACACGAACTCCATTCTTCTTCTGAATACTTTATTTGTACAGGAACCCTATTCTTCTTCTGAATACTTTATTTGTACAGGAACTCCATTCTTCTTCTGGATACTTTATTTGTACAGGAACTCCATTGTTCTTCTGAATACTTTATTTGTACACGAACTCCATTCTTCTTCTGAATACTTTATTTGTACACGAACTCTATTCTTTTTCTGAATACTTTATTTGTACACGAACTCCATTCTTCTTCTGAATACTTTATTTGTACAGGAACTCCATTCTTCTTCTGAATACTTTATTTGTACAGGAACTCCATTCTTCTTCTGAATACTTTATTTGTATACGAACTCCATTCTTCTTCTGAATACTTTATTTGTACACGAACTCCATTCTTCTTCTGAATACTTTATTTGTACATGAACTCCATTCTTCTTCTGAATACTTTATTTGTACAGGAACTCCATTCTTCTTCTGAATACTTTATTTGTACAGGAACTCCATTCTTCTTCTGGATACTTTATTTGTACAGGAACTCCATTGTTCTTCTGAATACTTTATTTGTACACGAACTCCATTCTTCTTCTGAATACTTTATTTGTACACAAACTCTATTCGTTTTCTGAATACTTTATTTGTACACGAACTCCATTCTTCTTCTGAATACTTTATTTGTACAGGAACTCCATTCTTCTTCTGAATACTTTATTTGTACACGAACTCCATTGTTCTTCTGAATACTTTATTTGTACAGGAACTCCATTCTTCTTCTGAATACTTTATTTGTACACAAACTCCATTGTTCTTCTGAATACTTTATTTGTACACAAACTCCATTGTTCTTCTGAATACTTTATTTGTACAGGAACTCCATTCTTCTTCTGGATACTTTATTTGTACAGGAACTCCATTCTTCTTCTGAATACTTTATTTGTACAGGAACTCCATTCTTCTTCTGAATACTTTATTTGTACAGGAACTCCATTGTTCTTCTGAATACTTTATTTGTACACGAACTCCATTCTTCTTCTGAATACTTTATTTGTACATGAACTCCATTCTTCTTCTGAATACTTTATTTGTACAGGAACTCCATTGTTCTTCTGAATACTTTATTTGTACAGGAACTCCATTGTTCTTCTGAATACTTTATTTGTACACAAACTCCATTCTTCTTCTGAATACTTTATTTGTACAGGAACTCCATTCTTCTTCTGAATACTTTATTTGTACAGGAACTCCATTCTTCTTCTGGATACTTTATTTGTACAGGAACTCCATTCTTCTTCTGAATACTTTATTTGTACAGGAACTCCATTCTTCTTCTGAATACTTTATTTGTACAGGAACTCCATTCTTCTTCTGAATACTTTATTTGTACAGGAACTCCATTCTTCTTCTGAATACTTTATTTGTACAGGAACTCCATTCTTCTTCTGAATACTTTATTTGTACAGGAACTCCATTCTTCTTCTGAATACTTTATTTGTACACGAACTCCATTCTTCTTCTGAATACTTTATTTGTACAGGAACTCCATTCTTCTTCTGAATACTTTATTTGTACAGGAACTCCATTCTTCTTCTGAATACTTTATTTGTACAGGAACTCCATTCTTCTTCTGAATACTTTATTTGTACAGGAACTCCATTCTTCTTCTGAATACTTTATTTGTACAGGAACTCCATTCTTCTTCTGAATACTTTATTTGTACAGGAACTCCATTCTTCTTCTGGATACTTTATTTGTACAGGAACTCCATTCTTCTTCTGAATACTTTATTTGTACACGAACTCCATTCTTCTTCTGAATACTTTATTTGTACAGGAACTCCATTCTTCTTCTGGATACTTTATTTGTACAGGAACTCCATTCTTCTTCTGAATACTTTATTTGTACAGGAACTCCATTCTTCTTCTGGATACTTTATTTGTACAGGAACTCCATTCTTCTTCTGAATACTTTATTTGTACATGAACTCCATTCTTCTTCTGAATACTTTATTTGTACAGGAACTCCATTCTTCTTCTGGATACTTTATTTGTACAGGAACTCCATTGTTCTTCTGAATACTTTATTTGTACACGAACTCCATTCTTCTTCTGAATACTTTATTTGTACATGAACTCCATTCTTCTTCTGAATACTTTATTTGTACAGGAACTCCATTCTTCTTCTGGATACTTTATTTGTACAGGAACTCCATTGTTCTTCTGAATACTTTATTTGTACACGAACTCCATTCTTCTTCTGAATACTTTATTTGTACACAAACTCCATTCTTCTTCTGAATACTTTATTTGTACAGGAACTCCATTCTTCTTCTGGATACTTTATTTGTACAGGAACTCCATTCTTCTTCTGAATACTTTATTTGTACACGAACTCCATTCTTCTTCTGAATACTTTATTTGTACAGGAACTCCATTCTTCTTCTGGATACTTTATTTGTACAGGAACTCCATTCTTCTTCTGAATACTTTATTTGTACACGAACTCCATTCTTCTTCTGAATACTTTATTTGTACATGAACTCCATTCTTCTTCTGAATACTTTATTTGTACAGGAACTCCATTCTTCTTCTGAATACTTTATTTGTACAGGAACTCCATTCTTCTGAATACTTTATTTGTACAGGAACTCCATTCTTCTTCTGAATACTTTATTTGTACAGGAACTCCATTCTTCTTCTGGATACTTTATTTGTACAGGAACTCCATTCTTCTTCTGAATACTTTATTTGTACACGAACTCCATTCTTCTTCTGAATACTTTATTTGTACAGGAACTCCATTCTTCTTTCCTTTTGTGCGAACTTAAGTGTTATGTTTTCATAAAAAGTTTCTTCCGAGTAGTTTTTCATTTTTACAAACAAAGATTTTCTCTATTGACAAAACAGCCAAGTTGCTCAAATGTACATATACTTGCGTGACTCTAAGATATATCTTGATTCTTTTTAATGCAGAAAAACTTCTTTCGGCAGTTGCAGTTGTTGATGGAAACTTTAATATTAGGTCTGCTAATTTGTACACCTCACTAAACACAGAGTCCAATTTATTCAACTTTATGTAACACGTAATGTCTCTTACTGATTTGTTTTTGTATTCATCAAGGGAATAAAACACCTTCTTTTCATTTTTTAGTTGAGCTGTATCAAAATTTGAAGCATAGTGTTCTTTAAGTTCTAACAGTAGATATTCAGGAAAGCTTTCACAAAATTTATCCAAACAGTTCAAATCCAACAAAGCCACGGATTTAAGATACTGGGTGTCACACTCGCTACCGAACCCGGCATTTCTTTAAAAACATTAACACCAACGAAGATATTGCAACGAAATTTGAAGTGGTCTTACCTCATTTCCTGCGAAATATGATGACATCACAACACATGCTGGAAGTGGCCACCATTCTCATCCAGACAGCATTGAACCCAGCACACCATATTGTGGAAAGTCCTTGTCAGTACGTCCGCTGTCAGTGCCTGAATTTCTTCGGTGATGTTTGTTTTCAAGCCATCTATGGTTTGCGGTTTCCTTGGGTAAACTATCCCTTTTAGATATCCCCCTTAAAAAGTAATCAGGAGGCGTCAGATCGGTCGAGCGCAGTGGCCATAGACCCTTCGAAATGACGCATTCGCCAATCAAGGACTGAATTTCAGCCATACTGGTGTGTGATGTTGCTCCATCATGCTGGTAATATCCAATGGAGAGTTCTTCGCCATCCAATTCATTTACAAGGATGTTGAAGGTTTTCATATATGCAGCTGTTGTGATGGTTGTATCGAAGAAGATGGGACCAGTTATGCGGCGCCAGGTCATCCCACACCAAACATAAATTTTCTGTGAACAAAGTGGTTCTTCGTGTATCGTGTTGGGATTTTCACTGGTCCAAATACGGGAATTTTGAGAATTGACGTGTCCGGACATGTGAAACCACGCCTCGTCCGAGAACCACGCGTAGTCCAGAACGCCCGGATTTTCCTGAAGAAATGTCAGATACCATCGACAGTATGCCACTCGTTTCACGTGGTCAGGCTCTTTCAGTTCTTGGACCACGGAGATACGGTACATATGAACCCTCGCTTTTTTTCTCAGCACGTTGATAAGTGCTTTTGGACAAATCTGTTTGCTGTGACAGTCAGCGAAGTGACTTCCTGGGAGACGCAAGTAGTCGGCCCTTTACATTCTGGATCGTTTTGTCAGACATTTGTGGACGGCCTCCTGCATGGTCATCTAATAAAGTCCCCTTGGTTTCCAATTTCTTAAACAATGCCCAAATGGTGGACTTGCTCGGTGGATGTCTGCCTGCAAACCTCTCCAGTAATTGCTGTTGACAAGACGTTATCGATTCTGTTTTCTAATAAGTGCGAACAATGAACACTCCCTCCTGCAGAGTATATCGATACATTTTCACACGTACGCGAACAGCCACGAGCACAAGCACTCACTATCAAAAACCGTATTGTGTAGACATGCTCAGCGAAATGGCATAAAAAAGCAGCAGACGGGCATGTCCGGTTGACTGGCTGGCGGACTGCTCCTGAATGGCACCACACTTAGGAATGTGTCTGCCACTAAGGAACATTCCAGCTGGCTGGCAGACTGCTCCTCAGTGGCGCCACACTTGGGAATGTGTCTGCCACTAAAGAACATTCCAGCTGGCTGGCAGACTGCTCCTCAGTGGCGCCACACTTGGGAATGTGTCTGCCACTAAGGAACATTCCAGCTGGCTGGCAGACTGCTCCTCAGTGGCGCCACACTTGGGAATGTGTCTGCCACTAAAGAACATTCCAGCTGGCTGGCAGACTGCTCCTCAGTGGCGCCACACTTAGGAATGTGTCTGCCACTAAGGAACATTCCAGCTGGCTGGTGGACTGCTCTTCAGTGGCGCCACACTTAGGAATGTGTCTGCCACTAAAGAACATTCCAGCTGGCTGGCGGACTGCTCCTCAGTGGCGCCACACTTAGGAATGTGTCTGCCACTAAAGAACATTCCAGCTGGCTGGTGGACTGCTCCTCAGTGGTGCCACACTTGGGAATGTGTCTGCCACTAAGGAACATCCCAGCTGGCTGGCAGACTGCTCCTCAGTGGTGCCACACTTAGGAATGTGTCCGCCACTAAGGATCACTCCGGCTGTCTGGCGGACAGCACCTTGCTCAATGCTGGCTGGCGGACTGCTCCTCAGTGGCGCCACACTTAGGAATGTGTCCGCCACTAAGGAACATTCCAGCTGGCTGGCGGACTGCTCCTCAGTGGCGCCACATTTAGGAATGTGTCCGCCACTAAAGATCACTCCGGCTGTCTGGCAGACAGCACCTGGCTCAATGCTGGCTGGCGGACTGCTCCTCAGTGGCGCCACACTTAGGAATGTGTCCGCCACTAAGGATCACTCCGGCTGTCTGGCGTACAGCACCTGGCGTACAGCACCTGGCTCAATGCTGGTGGCGGACTGCTCCTCGGTGGCATCACACTTAGGAATGTGTCCGCCACTAAGGAACATTCCAGCTGGCTGGCGGACTGCTCCTCAGTGGCACCACACTTAGGAATGTGTCTGCCACTAAGGAATATTCCAGCTGGCTGGCGGACTGCTCCTCAGTTGCACCACACTTAGGAATGTGACTGCCACAAAGGAACATTCCAGCTGGCTGGCAGACTGCTCCTCAGTGGCGCCACACTTGGAAATGTGTCCGCCACTAAGGAACATTCCAGCTGGCTGGCGGACTGCTTCTCAGTGGCACCACACTTAGGAATGTGTCTGCCACTGAGGAATATTCCAGCTGGCTGGCGGACTGCTCCTCAGTGGCGCCACACTTAGGAATGTGTCCGCCACTAAGGATCACTCCGGCTGTCTGGAGGACAGCACCGGGCTCAATGCTGGCTGGCGGACTGCTCCTCAGTGGCGCCACACTTAGGAATGTGTCTGCCACTAAGGATCACTCCGGCTGGCTGGCGGACTGCTCCTTAGTGGCGCCACACTTAGGAATGTGTCTGCCACTAAGGATCACTCCGGCTGTCTGGCGGACAGCACCGGGCTCAATGCTGGCTGGCGGACTGCTCCTCAGTGGCGCCACACTTAGGAATGTGTCTGCCACTAAGGAATATTCCAGCTGGCTGGCGGACTGCTGCTCGGTGGCGCCACACTTGGAAATGTGTCCGCCACTAAGGAACATTCCAGCTGGCTGGCAGACTGCTCCTCAGTGACGCCACACTTAGGAATGTGTCTGCCACTAAGGATCACTCCGGCTGTCTGGCGGACAGCACCGGACTCAATGCTGTCTGGACGCAGCATCACATTTTGCAGGAAATGAGTTAAGTCCACTTCAAATTTCGTTGCAATATCTTCATTGGTGTTAATATTATTAAAGAAATGCCGGGTTCGGTTTATTGCAACATGATTTTATTATTTTAATCTCTTCAAACAATTGTCTGGATAACCACACATACCCACATTTTGAAGAGAAAAAAATAATAAAATCATGTTGCAGTGAGAGACACCTACGCACTGCAGAGTCTGTGTTGATTGAGAAAAATAGAGATAGAATTTGTTATAATAATCACCCAATTATCCTTAATGAAAAATGGAAAGAATTAATAAAAAGCTAACGAAAATGAAGTTTTTACTGAAGTTTGTAAAAGATGGAGCCACGGTAGAAGTTTTTCATAGGTGACGTCGGTGCAGGGCGAGGAAGACGATCGTGTCGCTCACTCACACTGGGGTAGCAGGAGAGATAACATCTGGAATGCCTCCTGAAGATGACCCCGGTGGGGGTAGAAAGTACTTGAGGCAGCCTACGTGGGAATGGCTGAGGTGTGGTGACTGAATGCTCTGGTTGTCGTGAGGTGTGGGGAACGGGAATTGAAAGAATGACATAGAAGGGAATAAGATAAGTTGTGTGTAAATACACTGACGGAAAAAAATCCCAACACCACGAAAAAAATAGTTGTAGAGGAATGAAATGGCGGCAATACATTTGTATAGGTAACATATTTAATCGATTAAGGTTTCAAGATCACAGCTTATTGTAAGCGCGAGAAGAACCATTTTCAATGTGAAATGCTGGTACATTAATAACCGGTGTAACCGCCAGAATGTTGAATGCAAGCACGCAAACGTACAGGTGCTGGATGTCAGTTTGGGGGATGGAGTTCCATGCCTGTTGCACTTGGTCGGTCAATACAGGGACGGTTAATGCTGGTTGGGGGTGACGCTGGAGTTGTCGTCCAATGATGTGCCATACGTGCTCGATTGGTGAAAGATCTGGTGATCTAGCAGGCCACGGCAACATGTCGACACTCTGTAGAGCATGTTGGGTTACAACAGCGGTATGCGGGCGAGCGTTATCCTGTTGGAATACACCCCCTGGAATGCTGTTCATGAATGGCAGCACAACAGGTTGAATCACCAGACCGACGTACAACTGTGCCGTCAGAGTGCGTGGGATAACCACGAGAGTGCTCCTGCTGTCATAGGAAATTGCTCCCCAGACCATAACTCCAGGTGTAGGTCCAGTGTGTCTCGGCCGTAGACAGGCTGGTTGCAGGCGCTCACCTGGCCTCCTTCTAACCAACACACGGCCATCACTGGCACCCAGGCAGAACCGGCTCTCATCAGAAAACACAACAGATCTCCACTCCGTCCTCCAATGAGCTCTAGCTTGACACCACTGACGTCGCAAACGGCAGTGGTTTGGAGTAAGTGGAATGCACGCTACAGGGCGTCTGGCTCGGAGCTGTCCTTCAAGTAACCGATTTGTAACAGTTCGTTGTGTCACTGTGGTGGCAACTGCAGCTCGAATTGCTGCCGCAGACGCGGTACGATGCGCCACGGCCATACGCCGTACACGGCGGTCTTCCCTCTCAGTAGTGCCACGTGGCCGGCCGGAACCCGGTCTTCTTGAGGCAGTACCTTCCCTTGACCACCGCTGCCAACAATCATGCACAGTGGCTACAATTCCTGCAAAGTCGTTCTGCAATATTGCGGAAAGAAAATCCACCTTCTCGTAGCCCTATTACACGACCTCGTTCAAACTCCGTGAGCTGTTGATAATGGCTTCTTCGTCTTCTTAAAGGCATTCTTGACTAACATCAACACCCTACGTCGAATCTCAACGATAACTAACGCTCACGAACGTTACAGCGCGTATTTACAGCAAACCTGCTTTTCTTGTTCCGAGGCGCTACTAGCGCCACACGTATGCGCCGAGCGCGAAATTTGCATAGACGTCATCTTACAGATGTACTCTCACCGCCTACCAACTGTCGTTTATCTAACACAACCCTTTCTTGGTGTTGGGATTTTTTTCCGTCAGTGTAGTTGTATATATGTTTTTAATTTTTTTGGTTGGAATTTGTGTGTGTGTGTAAATAGGAAGTTTATGTTAGTTGGTCATGTCAGTTCACTTTGAGTTTACGAATTTTGGTTTTTATAAATGTCAATCAACCAACAAAAGTTGGGTTTTACACGTTGGTAAGAGTGGTTGGGGGAAGTAGATGCTGTTGGGGCCTAGAGTCGTTAATGCAGTACACTGATACATTCACCAGGCACTGAATGATCCTGAAGACGAAAAAGGACCGCCATACCAGAGGCTTCATCATCATCATCATTGTCAACCATTATCAATCCACTGCTGGACGAAGGTCTCCCCAAGTTTCCTCCACAACGGTCTGTCTTGTGCCAGTCTCCTCCATGTCACTCCCGCATACTTTCGAATTTCATCCACCCATCTCCCACGTGGTCTTCTTCTGGGTCTTTTCCTGTCCCTTGGAATCCAATCTAAAATTTCGGCTGTGTCTGTCCTTCTGGCAGTATGTCCAGCCCATTGCCATTTCAGGGATTTAACTCTGATCATGATGTCTTCCACTCTTGTCATTTTTCGGATCCACGAGTTCCTCTTCTTATCTCTCCTGGTTACACCAAGCATGCACCTCTCCATGCTGCTTTGAGTTGTCTGCAGCCTTTGTATGTCTCTTTTAGTTAAGGTCCACGTCTCTGCACCATACGTAAGCACTGGAAGGATGCATTGATCAAACACTTTTCTTTTAAGACATAATGGCATATTGCTCTTGAAAATTATGCTGTTTCTTCCAAAAGCTCTCCAGGCAAGTTTTGTACGCCGATTAATTTCTTCATCAATGTGACCCTCACTTGATATCTGCTGTCCAAGATAAACGTACGTGTCTGTTATCTCCAGCTTTTCTCCATCAATCGATAAATCTTCATTTCTTGTAAAAGCATTGAACATCACTTTTGTCTTCTGAAAGTTCATTTTTAATCCCACTTCTTTACTCTTGTCAGCAAGTTCCTGGATCATACTCTGCAGCTCTGATGGGGTAGTTGCAAAAATGACTACGTCATCAGCAAAACGAAGGTGGGTTAGATAATCTCCATTAATCTTTATCCCTTTGTTTTCCCAGCTCAGCGACTGAAAAACACCCTCCAATGTGGCATTAAAGAGCTTCGGAGATATGGTGTCACCTTGTCTCACTCCCTTTCCAAATTTTATGTGTGTTGTATTTTCAAACAACCGAATCTTTGCACTTGCATTTTCATAGATGTTATTAATAATATTAATGTATGCATCTTCAATACCGCAGGTTTTCAGAGCCATTGTAACTGCTGATGGTTTCACCGAATCAAAGGCTTTTTCATAATCGATAAAAGCCATGCACAATGGAAGTTCATATTCCCTCGCTCTTTCAATTAGTTCTCTCAGTACGTGGATATGATCTATTGTGCTGTAGCCACTCCTGAATCCAGCTTGTTCTCTTGGTTGAGCCAGGTCCAGTGTTACCTTCAAGCGGTGTGAAAGAACTTTAGTGAAGATTTTATAAACTACTGATAGGAGGCTGATAGGCCTGTAGTTTCCGAGATCCTCAATGTCACCTTTCTTATGTAGCAGGATCATTGTAGCGGTGTTCCAATCCTCAGGAATCTTTCCTTCATTAAGGCATCGAGTGAAAATTTGGGCGAGTACTGTTTCAATTTCTCCACTTGCTTCTTGTATGATGTCTACAGTAATTCCATCTTCTCCTGGAGCTTTTCCCCGCTTCATGTTCTTGATTGCATGTGCAACTTCTGCTGGAAGGACTGGAGGAACTCTGGTACTGGTATCTTTCATGATGTCTGGAGTGCATGTATCATCCCTTTCATATAATTTGGAGTAGAAATCTTTCACTCTTGTCAAAATTTCGCCTCTATTTCTTGTTACAGAACCATCTTCTTTTCTCAGTGCCATAATCTGTTTTCTTCCCTTACTGAGATGTCCCTTTGCTATCTTTAGGCATTGGTTGTTTTCAATTGCTTTCCTCACTAGTTCGCAGTTGAATTTTCTTACGTCTTCAGTGATACTTTTTCTTACTGTCTTGCATAGCTCTATATATTCCACTTTGGAAGTCACATCTTCTTTAGTTGTCCTCATCTCTCTTCTTTTTTGCAACTTGTTCTTAGACCCAGCTAATTTTGTTGCTGTTTCCATAAGAGCTTTGGTTACTTTTCTGTTAACTTCAGAGATGTCCACTTCTTCCGATGTTAGGCCTTCTAAAGCAGAGAACCTGTTCTTCAGTTCCAACTTGAAGGTATTATGGTGTTTTTAAGGTTGGTTATGTCAATAGATTTTGTTTGTCTTATGAGCTTGCCACGTTCAAGTTTGGTGTAGAGGTGCATCTTACATCTCACCAATCTATGGTCACTACCTGTGTTGAACTTGTTTAGCACACTGCAGTCTTCTATGACGAATTTTTTGTTACACATAATAAAATCAATTTCACTTGTCGTCCCATTTAAACCAAGCTAAACAACCAAAAGAATAAAACGTGCAGGGAAATGTGTACAAAAGGTAAGCAACCTATTATGATTATCTCTGATATACAGTCGAACTTGGTTAAGACGAGCTTGGGTATAACGAGGTCCCGGCTATAGCGAGTAAATGCCAGAAGAAGTTTGGTTTCGTGTGCAATTAGTGTTAAATTATCCCGCTTATTAGGAGTATCAACTCTGTTATAGCGAGCAAATTTGCAAGACTTTCAGATTTTTTATTTTTTTTTATTTTTTTACACCCAGTAAAGATAGCGTAGCATTGAAAGGTGGGGTCAGTTAGACACCTGCTACCCAAAAAGACCGTGTGTGTGTCACCTGCTCCGAGAGAAAAGCGGGGAGTGTTTTATAACGTCTTGTATTTCAGCCCAAGGGTCGGTGGGGGCGGCATTTTTGGGGGGTAAAGTTTCCCAGCCTTTCCTTTGCCACTGTTTACGAGAGGGTTCCTGGAATTCGCTTTCTCTCATTGGCTGCTATGGTCTAACCCCACGCATGTTTTCTTAGTGTATTTCAACTTCACACAGGACATATTGTAACCTTTTTTTAATCAGAAAGTCGCACGCAGCCCTTCTCTTGCGACATCACTTATGCTTTCCCTCCCCTTTTTTTATTAAGTGTGATATTGTGAGCAAAATGTTTGGTGTTAAAACAAAGGCTCTCTCCATCAGGGAGAAAATGGATATTATTCAGAAACTGCAAGACGGCGAGAAAAATTCAGCTGTTTGAAAAAAGTATGGGCTTTCATCATCTACCGTATCTACATTGTGGAAGAACAAAGACGCAGTTTTGTCAGAATTTGAAAACAATCTTACAGATTGCAAAAAAATGAAAAAGTGTGAAAAAAAATTATATTGATGAAGCTTTACTTTGTTGGTTTAAAGTTCAACGTGATGCTGGTTTTCCTATCAAAGGACCGATTTTAAAAGTGCAAGCGGAACAATTTGCAGTACAGTTCGGTCATGATAATTTTATATGCAGTAATGGGTGGCTTGATTGCTTCAAGAACAGACACAATATTGTTTACGCAAAAATGTCAGGGGAATCAATGTCTGTGGATACGGAATCTAAGTCAATGGCTAAAAGCGTTTGGCCCAGCTTCATTTCTCAATTCAGTGAGCAGAACACATTCAATGCTGATGAAACGGGCATTTTTTACAAGGTAACCCCTGACATGACTAACTTTTAAAGGCGAGAAATGCATTGGAGGTAAATTGGTAAAGGATCGGCTAACCGTTCTAATTTGCGCGAACATGGCAGGAAATGAAAAAAGAAAATTATTGGTGATTGGCAAATCGTTATAGCCTCGATGTTTTAATAATGTTCAGCACCTCCCATTTGATTATAAAGCAAAGAGAAAGGCGTGGATGACATCAGATATCTTTACGGGAGAACATCATAAATGGGATCGTGAACTATGAAAGAAAAACAGAAACATTTTGCTGTTAATAGACAACTGCCCAGCAGATCCCAAAGTAGAAAACTTGACAAATATCCAACTTGTGTTCCTACCACCAAACACAACATCAGTTCTACATCCTATGGACAAAGGGATTATTAGGAGCTTTAAGTGCCATTTTCGGCGATTTCTAACCGTAGAATTAATCCAGAAAATGGAGAAGAAGCTAGAATTTAAGATTTCCGTATTGGATGCTGTTCGTCTTATGAGAGAAGCTTAGAATAGTGTCACTCTGACAACCATTAAGAATTGTTATAGGAAGGCTGGTCTTCTAAAGGAGACTTTAGTAGAAAGCACTGAAGTGATTAATGACGATGACCTCCCCTTATCAGAATGGTTAAAAAGTAGAGATTTAAGCACCTTTAACAACTGCAATTTTATTGATGATTTTATCGACATTGACGCTGCGGTCCTAACAACTGCAATTTTAACGGAGGAACAAATTGTGCAAGAAGTCATTGCGTGGGTTTTTATATAGGAAAGAACCGTACAGCCTTGCGTTTTCGATTGAAACCGACAGTGAAGGCGAAAACATGTCAGAAACACAAGAAGTTGTGACTTACAATCAAGCACAAGATGCCTCGGATGTTTTGACTAGATTTTATTAAACTAATTCTGGCAACGAGTGTGTGTTCAGTGCATTATCAGTTGTTAAGCGTAATCTGATGGATTTTCGGTTGAAGTCAAGGACAACGCAGCTGAAATTAACCAATTTTTTTCATATGAGATAAAAAGGATATGCGCTTTGGGCAAATAGTACTGTACGCTTAATTTTATCTAAGTAATGTATGGTACAAAAATTACAATACTGTATAGTACATATTGTATTTCATGCAGTACGTATGTAGTTTACATGTCCGTTATTCAAGAATTTCAACTTAATCTGCATCACATCGTACGTACTTACATATGTATGTACTACAGCATGTATAATGGTACGTATAGTTCTGTGTGTATGCAGCACTGTATGTACGCATTTTTAAAGAATTCCACAACTAACCGAAATATTGTACGGTAATTTCAACTAAACGTAAGTACTATGTATTTCTCAACATTAAACATTGTATGTACTATATTTGATAACGAAATTTATTTCTTGAATGTTTTCCTTGATATTTTGGGTCTTTCCCGGATTATACGAGTAACGGCTGTAACGAGCAATTTGTTCGATCCGGAACAGCTCGTCTCAACATAGTTCGACTGTATATGGAAAGCTTCCAAAATATCAAGCTTGGTGGTTGAATCTGGCTTGTCAATTAGTTTTGCTTCTTCAAAGAGAAATCTGTGGTCGTTTTCGTAACAGTGTTTACCCATCGATGGCTTCTTTAGGTCACAATTCCGAATGTAGATCTTATGCTCCTTCAATTGAAAACGCAAGGCTAGTCTACAGGTCTGTCCTATATATGAAGCGCCGCATTCACATGGAATTTGATAAATTCCCCACGAGTTTTTGTCTCCAACATAGTCCTTTGATCCTAAAAATCTCATTTTGTTTATGGGTTTTTATATACGAAAGACCCGTACAGCCTTGCGTTTTCGATTGAAGGAGCACAAGACCTACATTTGAAATTGTGATCTAAAGAAGTCATCGATAGCTAAACGCTGTTACGAAAAGGACCATAAAATTCTCCTTGAAGAAGCAAACCTAATTGACAAGCCACATTCAACCACCAAACTTGATATTTTGGAAGCTTTCCATATATTTCAGAAGCCTTCGCACCATCTTAATGACATGGCATCCACCCCATTTCTATCAAGCATGTGGAAGCAACTATCCGAAACCCGTGACTGTAAACACCATTTATGATATCATATACAATTTGAATATTTACTTGTCATTCGTCCTGATGAAGCTAGGTCAGTACCCAGCGAAACCATGGTCGGCTTGAAAAAACATTTGTGACAAACTACATTGTATTATCTTAATACACTGCTGGACAATTGCTAAGGACGGATCATAAACGGCTATATAGCTCATAAAAAAGTAAGTGTGGTTGGATGCCAAGTGAAATAAAATAATGTCAGAATGCCAGGACATTACAAGAAAGACAATTTATTGTGCTCTGAAATCCAGAAGGCTTTGGAACGTGTTCAAGGGACAAACAGGCCATTTTGTGCAGAATACGTAAACGTGAAAAAAAATGCAATTACCGTCCGCAGGCGTTCCGGCGTAAGATGTCAATACGGGATATGGCCACCATGGAGGGCGATGCATGATTCCACACGTCATGTCATGCTTTGCACAACATTATCAAGCAGCTGTTGGGGTAATTTACCCCATTCCTCTGTCAGTGCACGGATGAGGGTGTCCTTGTTTATTGGAGGGCATTGGCGACCAGCAAGACTCCTCCCCAAAGCATCCCACACATTTTCAATGGGATTCAGATCCGGAAAACGTGCTGGCCAAAGGAGACGTTGAATATCCTTGCTCCCAAGACACTCCTGGACAGCGACTGTTCGATGACATGTTGCGTTGTCGTCCATGAAAATGAATCTATCACCGACTGCACCACGGAACATGCGAACATGAGGTAGCAGAACATCATTAATGTATCGTTGGCCCGTCATAGTCCCAGTTGGAAGCACATAGAGGGACGTACGGCCATTGATCATGATGCCAGCCCATACCATGACACTACATGTCGGATATCGGTCCCTTTCCTGTATGTTTGCTGGACAATATGCAGTACCACTATCACGCCAGATCAGTTGTCGTCGACAATCAGATGATAGACTGTATCTACTCTCATCTGAGAAGAGGACAGCAAACCAGTCGTTATCAGTCCAATTGCGATGTTGATGGCACCATTGCAAACGGACGGTACGGTGACGTCTGGACAATGGGATGCACACAACAGGACGGCGGGCGTATAGTCCTTCATGCAAATGTCTGGCGACAGTTTTTTGGGAGATCCGCTTGCCAGTAGCAGCCATAAACTGATTTGCTACCTCACTAGCTGTGCTGCACCGGTGTCTTTTTGTTGATAGCACTATGTACCGATCTTCTGCAGGTGTCGTACTGCGAACACGACCTCCCCGTGATGTTTGCTACACTCTCCATTTGTTTGAAATGATTTCCAAAGCCTTGAAACAACACTGTGGCTGACGTCGAACTCCCTGGCAACATCTGTTATTTTTCGCCTTCCTTCAATCTTGCCAGTAATACGGCCACGCGTAAAATCATCTAGGTGATGTCGGGAAGACATACTGAAAATTGCAAGTTCCTCAATTGATTCTTTCCCCTTCAACTTTGCGTTTGAACAACAACGGTCAATACGCGACAAATCCTTTATATCTCTTATCAGCGCTATGACGTCACGAAATAGTTCGGCAATCCAAAATTTGCGTACGCACAACACGTCTTACTGTATTCCGCACTTATGCTAATTTCCACATTTTCCTGCCTTCCATTTTATGGTTGCTATCGTTGCTATTGTCATCCGTCCTTAGCAATTGTCCGGCAGTGTATATATATAATCATCACAAGACTGTAGTCTTTAAGATCAAGAAAGCATTATTGTCATTTATTCAATTTTTTTGGAACAAGGACTCACTCATAGTGTGTAAGTCTTTAAGATCAAGAAAGCATTATTGTCATATATCCAATTTTTTTGGAACAAGGACTCACTCATAGTGTGTAGTCTTTAAGATCAAGAAAGCATTATTGTCATTTATCCAATTTTTTGGAACAAGGACTCACTCATAGTGTGTAGTCTTTAAGATCAAGAAAGCATTATTGTCATTTATCCAATTTATTTGGAACAACGACTCACTCATAGTGTGTAGTCTTTAAGATCAAGAAAGCATTATTGTCATTTATCCAGTTTTTTTGGAACAAGGACTCACTCATAGTGTGTAGTCTTTAAGATCAAGAAAGCATTATTGTCATTTATCCAATTTTTTGGAACAACGACTAACTCATAGTGTGTAGTCTTTAAGATCAAGAAAGCATTATTGTCATTTATCCAATTTTTTTGGAACAAGGACTCACTCATAGTGTGTAGTCTTTAAGATCAAGAAAGCATTATTGTTATTTATCCAATTTTTTTGGAACAAGGACTCACTCATAGTGTGTAGTCTTTAAGATCAAGAAAGCATTATTGTCATTTATCCAATTTTTTGGAACAAGGACTCACTCATAGTGTGTAGTCTTTAAGATCAAGAAAGCATTATTGTCATTTATCCAATTTTTTTGGAACAAGGACTCACTCATAGTGTGTAGTCTTTAAGATCAAGAAAGCATTATTGTCATTTATCCAATTTTTTGGAACAAGGACTCACTCATAGTGTGTAGTCTTTAAGATCAAGAAAGCATTATTGTCATTTATCCAATTTTTTGGAACAAGGACTCACTCATAGTGTGTAGTCTTTAAGATCAAGAAAGCATTATTGTCATTTATCCATTTTTTTGGAACAAGGACTCACTCATAGTGTGTGGTCTTTAAGATCAAGAAAGCATTATTGTCATTTATCCAATTTTTTTGGAACAAGGACTCACTCATAGTGTGTAGTCTTTAAGATCAAGAAAGCATTATTGTCATTTATCCAATTTTTTGGAACAACGACTCACTCATAGTGTGTAGTCTTTAAGATCAAGAAAGCATTATTGTCATTTATCCAATTTATTTGGAACAACGACTCACTCATAGTGTGTAGTCTTTAAGATCAAGAAAGCATTATTGTCATTTATCCAGTTTTTTTGGAACAAGGACTCACTCATAGTGTGTAGTCTTTAAGATCAAGAAAGCATTATTGTCATTTATCCAATTTTTTGGAACAAGGACTCACTCATAGTGTGTAGTCTTTAAGATCAAGAAAGCATTATTGTCATTTATCCAATTTTTTTGGAACAAGGACTCACTCATAGTGTGTAGTCTTTAAGATCAAGAAAGCATTATTGTCATTTATCCAGTTTTTTTGGAACAAGGACTCACTCATAGTGGATCCTGTGTTTCAAAGTGATAATTCTCGTGTCCATCGAGTTAGAATTTTGCTGGATTGGTTTGAATAACATGAGAGAGAGAGAGATGTTTCACGTCTCAATTGGCCTGCAAATTCACCCAATCTAAATGTGTTTGACAAAATCTGGGCTATGTTAGAAAAGCCTATGAAGAAGAAAAACAGCACCCTGCAAATTTGACAAAATTAAGGGATTTTTGAGCGTGGAGTGAAATAAACTTGATGCGCGTGTGACTGTGAGTCATGTTGATAACATGCCAAACAAAACTAAATTGAGGCTTTAAAGAGAATTAGTAAAAAATACAATATTAGGCTAGCTCCAAGTTTAGAGAACAAAGTTAAAAAATTTTTCCCTAAAATAGTTCAAAGAGAAGAAGATATTTTTAAAATGCAAGGAGTAGTGTATGAAGTAAATTGTAGTTGTGGACTATCTTACATAGGTGAAACAGGTCGCAGACTAGAAACTCGTATAGCTGAGCATAAAGCAGCTATAAAAAATTGCTCCAACAAGACTGGATTAGATAGGCTTGTTAGAGAAACTGGGCACAGCATGGATTGGAATTCCCTTAAAGTAATCAGTTTCCAAAGCAATTTCCAAAAAGAAAACTGAAAGAAGGAATAGAGATTGAGAAAAATCAAAATTCCATCATCAATGACTGCAAAGGATTTTCCCTGCCTAACATCTGGCAGGATTTGTTGAAAAATAACCTAAACCGTCAAGGTTAACCGTAACCGTCAAGGTAAACCGTAACCATGATAGTGACAAGCAAAAAGTGACAACAACAAGAGAGCCTGAAGAAGGAGAAGAGTTTTCTCCGAAAATTTGCTATAAATGAAAAAATTTCCTAGTAAATTCCCATAAGTTGCTTTAGATTATTAAATCGGTAGTTAAAGCAGGTGGTGATATAAGTCCATATTAAGGAATAAAGTTACTTTCCATAATTTTTTTTCACTGTGTTTAGTTTCTTCATTATGGCTTTAGAAAAAGTGCTTACTCTTATGCTTTTGTGTCCTTGTTAATGCTTTGAATAACAGTACTATGTATGTTTTTTGTATTCCTGAAGTACGTAGATGATTTCTTTATTTGCTTTGTAGGACTGATAGTCAAGGTTTAATTTGTGAGCAGAGAGGTGTCTTCAGGGTGAACTGTATTGATTGTTTAGACCGCACCAACATAGTACAAACAGCATTAGCCAAGACAGTTATGGACATACAGGTATTAGACTCTTTTGTTCATGTGTCTTTTCATTTCTCGTATCTGTTTTCATCTAATTCCTCTATAATTTTATTGTGTTGTATACCTGAAAAGAAGAATAAATTGTAAGCTACAATGTGCGACAATGAAGTAATGAGGATGAATTAAAAAAAATGAAGCAGCAGGAAAACTTATGTGAATATATAGGGTAATTTAAAATGATTCATCCGATTTCAAATAACTGTATTTTATGAAACCATGAATCATGAAAGAAATACAGGATTATGCCATATAATACAAATTTTGAAGATGACAATCCGATTTTTGGCGTAAATGTGACAAGGATGGTAAGTCAGATAATATCCGAAAACTTGAAAATTTTCATCGTCCTGGAGCGGGACTCGAACCCGCGTCTACCAGAAAACGCCCGGGTATGCTAACCACTACACCACCCAGAACGACCAAGTTTCAAGTTTCCGATCAATTTGAATTTAACCATCACAGGAGTCGCTAGTCGAAGCAACCGGCATTCATGTTTACCGAATCTGGAGGTTAAAAATCTTATCCCGTGTTTGTCCGGAGAAGCAGATGAATCATGAAAGAAATACGGGATTACGCCATATAATACAAATTTTGAAGATGACAATCCGATTTTTGGCGTAAATGTGACAAGGATGGTAAGTCAGATAATATCCGAAAACTTGAAAATTTTCATCATCCTGTAGCGGGACTCGAACCCACGTCTCCCAGAAAACGCCCGGGTATGCTAACCACTACACCATCCAGAACGGAAACTTGATCGGAAACTTGAAACTTGGTTGCTCTGGGTGGTGTAGTGGGTTAGCATACCCGGACGTTTTCTGGGAGACGCGGGTTCGAGTCCCACTCCAGGACGATGAAAACTTTCAAGTTTTCGGATATTATCTGACTTACCATCCTTGTCACATTTACGCCAAAAATCGGATTGTCATCTTCAAAATTTGTATTATATGGCGTAATCCCGTATTTCTTTCATGATTTATCTGCTTCTCCGGGCAAACACGGGATAAGATTCTTAACCTCCAGATTCGCTAAACATGATACCCGGTTGCTTCGACTAGCGAATCCTGTGATGGTTAAATTCAAATTGATCGGAAACTTGAAACTTGGTCGTTCTGGGTGGTGTAGTGGTTAGCATACCCGGTCGTTTTCTGGGAGACGCGGGTTCGAGTCCCGCTCCAGGACGATGGAAATTTTCAAGTTTTTGGATATTATCTGACTTACAGTCCTTGTCACATTTACGCCAAAAATCGGATTGTCATCTTCAAAATTTGTATTATATGGCGTAATCCCGTATTTCTTTCATGATTTCTCTGCTTCTCCGGGCAAACACGGGATAAGATTCTTAACCTCCAGATTCGCTAAATATGAATGCCGGTTGCTTCGACTAGCGAATCCTGTGATGGTTAAATTCAAATTGATCGGAAACTTGAAACTTGGTCGTTCTGGGTGGTGTAGTGGTTAGCATACCCGGGAGTTTTCTGGGAGACGCGGGTTCGAGTCCCGCTCCAGGACGATGAACATTTTCAAGTTTTCGGATATTATCTGACTTACCATCCTTGTCACATTTATACCAAAAATCGGATTGTCATCTTCAAAACTTGACTGTATTTTATTTGTTTCTAAATAAATGTACATAGGATTAAGAAAAAACTGTCCGAATTTTGTCTTCATACATTATAAATGTTGTGTTGGTCACGCGAACTACGTCAAGGCAATAATCAAATTCCTGCCGTACACAATCAAACGTGTATGTTGTCAACGACTGCAGAGCGCTATGAACGCAAACTTTGAGTTCATCTAGCATTGCGGACAACGGCGGCCCCTACATATTATCCTTAACCATACCCCCTTAAGAAAAAGTCAGAAGGGGTCAGGTCTGGAGACCTTGCTGCCACCTGTAGAGTGCTTTGTCGTCGTGTCCACAGTGACCAATCCAGTGGTTAGGAAGTCGTTTTTTAAGGTAATGGCGAATATCCAGATGGCAATGTGGTGGCACTGTATTGAGCTGAAAGATGTAGTAACTTGAATCTTCATTTAATTGCAGAAATAGCCATATCTCTAACATCGAGTGTCCTGTTACTGTTTGTTCCTGGAAAAAGAAAGGGTTGTAAACCTTTATACATACATACATATCACTAAGCTGTTCTCTGAGATTCAGAGGTTAGCTCCAAAAAGAAATACAAACTTCCAGATATTTTTACTTATTGTTGTCGTATCAAACCTCCATTTACAGCGATCTTGACATACAACTCGTGCTTCACTGATATCCATTACACGCCGTACACAAGATCTTTTATACTTCATACTCATAATCTTTTTCTCATGCAGACACTCCTGAATCTGATCCACCCATGTCTTCCTTGGCCTTCCTCTGCCTTTCCTTCCTGCCACTTGGGCTGAAAGGATTTTCTTAGTAAGCATTTCATCACTCATTCTTTCATACATACATACATATCACTAAGCTGTTCTCTGAGATTCAGAGGTTAGCTCCAAAAAGAAATACAAACTTCCAGATATTTTTACTTATTGTTGTCGTATCAAACCTCCATTTACAGCGATCTTGACATACAACTCGTGCTTCACTAATATCCATTACACGCCGTATACAAGATCTTTTATACTTCATAGTCATAATTTTTTTCTCATGCAGACACTCCTGAATCTGATCCACCCATGTCTTCCTTGGCCTTCCTCTGCCTTTCCTTCCTGCCACTTGGGCTGAAAATATTTTCTTAGTAAGCATCTCATCACTCATTCTTTCAACATGGCTAAACCACCAAAGCATGTTGGTCTCCACCTTGCTAACAACATTTTGCTTCACACCACACAACTGCAATACATCTTCATTCCTCACACAATCGTATCGTGTCTTGCCACAAACCCCACGTAAGTAACGCATTTCTCCAGCACACAAATGACTTCTATGTTTCTTCTGTAGTACCCAGGTTTCACTACCATACATCAGAGTAGGAACAATTACACTTTCATACACAGCCATGCGGGACTCTCTCGAGAACCCATCATTCCTGTGAAATCCTCCCAGAGCAGCTATGACTTTCATTGAATTCACTCTCCTACTAATTTCACCATCCAATTTGTTCTCTCTGTCAAACATGCTTCCTAAATACACAAACTTACTCACCTGGTCAATCACAGTGCCATTTATACTTACATTACATTCAGTGCTACCCATTCCTCTCTCAAACACCATAACTTTGGGTTTTCCCTTATTTATACTCAGTTTGAATTTCATGCAAACTTCGTGCATCCGAGTCAACATACTCTGCAACTCACTTTTGCTCTCTGCCAACAGGACAGTGTCATCAGCATACAGCAATCTGCACACACGGATATCACCAAGACATAAACCACTATTATCTATTTTGGCCTCACGCATGCATGCGTCCATAAATATATTAAACAGCCATGGTGACATTACACAACCTTGCCTGACTCCTGCACCAATAGAAAACCATTTTGATAAAACATCATTCACTTGTACACAAGCTCTACTACCAGCATACATGGCTTTTATGCTATGAAGCAGATTCCCAGTAACACCATATTCATTCAATACCTTCCACAAAAGTGTCCTATTTACTCGGTCATAAGCTTTCTCTAAATCTATGAAGGCAGCAAAAACTTTCTTACCAACAGCCAGATACTTTTCAATCATCATGCGTAATGCAAAAATCTGGTTAGTGCAGCCTTTATCAGGCATAAAACCACTCTGAACATCCCACACTTTCTCTGATGTAAGACCCCGTACTTTTTCAATAACAACCTTACCATACACTTTCCCTGGCACACTCAGTAGGCTAATACCACGATAGTTCTTGCATTCAGTCTGATCACCTTTTCCCTTATACAAGGGAACAATAATAGCATCCTTCCTCTCCCGAGGGATCATTCCTAACTCCCAGCACAACTGGCAAATTTCAATTAACCAGTGAAGTGCATAGTCACCACCATATTTCAACATATCGGCAGTTATGCCATCAACTCCCAGAGCCTTACCATTCTGAAGAGATTTTAGAGCTTTACACACTTCTTCTCTTGAGATCCCTCCTGTGCTTTCATCCCTCATTGTGACATCATCTGCAGCTGTCTCAGAATCATTTTTGCTCTCCTGATCTAATAACTCACAGAAGTATTCACCCCATCTGTCACTTAACTCATTGGACTCCCATATCATTTCCCCAATCTCATTCTTCACACAACTTACAACTTTGTTTCCCCTATTTTTCCTGAGTCTCGTGTACTTCCAGAAGGACTTCCTTTCTTTCCAAAAAGCCAGTTCATGCCTTTCCACCTTCTCCTTTCTATCTTTTGCCTCACTCTGGTGAACCAGTTTAGCAGCTTCATGCTTTTTTGAGCGATATTCATCCACAGAGACTCTACCTTGAATACAATGACTCTACAGAGACTCTAATTGATGAATACAATGTATTAAATTCTTTCACAGATGAAAACATTTATTATAATAGTCACGTTGTGTTAAGTATAATACAGGAGCATTTTTGCTTGCGCAGCCGTACCCCTCCATTCCAAATTTCTGGGTGCGCCTCTGCATGTGGGCGAGAATTGTCATGAAATAGTCTGACATTTGCAGCGTCTCTGTTGGGTCTTTTGTCATGAAGTGCATGACACGACTTTGTCAATGTGTTAGTGCAGGTTTTGGCATTCACAGTGGGCACTGTTGGATAAGACTCCACCAGGAGAATGCCATGTATGTCCCATAACACTGTCACGAGGACTTTTTGTGCAGATTGGGTTACGCCAAACACTGTCACGAGGACTTTTTGTGCAGATTGGGTTACGCCAAACGCTGTCACGAGGACTTTTTGTGCAGATTGGGTTACGCCAAACACTGTCACGAGGACTTTTTGTGCAGATTGGGTTACGCCAAACACTGTCACGAGGACATTTTGTGCAGATTGGGTTACGCCAAACACTGTCACGAGGACTTTTTGTGCAGATTGGGTTACGCCAAACACTGTCACGAGGACTTTTTGTGCAGATTGGGTTACGCCAAACACTGTCACGAGGACTTTGTGCAGATTGGGTTACGCCAAACACTGTCACGAGGACTTTTTGTGCAGATTGGGTTACGCCAAACACTGTCACGAGGACTTTTTGTGCAGATTGGGTTACGCCAAACACTGTCACGAGGACTTTTGTGCAGATTGGGTTACGCCAAACACTGTCACGAGGACTTTTGTGCAGATTGGGTTACGCCAAACACTGTCACGAGGACTTTTTGTGCAGATTGGGTTACGCCAAACACTGTCACGAGGACTTTTTGTGCAGATTGGGTTACGCCAAACACTGTCACGAGGACTTTTGTGCAGATTGGGTTACGCCAAACACTGTCACGAGGACATTTTGTGCAGATTGGGTTACGCCAAACACTGTCACGAGGACTTTTGTGCAGATTGGGTTACGCCAAACACTGTCACGAGGACTTTTTGTGCAGATTGGGTTACGCCAAACACTGTCACCAGGACTTTTTGTGCAGATTGGGTTACGCCAAACACTGTCACCAGGACTTTTTGTGCAGATTGGGTTACGCCAAACACTGTCACGAGGACTTTTTGTGCAGATTGGGTTACGCCAAACACTATCACGAGGACTTTTTGTGCAGATTGGGTTACGCCAAACACTGTCACGAGGACTTTTTGTGCAGATTGGGTTACGCCAAACACTGTCACGAGGACTTTTTGTGCAGATTGGGTTACGCCAAACACTGTCACGAGGACTTTTGTGCAGATTGGGTTACGCCAAACACTGTCACGAGGACTTTTTGTGCAGATTGGGTTACGCCAAACACTGTCACGAGGACTTTTTGTGCAGATTGGGTTATGCCAAATACTGTCACGAGGACTTTTTGTACAGATTGGGTTACGCCAATTTTTTTTTGCTGGCGGGAGTCGGAATGTTTCCAAACCATACTGCTTATGGTTTGGAAACATTGCTCTACAAGACATTGAAAACAGAACATTAGATCATTCCAATACATACTTACCATATGTATATCTCCGATACGTGGATGATATTTTACTATTTTGGCAGCACTCCAATCTTGAACTGGGCAACTTCATTAATAAATTTAATAGTTATTATCCATCAATACAGGTTAGTAAAGAAATTGAAGTTAATGGCCAGCTAAACTTCTTGGATATCTCTATACACAATGATAATGGAAATATTGAATATTCAGTTTACTGGAAGCCATCATATGTGCAGGCAATTATCCCAAAAGATTCTACACACCCTTGGAAATACAAGACTGCAGCGTTTCGCTTTTATATTAAAAGAGCCATTACACATTCATCCAATAAAATATCAGAGATCAAAAAACTCAAATGGATTGAAAAGACTGCTGAAGAGTTTGAATATAATAAAAAAATTAATCAGATCTTGGTATAACAACATTACAGCCAGTATGCATCATTCCGAAAATAATAATGAAAAAGAAAAAAAAGCAATATTATGGAAATCTTCCATACTAACCTCC
This sequence comes from Macrothele yani, assembly GCA_039090855.1. Taxonomy (NCBI): domain Eukaryota; kingdom Metazoa; phylum Arthropoda; class Arachnida; order Araneae; family Macrothelidae; genus Macrothele; species Macrothele yani. The sequence goes on from CM077034.1 coordinate 3,996,063, forward strand.
TATTAGTACTATTTGAAAAAAGAATGTTACAACCACAATATTAAAATTGCACAAACAGTCATTGATAATGGAGGTATACTTACTACACTGCCGGACAATTGCTAAGGACGGATGACAATAGCAACGATAGCAACCATAAAATGGAAGGCAGGAAAATGTGGAAATTAGCATAAGTGCGGGATACAGTAAGACGTGTTGTGCGTATGCAAATTTTGGATTGCCAAACTTGTTCGTGACGTCATAGCGCTGATAAGAGATATAAAGGATTTGACGCGTATTGACCGTTGTTGTTCAAACGCAAAGTTGAAAGGGAAAGAATCAATTGACGAACTTGCAATTTTCAGTATGTCTTCCCTACATCACCTAGATGATTTTACGCGTGGCCGTATTATTGGCAAGATTGATGAAGGGCGAGAAAATAACAGATGTTGCCAGGGAGTTCGACGTCAGCCACAGTGTTGTTTCAAGGCTTTGGAAATCATTTCAAACAAATGGAGAGTGTAGCAAACGTCACGGGGGAGGTCGTGTTCGCAGTACGACACCTGCAGAAGATCGGTACATAGTGCTATCAACAAAAAGACACCGGCGCAGCACAGCTAGTGAGGTAGCAAATCAGTTTATGGCTGCTACTGGCAAGCGGATCTCCCGAAAAACTGTCGCCAGACGTTTGCAGGAAGGAGGACTATACGCCCGCCGTCCTGTTGTGTGCATTCCATTGTCCAGACGTCACTGTACGGCCCGTTTGCAATGGTGCCATCTACATCGCAATTGGACTGATAACGACTGGTCTGTTGTCCTCTTCTCAGATGAGAGTAGATACAGTCTATCGTCTGATTGTCGACGACAACTGATCTGGCGTGATAGTGGTACTGCATATTGTCCAGCAAACATACAGGATATCCGACATGTAGTGTCATGGTATGGGCTGGCATCATGATCAATGGCCGTACGTCCCTCTATGTGCTTCCAACTGGGGCTATGACTGGCCAACGATACATTAATGATGTTCGCATGTTCCGTGGTGCTGTCGGTGATAGATTCATTTTCATGGACGACAACGCAACATGTCATCGAACAGTCGCTGTCCAGGAGTGTCTTGAGAGCGAGGATATTCAATGCCTGGTATGGCCGGCACGTTCTCCAGATCTGAATCCCATTGAAAATGTGTGGGATGCTTTGGGGAGGAGTCTTGCTGGTCGCCAACGCCCTCCAATAAACAAGGACACCCTCATCCGTGCACTGACAGAGGAATGGGATAAATTACCCCAACAGCTGCTTGATAATGTTGTGCAAAGCATGACACGACGTGTGGAATCTTGCATCGCCCTCCATGGTGGCCATATCCCGTATTGACATCTTACGCCGGAACGCCTGCGGACGGTAATTGCATTTTTTTTCACGTTTACGTATTCTGCACAAAATGGCCTGTTTGTCCCTTGAACGCGTTCCAAAGCCTTCTGGATTTCAGAGCACAATAAATTGTCTTTCTTGTAATGTCCTGGCATTCTGACATTATTTTATTTCACTTGGCATCCAACCACACTTACTTTTTTATGCGCTATATAGCCGTTTAGGATCCGTCCTTAGCAATTGTCCAGCAGTGTACTACTAATATTATTAGTAAAATCTGATCTATTAGATCAGTTCTAAATAAATCAGGCATTTATATCATTCCAACAGTTAAAGATGATAAACAAAAAGACAAAGTAGATATCGGAAGTACACGTAGAAGATTTTTGACTGGATTAAATGAACATATTATGAATTGGACAAGAAGAGATGAAAAAACCTCATTAATACAACATTGTATCAGAAACGACGTAACTCCGGATTCGACTTACACGAAAATTATAACATCGCATAGATCACATGCCCAGATTCTGACCTCCGAGGCTGTGGTCATTGAGAAAACCAAAAGATACAACTGTAACATTAATAATCCAGTAGAGCTTCAGTTTGCATGGAGGTACCTCATTGAACAGGAGAAAAAAACATTTCAAGAAGAAAAACAATAACATAAAACGGGTTACATCAAATATTTCTTAAAAATACAAGTGCATATTTCTTCTCCGTAAATTCTACTTGATTATTTTGTGTAACTACAGATGGCGACACCATAACATGCGCAGTACAACCAATCCCATGACGCGCAAATATATACATGACGGGGCTGAACATGCATTCGGGTTGAGCAGCATACCGGAGCATGTGAGTGCAGTAATTACAACGTCCGTGCACCTACCACTGATGATGGCTATGAATGTTAGCAGAAACTAGTTTAGTGCTTCACAATTGGGAGATTTATTTATTTATGCTTTGCAGTCAAGATGATTTCCACTTCAAGATTTTAGTTCGTTTTTTAAAAATTTCGGCACGTTTTTAATTCATTTTCATGTTTTGTTATTGTCAAGGATTTATTTGCCTTCGTTGTAAAAATTCATCTTGTTCAATTTTATCCGGTGCAGATTTTACAGTAGCATGAATTTTATTTTTGAACTTCACAACTGCAAATACACTATCTACCAACAAGTAATTGGACACCTGTGATAGCAAAGGAAAACGAAGTTCATTCACCTTCAATAGTTGGTGGAGCCTCCACAAGCGGCGATTACAGCTGCGCATACTCTCAACCAGGCGTTGTACGACGGCTAGCGGTATTTTCTTCCACTCGGCTCGGAGAACACAGGTCAGTTCCTTCACCGATTTCAGATGGTGGGGGCACCCCTTAAGTCGACGCTCCAACTCGTCCCAGAGGTGCTCGATAGGGTTAAGGTCCGTGGCCAGTCCATTCGATTAACCCCATTGTCACCATACCAAGCCATGGTGGACCTCGCAACATGACAGGTGGCATTGTCATCCTGAAAGTAACATGGGTCCACCCCGTAAAACTGCCACAACGTAGGAAGCGCATGGCCATCCAAAATGGTGCAGTAGGTCTCGGCGTTGAGTCTACCAGGAATTGCGACCAAGGGTCCCGTGCCATACCAGGAGAAACACCCCTATAGCATAATTCCACCGCCGCCGAACTTCACAGTTGGCACAGTACCAACAAGTAATTGGACACCTGTGATAGCAAAGGAAAACGAAGTTTATTCACCTTCAATAGTTGGTGGAGCCTCCAGGAGCGGCGATTACAGCTGCGACCCTCCGGGGCATACTCTCAACCAGGCGTTGTACGACGTCTAGCGGTATTTTCTTCCACTCTGCTTGGAGAACACAGGTCAGTTCCTTCACCGATTTCGGACGGTAAGGGCACCCCTTAAGTCGACGCTCCAACTCGTCCCAGAGGTGCTCGTTAGGGTTAAGGTCCGGCCAGTCCATTCGAATAACTCCATTGTCACCATACCAAGCCATGTTGGACCTCACAACATGACAGGTGGCATTGTCACCCTGAAAGTAACAAGGGTCCACCCCGTAAAACTTCCACGACGTAGGAAGCGCATGGTCATCCAAAATGGTGCAGTAGGTCTCGGCGTTGAGTCTACCAGGAATTGGGACCAACGGTCCCATGCCATACCAGGAGAAACACCCCCATAGCATAATTCCACCGCCGCCGAACTTCACAGTTGGCACAATACCAACAAGTAATTGAACACCTGTGATAGCAAAGGAAAACGAAGTTTATTCACCTTCAATAGTTGGTGGAGCTTCCACGAGCGGCCATTACAGCTGCGACCCTCCGGGCATATTCTCAACCCGGCGTTGTACGACGGCTAGTGGTATTTTCTTCCAGTCGGCTTGGAGATGACAGGTCAGTTCCTTCACCAATTTCAGATGGTGCGGGCACCCTTTAAGTCAACCCTCCCACTCGTCCCAGAGGTGCTCGAAAGGGTTAAGGTCCGGGCTCTGCGTAGGCCAGTCCATTCGACCTCATTGTCACCATACCAAGCCATGGTGGACCTCGCAACACGACAGTTGGCATTGTCATCCTGAAAGTAAAATGGGTCCACCCCGTAAAACTGCCACAACGTAGGAAGCGCATGGTCATCCAAAATGGTGCAATAGGTCTCGGCGTTGAGTCTACCAGGAATTGTGACCAAGGGTCCCGTGCCATACCAGCAGAAACACCCCCATAGCATAATTCCACCGCCGCCGAACTTCACAGTTGACACAATACCAACAAGTAATTGGACACCTGTGATAGCAAAGGAAAATGAAGTTTATTCACCTTCAAAAGTTGGTGGTGCCTCCACGAGCGGCGATTACAGCTGCACATACTCTCAACCAGGCGTTGTACAACGGCTAGCGGTATTTTCTTCCACTCGGCTTGGAGAAGACAGGTCAGTTCCTTCACCGATTTCGGACGGTGGGGGCAGCCCTTAAGTCGACGCTCCAACTCATCCCAGAGGTGCTCGATAGGGTTAAGGTCCGGGCTCTGCGCAGGCCAGTCCATTCGATTAACCCCATTGTCACCATACCAAGCCATGGTGGACCTCGCAACATGACAGGTGGCATTGCCATCCTGAAAAGTAACATGGGTCCACCCCGTAAAACTGCCACAACGTAGGAAGCGCATGGCCATCCAAAATGGTGCAGTAGGTCTCGGCGTTGAGTCTACCAGGAATTGCAACCAAGGGTCCCGTGCCATACTAGGAGAAACACCCCCATAACATTATTCCACCGCCGCCGAACTTCACAGTTGGCACAATACCAACAAGTAATTAGACACCTGTGATAGCAAAGGAAAATGAAGTTTATTCACCTTCAATAGTTGGTGGACCCTCTACGAGTGGCGATTACAACTGCGACCCTCCGGAGCATACTCTCAACCAGGCGTTGCACGACGGCTAGCGGTATTTTCTTCCACTCAGCTTGGAGAAGACAGGTCAGTTCCTTCACCGATTTCGGACGGTGGGGGCACCCCTTAAGTCGACGCTCCAACTCGTCCCAGAGGTGCTCGATAGGGTTAAGGTCCGGGGCCAGTCCATTTGATTAACCCCATTGTCACCACACCAAGCCATGGTGGACCTCGCAACATGACAGGTGGCATTGTCATCCTGAAAGTAACATGGGTCCACCCCGTAAAACTGCCACAACGTAGAAAGTGCATGGTCATCAAAAATGGTGCAGTAAGTAATGGTCATCCAAATGGTGCATTCGTAATGGATTCAGAGGGGATAATCCATTACGAAATTGTTCCTGATGGTTGGACCATCAACGTGAACCTCTACTATGAACAGCTGGAGCGGATGTATGCCATTTTGGAGGAGAAGCACCCAGGATGGGTGGAAAGAAAGCACACTCTCCTTCAGCAAGACAACTCTGGGCCTCATATCGCGTGAATGACCCGAGCAAAACTCCAGGAACTTGAGGGCATCGAACTGATGCCACACCCAGCACCTTGCCTCGCCGGATTATTACTTGTTCCAGTCCACAATGACCCACTTCCTTCACGAGCGGCACTTCAACAACCAAGAGAAGGTGGCAGCTGGGGTGAAGGAGTTCTTCGCCTCGAAGGACAAGAAGTGGTACCCCAGCGGAATCGAAGAACTGGCAGACAGATAGCTAAAGATGGTGCAACACGATGGCCTATACTTTGAATGCTAGTCATCTTTCGTCGTAAAGGTACGTATGAAGACATAAAGTGATCCAATTATTGCGAAACTTTCTACTCACCCTCTGTACTTGCAACCTACAAAAAGAAAAACATTGCTGTGTGTTACTTTTCAATCTTTCCTTGTAACATACATGAATTTGTGTAGTGAGAATAATTGGCAGTGAGACACACAACATACAAAACATTAAAATAATTCTTCAAAAAGTAGGAACTGTACACCAAATTAAACTCAAAATAGTATAACTATATACTAAAAATCCGAAAATTTATTGGCGTAGAATAAATAATCAAAATTTCCAAGCTTTCGCACATCAACCAGATGGCTTTCTCAAGGAAGGTAGACAGCTAACTGCAAACAGGATAATAGAACATTTCAACACTATAAACGCGGTGACTTGACTAGACAATAAATGATTAGGAGCAAACGTGATATTTCGAAGAAACGAGGTCACGTTGGTTGGGCACGCGGTACTATGGTAGAAATCTCAGCATTATTTGAAGAATTGATTCCAAATACGTGGTAACTCCAGAGAGACGCTATCGTTACAAGCCTCGCAGCTGGTCAAGATTGGATATTTTGATTATTTATTCTACGCCAATAAATTTTCGGATTTTTAGTATATAGTTATACTATTTTGAGTGAAAATAATTCTTGATGACAACATATCACACTTCAGTTACATAAAAATTACAAGTGTTGGGACGACGTTTTGGTAGCGACTTCTACCTTCATCAGCCATGGTATGTAACACATGGTATTAGCATCAGTTGCTGCCAGATTTCAAAATAGCTTTCCAAATGATAGGTACATTAAAAAGTGCATCCGTATTACAGGTGTTAAGAGTAAGGAAGATTTCAATGCTTTCTCGGTACCTGAGGGCTTTCTGATTGCTGAACGGAGCAATGCGTTTAACGTTTTGTCAATCGGGAATCGCGGACGTATCGCTGATGGTTAAAATTGAAAGGGAAGTGGAAGGGTTGCCTTCTTAACATTAGCAATATGTTCCACCAATCGCCGGTTGATGCTTCGGTAAGTGCTACTAATATAGTGGGTAATGCCTGTGGAAGTGTTGACAGGGATAGAGTAGACACCTTGTAACTCTAGGGGTTTATTGAGATCTCTGTCTTTAAAGATGAGGTTGAGAAGATGTGAAGAAGATGTTAAGGGTTTCCTTTCTTAACATCAGCGATATGTTCCACCAATCGCCGGTTGATGCTTCGGTAAGTACTACTAATATAGTGGGTAATGCCTGTGGAAGTGGTGACAGGGATAGAGTAGACACCTTGTAACTCTAGGGGTTTATTGGGATCTCTGTCTTTAAAGATGAGGTTGAGAAAATGTGAAGATGTTAAGGGTTTCCTTTCTTAACATATGTTCCACCAATCGCTGGTTGATGCTTCGGTAAGTACTACCAATATAGTGGGTAATGTCTGTGGAAGTGGTGACAGGGATAGAGTAGACACCTTGTAACTCTAGGGGTTTATTGGGATCTCTGTCTTTAAAGACGAGGTTGAGAAGATGTGAAGAAGATGTTAAGAGTTTCCTTTCTTAACATCAGCGATATGTTCCACCAATCGCCGGTTGATGCTTCGGTAAGTACTACCAATATAGTGGGTAATGCCTGTGGAAATGTTGACAGGGATAGAGTAGACACCTTGTAACTCTAGGGGTTTATTGGGATCTCTTTCTTTAAAGATGAGGTTGAGAAGATGTGAAGATGTTAAGGGTTTCCTTTCTTAACATCAGCAATATGTTCCACCAATCGCTTGTTGATGCTTCGGTAAGTACTACCAATATAGTGGGTAATGCCGGTGGAAGTGATGACAGGGATAGAGTAGAGACCTTGTAACTCTAGGGGTTTATTGGGATCTCTGTCTTTAAAGATGAGGTTGAGAAGATGTGGAGGTGGTTTGACTGCAATCCTGTAGCCAAAAGACTTGAAAATGGAGCAAACTTGATGAGTGAAGGCCAGGCTGAAGGGAAGTGCCCACAAACTGATGAATGGTGGAAAGTTCAGGCAGTAAACTGGTAGATCTATTCTGTGATTCAAATTTCTTAATTAGCCTATGATGTACTAAGAGGGGTAGAAAGCCATGCAATTTGCCAATGTTGATGATGTTCTGATATTCGTTTTGAAGAGCAGAAGTCCTGTTGCAAATAAGGTTAGCTCTGTGGATGTACACCTTTAAAGCAGCCAATTTGTATTTACCAAAGGTGCAGGAATGGTAAGGGAGGACATCATGGGTGGCAGAAAGTTTCCTGTAAACCGAGAGACCAAGTGAGAAGTTTGGGTTGATGTTAACATCCAGAAAACTAATATTGTTGTTGACCTGTTCTTGAGACAAGAATCTTATATGAGGGAATTTGGAAGTATTAGAGGAAATAAGTTCGAACAGAAAGTGTTTCTGGTGAGGCCAACTGATGAAGATGTCGTCCACATACCGTAACCAAATGGAGGGTTTTAAGCGGGATGGGGCAATGATTAATTTTTAAAAAATGGTTTTCCTTACATTAAAGGTACTACCAATGAAATTAATAATATTTGTAAAAAGCATAACATTCAAATTAGAGGAAAAGTAAATACCATCAAAAATATGGTAATAAAAAATAATGAAAAAATAAAAATGTTAGAAAAAGCAGGTATTTACTCAATTCCTATTACTGAAAATCCTCCAATGGCTTATATAGGAAGTACCAAAAATAAGCTTAAACACAGATTAAAACAACACGTAAAAAAATGGCAGAAAAAAGAAGAAAAAACAGCACTTATTCAATACTGTCTTGATAACCAAAAATATCCTAAATTCGAAAATATAAAAATCATTAAAAGCTGTAAATCCGAAAAACACCTCAGAATAGCAGAGTCGGTAATGATTGAAAAAAATAGGGCAAAAGTTTGCAACCATAATGACCCTAATGTTTTGCAAAACAGCTGGAGAAATTTAATTAAAATTGAGCAAAAAAATGAAAAAGTTCGAAAAATGAGATCAGTGACCAACAAGAGATGGCGCCACAACGCCCAAGAAGAAGCGATAGCCGATGACAGAAGCTGCCCGCGAGAACCACCGAAATGCCCAGCTGACACGGTCCGTGCTAGTCGGAGCAAAACGTCCCCTAGATGACGGTAATGGATTATTACCGAAAGTACTCGGGTTATGAAAAATTATTGAAGTAAATGAGGAGGCAGCAAAGGAATAAAACTCATTTAGTGACGAGGCCAGATAAATACCAACGGGGAAAAAATTAAGTGAACCCGCAACTAAATGAAAAACCCCCATGCCGCATCCACATAACGGAAATAAGAATTGAAAGCCAAGCCCCACGTGCAGTAAGTGTTCATCGAACTTTACCAACAAAAAGGGAAGTTCAAAAATGCAAATGCATTAATGCACGTTAAAAAAACCCTCCAATATCGGAAGTAAATTGAAATTTTTAAAATATTCTGCAAATAAATTTCAGCAAGTAAGGGGAAAGAGGGGAGCCCATAGGTACACCTTGTTTTTGTTGGTAGTAGGTTTTATCAAAATGGTTTTCTATTGGTGCAGGAGTTAGACAAGGTTGTGTAATGTCACCATGGCTGTTTAATATATTTATGGACGCGTGCATGCGTGACTGATGCCAAAATAGATGATAGTGGTTTATGTCTTAGTGATATCCGTGTGTGCAGATTGCTGTATGCTGATGATACTGTCCTGTTGGCAGAGAGCAAAAGTGAGTTGCAGAGTATGCTGTCTCGGATGTACGAAGTTTGCATGAAATTCAAAATGAGTATAAATAAGGGAAAAACCGAAGTTATGGTCTTTGAGAGAGGAACTGGTAGCACTGAATGTAATGTAAGTATAAACGGCACTGTGATTGACCAGTTTTCACAGGAATGATGGGTTCTCTAGAGAGTCCCACATGGCTGTGTATGAAACTGTAATTGCTCTTACTCTGATGTATCGCAATGAAACCTGGGTACTGCAGAAGAAACATAGGAGTTGTTTGTGTGCTGGAGAAATGCGTTACTTACGGGGGTTTGTGGCAAGACACGGTCTGATTGTGTGAGGAATGAAGATGTGTTGCAGTTGTGTGATGTGAAGCAAAATGTTGTTAGCAAGGTGGAGACTAATATGCTTTGGTGGTTTGGCCATGTTTAAAGAATGAGTGATGAAATGCTTACTAAGAAAATCTTTTTAGCCCAAGTGGCAGGAAGGAAAGGCAGAGGAAGGCCAAGGAAGACATGGGTGGATCAGATTCAGGAGTGTCTGCATGAGAAAAAGATTATGAGTATGAAGTATAAAAGATCTTGTGTACGGCGTGTAATGGATATCAGTGAAGCCCGAGTTGTATGTCAAGATCGCTGTAAATGGAGAAGTTTGATACGACAACAGTAAGTAAAAATATCTGGTAGTTTGTATTTCTTTTTGGAGCTAACCTCTGAATCTCAGAGAACACCTTAGTGATATGTATGATGTGTGTGTAGATGCCATTGTATACAAAACAGGAATACTTATCAAATGAATCAAAACAGTCATAAAGATCTTTGATGAGTTCCAAATTCCCTCATATAAGATTCTCGTCTCAAGAACAGGTAAACAACAATATTGGTTTTCTGGATATCAACATCAACCCAGACTTCTCACTTGGTCTCTCGGTTTACAGGAAACCTTCTGCTGCCCATAACATCATCCCTTGCCATTCCTGCACCTTTGGTAAATACAAATTGGCTGCTTTAAAGGTGTACATCCACAGAGCTAACCTTATTTGCAACAGCACTTCTGCTCTTCAAAACGAATATCAGAACATCATCAACATTGGCAAATTGCATGGCTTTCTACCCCTCTTAGTACATCATAGGCTAATTAAGAAATTTGAATCACAGAATAGATCTACCAGTTTACTGCCTGAACTTTCCACCATTCATCAGTTTGTGGGCACTTCCCTTCAGCCTGGCCTTCACTCATCAAGTTTGCTCCATTTTCAAGTCTTTTGGCTACAGGATTGCAGTCAAACCACCTCCACATCTTCTCAACCTCATCTTTAAAGACAAAGATCCCAATAAACCCCTAGAGTTACAAGGTCTCTACTCTATCCCTGTCATCACTTCCACCGGCATTACCCACTATATTGGTAGTACTTACCGAAGCATCAACCGGCAGTTGGTGGAACATATCGCTGATGTTAAGAAAGGAAACCCTTAACATCTTCACATCTTCTCAACCTCATTTTTAAAGACAGAGATCCCAATAAACCCCTAGAGTTACAAGGTGTCTACTCTATCCCTGTCACCACTTCCACAGGCATTACCCACTATATTGGTAGTACTTACCGAAGCATCAGCCGGCGATTGGTGGAACATATCGCTGATGTTAAGAAAGGAAACCCTTAACATCTTCTTCATAACTTCTAAACCTCATCTTTAAAGACAGAGATCCCAATAAACCCCTAGAGTTACAAGGTCTCTACTCTATCCCTGTCACCACTTCCACAGGCATTACCCACTATATTGGTAGTACTTACCGAAGCACCAACCGGCAATTGGTGGAACATATCACTGATGTTAAGAAAGGAAACCCTTCCACCTCGCTTTCAATTCAAAATGTTAAACGCATCGCTCTGTTCAGCAATCGGAAAGACCTCAGGTACCGCGAAAGCATTGAAATCTTTCTTAGTCTTAACACCTGTAATACAGATGCACCTTTTAATGTACCTATCATTTGGAAAGCTATTTTGAAATCTGGCAGCAACTGATGCTAATACCATGTGTTAGATTCCATGGCTGATGAATGTAGAAGTCTCTACCAAAACGTCATCCCAACACTTGGAATTTTTAAGTAACTGAAGGGTGATATGTTGTCATCAAGAATTATTTGAATTTGTGTAATCTAAATATATTAATCAGTTATGTGTGATTACATGATATCTGCTTTACTGTTATTTCGGGTATCTTGCATAGCTAATGATTCATCTGCCGTTTCAGTTCATCAAACTTGGCCTGCTTCCACCCGAAGGACTACTTCCTGCTGGGTGCCGCAGGGTGTTTCAGATGCTGTGGGCGAACAACGGAGACATCATCAGCCGGCAGTATGCTGGAACCGCTGCTCTGAAGGTATGAAGTTTTGCTGATGATGATCTTTGCACATTAATGAGAGATCTCTCAGAACGCCCAAAATTCACATAAGTGTTATAATATGTGAACTAAATAGAGAGTTAATGATTTGTGTGTCTCTCTGTTTTTATGCCAACGTCCAGCGGCTGACTTCCTTTGTGAGTATATCCTTTAGTCATTAGCTCTGTTGCCTCCTGCTACTCAGAAAAATGTAGAATCGTAGATCATTTCCTTGATAGTAGTCCGACATTCAAACATCAATATACATTGGCAAGGTCACTCACAGTATAAGTCCTTAAAAAGTGCTTATTTTTCAAAGCCGTTAAAAGTGCCCATTCTTTTCTACCCGAAATGATAAAAAACACTTATTTTGCTTTACTAACTGAGCAAAATCGAGAAGTTGCAATGTAATGCATAGAAATTTCGCTGGTGGTTGGCAGTGTCGATGATGAGGTTATGTGATGTCGGCAGAAAGTCCATGGGCAAGTAGATAGCTGTGTGAGATAAATAATTTGCTGAAAACAGTGAAGGACTGTGGGCTAAAATTAAGCAAATTCAGCCGATTCTACCCAAAAAACTCCATCACCTTCTCTTCGTACTGATATTTCCCTTTTTGTATTTGGTGTACAACTTAATTCTCGGCCACAGGCGCAACACGTTGACAGCAAATTATAGCAAATTGAATACGTACCTAATCAGGGAAATAATCCCTGTCGTTATATCTCATGTGATTCTATCATAAAGTTCACATACCATTACGTGTCCACAAGGTTCTTCAGGAAGACGCTTTGACGTCTGTAAGTTCTGTTTGACACGTTATGTAAAGTGGATGCAGTCTGCGGTGGTGCATTAAATTATTCAATTAAGATATAAATCGGTTAAAAGTCCTAAAAATATTACTCACGGAAGTACGTGCTCAGTCCAATGTCAGTAGTTATTGAGAGTTTCTTTGTCCAAAGTTGTATCTTGCTTCAATGTGGTCAGTTGTTAGGGTTAGTTTGAGAGCCATTTCGTCATAAGTTGTACCCTACTTCGGATATGTCCAGATGTTAGGGTTAGCTCCGTTCTGGCTGTGTCGACATCATATTGAATGGGTAAAGGATTCCAGATAATAATTAAAGATTCTTAACTCCAGAATCTTTAATTATTATCTGGAAACCTTTACCCATTCAATATGATGTCGACACAGCCAGAACGGAGCTAACCCTAACATCTGGACATATAGGAAGTGGGGTACAACTTATAACAAAATGGCTCTCGAACTAACCCTAACAACTGACCATATTGAAGCAAGATACAACTTTGGAAAAAAGAAACTCTCATTAACTACTGACATTGGACTGAACACGTACTTCCGTGAGTAATATTTTTAGGACTTTTAACCGATTTATATCTTAATTGAATAATTTAATGCTCCACCGCAGACTGCATCCTTTTTATATAACGTGTAAAACAGAACTTACAGACGTCAAAGCGTCTTCCCGATGAATCCCTGTCGCGTTGGATACATTTGAGCCCATCGGTGACGGAGCTGCCAATTGCCACTGCGGAAAAAGAGGGCTGTTTCGAGTTGATAAAGATGTCAATACTTGTGTGGACCTCCTCGACAGAAGTGAAGTGCGTATCACTCAAGTGATGTTGCAGGGAGCGAAAGAGGTGATAATCCGACAGGGGAAGTCTGGAGAATACGCCGGGTGGGACAAAATCTCCCATCCCAGGTCGGTGATCGTGTTTAAAGTCGTTTTTGCGGTGTGAGAATGCGCGTTATCCTGAAGCAACAGGACCGACCTTCTGCCCTTGCCGGTGTATGGCCTTTTTGCCTCCATTGCGTCACTCACACGAATGAGTTGCTGACAATAACGTTCAGCATTGACCGCTTAACCAGGTTTGAGCAACACAGCGCTGATCCCACCATATGCACAGCAACAACTTCCTGGCATGGATATTCGGTTTGGCAGTACTGGTGGTAGGCTGACCTGGATAAACCCACGATTTGCGCCGCTTAGGATTATCGTAGAGGATCCACTTCTCATCACAGGTCAAAATCTTGTGGAGGAAATCCTTCTTCTTGAATCTGGAGAGCAAGGACACAGGAACATCGTAGCACCTCGATTTGTTCGCAGCTGTGAGTTGGCGGGGCACCCAACGGCCTTCCTTGTGAATCCATCCAAGCTTGTGCAGGTACTTTGTAATGTCTTGCCGTGTTACTCAGAGTTTCTTGCTGAGCTCTGACTGTGTGCGACAGGGATCCGCGTCCAACAGTTGCTCCAGTTCCTTGTTGTCAACTTTCTGTGGCTGTCTCGGACGTTCTGCATCACGGAGATCGAAATATCCCTGCTCAAACGGATGGAACCACTTCTTACACGTACTGTGGGACACAGCAGCCTCACCCAAAGCAGCACAGATCATTTGCTGGGCTTCCGCGGCTTTTTCTTCCGCTGAAACGCGAACAGGAGGCAGTGCCTCAAATGTGGCTTCTCAAACGACATTGCTTTCACCGTCAACTTTCTTCCCTTCTGTCACTACACCTGTGAGCGGTTACAATTGCCTGGAAAGCTGTTGGATGGCGCTGCAATCAGCCATTATCGCACACAGCTATTTGCATTTGCTGACGCTCTGTAATCGTTTGCAGTTAGAGGCTAAGAATTAAGTTGCACACCTAATATTACCCTCTTTGTGTATGTAAATATGGATTACCCAGTTATACCATGAAAAAGAAAAATAAATGCAAAATTGAGATCTTAAATACATAAGTTCTACTTTGTTTTTTTGCAGTTTAAACTATGAGATGATCTAGATCTTGAACTCTTGTTTATAGCTACAGTCTTGCAATTTGCATAATTACACATGTGATTGTACTACCAGATATTAAAACTGGTTCGATCAGCAGAACTGTCTTTTAAATTGCATAAATTCAAATTTATTTAATCCTCAAACTTAAATTATATCGAAAAATATTGAAAATTTCATCGGCATACTTTCAATTTGTGGCGTTAAATCGTATGTAAAAGTATATTTGTGTATGCCATTGTTGTGTATGCAACTGGTAAACTTTTAAAAATGCTTTTGGGGATGCTTAAAATTCATTAAAAAGTGCTTATTTTCTGTAGGGTAAAAGGAGAGGGAACCCTGACTGGTGTGCAGAAAAGTTCCAGGTTTTTTTAGTGTTGGTGTTTGTTTCTTTATTGAGTGAAATTTTTCTGTCATAATTAGCATATATGTGTTTAATCAAGTGAGTACTAGGCAAATGTTCTGACAGCCCTGAATATGCTAATTAGGGACAACTGACAAAGAAGCAGTGCCCTTCTTCTATAGTTTTGAGACACCATGATGGCTGTCACTTACAATTTTTGTTCCAAATGTCTTCGTGGTGCCATTTGAATGACAGCCAGATGTGGACACAACCGTCGGAAAGACGGAAGCTGGTCAAAACCAGATGGATGTTATATTTAAAATCTGGGCGTACCAATTCATGAGACATAAAAGTTTGAGTAGGAAACAGACAGAAGAAGTAGAAAAGCAGGGAAGGTTCCTTAGCTGCATGGAACTATTTTCATTAAGATGGAACTTTGCCAAGGAACAAAACTAGCTATTTACAAATCAGTATTTAGACCAAACATCTATGAAATAAATGTGTCAAAAAGGCAGTTAGATGTGGTTGATATAAGAGTAGTAACAGGAATATCAGGAAAAAATAGGTGGATTGAGTAGCATGACAGAATTGGTAACAAGAATATAAGGAAAAAATAGGTGGATTCAGTAGCATGGCAGAATTAGTAACAGGAATATCAGGAAAAAATAGGTGCATTCTGTAGCATGACAGAATTAGTAACAGGAATATCAGGAAAAAATAGGTGGATTCAGTAGCATGACAGAATTAGTAACAAGAATATAAGGAAAAAATAGGTGGATTCAGTAGCATGGCAGAATTAGTAACAGGAATATCAGGAAAAAATAGGTGCATTCTGTAGCATGACAGAATTAGTAACAGTAATATCAGGAAAAAATAGGTGGATTCAGTAGCATGACAGAATTAGTAACAGGAATATCAGGAAAAAATAGGTGGATTCAGTAGCATGGCAAAATTAGTAATAAGAATATCAGGAAAAAATAGGTGGATTCAGTAGCATGGCAGAATTAGTAACAGGAACATCAGGAAAAAATAGGTGGATTCAGTAGCATGACAGAATTAGTAACAGGAATATCAGGAAAAAATAGGTGGATTCAGTAGCATGACAGAATTAGTAACAAGAATATAAGGAAAAAATAGGTGGATTCAGTAGCATGGCAGAATTAGTAACAGGAATATCAGGAAAAAATAGGTGCATTCTGTAGCATGACAGAATTAGTAACAGGAATATCAGGAAAAAATAGGTGGATTCAGTAGCATGACAGAATTAGTAACAGGAATATCAGGAAAAAATAGGTGGATTCAGTAGCATGGCAAAATTAGTAATAGGAATATCAGGAAAAAATAGGTGGATTCAGTAGCATGACAGAATTAGTAACAGGAACATCAGGAAAAAATAGGTGGATTCAGTAGCATGACAGAATTAGTAACAGGAATATCAGGAAAAAATAGGTGAATTCAGTAGCATGACAGAATTAGTAACAGGAATATCAGGGGAAAATAGGTGGATTCAGTAGCATGACAGAATTAGAAACAGTAATATCAGGAAAAAATAAGTGGATTCAGTAGCATGACAGAATTAGTAACAGGAATATCAGGAAAAAATAGGTGGATTCAGTAGCATGGCATAATTAGTAACAGGAATATCAGGAAAAAATAAGTGGATTCAGTAGCATGACAGAATTAGTAACAGGAATATCAGGAAAAAATAGGTGGATTCAGTAGCATGACAGAATTAGTAACAGTAATATCAGGAAAAAATAAGTGGATTCAGTAGCATGACAGAATTAGTAACAGGAATATCAGGAAAAAATAAGTGGATTCAGTAGCATGACAGAATTAGTAACAGGAATATCAGGAAAAAATAGGTGGATTCAGTAGCATGACAGAATTAGTAACAGGAATATCAGGGGAAAATAGGAGGATTGAGTAGGATGACAGAATTAGTAACAGTAATATCAGGAAAAAATAAGTGGATTCAGTAGCATGACAAAATTAGTAACAGGAATATCAGGAAAAAATAGGTGGATTCAGTAGCATGACAGAATTAGTAACAGTAATATCAGGAAAAAAATAGGTGGATTCAGTAGCATGACAGAATTAGTAACAGTAATATCAGGAAAAAATAAGTGGATTCAGTAGCATGACAAAATTAGTAACAGGAATATCAGGAAAAAATAGGTGGATTCAGTAGCATGGCAGAATTAGTAACAGGAATATCAGGAAAAAATAGGTGGATTCAGTAGCATGACAGAATTAGTAACAGTAATATCAGGAAAAAATAAGTGGATTCAGTAGCATGACAAAATTAGTAACAGGAATATCAGGAAAAAATAGGTGGATTCAGTAGCATGGCAGAATTAGTAACAGGAATATCAGGAAAAAATAGGTGGATTCAGTAGCATGACAGAATTAGTAACAGGAATATCAGGAAAATAGGAGGATTCAGTAGCATGACAAAATTAGTAACAGTAATATCAGGAAAAAATAGGTGGATTCAGTAGCATGGCAGAATTAGTAACAGGAATATCAGGAAAAAATAGGTGGATTCAGTAGCATGACAGAATTAGTAACAGTAATATCAGGAAAAAATAAGTGGATTCAGTAGCATGGCAGAATTAGTAACAGGAATATCAGGAAAAAATAGGTGGATTCAGTAGCATGACAGAATTAGTAACAGGAATATCAGGGGAAAATAGGAGGATTGAGTAGGATGACAGAATTAGTAACAGTAATATCAGGAAAAAATAAGTGGATTCAGTAGCATGACAAAATTAGTAACAGGAATATCAGGAAAAATAGGTGGATTCAGTAGCATGACAGAATTAGTAACAGTAATATCAGGAAAAAATAAGTGGATTCAGTAGCATGGCAGAATTAGTAACAGGAATATCAGGAAAAAATAGGTGGATTCAGTAGCATGACAGAATTAGTAACAGTAATATCAGGAAAAAATAAGTGGATTCAGTAGCATGGCAGAATTAGTAACAGGAATATCAGGAAAAAATAGGTGGATTCAGTAGCATGACAGAATTAGTAACAGGAATATCAGGGGAAAATAGGAGGATTGAGTAGGATGACAGAATTAGTAACAGTAATATCAGGAAAAAATAAGTGGATTCAGTAGCATGGCAGAATTAGTAACAGGAATATCAGGAAAAAATAGGTGGATTCAGTAGCATGACAGAATTAGTAACAGTAATATCAGGAAAAAATAAGTGGATTCAGTAGCATGGCAGAATTAGTAACAGGAATATCAGGAAAAAATAGGTGGATTCAGTAGCATGACAGAATTAGTAACAGGAATATCAGGGGAAAATAGGAGGATTGAGTAGGATGACAGAATTAGTAACAGTAATATCAGGAAAAAATAAGTGGATTCAGTAGCATGGCAGAATTAGTAACAGGAATATCAGGAAAAAATAGGTGGATTCAGTAGCATGACAGAATTAGTAACAGTAATATCAGGAAAAAATAAGTGGATTCAGTAGCATGGCAGAATTAGTAACAGGAATATCAGGAAAAAATAGGTGGATTCAGTAGCATGACAGAATTAGTAACAGGAATATCAGGGGAAAATAGGAGGATTGAGTAGGATGACAGAATTAGTAACAGTAATATCAGGAAAAAATAAGTGGATTCAGTAGCATGACAAAATTAGTAACAGGAATATCAGGAAAAAATAGGTGGATTCAGTAGCATGACAGAATTAGTAACAGTAATATCAGGAAAAAATAAGTGGATTCAGTAGCATGGCAGAATTAGTAACAGGAATATCAGGAAAAAATAGGTGGATTCAGTAGCATGACAGAATTAGTAACAGTAATATCAGGAAAAAATAAGTGGATTCAGTAGCATGGCAGAATTAGTAACAGGAATATCAGGAAAAAATAGGTGGATTCAGTAGCATGACAGAATTAGTAACAGTAATATCAGGAAAAATAAGTGGATTCAGTAGCATGGCAGAATTAGTAACAGGAATATCAGGAAAAATAGGTGGATTCAGTAGCATGACAGAATTAGTAACAGTAATATCAGGAAAAAATAAGTGGATTCAGTAGCATGGCAGAATTAGTAACAGGAATATCAGGAAAAAATAGGTGGATTCAGTAGCATGACAGAATTAGTAACAGGAATATCAGGGGAAAATAGGAGGATTGAGTAGGATGACAGAATTAGTAACAGTAATATCAGGAAAAAATAAGTGGATTCAGTAGCATGACAAAATTAGTAACAGGAATATCAGGAAAAAATAGGTGGATTCAGTAGCATGACAGAATTAGTAACAGTAATATCAGGAAAAAATAAGTGGATTCAGTAGCATGGCAGAATTAGTAACAGGAATATCAGGAAAAAATAGGTGGATTCAGTAGCATGACAGAATTAGTAACAGTAATATCAGGAAAAAATAAGTGGATTCAGTAGCATGGCAGAATTAGTAACAGGAATATCAGGAAAAAATAGGTGGATTCAGTAGCATGACAGAATTAGTAACAGGAATATCAGGGGAAAATAGGAGGATTGAGTAGGATGACAGAATTAGTAACAGTAATATCAGGAAAAAATAAGTGGATTCAGTAGCATGGCAGAATTAGTAACAGGAATATCAGGAAAAAATAGGTGGATTCAGTAGCATGACAGAATTAGTAACAGTAATATCAGGAAAAAATAAGTGGATTCAGTAGCATGGCAGAATTAGTAACAGGAATATCAGGAAAAAATAGGTGGATTCAGTAGCATGACAGAATTAGTAACAGGAATATCAGGGGAAAATAGGAGGATTGAGTAGGATGACAGAATTAGTAACAGTAATATCAGGAAAAAATAAGTGGATTCAGTAGCATGGCAGAATTAGTAACAGGAATATCAGGAAAAAATAGGTGGATTCAGTAGCATGACAGAATTAGTAACAGTAATATCAGGAAAAAATAAGTGGATTCAGTAGCATGGCAGAATTAGTAACAGGAATATCAGGAAAAAATAGGTGGATTCAGTAGCATGACAGAATTAGTAACAGGAATATCAGGGGAAAATAGGAGGATTGAGTAGGATGACAGAATTAGTAACAGTAATATCAGGAAAAAATAAGTGGATTCAGTAGCATGACAAAATTAGTAACAGGAATATCAGGAAAAAATAGGTGGATTCAGTAGCATGACAGAATTAGTAACAGTAATATCAGGAAAAAATAAGTGGATTCAGTAGCATGGCAGAATTAGTAACAGGAATATCAGGAAAAAATAGGTGGATTCAGTAGCATGACAGAATTAGTAACAGTAATATCAGGAAAAAATAAGTGGATTCAGTAGCATGGCAGAATTAGTAACAGGAATATCAGGAAAAATAGGTGGATTCAGTAGCATGACAGAATTAGTAACAGTAATATCAGGAAAAAATAAGTGGATTCAGTAGCATGGCAGAATTAGTAACAGGAATATCAGGAAAAAATAGGTGGATTCAGTAGCATGACAGAATTAGTAACAGTAATATCAGGAAAAAATAAGTGGATTCAGTAGCATGACAGAATTAGTAACAGGAATATCAGGAAAAAATAAGTGGATTCAGTAGCATGACAGAATTAGTAACAGGAATATCAGGAAAAAATAGGTGCATTCTGTAGCATGACAGAATTAGTAGTGCAGGTGTTATGCCTGAGTTAGGTAGTTCCGCTGTAGAAAACAAAGTCAATGAAAACATACTTTGGTGGTTAGATGTGGCTGATATATGAGTGGTAAGAGGAATATCAGGAGGAAATACACTGGCAGAAAGTGAAAAAAGAACACCAAGAAGGAGACGTCTGATACCAACGAAATTTATACATAACGGAATACAGAGGATAACGTGATCAAAACATTATGGCAAAATACAGCTGTATTTGCTGGTAAACTGAAAAATAACATTTCCATGTAACATGGTTAGTACGAGGTTGAACCGCCATGAACTGCGTCACACTGTGCAATTCTGGCATGGAGTCTGTCGTACAGATGTTGGATGTAAGTTTGGGGTATTGAGTTCCAAGCATCCTCAACCTGGACGCCTCAATCGGGGATGGTCATGGCTGGAAAGTGAAAACAGAACACCAAGAAGGAGACGTCTGATACCAACGAAATTTATACATAACGGAATACAGAGGATAACGTGATCAAAACATTATGGCAAAATACAGCTGTATTTGCTGGTAAACTGAAAAATAACATTTCCATGTAACATGGTTAGTACGAGGTTGAACCGCCATGAACTGCGTCACACTGTGCAATTCTGGCATGGAGTCTGTCGTACAGATGTTGGATGTAAGTTTGGGGTATTGAGTTCCAAGCATCCTCAACCTGGACGCGTAAATCGGGGATGGTCGTGGCTGGAAAGTGAAAAAAGAACACCAAGAAGGAGACGTCTGATACCAACGAAATTTATACAGCATAATAACGGAATACAGAGGATAACGTGATCAAAACATTATGGCAAAATACAGCTGTATTTGCTGGTAAACTGAAAAATAACATTTCCATGTAACATGGTTAGTACGAGGTTGAACCGCCATGAACTGCGTCACACTGTGCAATTCTGGCATGGAGTCTGTCGTACAGATGTTGGATGTAAGTTTGGGGTATTGAGTTCCAAGCATCCTCAACCTGGACGCCTAAATCGGGGATGGTCGTGGCTAGAAAGTGAAAAAAGAACACCAAGAAGGAGACGTCTGATACCAACGAAATTTATACATAACGGAATACAGAGGATAACGTGATCAAAACATTATGGCAAAATACAGCTGTATTTGCTGGTAAACTGAAAAATAACATTTCCATGTAACATGGTTAGTACGAGGTTGAACCGCCATGAACTGCGTCACACTGTGCAATTCTGGCATGGAGTCTGTCGTACAGATGTTGGATGTAAGTTTGGGGTATTGAGTTCCAAGCATCCTCAACCTGGATGCCTCAATCGGGGATGGTCGTGGCTGGAAAGTGAAAAAAGAACACCAAGAAGGAGACGTCTGATACCAACGAAATTTATACATAACGGAATACAGAGGATAACGTGATCAAAACATTATGGCAAAATACAGCTGTATTTGCTGGTAAACTGAAAAATAACATTTCCATGTAACATGGTTAGTACGAGGTTGAACCGCCATGAACTGCGTCACACTGTGCAATTCTGGCATGGAGTCTGTCGTACAGATGTTGGATGTAAGTTTGGGGTATTGAGTTCCAAGCATCCTCAACCTGGACGCCTAAATCGGGGATGGTCGTGGCTAGAAAGTGAAAAAAGAACACCAAGAAGGAGACGTCTGATACCAACGAAATTTATACATAACGGAATACAGAGGATAACGTGATCAAAACATTATGGCAAAATACAGCTGTATTTGCTGGTAAACTGAAAAATAACATTTCCATGTAACATGGTTAGTACGAGGTTGAACCGCCATGAACTGCGTCACACTGTGCAATTCTGGCATGGAGTCTGTCGTACAGATGTTGGATGTAAGTTTGGGGTATTGAGTTCCAAGCATCCTCAACCTGGACGCCTCAATCGGGGATGGTCGTGGCTGGAAAGTGAAAAAGAACACCAAGAAGGAGACGTCTGATACCAACGAAATTTATACATAACGGAATACAGAGGATGACGTGATCAAAACATTATGACAAAATACAGCTGTATTTGCTGGTAAACTGAAAAATAACATTTCCATGTAACATGGTTAGTACGAGGTTGAACCGCCATGAACTGCGTCACACTGTGCAATTCTGGCATGGAGTCTGTCGTACAGATGTTGGATGTAAGTTTGGGGTATTGAGTTCCAAGCATCCTCAACCTGGACGCGTAAATTGGGGATGGTCGTGGCTGGCCGTGGAGACCAGATAAGTCGTTGTTGTCCCATAAAATCGCACACGTGCTTAATGGGGGACAAATCCGGTGAACCATGGAAATTATCTCACACCCGGAAGTGCATGTTCCGTTGCACGTGCCGTGTGTGGGCGTGCATTATCTTGCTGGAAAACACCACGATGGACCAACCTTACAAATGGCACAACAACGGGCTGAATGATGTTGTTGATGTAGGAGGTGCTGTTTAACGTACCCGGTACAAACACTAGTTGTGTACGGGAGTGATAGCTGATCGCTCCCCACACCAGGAGACCAAGTGTAGGCCCTGTGTGTCGCTGGCGGATGCAAGAAGGGTGGAGACGCTCCCCTGTGCGTCTGCGAACACGCATACGGCCATCGGAGGCTCCCAAGCAGAATCTGCTTTCATCGCTGAACACGACAGATCGCCATTGCGTTCTCCAGTGCAGACGTTGGCGACACCACTGCAGCCGTTCCTGACGGTGGGCTGGAGTCAGAGGTACACATGCCAGAGGCACACGTGCACGTAGTCCTGCATCCAGTAGACGGTTGCGGATTGTTCGCACAGTCACCTCAGGTGCAACGGCAGCTCGGATTTGCGTCGCAGTGGATGTTCTGCTTGACAACGCCGCTCTTCTTATGCGTCGATCGGTCCGCTCATCAGTCCGTCTGTGACTCCCGGTTCCACGTCATCTCGTGTGGGAATGTTCCTCGGACCATCTACGCCACCATCGTACCCCCACCAATACTTCCCGTCCAATTCGCTCCGCAATACGACGATAAGACCACCCGGCCTCGCGGAGTCCGACTAGACGACCTCGCTTAAAGTCCGATAACTGCTGAAATCGTACACGTCTTCTATGTCCAGGCATTGCAGCTTCTTCAGGGTTTTCGCACGTGTCCGTACGGCGACGACTGATTACATTCACTTCGCCGTACTCCTTAAATACCACCGGCGATAATTTGCATATTATGCCGTGCTGTGGCGTAAGCGCTCACCGGTTGGTCCCGAAATTAGCATCACACCTACATAAACTCGACCCCATTAACATATGTAAATTTCATGATCGTCCGCCAATTCCTTCTTGGTGTTCTTTTTTTACTTTCCGGCAGTGTAGATGGATTCAGTGGCATGACAGGATTAGTAATCCAGATATCGGATCTGAGTTAGGTATTTCCTCTCTCTAGAAGACAAAGTTAATGAAAAAAACACTTAGCCAGAGACATATCCATCAGGTCAGTGCAGCGTAATTTAGCGTCCATGGGGTATGGGAGCAGAAGACCCACCAAGAGTGCTTTTAACACCACAACATAAGACGCAGCGTCTCGCCTGGGCTTGTGAACGTGGTAATTGGACCCTGGAAGACTAACAACATGTGGCGTGGTCCGATGAGTCTCGCTACCTGTTGTTACGAGCTGATGGTAGGGTTTGAATGTAGCACAGACTCCTTGAGGCCATGGACCGAAGCTGTCAACAAGGCACTGTCAAAGCTGGTGTCAGTCTTTACGTGCCACGGTTTTGGTCCTCATAAACACGTCATTAACCAGTAATCACTTTGTTGCTCTGCTGGGTGACCATTTGCAGCTCTTCATGGACTTCATGTACCCCAAGAATGATGGGATTTCTCAGGCGGACAATGCACCATGTCATCGGGCCCAAGTTGCCCAAAATTGGTTCGAGCAGCATTCTGGACAGTTTCGACGGATCGTGTTGCCACCACGTTTGCCCGACATGAACCCAATAGAGCACTTATGGGACATGGTAGAAAAGTCCATCTGCACCCAAGATTCTGCGCCTGCGTATACCAGGGAACTGTGCACCAGATTTTTGCGTTACACGTGATGATTGAAAAGTATCTGGCTGTTGGTAAGAAAGTTTTTGCTGCCTTCATAGATTTAGAGAAAGCTTACGACCGAGTGAATGGGACACTTTTGTGGAAGGTATTGAATGAATATCGTGTTACTGGGAATCTACTTAATAGTGTTAAAGCCATGTATGCTGGAAGTAGAGCTTGTGTACGAGTGAATGGTGTTTTATCAAAATGGTTTTCCATTGGGCAGGAGTTAGACAAATTCGTGTAATGTCACCATGGCTGTTTAATATATTTATGGATGCCTGCATGCGTGATGCCAAAATTACTAACACTGGTTTATGTCTTAGTGATATCCGTGTGTGCAGATTGCTGTATGCTCATGACATGGTCCTGTTGGCAGAGAGTAAAAGTGAGTTGCAGAGTATGTTGACTCGGATGCACGAAGTTTGCATGAGATTCGAACTGAGTATAAATAAGGGAAAAACCAAAGTTTTGGCTTTTGAAAGAGGAACTGGTAGCACTGAATGTAATAGAAAGCTAAATGGCAAACTGATTGACCAGGCGAATGAGTTTGTGTATTTAGGAAGCATGTTTGACAGAGAGAACAAGTTGGATGGTGAAATCAGTAGGCGAGTGAATTCTTCTTTGAAAGTCATAGCTGCTCTGGGAGGTTTTCACAGGAATGATGGGTTCTCTAGAGAGTCCCGCATGGCTGTGTATAAAACAGTAATTGTTCCTACTCTGATGTATGGCAGTGAAACCTGGATACTGCAGAAGAAACATAGGAGTCGTTTGTGTGCTGGAGAAATGCGTTACTTACGGGGGGTTTGTGGCAAGACACGATCTGATTGTGTGAGGAATGAAGATGTATTGCAGTTGTGTGATGTGAAGCAAAATGTTGTTAGCAAGGTGGAGACCAATATGCTTCGGTGGTTTGGCCATGTTGAAAGAATGAGTGATGAAATGCTTACTAAGAAAATCTTTTCAGCCCAAGTGGCAGAAAGGAAAGGCAGAGAGAGGCCAAGGAAGACATGGGAGGATCAGATTCAGAAGTGTCTGCATGAGAAAAAGATTATGAGTATGAAGTATAAAAGATCTTGTGTACGGCGTGTAATGGATATCAGTGAAGCCCGAGTTGTATGTCAAGATCGCTGTAAATGGAGAAGTTTGATGCGACAACAGTGAGTAAAAATATCTGGTAGTTTGTATTTCTTTTTAGAGCTAACCTCTGAATCTCAGAGAACAGCTTAGTGATATGTATGTATGTATGTATGTCTGTATGTACGAACAAATGAGTATTTGCATAAGGTATGTTTATGGTGATGAGATGCTTACTAAGAAAATCTTTTCAGCCCAAGTGGCAGGAAGGAAAGGCAGCGGAAGGCTAAGGAAGACGTGGGTGGATGAGATTCAGGGGTGTTTGCATGAGAAAAAGATTATGAGTATGAAGTATAAAAGATCTTGTGTACGGCGTGTAATGGATATCAGTGAAGCCCGAGTTGTATGTCAAGATCGCTGTAAATGGAGAAGTTTGATACGACAACAGTAAGTAAAAATATCTGGTAGTTTGTATTTCTTTTTGGAGCTAACCTCTGAATCTCAGAGAACAGCTTAGTGATATGTATGTATGATGTATGTGGGCAGCTGTTCTGACGGCATGACTCAACATCTCTCCAGAAGTCTTCCGAGTCACTTGTGAAATCAATGCCACATCCGGTTGGTGCACTTTACTGGGCTAGAGAAGGCCCTACATGATACTAGGTATATATATCTCAGGACTTTTGGCTGTTCAGTGTATTGTTCCACATGCACCAGGAAAACATGCCCCACACCATACAACTACCTTCAGTGGCTTGCACCATGGACACCATGCGGGATGGATTGAGTGCCTTATGCTGTTTGCGCCAAATTTGTACACACCATCCATGGAATGGAGTAAAAAATGCAACTCGTCAGACCAGCTTACTTTTTCGAGTCATCCAATGTTCAAGCTGCATAATCTCTACACCAGGTGAGTCTTGCACCAATGATCCATCGTTAGGAGAGGATGTCATCGGGGTTGTCTTCTGTTATAGATGATACATGTGAGCGTGAAATGCATCGTCATGACAGAAACTGTTCTGGGTTGACCTCTGTTGTATTTTGTACTCAGCTGTAGCACAGTACTGCGTCTGTTGGACTGTACGAGTCATCAGACCTTAAACTCACCTTCACATCAACCTTTTGTTTTCCTGTGCAGTTCTGCCTACGAGTTGTTTGGCAATTTTCACGCCAATCCTGGTACACTTTAATTACGGCGGATCGCGAACAACACACCAGTTCAGCCATTTGGGAAATCAAGGCACCCACTCTCCAAGCTCCAATGAGCTGCCCTTTCTCCAATTCCAACAAATCCTTCCATTACCCCAGCATGCTAGGGAGATCAAGGCACCCATTCTCCAAGCTCCCATGAGCTGTCCTTTCTCCAAGTCCAATAAATCCTTCCATTGCCCCAGCATGCTAGGGAAATCGAGGCACCCACTCTCCAAGCTCCCACGAGTTGTCCTTTCTCCAATTCCAATAAATCCTTCCATTACCCCAGCATGCTAGGAAAATCGAGGCACCCATTCTCCAAGCTCCCATGAGCTGTCCTTTCTCCAATTCTAATAAATCCTTCCATTACCCCAGCATGCTAGGAAAATCGAGGCACCCATTCTCCAAGCTCCCATGAGCTGTCCTTTCTCCAATTCCAATAAATCCTTCCATTACCCCAGCATGCTAGGAAAATCGAGGCACCCATTCTCCAAGCTCCCATGAGCTGTCCTTTTTCCAATTCCAATAAATCCTTCCATTACCCCAGCATGCTAGGAAAATCGAGGCACCCATTCTCCAAGCTCCCATGAGCTGTCTTTTTTTCAATTCCAATAAATCCTTCCATTACCCCAGCATGCTAGGAAAATCGAAGCACCCATTCTCCAAGCTCCCATGAGCTGTTCTTTCTCCAATTCCAATAAATCCTTCCATTACCCCAGCATGCTAGGAAAATCGAGGCACCCATTCTCCAAGCTCCCATGAGCTGTCCTTTTTCCAATTCCAATAAATCCTTCCATTACCCCAGCATGCTAGGAAAATCGAGGCACCCATTCTCCAAGCTCCCATGAGCTGTCCTTTCTCCAATTCCAATAAATACTTCCATTACCCCAGCATGCTTGGGAAATCGAGGCACTCACTCTCCCAGCTCCCATGAGTTGTCCTTTCTCCAAGTCCAATAAATCCTTCCATTGCCCCAGCATGCTAAGGAAATCGAGGCCTCCAAGCTCCCATGAGTTGTCGTTTCTCCAATTCCAATAAATCCTTCCATTACCCCAGCATGCTAGGAAAATCGAGGCACCCATTCTCCAAGCTCCCATGAGCTGTTGTTTCTCCAATTCCAATAAATCCTTCCATTACCCCAGCATGCTAGGAAAATAGAGGCACCCATTCTCCAAACTCCCATATGCTGTCATTTCTCCAGTTCCAATAAATCCTTCCATTACCCCAGCATGCTAGGAAACTCGAGGCACCCATTCTCCAAGCTCCCATGAGCTGTCCTTTCTCCAATTCCAATAAATCCTTCCATTACCCCAGCATGCTAGGAAAATCGAGGCACCCATTCTCCAAGCTCCCATGAGCTGTCCTTTTTCCAATTCCAATAAATCCTTCCATTACCCCAGCATGCTAGGAAAATTGAGGCACCCATTCTCCAAGCTCCCATGAGCTGTCCTTTCTCCAATTCCAATAAATCCTTCCATTACCCCAGCATGCTAGGAAAATCGAGGCACCCATTCTCCAAGCTCCCATGAGCTGTCCTTTTTCCAATTCCAATAAATCCTTCCATTACCCCAGCATGCTAGGAAAATCGAGGCATCCATTCTCCAAGCTCCCATGAGCTGTCCTTTTTCCAATTCCAATAAATCCTTCCATTACCCCAGCATGCTAGGAAAATCGAGGCACCCATTCTCCAAGCTCCCATGAGCTGTCCTTTTTCCAATTCCAATAAATCCTTCCATTACCCCAGCATGCTAGGAAAATCGAGGCACCCATTCTCCAAGCTCCCATGAGCTGTCCTTTCTCCAATTCCAATAAATACTTCCATTACCCCAGCATGCTTGGGAAATCGAGGCACTCACTCTCCCAGCTCCCATGAGTTGTCCTTTCTCCAAGTCCAATAAATCCTTCCATTGCCCCAGCATGCTAAGGAAATCGAGGCCTCCAAGCTCCCATGAGTTGTCGTTTCTCCAATTCCAATAAATCCTTCCATTACCCCAGCATGCTAGGAAAATCGAGGCACCCATTCTCCAAGCTCCCATGAGCTGTCCTTTCTCCAATTCCAATAAATCCTTCCATTACCCCAGCATGCTAGGAAAATCGAGGCACCCATTCTCCAAGCTCCCATGAGCTGTCCTTTTTCCAATTCCAATAAATCCTTCCATTACCCCAGCATGCTAGGAAAATCGAGGCACCCATTCTCCAAGCTCCCATGAGCTGTCCTTTTTCCAATTCCAATAAATCCTTCCATTACCCCAGCATGCTAGGAAAATCGAGGCACCCATTCTCCAAGCTCCCATGAGCTGTCCTTTTTCCAATTCCAATAAATCCTTCCATTACCCCAGCATGCTAGGAAAATCGAGGCACCCATTCTCCAAGCTCCCATGAGCTGTCCTTTTTCCAATTCCAATAAATCCTTCCATTACCCCAGGCATGCTAGGAAAATCGAGGCACCCATTCTCCAAGCTCCCATGAGCTGTCCTTTCTCCAATTCCAATAAATACTTCCATTACCCCAGCATGCTTGGGAAATCGAGGCACTCACTCTCCCAGCTCCCATGAGTTGTCCTTTCTCCAAGTCCAATAAATCCTTCCATTGCCCCAGCATGCTAAGGAAATCGAGGCCTCCAAGCTCCCATGAGCTGTCCTTTTTCCAATTCCAATAAATCCTTCCATTACCCCAGCATGCTAGGAAAATCGAGGCACCCATTCTCCAAGCTCCCATGAGCTGTCCTTTTTCCAATTCCAATAAATCCTTCCATTACCCCAGCATGCTAGGAAAATCGAGGCACCCATTCTCCAAGCTCCCATGAGCTGTCCTTTCTCCAATTCTAATAAATCCTTCCATTACCCCAGCATGCTAGGAAAATAGAGGCACCCATTCTCCAAACTCCCATATGCTGTCATTTCTCCAGTTCCAATAAATCCTTCCATTACCCCAGCATGCTAGGAAAATCGAGGCACCCATTCTCCAAGCTCCCATGAGCTGTCCTTTCTTAAAGTCCAATAAATCCTTCCATTACCCCAGCATGCTAGGAAAATCGGGGCACCTACTCTCCAGGCTCCCACGAGCTGTCCTTTCTCCAAGTCC
This sequence comes from Macrothele yani, assembly GCA_039090855.1. Lineage (NCBI taxonomy): Eukaryota > Metazoa > Arthropoda > Arachnida > Araneae > Macrothelidae > Macrothele > Macrothele yani. Next base: position 4,025,880 of record CM077034.1, read on the forward strand.
AATAAATCCTTCCATTACCCCAGCATGCTAGGAAATTTACTGCCAACTGCTCCACACACGCCTTATCTATGCTAAGTTGGTAGACTAACCGTTTCTTCTCGGAAATCACGCTATCAATGGGCTGCATCCACTTTTGATAGGGGTAGTCATAATTAAGTGATCGTGCGGTGTACAATATATGATGGCTGCTCTCAGATGAGTGAACCTGGAGTGCCATTTGTAGGTCTCCTAAACAAAGCAAAGTTGTTCTTTCAGATAGTGAAGATAAAATATCTGATATAGTTTCTTCAAATCTAGAAAATTTAGTAGTCACCCTGCTATGTACAAACATATGCTTTGCAAAGTACAGATTAAGATGGTGCATTAAAATCACTGCACTCTGAAATTTAGCTGCTAATGCCGCATTTGCATGAACTTCGTTCTTGCTAGTTAGTCACCAGAAAAATACTTGCTAGAGTAAATGCTTAAAAAGATTTAGATGTGCATGTGCATGCTTTTTAAACTATCTACTTTGCAGTGCCTTTAGTTTACTAATTTACTTTTTATGATTAGAGAAAATTTATATATATATGTTATTTCAACAAGTTCTGAACAAATTAGGGATATTATGTATATTTTTAATTGTATTGTTTAATATCTTATCAAAATTATTATATTTTGTTCATGCTATTTGAAATGCAGGGTTCCTACATAGACTGGAAAACAGAGAAAACTTGGAATTCGAAAATGGTTCCAAAAATCAGGGAAAATTGCATTTTTCATAAACATCAGGGGATTTTTTTATTTTGCCAAAATATGCTTCATTTTTCAGATTTCAGACTTTTGTTTGCAGTTATGACTACCTAGAATTTGATAGACCTTACTTTCAATAAATTATATTACTCTTTAATTCCATGGAAAATATCAAAACTGAATTAAAAAAATTGACTGTTAATTTTTTATTTTGTTTCTCCAGACAGTTTGCTTTGTGTATGGGTGATATGGAGCAATTAGGAACGATGGCATCATACGTTCCTACTTGGAGAAGCACTTCACAAGAGGACCAAGAAGCTAATGGATGAAAGCTCTTTATTGGTCAGTCCTCTTGCGACATGTTTCTCTGAACAGGAGCCCTTTATTCACTAAGCTTGGCTGCCTTGTGTTATAGAAAAACTGAAACTAGTCAACTGGCAGGATTTTTCGTACATGTAAACATGTTCTATGGAAATGCATTAGCATACCTGCCAGATACTACGAAATGCCAGTAGTTTCTATGTATTTTGTTGTTTGACTACAGAACTATGGAACTCACTGTCGAAACTACGGATTATACAAATTTTCAATTTGTTTAACTGTATTTCAATGCAAAACTGAAGAGAATGGGGGTGGGGGGGTTGTTTTTCGTTTGGCGACAGTATCTTGTGTTCCAAAACTTTCAAAATCGGTAGTTGAACGGAATAAAAAAAATTTGCCGTAATCATACTTTTTTTCTCCTCCCGATGTTGCTGTCCTTGTGTCCAGTATTCTCCTTAAATATCGTTTATTGCATAAATGTTTGTATTTCAGCTTGAAACTGTAGGCAACAATTTGCGAAAATGGATGTTAGATTCTGCGAAAATTTCCCCGTAATCTTCAGGCGTAAGATTCTTCCGCGAATTCAAATAATTCCGCCATTTTTGTACTTATTTTAGTCGTTCACAAGGTAGGTCGATGCACGAGTGAACAGAAATCGGGGTGGGCGAGAGGGGGTGGGGGGATGTTCTTTGGAGGATGGAATTTCATCTTGGCGGGACTTTCTAAAACGGAAGTTTGACGAAGTTCAGATTTTTTCCGCAATCGTAATATCTTTTTTTCTCACGATGTTGTCTCTGTCCGATATTATGTATTGTTAAATTACATTTTACTGTATAAATATGTATTTTTATTTCAGCCTGAAAATTGGGGAAAATTCCTAAAACTGGAAGTCACGGACGGAGCAAAGTTTTAACCTGTAATCCCTTCTCCTCCGCGATTTTCTTACTCTCCTTCATTGTTAGATATCCCGAGTTCCGTGTAAGTTTTTGCATTTAAGCTTGATAAGGGAGGGGAAATCCTTGAAAATGGAACAAAGAAAGGTAACTTGATCACGCTAGTTACGTTAACTGAAAACTTTTACAAAAAGTTCGTAAGTTGGAATCTTTCGACCTTATCTTAGGTCTTCATCACGCCAATGGAGGACTAAGATTGTTGCCAGATTCTACATTTGAATTTTTCCTATTTTTGTTGCCAAAACTTAGAATTGATCTCCAGATCAACGGAATGTAGAGAGGAGATTCGGAGTTGCAAGTCATTGAGTTGAAAATAATTTCTATGCTTTCACGGTAACGGAGGGCAAAACGATTGTCAAAAGAAGCAATTCGTTTTGCTTCGTTCCAGTGGGGAACTGCAGAAGTGTCTTCCATTGTCAAAATAGACAAGGCAGTATTAGGATTGGCTTTCGAAACATCTTTTTTATGTTCTAAAATTCTATGGCTAATGCTCCTGAATGTGCTTCCAATGTATAAGTTATTCCCAGTAGAAGAAGAGATAGGAATGCAGTAAACTCCTGGGAGGTTCAGGCTTTCAACTTTGTCCCTATCCCTTTGTAGAAGTTTCAAGATGTTTGGGGTAGATTTAATGGCAAGGTGGTAACCAAAACTTCTAAAAAGAATCTGTAACTTATAAGCATAGGAAGGATGGTAAGGAACAGAACCACAGAATTTCAGGTCTTCTTAATGACTTGCAACTCAATGACTTTGTAACGTACCAGGAGATGTGCCGTACCTGCCCGAAGGACGCACACGACATAAAGGCAGATAGGAATCAGAATAAAATGTCCACGTAGCTCAAATGGTAGAGTGACTTATTCCGGAATGAGGGGATCCGGGTTCGAATCCTGGCGTGGACAGAAATGACGGAGAAATTTACTTCGTTATAATGGCGCCCGAACTATCTGGATGACCCGACTGTTCAAAATCTCGCATTGGTGTGATGTTATTTCCACACCGCGTGATAGGAAAAATAAGAGAATCCCTTCTCCAACACTTGGAAAAAAAAAAAAAAAAAAAGTGGGAGATGATGTAACGTACCAGGAGATGTGCCGTACCTGCCCGAAGGACGCACACGACATAAAGGCAGATAGGAATCAGAATAAAATGTCCGCATAGCTCAAATGGTAGAGCGACTTATTCCGGAATGAGGGGATGCGGGTTCGAATCCTGGCGTGGACAGAAATGACGGAGAAATTTACTTCGTTATAACTTGCAACTCTGAATCTCCTCTCTACATTCCGTTGATCTGGAGATCAATTCTAAGTTTTGGCAAGAAAAATAGGAAAAATTCAAATGTAGAATCTGGCAACAATCTTAGTCCTCCATTGGCGTGATGAAGACCTAAGATAAGGTCGAAAGCTTCCAACTTACGAACTTTTTGTAAAAGTTTTCAGTTAATGTAACTAGCGTGATCAAGTTACCTTTCTTTGTTAATATTGTTACGTGTTTTGCCCATAATCATCATGAAAATGGAAGTGATGAATTTGGAAAATTTGAAAAAAATTGATGCATTTTTTTACAAATTTCGGATTTTCCATCTGTCTAGTATTGTTGAATTCTAAACGCATCTGACTGATTTTTGCTGGTGGAAGTTTCAAACTTAAATCTCTCAATATTGCCTATTGTGTCCTCACCAGAGGAATCAGCCTTGTGTTTTACGTGTGTTAAATTCGTTTCATTAGCGTCCTTTTTTGTTGTGATGTTCTGTTTGGCACATATTTCTTTTTCGCAAAGAGATGGGTCGTATTTATTACAATATCATGTAATAAATATTGTTAAAGATATTGCAGCAACCATTATATGATTGAGATGGATCGTTTCATAAAAAAGAGTCTGTGTGTGCTGCACAATAACAGTTGTTACCACTGACAAGGCTCTTACCAATGTTGGCAGATATGCGTTAGCAGATTCTACATGGGCAAAGATTACGGAATTATGCTGTTGAACATACTTTTCATTTAATTGCTATGAGGGTTGTACCGAAAGTAATGCAAAGGTGGGCATACATTTTTTATTAACTGACTGGTTGTTCGAATTGCACATGTTGATAGAGTAACTCTTTCTCTATGCAAAGGTACTACTCAACATGGTCTCCATCAGAAGCGATGCGTTTGTGCCATCGTTGAACCCAACTCTCGAACCCTCTTTGAAAAAATTCAGGTGTCAACTGTTGTACCCACTTCACAGCCACTTTCACCTCATCTGTTTCATAAAATCATTGTCTCTGGAGACTCTGTCCTTCATTGGACCGAACAGGTGGAAGTCAGAGGGTGCCAGAACTGGGCTGTACGGTGGATGAGGGGCCACCGGCCAGCCTAATTTACTGATCGCCTGATTTGTTGCCAAAGATGTGCGTGGTCTCGCATTGCCATGGTGAATGTAGATCCTTTTCAGATTCTTGTTCGGTCTCTTTCTAATTATGGCTTCTCTAAGCTTCTTGAGTGTCTCAATGTAGTGCTTGCTGCTCATGGTACAGCCACGTTCCAGAAAATCAAGGAGAATGACATCCCTGTCATCCTAAAAAGCAGTCACCATGACTTTCTGTGCTGATTGCTGGCCCTTGAACTTATTAGGCCTTGGTGAAGAGATGTGATGTGACCTCATTCCCAAATAAAGGTAACTTGATCACGCTAGTTACGTTAAACGAAAACTTTTACAAAAAGTTCGTATACTGTTGTCTCTACTTCAAACTTCATCCACAAACTTCCTAATTCCTTTTCTCCTAGTGTTAATCTGTATACTCTTGATGTAGAATCTTTGTTTCCCTCTGTACCATATTTTGATTCCTACATGCTCCTCATGAAGAAATTGATTCTTCATTTTAAACCCCCGGTACTCTTATCAAAGATCTTTATGATTGTTTCCACACTATTCATCAACACAGTTGTTTTGTTTTCAACAAAATTGTGTATAGGCAACAATCTGGTCTCCCCATGGGCTCACCTCTTTCCCCTCTGCTTGCAGAAATCTACATGCAACATATTGAAGTTTCCATCATTCCTCAACACCCTTTTCAACCTTCCCTATGGTTAAGATATGTAGACGACATTTTCATTAGCTGGCCACATTCCGAGTCTGAACTACAGACACTGATCAACTCCATTACGGAAAAATTTCCTTCCATTAATCTCACTATATCTAAGGAAGTAAACCACAAAATTGATTTCCTGGATGTATCTATCTATCTACAGAAACGCTGATCTCTCCATTACTCGTTCCGTCTATCGTAAACCTTCTGCGGCCACTAACATCATTCCCTACAATTCTTTCACCCTGCATCTCTACAAGCTTGCAGCATTGAAGTCCTACATCCACAGGGCTCATATCATTTGCAACAACCAACTCTCTCTTCAAGAAGAACTCTCCAAAATTTCTACAATAGCCCTCTCTCATGGTTTCCCTGCTCTTACAGTCAACTCCCTCATAAAGAAATATGAAAACCATTTGAAAATTGAATGCCTCCTCCTTCATAAGAAAGAAGACCTGAAATTCTGTGGTTCTGTTCCTTACCATCCTTCCTATGCTTATAAGTTACAGATTCTTTTTAGAAGTTTTGGTTACCATCTTGCCATTAAATCTACCCCAAACATCTTGAAACTTCTACAAAGGGATAGGGACAAAGTTGAAAGCCTGAACCTCCCAGGAGTTTACTGCATTCCTATCTCTTCTTCTACTGGGGATAACTTATACATTGGAAGCACATACAGGAGCATTAACCATAGAATTTTAGAACATAAAAAAGATGTTTCGAAAGCCAATCCTAATACTGCCTTGTCTATTTTGACAATGGAAGACACATCTGCAGTTCCCCACTGGAACGAAGCAAAACGAATTGCTTCTTTTGACAATCGTTTTGCCCTCCGTTACCATGAAAGCCTGGAAATTATTTTCAACTCAATGATTTGCCATTCCGAATCTCCTCTCTACATTACGATGATCTGGAGATCAATTCTAAGTTTTGGCAAGAAAAATAGGAAAAATTCAAATGTAGAATCTGGCAACAATCTTAGTCCTCCATTGGCGTGATGAAGACCTAAGATAAGGTCGAAAGCTTCCAACTTACGAACTTTTTGTAAAAGTTTTCATTTAACGTAACTAGCGTGATTAAGTTACCTTTATTTGTTAATATTGTTACGTGTTTTGCCCATCATCGTCAAGACCTCATTCCACGGATTGATTATTCGTTTCCGAATCGTAAAGATATGCCCATGTTTCATCCCCTGTCACCAGTTCTGAAAAAACTTGTCTTCATTAGCTTCAAATGCTTCCAGCAGATCAGAGCAGACTTCGACTCTTCTCTCCTTCAAATTGGGTGTCAACTGCCAAGGTACTCACTTTTCGCACACTTTCTGATACCCTAAGCCTTTCACCATCTTCTATATGGCATTGTGACCACAGTCCAGCTGTGCCGCAAGCTTATTAATGATTTGAGCAGAGAAATGAGTCAGGATTATGACTCATCTCTCCGCTCAAATCATTTCATCCACTCACTGACGATTTATGTCAGTTGTCGCAGATAATGGTCTCGCAGTGCGTGGTTTGCCTTCAATGCTGGTTTCGCTTTCTTTAAACTTCTTCATACATCTGTGCACAATGCTCTTGCATACGGCATCATGCCCATAAACATTCTGTAGTCTTCTGTGGATGTTGGGGACAGTTTACAACCTTCCTTCATCAAGAACTCAATGACGGAACGCTGCTTCTGCTTGGAATCCATTATTTACCTGCAATGAAGAAGATGGATTACTATAGAAGAAGAGTTACTGTAGCAACATGTGCAATTTGAATGATCTCTGACAGTTAATAAAAACGTTATGCCCACTAAAGATCCAGACTTTAAATTTTGCTAGTAGACATTGGCCACCAAGACCAAAATTGTTAGTGGCCATAAAAAAAACCTCAGTGGCCAAACTTTGAAAAAAAAAATCAAATTGTATTAATAATCTAAAGCAACTTTTATGGGAATTTTACTAGGAAATTTTTTCATTAATAGCAAATTTTTGGAGAAAACTCTTCTTCTTCAGGCTGTCTTGTTGTTGTCACTTTTTACTTGTCACTATCACGGTTACGGTTAACCTTGACGGTTTAGGTTATTTTTCAACAAATCCTGCCAGATGTTAGGCAGGGAAAATCCTTTGCAGTCATTGATGATGGAATTTTGATTTTTCTCAATCTCTATTCCTTCTTTCAGCTTTCTTTTTTGAAAATTGCTTTGGAAACTGATGACTTTAAGGGAATTCCAATCCATGCTGTGACTAGTTTCTCTAACATGCCTATCTAATCCAGTCTTGTTGGAGCAATTTTTTATAGCTGCTTTATGCTCAGCTATACGAGTTTCTAGTCTGCGACCTGTTTCACCTATGTAAGATAGTCCACAACTACAATTTTACTTCATAGACTACTCCTTGCATTTTTAAAATATCTTCTTCTCTTTGAACTATTTTAGGGAAAATTTTTTTAACTTTGTTCTCTAAACTTGGAGCTAGCCTAATATTGTACTTCTTACTAATTCTCTTTAAAGACTCAAATAAACCTTTGTGATAAGAAATTTTTCTAGTGAATTTTACTCGTTGCTTTTGGGGGTTCTTCGTACCATTAAAATTCAGAAGCTTCTCAATTTCTTCTTTAGGATAGTTATTCTCTGCAAGTATGACTTTAAGCTCTTCTTTATGGGCTTCTTTTTTATCTGCAGTAGAAACTATTTTATTAATTTTTTTCTAAAAACTGACTTGCTACATTTTTCTTAATAGAAACTGGATGATACGAATTGAAATCCAGTAGTCTTTTAGTATTCATTGGTTTTTTATACCAACTAGTGAGGAATTTTTCATCTTCACAATAGATAGTAATATTTAAGAAGTTAATTCTTCTTTCTTTTTGAAGTTCAATAGTGAACTTAAGGGAATCATCTAATTAATTGAATGAGTCTATAATTCTTTCTGGAACAATTTCTGAGCTATCTATTATAAATAAGATGTCATCCATGTATCTGCTATATAAGCAGAAGTATGTGGGTTGTACTAGTATCTTTTCTTCTAGTTTTCCCACATAATAGTTAGCTAAGAGTGGGGAGAGTGGGGAGCCCATAGCTAGCCCCGATTTTTGAATGAAAAAAGTTTTCCCAAATTGAAAGTAGTTGTTCTGCAAAGAGAAAGTAAGCATTTCAAAAATTCCTACTAATATGTTTTTTTCCTTGTTGTGAAAAACTATTAGGTCTGCCAAGTCTTCCGCTATAAAGTCTATAAGTTGATCTATATTAATGTGAGTATACATAGACACTATATCTAAACTACCCATAATAGGAGAATCTAATTTAGGAAGAAGTTCTAGCTTTTCTTTTAGCTGCATTGAGTTTTTAATCTGCATTGAGTTTTTAATCAAATTGTATATTTCATACTAAATTATTTTTATAAAATTGCTTAGTATAATATCAGTATATTTTATTTTGCATATTTCAGTTATAGTATTCTTAAAAGTTGAAACTGAAGTAATAAAACAATGCAGGATAGTGGGAACATCGCGTGGGGAGGGTAGTGTGCTTACGGGAGAAATCTTTGCACTGTCCGACTTCCGATGTTGCCTCTGCCCAGCATTTTGGAAATTTTCCCGCTATTTTCAAGCTGAAATACAAATATTCATGCAGTTAAATTTTACTTAACAATAATACTGGACAGAGGCAACATCGCGAGAAAAAAGGAATTAAGATTGCGGAAAAAAATCTGAACTCTGTCGACCTTCCGTTTTCAAAATTTTCGTAAAGATGGAATTCAGTCTTCTGACAAACATCCCCCCCCCCAAATTGTGTCCACTGGTTCATTGATCTCGCGAATGACCAAAATAATAATGAAAAAGGGCGGAGTTCCTCGATTTCGCGGAAGAATCTGATGTCTCAGATTACGGGGAAATTTTTTGCGGCGTCTGACATCTGGTTTTGGAAGTTTTCTCGCTATTTTCAAGCTGAAATACAAATATTTATGCAGTTAAATATTACTTAACAATAATACTATGCAGAGGCAACATCGCGAGAAAAAAGGAATTACGGTTGCAGAAAAAATATGAACTTCGTCGACCTTCCGTTTTCGAAATTTTCGTAAAGATAGAATTCCGTCCTTCGACGAACATCCCCCCGGCCCCCCAATTGTGTTGACTGGTTCATTAATCTCGCGAATGACCAAAATAATAGCGGAAAAAGGTGGAGGTCCTCGATTTCGCGGAAGAATCTGATGCCTGAGATTACGGGGAAATTTTTGCGGCGTCTAACCTCCGTTTTCGCACGTTGTTGCCTACAGTTACAAGCTGAAATACTTTTATGCAATAAAATCATATTTAACAATGAAACTTTACACTAAGGCAACATCGGGAGAAAAAAATTACGATTACTGCAACTCCATTCAACTACCATTTTTGAAAGTTTTGAGACACGAAATATCGTCTCCAGACAGAACTCCCCCCACCCACCTGCCAACTCGTAAATTGTCTTCAGTTTTACACTGATCCTGAGAACGATCTAAATTATGACAAAAAACCGCAGAATTCCACGAGTCCGCTTCAGAATCTCATGCATATCATAAATCAATGAAATTTTAAAAAATGAAAGTTCATAGAATCCGTAGTTTTGACAGTGAGGTCCGTAGTCAGCCAACTAAATCTGTAGAAACTGCGGACATTCCGTAGCAGTTCGCAGGTATGGAAATATTACAGTACAACCTCGAAAATCCGGTATCATCCGGATTATGCTGATTCCGGATTTTAGAATTTTCTTATGGACTATGCAGGCTTTCAAAGAACATTCATTAAAAATAATAAAAAGAATATGCCTAACTTTTAAAGTTTTCATCGGATTTTGACGAAATTTCACAAGGGAGTTTATTTTGGCGTGCCTTGGTTACTGTAAAATTTGCATTCAGTTATTTAAAAAATTGGAGAATTTTTTTTAATAAAAATTTCTCCCAGTTGGACTTTTCCGAGGCAGACAGTTGAGCTGTCCACCACCGGCTTTCATCCCCACCACAACCTCGTTCACCTACGATGACCCATCAGCCTTGGGGCATTCTTTATGATCAAAAACCGATGCCCTCGCCTTTTTTATAAACTTTTTTCTCCCCCTTTTTTTCTGCTCTTCAAGCAGAATATCAGAATGAAAAAGGTGATGGCTGACTTCCGTACAACTCAAATTTTGCGCCATTTTGTGCAATTTCTGTGCATTTGGAGCAAAATTTTTCAAAAAAGTGCGAGTTCCGTACAAGTTAAAAAAAATTCTGTACGATACAAGTTAAATGAAATAAATGTTTTTCCCACACAGGTTGCCAGAGTTGGTGACGTAATCAAACATTTTTAGTCGCCACGACGATGAAGTTTATCGCCAGTGGCGACCTGACGACCGTGAGTCTAGATCTTTAATGCCCACTTTTGCATTACTTTCGGTACAACCCTTGTATTAATGAAAAGCAGCTCACTGTTTAAAAAGCAGTTATTTAAAGAATTTGCAAAAGTTTACCTTGATGAGAAAATGCAAAAGCTAAAGAAATTGTAATTTTTCATTCCAATGTGATTTGGTATAATATTAAAAAAATTCATTACTTCACAAGTATTTTATTTTTCAATAAATTGCTCTTATCTTAATAAGGCACAGAAACAACACGCAATAAATTTGATAAGTTTCGTAGAAGCATGTATGTACATGTTCTTCATTGTTTTAACTTTTTGCGCATTATCAGCTCTGCTGCTACCTGTCTCATTCGTCATATCTAAATTAAAATGGGAAACTTGCATTACAAACATATTGTACTTTAAATAAACTGTACAAAAATGCTTACCTGTCTCAATGTCATTCATTATCCATTTAGTAAAATTTTTTCTTCCCTGTTGGCTGACAGGTTCTATGGAAGATGGTCGGTCAAGATACAATTAAATTAAAAGTTGTCAGGATGCAGTTGAATTTAGAGTTCGGTCAAGATGCAGTTGACTCGATGAATCTTATCTGGACTGACAGTTCAAAGTCAAAGACAAATAAAAAACAGTGAATGGCTATGGCACGAAGTGAAGAAAACGCGTTACACCAGTTAAAATGTAGACCTCTTACCTTTTCAATAATGACCTTACGTTTTCCCTGGCACACTCTTTCCCTGACAAACACTTTCCCTGGCACGCTCGGTAAGCTTATATCATGATAGTTCTTGCATTCAGTCTATTCACCCTTTTCCCTGTACAAGGAAACAATGATAGCATCCTTCCAATTCTGAGGGACCATTCCTAACTCCCACCAGCACAACTGGAAAATTTCAGTTAACCAGTCATTTACAGTGTCATCACCATATTATAACATCTCAGTAGTTATGCCATCTACTCCCGGAGCCTTACCATTCTGAAGAAATTTTGAGTTTTACACAAATCTTTAGTTTTTATAAAAGCAATGTACATAACGTTATTTTTAATACACCACAATATGAACACTCAAGAAATGCATATAGCGTATTAAATCCTCTTATTTTTATGGTGTAGTAATCACAGAGATTCGCCAAGCGTTCGCATTCTACTGGGAGGCTTTTTCAAGGCAATGGTAGACATAAAAATGCAGGGAATTGGAACACATAAGGAACAAAGATGACTTTTTGAAAATAACGTGGGTGGGTGACATCACGAGCATATTTCGTGAAACTTTTTAGCACGCAACTACAAGGTGCGCCACGACGTGTTCCTGTCTTTTAATAATGCATGCCAAACCATCAGTAGTTCAGTGGAAATCGTGTGATTGCATGCTACTTTGCTGGAGAGACTGCCATCAAGGAAACTGTCGAAATCCTCTCCAGCAAAGTAGCATGCAATGACATGATCTCTACTGAACTACCAATGGTTTGGCATGCGTTATTAAAAGATGGGAACACGTCGTGGCGTTCAGTGTAATTACGTGCTAAAAAGTTTAACGAAATATGCTCGTGATGTCACCCGCGTTATTTTAAAAAAATCATCTTTATTTCTTATGTGTTTCAATTCCCTGCATTTTTATGTCTACCTTTGCCTTGAAAAAGCCTCCCAATGGAGTGCAAACACTTAGGGAATCTCTGTGATTACTACACCATAAAAATAAACGGATTTAATATGCTATATGCGTTTCTTGAGTAAGCATTGTACATAAATTTTGTCTTTTATAAGTTCATTTTGAAACCCACTTCTTTTCTCTTGTCAGCAAGTTCCTGGATCAGCTACGAAATTGTACATGCAAAAATGACTGTCATTAGCAAAACGAAGGTGGCTTAAGTAACCTGCATTGATCTTTATCCAGTTGTCTTCCCAGTTCAATCATTGGAAAAGGTTCTCCCCTATGGCGGGAAAGAGCTTGGGAGATATGGTCTGTATCTTATCTATGGTACTACAGTTGTTCCCGATTCCAGCTTGTTCTCCTGCAGTGGAGAAGGGTGACCTAAAATTTATCCAGGGCTAAATATTTTTAAAATTGCTCCCGGTATTCTTCCATACTTCTAATTCTTCAATTCTTTTTTGCTCAACTTTTGCAAAATCCAGTAAAATATAATTTTAGTGGATTGTTAGGTTTCCAAACACCACCATGTGAAATCATACTTAACTACATAAATTGAAGTAGAAGGTCCGAATGAAAGAACACCAAGCAGCTATTAGGAACAAACCTCTATAAGACCCGTAAAAAAGTTATTCCACAAGTAGAAATTTTGTTTATGTGTATATGCTGTAAGGTCAGGTGATGCGTAACATCACAGCCTCTCCTTGACAACTGTCAACCCCGCCTTCTCGTGGTGCATTCTGTTCCCACTAAAGGGGCTCTGACGACCGCCAATAGCGGTATAACTATACCATCGGGATCAGAGGAAATGCTATCCCACACTCACCAACCCGCTTGGCCAGCGTGGTGAGTTATGGCCAAACACCTCCAAAATGACTCTACAACTTAAATCTTGGCTCTCAGTCTCCGGCAGCTGGAATGTACCTGGCCAAGGCAGCGGCCAGTGCGACATGAAGGCAGAGGGTGCTAAGAATCCCCGGAGGACCGGACTAGGCTGCCATTTGATGCTGACCTTGGCTACCTATAACGGACGCTCCCTATCTTCTGATTCAAGGCTTCTTGAATTGGAAGAGGAACTACAAAGGATCAAGTGGGACATCGTCGGGCTAAGTGAGGTAAGGAGAAAAGGAGAAGATCTCATTGAACTGAAAAGTGGACATCTCTTCTATTATCGTGGGACAGATACTGGCAGAACTAGTGGTGTTGGATTTATAATAAACAAGAAACTGAAGGATAAAGTGGTAGAAGTTGAAAGTTCCTCTGACAGAGCTGCACGACTCGTTATCCAACTATCGAGAAGATACCAGGCTGCGATTATTCAAACTTATGCACCCACCACAAGTCATCCTGAAGAAGAAATTGAAGAATTTTATGAGGAAATTCGTCATCTAAATAATAAAGGTAAGCAGCACTTGAAGATAATTATGGGAGATTTCAATGCAAAAATAGGGCAACGGCAACAGAATGAAACTTCAGTAGGTAAATTCGGTCACAGCAACAGAAACCAGCGTGGAAATACTCTCGTTGAGTTTGCAGAGGCAGAAGGATTTTTCATCTTGAACTCCTTTTTCAAGAAAAAGCCACACAGGAAATGGACATGGAAACATCCAATTGGGACGACAAGTGAAATTGATTTTATTATGTGTAACAAAAAATTCGTCATCGAAGACTGCAGTGCGCTGAACAAGTTCAACACAGGTAGTGACCATAGATTGGTGAGATGTAAGATGCACCTCAACACTAAACTGGAACGTGGCAAGCTCATAAGACAAACAAAATGTATTGACATAACCAACCTTAAAAAACACCATAATACTTTCAAGTTGGAACTGAAGAACAGATTCTCTGCTTTAGAAGGCCTAACATCGGAAGAAGTGTATATTTCGGAAGTTAACAGAAAAGTAACCAAAGCTCTAATGGAAACAGCAACAAAATTAGCTGGGTCTAAGAACAAGTTGCATGTGAACAAATTATCAGGAAAAACCAAAATGTTGATGCAAAAAAGAAGAGAGATGAGGACAACTAAAGAAGATGTGACTTCCAAAGTGGAATATATAGAGCTATGCAAGACAACACGAAAAAGTATCACTGAAGACGTAAGGAAATTCAACTGTGAGCTAGTGAGGAAAGCAATTGAAAACAACCAAAGCCTTAAGATAGCAAAGGGATATCTCAGTAAGGGAAGAAAACAGATTATGGCTCTGAGAAAAGAAGATGGTTCTATAACAAGAAATAGAGGCGAAATTTTGACAAGAGTGAAAGATTTCTACTCCAAATTATATGAAAGGGATGATACATGTACTCCAGACATCATGAAAGGTACCAGAGTTCTTCCAGTCCTCCCAGCAGAAGTTGCTCATGCAATCAAGAACATGAAGCAGGGGAAAGCTCCAGGAGAAGATGGAATTACTATAGACATCATACAAGAAGCAAGTGGAGAAATTGAAACAGTACTCGCCCAAATTTTCACTCGATGCCTTAATGAAGGGAAGATTCCTGAGGATTGGAACAACGCTACAATGATCCTGCTACATAAAAAAGGTGACATTGAGGATCTCAGGAACTACAGACCTATCAGCCTCCTATCAGTGGTTTATAAAATCTTCACTAAAGTTCTTTCACACCGCTTGAAGGTAACACTGGACATGGCTCAACCGAGAGAACAAGCTGGATTCAGGAGTGGCTACAGCACAATAGATCATATCCACGTACTGAGAGAACTAATTGAAAGAGCGAGGGAATATGAACTTCCATTGTGCATGGCTTTTATCGATTATGAAAAAGCCTTTGATTCGGTGAAACCATCAGCAGTTACCACGGCTCTGAAATCCTGCGGTATTGAAGATGCATACATTAATATTATTAATAACATCTATGAAAATGCAAGTGCAAAGATTTGGCTGTTTGAAAATACAACACACACAAAAATTGGAAAGGGAGTGAGACAAGGTGACACCATATGTCGCAAGCTCTTTAATGCCACATTGGAAAATGTCTTTCAATCACTGAACTGGGAAAACAAAGGGATAAAGATTAATGGAGATTATCTAACCCACCTTCGTTTTGCTGATGACGTAGTCATTTTTGCAACTACCCCATCAGAGCTGCAGAGTATGATCCAGGAACTTGCTGACAAGAGTAAAGAAGTGGGATTAAAAATTAACTTTCAGAAGACAAAAGTGATGTTCAATGCTTTTACAAGAAATGAAGATTTATCGATTGATGGAGAAAAACTGGAGATAACAGATACATATGTTTATCTTGGACAGCAGATATCAAGTGAGGGTCACATTGATGAAGAAATTAATCGGCGTACAAAACTTGCCTGGAGAGCTTTTGGAAGAAACAGCATAATTTTCAAGAGCAATATGCCATTATGTCTTAAAAGAAAAGTGTTTGATCAATGCATCCTTCCAGTGCTTACGTATGGTGCAGAGACGTGGACCTTAACTAAGAGAGACATACAAAGGCTGCAGACAACTCAAAGAAGCATGGAGAGGTGCATGCTTGGTATAACCAGGAGAGATAAGAAGAGGAACTCGTGGATCCGAAAAATGACGAGAGTGGAAGACATCATGATCAGAGTTAAATCCCTGAAATGGCAATGGGCTGGACATACTGCCAGAAGGACAGACCATAGATGGACAGCCGAAATTTTAGATTGGATTCCAAGGGACAGGAAAAGACCCAGAAAAAGACCACATGGGAGATGGGTGGATGAAATTCGAAAGTATGCAGGGGTGACATGGAGGAGACTGGCACAAGACAGACCGTTGTGGAGGAAACTTGGGGAGACCTTCGTCCAGCAGTGGATTGATAATGGTTGACAATGATGATGATGATGATGATGATACAGAAGAAACATAGAAGTCATTTGTGTGCTGGAGAAATGCGTTACTCGCAGGGGGTTTGTGGCAAGACACGTTCTGATTGTGTGAGGAATGAAGATATAAAATATTCACAGATGCTGTTGCACGTACGGTCATTCACAAATATAATTTCCAAATTGCAAGTCAAGATTAAAAACACTTTATTTACAGTTAAAAAAATTGTTATTTACACGTGAGATCTTTCGGGGCTGAACATAGCACCCATCATCAGGCTCCAAGCGCCACGAAACACAGGAGCAGACATTATATATTGTCAACACGACCCACAATTCACTCTGTTTTCTCAATCAGCGGTGATGCCATCAACAAATCGTTAAAGTCCAAAAATCAAGTCTTAATTTCTTATCCTATGAAGTCCTCTTCTTCAGAGTTGTGTACATAGGAGGCAACCATCCTTCTCCACTGTTTTGGAACAAATGTCGGGAGTTCAATGTTACAGCATGCTTCCCCATATGCAATAATGAAGAGGCTTTCCGTAAGGAAGACAGACGACATCCTGGTTATTTGGCCTCATTCACAGGATTTATTAGAACAGTTTGTCGACGCACTATCTTCTATTTTCCCTACTATCAGGCTCGCGGTTGAAATCGAGTGTAACAATGTTTTACTGTTTCTAGATATATGTATTAGACGTAACTCTATCACCCATGAGTTAACATTTTCTGTGTACCGAAAACTATCTCGGCTGCTAGATCTGCTTCCTCTTTGGTCGTCACACCCTTGCCACTGTTTCACCGGGATTTCCGCTTTCTGGTTCGCGACCAAATCAAGCGAACGTGGCAAGGTCTGTGGGACCAAGAGGTGGAAAATAAACTGCATCGTATTAAACCTAATCTTGAAGTCTGGAAATCCTCATATCGTCGGAACCGTAGGGAGGAAGTGGTGCTTGCCCGTCTCCGCATTGGGCATTGTCGTTTCACTCACCGCTTTTTGCTGTGTGGCGACACTGCGCCGATGTGTGAGAGGTGCAGTTGCCGACTCACTGTCACTCATCTTCTCTGTACCTGTGTTCGTTTTCGTGATGTACGTTTTCATTTCTTTCATTCTCATTTGTTGACCTAGGACGCCGCTACACTGCAGCGGCTCCTAAAACGTATCTAGATTTTAGCCCTATCATCATCCTCATTTCTCAGTTTTACTGAATCAACTAGATTTTAATCATTGTATCATGTTTTTAATACTGTTTGTTTCATTATCTTTTTTAGCCCTTCCATCGTTCTCATTTTTCAGTTTTACATGATCAGTCAGATTTGAAGCTTTTTATCACATTTTTAATACTATTTGTTTGTCTTGTGTCTGGCGCTCTTTGGCCAACCATGGCCCTTGCGCCATAAAAATTAACCAACCAACCAACCAACCAACCAACCGAAAACTATCTTATTTCTAGTTGTAAATGCATTTATGGCACCTCTATTCATAGTGATTGTGGAATAACTTTTTTTTTTTTTTTTTTACGGGTCTTTTAGAGGTTATTTTTAATGAAAGTTGGTTGTCAAATTTTCGAACTAAAGCCTAGTTCGTCATCAGGACTATGTCACTGGAGTAGTTGCTGCCACTCAATTGGAAGAGACCATCCGCAATTATCGTTAATTGTGGTACTTCTTCTTCTTGCTATTTCGATCCCTTCTTCTAGTTTTCTCTTTACTAAGTTTGACTGGTGGGCGATTATTTTCACTGAGTCCCAATTTATGGAGTGTCCACTTGCTTGTACATGTCTGTCTAGCCCTGTTTTGTTCCCAATGTTCCTAATAGCTGCTTGGTGTTCTTTCATTCACACCTTAATACTTCTCCCTGTTTCTCCTATATAGCTGAGTCCGCAGTTACAGTCGATGCAGTAAATTACTCCTTCCTGCAATTGGATGTCCAATTCTTTCTGCTCTAAAGCTGGCAGGAATTTCTTTATTTTGTTATTAAGATCTGGAGCTAGCCTGATATTATATTTTGCTCCGATCCTTTTCAGTTTCTCGAAAAGTCCCTTGTGGTACGTAATTTTGCTGGTGAATTTGAAGTTGGTTTTTCCCTGCTTCTTTTTTGGCACTTGTTTAAATATTTTCTCAACATATGGGGAGGGGTAATTGTTTTCTGCCAACATTTCCTTTAATTCTTCTTTGTGAAGATCTTTTTGAGAAGCTGAAGAGACCAGGATTTCAATTTTTTTCGAAAAATTGTCTCGCAGTATTCGATTTAATATAATCAGGGTGGAATGAGCAGAAGTCTAACATCTTCCCTGTGTTGGTGGGTTTTCTTAAAAGCTTAGTGAATATTTTCCCCTCTCTTGAGGTCAAGGTTAAATCTAGGAAATTGATGCTATGGTCTTTTTCTTGTTCCAGGGTGTATTGCAAGGTATTCTCTAGTAAGTTAAATTCTGCCAGAATCTGAGAGGGTAGAGATTGGTCCACAGTATCTACTATAATTAGGACATCATCCATGTACCTTACATAGAGAGCAAACAAGGAGGGTTGTTTAAGGATTTTTGCCTCTAGTTTACTTATATAATAATTTGTTAGCAGAGGTGCTAGTGGAGAACCCATTGCAAGTCCTGAAGTTTGCCTGTAATATTTCTTTCCAAACTGGAAGAAATTATTCTTGAAGGAAAATAGGAGCAGTTCATATATGCCAAGTAGTATTTCTCTATTGTGATTATGGAATACTATTTTTTCCGCAAGGTCATCTGCAATGAATTCCAGTAGGAGGTCCAGGTTAATGTTGGTATACATAGAGACTATATCCAGGCTTGCCATTACTGGATGAATTAATTCTGGCAAGTTGTCCAGTTTTCTTTTTAGCTGCATGGAATTTTTTAGTAGGTAGGGAGGATCTTATGTTTGTTCTGCCATTCCGTATAACTCATGTCACTCTTTTAAGCAGAAAACTTCAGCGATTGATTTCTACTTCAGGAGAGCTTACTCACATTCATCCACAGACCGAGCTTTAAACAGGGAGATTAAGAAAATTTTTGAGATGACTAACATGTTTGGGTACCCAAATTATATTACCCGTAAGAAAGGGTAATAACACGTAGTTCCACTACGTTGGTCAGAGAAAATGAACGTAGTCAGAAGTTCATCGAATCACTGGAATACTTACCTGGCGTTACAGATTTGTTGTCACACGTGTGCTCCAAATATAAATTACAAATAGGCATTAGGTGTAACAATTTGTTTGCACAACTCAGACGAGACAGAGATAAACCGGATATTTTGCGAAGTTGGGGTGTTTACAACATTCCACTTTTAGACCCAATTACAAAACAGCACATTAGTAACTATTTAGGTTCTACAAGGAGGAATTTAGAGCTACGAGTGAATGAACACAAGTATAGCGTTAAAGCGCACCTTTATATTACAGCCCTTGCCCGTAATGTAAATAATGGCACAATTATTCCTGATTGGTGCAATGTCAGTATGCTCCAGACTCCTTCCTCTGTTCATGCCCTATTGATAGCAGAAAGTGTTTTTATCACGACATTGGATACGAAATGTTGTAACGACTATTACCCTGTCGATCTACCTGAATTTTGGAAGCACTTAGTGAAATCATCAAATTTTAATGTACCGTAATTTTTGGGCTAAGAGCCACGGCTCTTACGTTACTAAAAGTGAAATTTTTTTGGGTGTGCAGCCCTTATGCCGAATTTGTTTTCGATAAGACTGTTTCTTCCCCCCCCCTTTTTTTCATGCAGATGCTTAGCAAATTTTTTCAAACCACGTCTTTTTTTCCCCACAAACTCGACTGTGATCAAGTTTCCCTCCCTTTCTACTCATACGTTAGACACGATAACTCCGTTGTCCTGATGTTGGATTAGAAGGGAAAGTGGGGGAGGACAGGAATGTCTGACTCAAATACCCTTTGCATGGAGGAATGGGGAATGGAAGGGGACATAAGCACACAGACGAGTAGCGTGACGTCCGAGGCTTCTGTGGATATCGCGCCTAGCGTATCTCTTTCGTTGGCTGCAGCATACGTCATGCAGGAAAGTGCGATGATTTTCAGTGGGGTGGGGAGACCGGTTTGATGGGCACTTTCCTGAACAAAAGCTTAAGAACATGAACAATGCAAAAGCCTGCCCCAGGATGAATCCATTAGCAGAGACCTATTCCAAACGATACTGGCGGGACGGAAAGACAAATTCTGTTCACTCTTCTTGGTTCATCTGGCATGCGATACAGGTGTTTCTTGGCTCGTGCTCCTGAGTTTTGCTTCGATTTTGATTTTTTTATTTTTTTTTATTGACTGAGGATAGTGGAAGTTGAAGGCTTCGGCTGGAAAAGAAAAAAAGAAGGGATTCATATAAAAGCGGAGCTCAACGCGAAGGCTCAGTGTGCAGTAAATGAAAGTAGGTCAAACCACTTGAAAGAGAGCGCTGTTATGGAAGTGTTGGCGGCCAGATCCACGAACACGTGCGAGGCAGCTGGTAAAGAAAAAAGCATAACAAAGATAGAAGGAACATATTATTAAAGAAATTAATCAAAAGCATTACAAGCAATAATTTATAAGTTAATTACTTCTAAGACGGATTCTATTGCGGTGAGCAGAGAACCATCCTGTAGCAGACATGCACATTGAATGGAATTTAGAGAATTGTGCGGTTTTACGAGCAATGCGATATTCTAATGGGGGTCTTAAGATTCACTGTGATTTATATTGATTACATAAATGGTTTTGAGCATTTAATAAAGACAAACAAATAACATCTTTAGCATGATTAATAAAAAATGTATAAATAAAAATTTTTGCCAGTATGAAAAAATAAGTGTATAAAGCAGATCGACACTGAGTTGCAGATTAGCCTTTGAAGTATACATACAATCACGTTGGGTGTGAGTTAATTCCTGAAAATAAGGAAGATAATTTAGTTTTTGAGCAGCACCACGACTTCACAGGTGCGGCCCTCATGGCAACTTTTGCTTCCAAGATTGCAAAATTTTTAACCTGCGGCTCTTAGTTCGAAAATTACGGTATGTTTATAGTTTTCACTATTTTTTGTGGCAACAGATGTATGTAATATAGCACTGTGTAAATCATGAATGGCAATTACACTGCCGGACAATTGCTAAGGACGGATGACAATAGCAACGATAGCAACCATAAAATGGAAGGCAGGAAAATGTGGAAATTAGCATAAGTGCGGGATACAGTAAGACGTGTTGTGCGTATGCAAATTTTGGATTGCCGAACTTGTTCGTGACGTCATAGCGCTGATAAGAGATATAAAGGATTTGACGCGTATTGACCGTTGTTGTTCAAACGCAAAGTTGAAAGGGAAACAGTCAATTGACGAACTTGCAATTTTCAGTATGTCTTCCCGACATCACCTAGATGATTTTACGCGTGGCCATATTATTGGCAAGATTGAAGAAGGGCGAAAAATAACAGATGTTGCCAGGGAGTTCGACGTCAGCCACAGTGTTGTTTCAAGGCTTTGGAAATCATTTCAAACAAATGGAGAGTGTAGCAAACGTCACGGGGGAGGTCGTGTTCGCAGTATGACACCTGCAGAAGATCGGTACATAGTGCTATCAACAAAAAGACACTAGTGCAGCACAGCTAATGAGGTAGCAATTCAGTTTATGGCTGCTACTGGCAAGCGGATCTCCCGAAAAACTGTCGCCAGACGTTTGCATGATGGAGGACTATACGCCCGCCGTCCTGTTGTGTGCATCCCATTGTCCAGACGTCACCGTACCGCCCGTTTGCAATGGTGCCATCAACATCGCAATTGGACTGATAACGACTGGTCTGCTGTCCTCTTCTCAGATGAGAGTAGATACAGTCTATCGTCCGATTGTCGACGACAACTGATCTGGCGTGATAGTGGTACTGCATATTGTCCGGCAAACATACAGGAAAGGGACCGATATCTGAAATGTAGTGTCATGGTATGAGCTGGCATCATGATCAATGGCCGTACGTCCCTCTATGTGCTTCCAACTGGGACTATGACTGGCCAACGATACATTAATGATGTTCTGCTACCTCATGTTCGTATGTTCCGTGGTGCTGTCGGTGATAGATTCATTTTCATGGACGACAACGCAACATGTCATCGAACAGTCGCTGTCCAGGAGTGTCTTGAGAGCGAGGATATTCAACGCTTCGTATGGCCAGCACGTTCTCCAGATCTGAATCCCATTGAAAATGTGTGGGATGCTTTGGGGAGGAGTCTTGCTGGTCGCCATTGCCCTCCAATAAACAAGGACACCCTCATCCGTGCACTGACAGAGGAATGGGATAAATTACCCCAACAGCTGCTTGATAATGTTGTGCAAAGCATGACACGACGTGTGGAATCTTGCATCGCCCTCCATGGTGGCCATATCCCGTATTGACATCTTACGCCGAAACGCCTGCGGACGGTAATTGCGTTTTTTCAGGTTTACGTATTCTGCACAAAATGGCCTGTTTGTCCCTTGAACACGTTCCAAAGCCTTCTGGATTTCAGAGCACAATAAATTGTCTTTCTTGTAATGTCCTGGCATTCTGACATTATTTTATTTCACTTGGCATCCAACCACACTTACTTTTTTATGCGCTATATAGCCGTTTATGATCCGTCCTTAGCAATTATCCAGCAGTGTAGTTAAGCTCGCTCCATGTGGCTCTGTGAATGTGTATATGTATATAGCTTGCATAGTGCAGCAGCAAGGATCATCTGAGGATGGAGTGAACGGCACTCCGAAAGGGCTAATGGCTTTAATTGTAAATATATATTCGTTTTTTAAATAAATCCTGTTAAGACGGAACTCATTCATTGTATTTTAATTGCACGACCCGCTCTTCATGTCAGAATGAGCAGCCGAAGTGTTAGAACTCTAAAGTTATGCATCAGAAATGAAAAGTTAAAGCAAACATTACTACACAGTTGAGTCACATTATTGTGACCACCTCCTACTTTTGAAGTCAACAGCATGTAGCCAATGAAAGAAGGCACGTGTAGTTAGCTGGCTTGGAGAGTATATACACTGAGTGGCCACTTTATTATGACCACCTGACAGTTTCCAGCAAATGAGCTATGGCTGCACGCTTTTGCTGCCAGAGGGCGAGGCTAGTATAAAAAGGGAAAGCTTAGTGCTTGCGACAGTAGTAGAAGTGATTTTTGGGTGACGAGATGGGTAAAAACTGCGGGGCTTTCAATGTGGGATGATTGTAGGAGCTCGGAGCCATGGAGCGAGTATCACCGAAACCGTCGCATTCGTGAAATGTTCCAGAGCAGCTGTTGTTAAAGTGTTTAAAGACTGGACTGTCAACCAAAAAACTGGGTCTCTACGTGCAACGTGTGGTCGTCTTCGACTAGTGACTGCTCGGGCGGAACAGAGAGTGTCCAGACTGGTAACAGACAACAGAAGGGCAACAGTGCAGCAAATTACAGACCATCTTAATCATGGATCCCCTCAAATGATCTCTGCACGCACTGTTCGCCGTACACTGCATCGGATGGGATATGGCAGCCGAAGGCCTGTTCGAACACTTTTGCTGTCTGCAGTTAACAAGAGAAAACGTCTCCAGTTCGAACAGGAGCACAAGGATTGGACAGACGATAATTGGAAATAAATTATGTGGTCCGATGAATCACGTTTTCAGTTGCACCATGCCGATGGCCGAGTGAGAATTTGGTGGAAACAGCACGAAAGCATGGACCCCAAATGCATTGCTGCAACCCTTCAAGCTGGTGGAGGAAACGTTATGGTTTGGGGAATGTTTTCCTGGCATGCTTTGTGCCCTTTAATTCGTGTCTGAATGGCACATCATATCTAAACATCGTTGCGGACCAAGTGCATCCTGTCATGTGGATGGTTTATCCCAATGGCGATGGCTACTTTCAACAAGATGATGTGTCCTACCATAGTGCTCGTATTGTACAGGATTGGTTTCAGGAACATGCCGGTGAGTTTTCTTTGCTTGGGTGGCCCCCACAATCTCCAGAGCTCAACCCCATTGAGAATTTGTTAGATGAAGTTGAACGAGCCATCAGACAGCTGGATCCACAACCCTGCAATCTCACACTCCTGGAAAAGTGCTATTCATGAAGCATGGTCTCAGATTCCACAAACCACCTATCAACATCTCGTGGAGTCCATGCCACGAAGAATCGACGCAGTATTAAAGGCAAAAGGTGGCCCAACGAAGTACTGAAGGGGTGGTCATAATAATATGGCCCCTCAGTGTATAAGTAGTGCTGTAGGCAGTCTGAAAACATATCACTTGTTGCTGTCATGGATAAAAGTAGCGATTTATCAGTTTTGTAAAAGGGGATGACTATAGGCTTTTGGGCCAAGGGTGCCTGTATTTCTGAAACAGTGCAGTTTGCGAACTGTTCACATGCTGCTGTGGTTAAAGTGTATCGTGATTGGAGAAATGGCACCACTGCGAATAAGCGATGTGGAAACTGCGGAGCACCACGTGCCATTGATGTGAGAGGTGAACGTCGGCTTCGAAGGTGCGGGAGAGCCGATCGACACGCTGCAGTGAAGCAACTCACTGGCCAAATGAACTACCAGAAGTGTGTCTAAAATGACAGATCAGCGTACTCTGCTGCGTATGGGGCTTCAGTGCAGACAGATGGTCACTGCACCTATCTAAGGAAGGTGCATCGGTAGAAAAGGCTTACATTTGCACGGCAATATCAGAATTGGACTTCCGCTGATTGGCAAAGGATTGCCTTCTCTGATGAATCACGTTTTCTGTTTCATTGAACGGATGGACTTTGGCATACACAGTGCGTCAAAGAATTTTTAAGACTGGCGCTAGATTTCAGCCTACGGTGGCGCCACCAGTGTAATCGCGAATGTGTTATAAACCGTGACCATCTGCTTGCTTTCTGCCAAAAATACTGCGCAGTTGTTAAAGTAACTCAAACGAAATGGCCGTTCATTAGGGAAGTCAAATTTTTTTCATGTTTAATTATTAAGATGGAACAAAGGGCTGTTATTAAATTTAACGCAAAACTTGGTAAAAGTGCCTCGGAAACGTACCAAATGATGAAACAAGTTTACGGTGAGTTTTGTTTAAGTAGATCAAATGTTTTCCTGTGGCCCAACCTTTTTTTGGACGGAAGAGAGGCGTTAGAAGATGATAAGCCTACCGGAAGACCAAGTTCATCTAGGACACCTGAGATTATTGAAAAAGTGTGTGATTTCGTTGCAAACAATCGATGTGCATCACTAAGAATGATGGAAGAGTCTTTAAACATCAACAAAGAAACGATTTGAACCATCCTGCATGAAGATTTGGGCAAAACAAAAGTCTGTGCTAAATTTGTTCCACACACGTTAACCAATGAACAAAAATCAAGGAGAAGTGCTCATTGCAGAGACATCATTTCAGCTGCTGAAAATGATCCAAACTTCTTAAAATCGATTGTTACTGGTGATGAAACATGGTGTTTTCAATATGATCCTAAAACAAAGCGACAAAGTGCGGAATGGAAGTAAAAAAACTCACCACAAGCCAAAAAAACAAGAAAAGTTCCATCGAAAATCAAAACAATGCTCATTACATTCTTCGATAGTAAGGGTATTATCCACAAAGAATTTGTTCCAAGTGGACAAACAATTACTGGTGAGTTTTATTTAAATGTTTTGAGGCGTTTGATGGGCAGAATTCGTTGCATTCGTCCAGAATATCGGGATGAAAACAGTTGGTGTTTGTTGCACGATAATGCACCCAGTCACACCTCACTTCTTGTTCGTAGATTTTTGGCGAAAAATAACGTCTGTGTGTTGAATCATCCACCGTATTCGCCTAATTTAGCACCCTGCGACTTTTCCTTTATTCCCAAAACTTAAAATTACGTTAAAAGGGTGTTATTTTGATGATATTTCGACCATACAAACAGCTTTGAGGCGTGCTTTGGAGGCAATTCCGCAAAGTGAACTGGAACAGGCATTCGAACCATTATTAAATCGCTGTAACAAGTGTATTGAAGCTGGAGGGACTTATTTTGAATAACAAACCAAAACAAATTATAATTTTGTGTTTCTATTTCATTTTACAGACCCTGTCTTAAAAATTCTTTGACGCACTGTGTATAAGGAGAGAAACATCAGGGAACAATCACTCTTCAACCATTGCTAGAAGAACAGAAGCTGGTGGGGGCAGCACTTCGGTCTGGGGAATGTTTTTGTGGCATTCCCTGGGAACACTCATACCTGTGGAAGGCACTGTGGACCGAATTCATTATGAATCCATCCTTGCAGACCACTTACATGCATACATGTTGATTGTCTTCCCTGGGGCTGATGGGATCTTCCAGCACGACAATGCGACGTGTCACACAGCTAGAAATGTCAGAGAGTCATTGGAAGAGCACAATGAAGACTTCAAAGTACTTCCTTGGCCCCCTAATTCCCCAGACTTAAACCCAATTGAGCATCTGTGGTACCACCTCGATCGTGTTGTTCACTCTATGGATCCTCCACCACGCACCCTCCAGCAGCTGTCAGATGCACTGCAGTCGGCCTGGCTCCACATACCTGTGAACACCTTCCTGCCAGAATTTGTCAAAATGAGTAATTACGCGTCTCGGACGCATCGAAAAGTGTGTTTTACGCATTGAAATTTTGCCAACGCGTAAAAATATGAATCGAGAATTTTGAGCTGAAATTTTTTTATTTTCAACTTTTTATTCGGATTTTGCATTTCAAACATATGATCAGTGGTATCCATTGTTACCTCGGGCCAGATCTCACGTCGTAGACGACCATCAGTGGTATCCTTTGTTACCTCGGGCCAGATCTCACGTCGTAGACGACCATCAGTGGTATCCTTTGTTACCTCGGGCCAGATCTCACGTTGTAGACGACCATCAGTGGTATCCTTTTTGTTACCTCGGGCCAGATCTCACGTTGTAGACGACCATCAGTGGTATCCTTTGTTACCTTGGGCCAGATCTCACGTCGTAGACGACCATCAGTGGTATCCTTTGTTACCTCGGGCCAGATCTCACGTTGTAGACGACCATCAGTGGTATCCTTTGTTACCTCGGACCAGATCTGGCGTTGTAGATGACCATACCTGACCGTGGTCTATTCTTGGCGCGACCGGAGCTTTGGTGGCCAGACTCGCCAGCCAGTCAGGGCGTGACGTCAGGGAGACATCGTTCCTCACCTTGACGTCATCGGCTTATCGGGAGCGCAATGGCATCGCAAAACTCCTGTCGTTGCTGCTACAGCTCGTGCTCGATCACACAAGTGAAGTACGCTTTCGCAATCGCAATTCCGTGGAATCGTGATTTGTACTTCGTCGTGACGGTGGTACGTGGTCATGAT
Organism: Macrothele yani; assembly: GCA_039090855.1. NCBI lineage: Eukaryota > Metazoa > Arthropoda > Arachnida > Araneae > Macrothelidae > Macrothele > Macrothele yani. The sequence goes on from CM077034.1 coordinate 4,053,121, forward strand.
GTGTAGGGATTGAAACAGCTTTATCAGACACTGTATAGTATCGAACGATGTTCCGAAACAGCGTACTTTAAAGTTTTTTTTTTTTTTTTGGCTAGAGTCAGTCCAATGGTGTAGAAAAAAAAAAAAAACGCAGAGGAAGGAAACAATGAAATCTGCAAAAAACTAGCTGTGGAAATACGAAAGCAGCCAACGAACATGGACACTTCATTAGAAAATGAAGAATGTGTTGTGTTACATCGACGTCAAAGTTGGAAATTTGTTCTTTACCAAAATGGTACAAAGAATTTCCAGGGATTGCTTTCCATGCGCTTGTAATGTTTACGTTATTTATGTATTATATATATATATTTTTTTTAACTAAAAAAAGAAGCAAAATGTCCAAATGCATTCAGTAGTAGTGAAATATTTTTTAATATGAAAAAAAAAGTTTTTTTTTATAATTTCCCGGTGTTTTCGCACCTTTTTTTTTTTTTTTTTTTTTTTCACTCGTTAATTTTTCTAAAACACTCCTCACTTTTAAAAATTACTCCCTAAATTTTTCCAAAGGAGTAAAAATACTCCTTCAAATTTTTTTTCAGCAAACTCTGCTTTCAGCACCTTATTGAGTCACTCCCTGACCGTCTAGCTGCTGTCCGCGCTGCTCACGGCGGTTACTCTGGATATTTGCTGGTGGTCACAATAATGCGACTCGACCGGGTATAATGCTAGTAGGTCAATACAAAACTAACGTATCCTTTCAAAATATTCCACAGAATAAAATGATATTGAAAAACACCAAAACACGGGGGCAGTTTAAAGTTAATAAGGCTGCCGTGATGCAGTGGTCTAAGCACTAGCTTATGACCAGAGTTGTATAAAAATAAAATGCATCTGCATACACAACCATTAAAACAGAAAACTTGCTGCAAACCCACGAATCACGATAACAATACAATAAGATAATATAAAGAAAAAAATAGTATAACAATAAACAATTCTTAGAACATTACAGATTCCAGACGGGTCAAAAGTACATTACGACTGAATGCCCAGAGATGTGTGTAAAATGGACCATAAAGCCAAAACTTTAAAATATTGGACTATGAACCTCATACAAACAAGGGAGTAATTAAAGAAAGTTTTTATATCTAAAAAAGCAGTTATGTTAATGAACCTTCAAAAATTATAAATAGCATTTTCAACAACTTAATTCAAAAATAGTAGACTTATAAAATACAAAAGGAAAATATTTTAATTTTATAACTGGCAACTGCAAGAGAAACCTGGCAATACAATTTAAATTCTTTCTGTGTAAATGGAACTTTTGTTGCAGTTCCTATATATTGAGAACAGGCCTTGATAAAATCAAGAGGCCAGAAACGTCTGTAAAAACAAAAGAACTCGCTATCGGAAGATGTGAAAAATAGTTGAACATTCTCACGTTAAGATAGAATTAGTAAAGCCTTGAGTAAGTGTTTTAATTGCTGTAAATAACATTTTTATTTTTTTAATCTACAAGCCAAAACTACCTGCAAAATTTGCTAATAATTTGGAAACTATCCGCGTATGGCGTATGCGGGTACGTCTGTATTCTGCGACTCTGCTTATGACAATTCGCCCAAGAAGGGTCACGGTTTGAATCCCAGTGAGGCATGGAGGCTGTGTTTGTCTCACGGCACTAAATCTCACCCTTCCCTGGAGCCAGTGGCCCTAAATTAGGAATGGGCAACTGCTTACAGCCCACTGAGTTGCTCATCGTGGTTGTTAAATTTTCAATAAAAAAAATGTTAATAAAATAACCGACAGGAGGTAATAGGCAGGTCAGTGAAGGTGTGCCCTTCCCAGCTAAGTTTAATGGTAGGTTTGAACTTGCTAAAGTACCTACCTACCTACTACTGACTGACTGACAACACTTGAGAGCATGCTAAGTTACGTATAAAAGTTTTTAAGTCAAATGTATTTCAGCCATTATTCATCAGTGCGCCTACCTAGTCGCACTGATGCCATTACTATGGCTTTCTTCAGTCCGACTACCTAGTCGCACCGATGCCATTACTATGGCTTTCCTCAGTCCGACTACCTTGTCTCACCGATGCCATTACTATGGCTTTCCTCCGTCCGACTACCTTGTCGCACCGATGCCATTACTATGGCTTTCCTCAGTCTGACTACCTAGTTGCACCGATGCCATTACAATGGATTTCCTCAGTCCGACTACCTAGTCGCACCAATGCCATTACTATGGCTTTTGCTCAGTCCGACTACCTAGTCACACCGATGCCATTACTTTGGCTTTCCTCAGTCCGACTACCTTGTAGCACCGATGCCATTACTATGACTTTCCTGAGTCTGACTAGCCATTACTATGGCTTTCCTCAGTCCAACCACCTAGTCACACCAATGCCATTACTATGGCTTTCCTCAGTCCAACTACCTAGTCGCACCAATACCATTACTATGACTTTCCTGAGTCCGACTAGCCATTACAATAACTTTCCTGAGTCCGACTAGCCATTACTATGGCTTTCCTGAGTCCGACTAGCCATTACAATGGCTTTCCTGAGTCCGACTAGCCATTACTATGGCTTTCCTGAGTCCAACTAGCCATTACTATGGCTTTACTCAGTCCAACTACCTAGTCACACCAATGCCATTACTATTACTATAGCTTTCCTGAGTCCGCTTACCATTACTATGGCTTTCCTCAGTCCAACTACCTAGTCACACCAATGCCATTACTATGGCTTTCCTGAGTCAGCCTAGCCATTACTATGGCTTTCCTCAGTCTAACTACCTAGTCGCACCAATACCATTACTATGGCTTTCCTGAGTCCGACTAGCCATTACTATGGCTTTCCTCAGTCCGACTACCTAGTCGCACCAATACCATTACTATGGCTTTCCTTCGTCCGACTAGCCATTACTATGGCTTTCCTCAGTCCAACTACCTAGTCACACCAATGCCATTACTATGGCTTTCCTGAGTCCACCTAGCCATTACTATGGCTTTCCTCAGTCCAACTACCTAGTCACACCAATACCATTACTATGGCTTTCCTGAGTCCGACTAGCCATTACTATGGCTTTCCTCAGTCCAACTACCTAGTTACACCAATGCCATTACTATGGCTTTCCTGAGTCCGCCTAGCCATTACTATGGCTTTCCTCAGTCCAACTACCTAGTCACACCAATACCATTACTATAGCTTTCCTCAGTCCGACTACCTAGTCGCACCAATACCATTACTGTGGCTTTCCTGAGTCCGACTAGCCATTACAATGGCTTTCCTGAGTCCGACTAGCCATTACTGTGGCTTTCCTCAGTCCAACTACCTAGTCACACCAATGCCATTGCTATGGCTTTCCTGAGTCCGCCTAGCCATTACTATGGCTTTCCTCAGTCCAACTACCTAGTCGCACCAATGCCATTACTATGGCTTTCCTGAGTCCGACTAGCCATTACTATGGCTTTCCTCAGTCCAACTACCTAGTCACACCAATGCCATTACTATGGCTTTCCTCAGTCCAACTACCTAGTCGCACCAATACCATTACTATGGCTTTCCTCAGTCCGACTACCTAGTCGCACCAATACCATTACTGTGGCTTTCCTTAGTCCGACTAGCCATTACTATGGCTTTCCTGAGTCCGACTAGCCATTACTATGGCTTTCCTCAGTCCAACTACCTAGTCAAACCAATGCCATTACTATGGCTTTCCTGAGTCCGCCTAGCCATTACTATGGTTTTCCTGAGTCCGCCTAGCCATTACTATGGCTTTCCTCAGTCCAACTACCTAGTCGCACCAATACCATTACTATGGCTTTCCTGAGTCCGACTAGCCATTACTACGGCTTTCTTCAGTCCGACTACCTAGTCGCACCAATACCATTACTGTGGCTTTCCTGAGTCTGACTAGCCATTGAGTCCGATTAGCCATTACTATGGCTTTCCTCTGTCCAACTACCTAGTCGCACCAATGCCATTACTATGGCTTTCCCGAGTCCGACTAGCCGTTACTATAGCTTTCCTCAGTCCAACTACCTAGTCGCACCAATGCCATTACTATGGCTTTCCTGAGTCCGCCTAGCCATTATTATAGCTTTCCTCAGTCCAACTACCTAGTCGCACTGATGAAAACCATAATGGCTGAAATATATTTGCCTTAAAAACTTTTATACGTAATTTAGCGTGCTCTGAACTACCATCCACTTAACTTGTTTGTTAGTTACGTGCATTGCCTACCACTCTTTTCTGTGTAAAAATATGCAGCGTTCCAAACTTTGTTTTACAATCACTTCTGTAAAATGTAATCAACCCATATTCAATATTATCAATTCAATATTAAATCTGAGTACATGAACAGCCATAGTTGTTTGAATTAATTACTCTTATGAATTCTGTACTCATTGGGTATTGAAAACTGCTTATGGATTTTTAATGTTAAAACATATGTGTGCAGTATTTGATTATGAATCGTTTCACTTAGGGTGATTACACAAGGACTGGAGAGAGGCGTTTCGCTGGAATGATGAAAGATGGTTACAATTCAGCCAATAGGTTGGTATTTCATTCTGTCTTTTGGCTTTAGCTGTGTTGTTACATTGATTAACCAGTGTGATGAAAATCTGGTACTATAACACATATACTATATTGACCAAAGTCACCGGACACCCCTTCAAAAGCAAATGAAAGGATCCGCTGTGCTGTTAAGATGCCCGGTACAGCTGCAAACGGTACAAAAACAAGCCTGCAGCTGACTGCGATCATATCGCACAGTAAAAATGTCGCGGCGGGAGAGAACTGACTTTGAGAAAGGAAAGGTTGTTGGGTGTTATATTAGTGGGTTGTCCATAAGAGAAACCGAGTGGCGTTTAAACATACCCAAATCAACTGTTTTGGATGTACTGAATATGTGGAAGACACATGGCGTGCCTGAAGCAGCAAAACGTTCCGGCAGACCTAAGAAAATCAGTGATAGAGGACATTGAAGCTCGGGAGAGTCGTTAGAACTAATCTTCGGAGTACTGCACAAGATCTCAGTGTACAGGTGAGTAAAAATGCTGAAATCTCGGTATGTACACGTACCATTTGCAGAGAACTTCATTCCATGGGTTACCTTGGTCATGTGTCTGCTCATAAGCCTTTTCATCTCCACTCGGAATGCTACTCGTCGTTTTGCACGGTGTAAAGAACATTTATCGTGGACCGTAGATCAATGGAAACTGGTCCTATGGGCTGATGAATCAAGATACACGATCCATCAGTCTGACGGTCATGTGTGGGTATGGCAGCAGGCAGGGGAACACTATTTACCACAGTGTACTGTTCCTACGGTCAAGTTTGGAGCTGGCAGTGTACTCGTGTGGGGATGTTTCTCGTGGTATGGTCCCGGCCCATTGGCTATCGTGGACAAACCTGTTAACCAGCACGTCTACCTCAATATTCTGGGCATTTGCGCTCTACCAACTCTTCGGCAATACTATGGAACCCAGCCTTGTTGGTACCAGCAGGTTAATGCACCGAGCCATAAAGCAAGGAGTGTTACGGCGTGGTTTGGCAATAATTCCGTATCGTGTGTGGACTGGCCACCACAGAGCCCTGATCTTAATCCCATAGAGCACCTGTGGGATGAATTAGAGCACCGCATAAGAAGTTTGGAACCAAGGCCTACTACTAAGCAACAGTTAGCAGCAGCATTGTGTTCTGAACGGAAGCACATACCTATCACTGTGTTCCACAGCCTTGTTGAAAGCATGTCTCGCATTAAAGCCAAAGGTGGACCTGCATAGTACTAATATATGTCTTTGTCAATAAATGCTATATTGTGTTTCTCTTCTAGGTGTCCGGTAACTTTTGTCAATATAGTGTATGTCATTGACAGTTTAATTGTTTGAGATTTATTATTTGTTACTGTAGGTTAGTCACATATATTCACCAACTTCTCTACATATGTTTAGTATGTCCTTTTGTTTGACTTTACCACCTCCTCAGTAACCACCACTATTCTACTTACATATTGAAACGAAGCTAGTAAAAATGCCGTAACCCTTAAACTTTTCACTATAATTAAGAACTTTAAGCTAAAACAATAAGATTATGCTATCCAAGTAACTCTAAGTTGCAATGTTAACTAAGGGAAGACTTGAAAACTCAAACCTGGTACATGGCTCTGCTGTGAGCACTTTCAGAGACACAAGCTTCTATCCTCAGGCAGACTTCAGTTCAAGTCAACACTCTAATGAAAAATGAACTTGTAAAGGCAATAGATTAATCATTGCTACTGGTGCTGTTTCACAAGTTATATGTTATATAGTCTTCAGTGTAGGATGCTATGCAACAAACTCTAACTAAGGGAATGGTTGAAAACTCAAACCTGGTACATGGCTCTGCTGTGGTCACTTTCAGAAGCACGAGCTGCTATCCTCAGGCAGACTTCAGTTCTAGTCAACACTCCAATGAAAAATGAGCTTGTAAAGGCAATAGAGTAATTATTGCTACTGGAACTGTTTCACAAGTTATATGTTATATAGTCTTCAGTGTAGGATGCTATGCAACAAACTCTAAGGGAATGGTTGAAAACTCAATCCTGGTACATGGCTGTGCTGTGGTCACTTTCAGAAGCACGAGCTGCTATCCTCAGGCAGACTTCAGTTCAAGTCAACACTCCAATGAAAAATGAGCTTGTAAAGGCAATAGATTAATCATTGCTACTGGTACTGTTTCACAAGTTATATGTTATATAGTCTTCAGTGTAGGATGCTATGCAACAAACTCTAAGGGAATGGTTGAAAACTCAATCCTGGTACATGGCTCTGCTGTGGTCACTTTCAGAAGCACGAGCTGCTATCCTCAGGCAGACTTCAGTTCAAGTCAACACTCCAATGAGAAATGAGCTTGTAAAGGCAATAGATTAATTATTGCTACTGGTGCTGTTTCACAAGTTATATGTTATATAGTCTTCAGTGTAGGATGCTATGCAACAAACTCTAAGGGAATGGTTGAAAACTCAATCCTGGTACATGGCTCTGCTGTGGTCACTTTCAGAAGCACGAGCTGCTATCCTCAGGCAGACTTCAGTTCAAGTCAACACTCCAATGAAAAATGAGCTTGTAAAGGCAATAGATTAATCATTGCTACTGGTACTGTTTCACAAGTTATATGTTATATAGTCTTCAGTGTAGGATGCTATGCAACAAACTCTAAGGGAATCTTTGAAAACTCAATCCTGGTACATGGCTCTGCTGTGGTCACTTTCAGAAGCACGAGCTGCTATCCTCAGGCAGACTTCAGTTCAAGTCAACACTCCAATGAAAAATGAGCTTGTAAAGGCAATAGATTAATCATTGCTACTGGTACTGTTTCACAAGTTATATGTTATATAGTCTTCAGTGTAGGATGCTATGCAACAAACTCTAAGGGAATCTTTGAAAACTCAATCCTGGTACATGCCTCTGCTGTGGGCACTTTCAGAAGCACGAGCTGCTATCCTCAGGCAGACTTCAGTTCTAGTCAACACTCCAATGAAAAATGAGCTTGTAAAGGCAATAGATTAATTATTGCTACTGGTGCTGTTTCACAAGTTATATGTTATATAGTCTTCAGTGTAGGATGCTATGCAACAAACTCTAAGGGAATCTTTGAAAACTCAATCCTGGTACATGCCTCTGCTGTGGGCACTTTCAGAAGCACGAGCTGCTATCCTCAGGCAGACTTCAGTTCTAGTCAACACTCCAATGAAAAATGAGCTTGTAAAGGCAATAGATTAATTATTGCTACTGGTGCTGTTTCACAAGTTATATGTTATATAGTCTTCAGTGTAGGATGCTATGCAACAAACTCTAAGGGAATCTTTGAAAACTCAATCCTGGTACATGCCTCTGCTGTGGGCACTTTCAGAAGCACGAGCTGCTATCCTCAGGCAGACTTCAGTTCAAGTCAACACTCCAATGAAAAATGAGCTTGTAAAGGCAATAGATTAATCATTGCTACTGGTACTGTTTCACAAGTTATATGTTATATAGTCTTCAGTGTAGGATGCTATGCAACAAACTCTAAGGGAATCTTTGAAAACTCAATCCTGGTACATGCCTCTGCTGTGGGCACTTTCAGAAGCACGAGCTGCTATCCTCAGGCAGACTTCAGTTCTAGTCAACACTCCAATGAAAAATGAGCTTGTAAAGGCAATAGATTAATTATTGCTACTGGTGCTGTTTCACAAGTTATATGTTATATAGTCTTCAGTGTAGGATGCTATGCAACAAACTCTAAGGGAATCTTTGAAAACTCAATCCTGGTACATGCCTCTGCTGTGGGCACTTTCAGAAGCACGAGCTGCTATCCTCAGGCAGACTTCAGTTCTAGTCAACACTCCAATGAAAAATGAGCTTGTAAAGGCAATAGATTAATTATTGCTACTGGTGCTGTTTCACAAGTTATATGTTATATAATCTTCAGTGTAGGATGCTATGCAACAAACTCTAAGAGAATCTTTGAAAACTCAATCCTGGTACATGCCTCTGCTGTGGGCACTTTCAGAAGCACGAGCTGCTATCCTCAGGCAGACTTCAGTTCTAGTCAACACTCCAATGAAAAATGAGCTTGTAAAGGCAATAGATTAATTATTGCTACTGGTGCTGTTTCACAAGTTATATGTTATATAGTCTTCAGTGTAGGATGCTATGCAACAAACTCTAAGGGAATCTTTGAAAACTCAATCCTGGTACATGCCTCTGCTGTGGGCACTTTCAGAAGCACGAGCTGCTATCCTCAGGCAGACTTCAGTTCAAGTCAACACTCCAATGAAAAATGAGCTTGTAAAGGCAATAGATTAATCATTGCTACTGGTACTGTTTCACAAGTTATATGTTATATAGTCTTCAGTGTAGGATGCTATGCAACAAACTCTAAGGGAATCTTTGAAAACTCAATCCTGGTACATGCCTCTGCTGTGGTCACTTTCAGAAGCACGAGCTGCTATCCTCAGGCAGACTTCAGTTCTAGTCAACACTCCAATGAAAAATGAGCTTGTAAAGGCAATAGATTAATTATTGCTACTGGTGCTGTTTCACAAGTTATATGTTATATAGTCTTCAGTGTAGGATGCTATGCAACAAACTCTAAGGGAATCTTTGAAAACTCAATCCTGGTACATGCCTCTGCTGTGGTCACTTTCAGAAGCACGAGCTGCTATCCTCAGGCAGACTTCAGTTCTAGTCAACACTCCAATGAAAAATGAGCTTGTAAAGGCAATAGATTAATTATTGCTACTGGTGCTGTTTCACAAGTTATATGTTATATAGTCTTCAGTGTAGGATGCTATGCAACAAACTCTAAGGGAATCTTTGAAAACTCAATCCTGGTACATGCCTCTGCTGTGGGCACTTTCAGAAGCACGAGCTGCTATCCTCAGGCAGACTTCAGTTCTAGTCAACACTCCAATGAAAAATGAGCTTGTAAAGGCAATAGATTAATTATTGCTACTGGTGCTGTTTCACAAGTTATATGTTATATAGTCTTCAGTGTAGGATGCTATGCAACAAACTCTAAGGGAATCTTTGAAAACTCAATCCTGGTACATGCCTCTGCTGTGGGCACTTTCAGAAGCACGAGCTGCTATCCTCAGGCAGACTTCAGTTCTAGTCAACACTCCAATGAAAAATGAGCTTGTAAAGGCAATAGATTAATTATTGCTACTGGTGCTGTTTCACAAGTTATATGTTATATAGTCTTCAGTGTAGGATGCTATGCAACAAACTCTAAGGGAATCTTTGAAAACTCAATCCTGGTACATGCCTCTGCTGTGGGCACTTTCAGAAGCACGAGCTGCTATCCTCAGGCAGACTTCAGTTCTAGTCAACACTCCAATGAAAAATGAGCTTGTAAAGGCAATAGATTAATTATTGCTACTGGTGCTGTTTCACAAGTTATATGTTATATAGTCTTCAGTGTAGGATGCTATGCAACAAACTCTAAGGGAATCTTTGAAAACTCAATCCTGGTACATGCCTCTGCTGTGGTCACTTTCAGAAGCACGAGCTGCTATCCTCAGGCAGACTTCAGTTCTAGTCAACACTCCAATGAAAAATGAGCTTGTAAAGGCAATAGATTAATTATTGCTACTGGTGCTGTTTCACAAGTTATATGTTATATAGTCTTCAGTGTAGGATGCTATGCAACAAACTCTAAGGGAATCTTTGAAAACTCAATCCTGGTACATGCCTCTGCTGTGGGCACTTTCAGAAGCACGAGCTGCTATCCTCAGGCAGACTTCAGTTCTAGTCAACACTCCAATGAAAAATGAGCTTGTAAAGGCAATAGATTAATTATTGCTACTGGTGCTGTTTCACAAGTTATATGTTATATAGTCTTCAGTGTAGGATGCTATGCAACAAACTCTAAGGGAATCTTTGAAAACTCAATCCTGGTACATGCCTCTGCTGTGGGCACTTTCAGAAGCACGAGCTGCTATCCTCAGGCAGACTTCAGTTCTAGTCAACACTCCAATGAAAAATGAGCTTGTAAAGGCAATAGATTAATTATTGCTACTGGTGCTGTTTCACAAGTTATATGTTATATAGTCTTCAGTGTAGGATGCTATGCAACAAACTCTAAGGGAATCTTTGAAAACTCAATCCTGGTACATGCCTCTGCTGTGGGCACTTTCAGAAGCACGAGCTGCTATCCTCAGGCAGACTTCAGTTCAAGTCAACACTCCAATGAAAAATGAGCTTGTAAAGGCAATAGATTAATCATTGCTACTGGTACTGTTTCACAAGTTATATGTTATATAGTCTTCAGTGTAGGATGCTATGCAACAAACTCTAAGGGAATCTTTGAAAAACTCAATCCTGGTACATGCCTCTGCTGTGGGCACTTTCAGAAGCACGAGCTGCTATCCTCAGGCAGACTTCAGTTCTAGTCAACACTCCAATGAAAAATGAGCTTGTAAAGGCAATAGATTAATTATTGCTACTGGTGCTGTTTCACAAGTTATATGTTATATAGTTTTCAGTGTAGGATGCTATGCAACAAACTCTAAGGGAATCTTTGAAAACTCAATCCTGGTACATGCCTCTGCTGTGGGCACTTTCAGAAGCACGAGCTGCTATCCTCAGGCAGACTTCAGTTCTAGTCAACACTCCAATGAAAAATGAGCTTGTAAAGGCAATAGATTAATTATTGCTACTGGTGCTGTTTCACAAGTTATATGTTATATAATCTTCAGTGTAGGATGCTATGCAACAAACTCTAAGAGAATCTTTGAAAACTCAATCCTGGTACATGCCTCTGCTGTGGGCACTTTCAGAAGCACGAGCTGCTATCCTCAGGCAGACTTCAGTTCTAGTCAACACTCCAATGAAAAATGAGCTTGTAAAGGCAATAGATTAATTATTGCTACTGGTGCTGTTTCACAAGTTATATGTTATATAGTCTTCAGTGTAGGATGCTATGCAACAAACTCTAAGGGAATCTTTGAAAACTCAATCCTGGTACATGCCTCTGCTGTGGGCACTTTCAGAAGCACGAGCTGCTATCCTCAGGCAGACTTCAGTTCAAGTCAACACTCCAATGAAAAATGAGCTTGTAAAGGCAATAGATTAATCATTGCTACTGGTACTGTTTCACAAGTTATATGTTATATAGTCTTCAGTGTAGGATGCTATGCAACAAACTCTAAGGGAATCTTTGAAAACTCAATCCTGGTACATGCCTCTGCTGTGGTCACTTTCAGAAGCACGAGCTGCTATCCTCAGGCAGACTTCAGTTCTAGTCAACACTCCAATGAAAAATGAGCTTGTAAAGGCAATAGATTAATTATTGCTACTGGTGCTGTTTCACAAGTTATATGTTATATAGTCTTCAGTGTAGGATGCTATGCAACAAACTCTAAGGGAATCTTTGAAAACTCAATCCTGGTACATGCCTCTGCTGTGGTCACTTTCAGAAGCACGAGCTGCTATCCTCAGGCAGACTTCAGTTCTAGTCAACACTCCAATGAAAAATGAGCTTGTAAAGGCAATAGATTAATTATTGCTACTGGTGCTGTTTCACAAGTTATATGTTATATAGTCTTCAGTGTAGGATGCTATGCAACAAACTCTAAGGGAATCTTTGAAAACTCAATCCTGGTACATGCCTCTGCTGTGGGCACTTTCAGAAGCACGAGCTGCTATCCTCAGGCAGACTTCAGTTCTAGTCAACACTCCAATGAGAAATGAGCTTGTAAAGGCAATAGATTAATTATTGCTACTGGTGCTGTTTCACAAGTTATATGTTATATAGTCTTCAGTGTAGGATGCTATGCAACAAACTCTAAGGGAATCTTTGAAAACTCAATCCTGGTACATGCCTCTGCTGTGGGCACTTTCAGAAGCACGAGCTGCTATCCTCAGGCAGACTTCAGTTCTAGTCAACACTCCAATGAAAAATGAGCTTGTAAAGGCAATAGATTAATTATTGCTACTGGTGCTGTTTCACAAGTTATATGTTATATAGTCTTCAGTGTAGGATGCTATGCAACAAACTCTAAGGGAATCTTTGAAAACTCAATCCTGGTACATGCCTCTGCTGTGGTCACTTTCAGAAGCACGAGCTGCTATCCTCAGGCAGACTTCAGTTCTAGTCAACACTCCAATGAAAAATGAGCTTGTAAAGGCAATAGATTAATTATTGCTACTGGTGCTGTTTCACAAGTTATATGTTATATAGTCTTCAGTGTAGGATGCTATGCAACAAACTCTAAGGGAATCTTTGAAAACTCAATCCTGGTACATGCCTCTGCTGTGGGCACTTTCAGAAGCACGAGCTGCTATCCTCAGGCAGACTTCAGTTCTAGTCAACACTCCAATGAAAAATGAGCTTGTAAAGGCAATAGATTAATCATTGCTACTGGTACTGTTTCACAAGTTATATGTTATATAGTCTTCAGTGTAGGATGCTATGCAACAAACTCTAAGGGAATCTTTGAAAACTCAATCCTGGTACATGCCTCTGCTGTGGTCACTTTCAGAAGCACGAGCTGCTATCCTCAGGCAGACTTCAGTTCTAGTCAACACTCCAATGAAAAATGAGCTTGTAAAGGCAATAGATTAATTATTGCTACTGGTGCTGTTTCACAAGTTATATGTTATATAGTCTTCAGTGTAGGATGCTATGCAACAAACTCTAAGGGAATCTTTGAAAACTCAATCCTGGTACATGCCTCTGCTGTGGTCACTTTCAGAAGCACGAGCTGCTATCCTCAGGCAGACTTCAGTTCTAGTCAACACTCCAATGAAAAATGAGCTTGTAAAGGCAATAGATTAATTATTGCTACTGGTGCTGTTTCACAAGTTATATGTTATATAGTCTTCAGTGTAGGATGCTATGCAACAAACTCTAAGGGAATCTTTGAAAACTCAATCCTGGTACATGCCTCTGCTGTGGGCACTTTCAGAAGCACGAGCTGCTATCCTCAGGCAGACTTCAGTTCTAGTCAACACTCCAATGAAAAATGAGCTTGTAAAGGCAATAGATTAATTATTGCTACTGGTGCTGTTTCACAAGTTATATGTTATATAGTCTTCAGTGTAGGATGCTATGCAACAAACTCTAAGGGAATCTTTGAAAACTCAATCCTGGTACATGCCTCTGCTGTGGGCACTTTCAGAAGCACGAGCTGCTATCCTCAGGCAGACTTCAGTTCAAGTCAACACTCCAATGAAAAATGAGCTTGTAAAGGCAATAGATTAATCATTGCTACTGGTACTGTTTCACAAGTTATATGTTATATAGTCTTCAGTGTAGGATGCTATGCAACAAACTCTAAGGGAATCTTTGAAAACTCAATCCTGGTACATGCCTCTGCTGTGGTCACTTTCAGAAGCACGAGCTGCTATCCTCAGGCAGACTTCAGTTCTAGTCAACACTCCAATGAAAAATGAACTTGTAAAGGCAATAGATTAATTATTGCTACTGGTGCTGTTTCACAAGTTATATGTTATATAGTCTTCAGTGTAGGATGCTATGCAACAAACTCTAAGGGAATCTTTGAAAACTCAATCCTGGTACATGCCTCTGCTGTGGTCACTTTCAGAAGCACGAGCTGCTATCCTCAGGCAGACTTCAGTTCTAGTCAACACTCCAATGAGAAATGAGCTTGTAAAGGCAATAGATTAATTATTGCTACTGGTGCTGTTTCACAAGTTATATGTTATATAGTCTTCAGTGTAGGATGCTATGCAACAAACTCTAAGGGAATCTTTGAAAACTCAATCCTGGTACATGCCTCTGCTGTGGGCACTTTCAGAAGCACGAGCTGCTATCCTCAGGCAGACTTCAGTTCAAGTCAACACTCCAATGAGAAATGAGCTTGTAAAGGCAATAGATTAATTATTGCTACTGGTGCTGTTTCACAAGTTATATGTTATATAGTCTTCAGTGTAGGATGCTATGCAACAAACTCTAAGGGAATCTTTGAAAACTCAATCCTGGTACATGCCTCTGCTGTGGTCACTTTCAGAAGCACGAGCTGCTATCCTCAGGCAGACTTCAGTTCTAGTCAACACTCCAATGAGAAATGAGCTTGTAAAGGCAATAGATTAATTATTGCTACTGGTGCTGTTTCACAAGTTATATGTTATATAGTCTTCAGTGTAGGATGCTATGCAACAAACTCTAAGGGAATCTTTGAAAACTCAATCCTGGTACATGCCTCTGCTGTGGGCACTTTCAGAAGCACGAGCTGCTATCCTCAGGCAGACTTCAGTTCAAGTCAACACTCCAATGAGAAATGAGCTTGTAAAGGCAATAGATTAATTATTGCTACTGGTGCTGTTTCACAAGTTATATGTTATATAGTCTTCAGTGTAGGATGCTATGCAACAAACTCTAAGGGAATCTTTGAAAACTCAATCCTGGTACATGCCTCTGCTGTGGGCACTTTCAGAAGCACGAGCTGCTATCCTCAGGCAGACTTCAGTTCTAGTCAACACTCCAATGAAAAATGAGCTTGTAAAGGCAATAGATTAATTATTGCTACTGGTGCTGTTTCACAAGTTATATGTTATATAGTCTTCAGTGTAGGATGCTATGCAACAAACTCTAAGGGAATCTTTGAAAACTCAATCCTGGTACATGCCTCTGCTGTGGGCACTTTCAGAAGCACGAGCTGCTATCCTCAGGCAGACTTCAGTTCTAGTCAACACTCCAATGAAAAATGAGCTTGTAAAGGCAATAGATTAATTATTGCTACTGGTGCTGTTTCACAAGTTATATGTTATATAGTCTTCAGTGTAGGATGCTATGCAACAAACTCTAAGGGAATCTTTGAAAACTCAATCCTGGTACATGCCTCTGCTGTGGTCACTTTCAGAAGCACGAGCTGCTATCCTCAGGCAGACTTCAGTTCTAGTCAACACTCCAATGAAAAATGAGCTTGTAAAGGCAATAGATTAATTATTGCTACTGGTGCTGTTTCACAAGTTATATGTTATATAGTCTTCAGTGTAGGATGCTATGCAACAAACTCTAAGGGAATCTTTGAAAACTCAATCCTGGTACATGCCTCTGCTGTGGGCACTTTCAGAAGCACGAGCTGCTATCCTCAGGCAGACTTCAGTTCTAGTCAACACTCCAATGAAAAATGAGCTTGTAAAGGCAATAGATTAATTATTGCTACTGGTGCTGTTTCACAAGTTATATGTTATATAGTCTTCAGTGTAGGATGCTATGCAACAAACTCTAAGGGAATCTTTGAAAACTCAATCCTGGTACATGCCTCTGCTGTGGGCACTTTCAGAAGCACGAGCTGCTATCCTCAGGCAGACTTCAGTTCTAGTCAACACTCCAATGAAAAATGAGCTTGTAAAGGCAATAGATTAATTATTGCTACTGGTGCTGTTTCACAAGTTATATGTTATATAGTCTTCAGTGTAGGATGCTATGCAACAAACTCTAAGGGAATCTTTGAAAACTCAATCCTGGTACATGCCTCTGCTGTGGGCACTTTCAGAAGCACGAGCTGCTATCCTCAGGCAGACTTCAGTTCAAGTCAACACTCCAATGAAAAATGTGCTTGTAAAGGCAATAGATTAATCATTGCTACTGGTACTGTTTCACAAGTTATATGTTATATAGTCTTCAGTGTAGGATGCTATGCAACAAACTCTAAGGGAATCTTTGAAAACTCAATCCTGGTACATGCCTCTGCTGTGGGCACTTTCAGAAGCACGAGCTGCTATCCTCAGGCAGACTTCAGTTCTAGTCAACACTCCAATGAAAAATGAGCTTGTAAAGGCAATAGATTAATTATTGCTACTGGTGCTGTTTCACAAGTTATATGTTATATAGTCTTCAGTGTAGGATGCTATGCAACAAACTCTAAGGGAATCTTTGAAAACTCAATCCTGGTACATGCCTCTGCTGTGGGCACTTTCAGAAGCACGAGCTGCTATCCTCAGGCAGACTTCAGTTCTAGTCAACACTCCAATGAAAAATGAGCTTGTAAAGGCAATAGATTAATTATTGCTACTGGTGCTGTTTCACAAGTTATATGTTATATAGTCTTCAGTGTAGGATGCTATGCAACAAACTCTAAGGGAATCTTTGAAAACTCAATCCTGGTACATGCCTCTGCTGTGGGCACTTTCAGAAGCACGAGCTGCTATCCTCAGGCAGACTTCAGTTCAAGTCAACACTCCAATGAAAAATGAGCTTGTAAAGGCAATAGATTAATCATTGCTACTGGTACTGTTTCACAAGTTATATGTTATATAGTCTTCAGTGTAGGATGCTATGCAACAAACTCTAAGGGAATCTTTGAAAACTCAATCCTGGTACATGCCTCTGCTGTGGGCACTTTCAGAAGCACGAGCTGCTATCCTCAGGCAGACTTCAGTTCAAGTCAACACTCCAATGAGAAATGAGCTTGTAAAGGCAATAGATTAATTATTGCTACTGGTGCTGTTTCACAAGTTATATGTTATATAGTCTTCAGTGTAGGATGCTATGCAACAAACTCTAAGGGAATCTTTGAAAACTCAATCCTGGTACATGCCTCTGCTGTGGGCACTTTCAGAAGCACGAGCTGCTATCCTCAGGCAGACTTCAGTTCTAGTCAACACTCCAATGAAAAATGAGCTTGTAAAGGCAATAGATTAATCATTGCTACTGGTACTGTTTCACAAGTTATATGTTATATAGTCTTCAGTGTAGGATGCTATGCAACAAACTCTAAGGGAATGGTTGAAAACTCAATCCTGGTACATGGCTCTGCTGTGGTCACTTTCAGAAGCACGAGCTGCTATCCTCAGGCAGACTTCAGTTCAAGTCAACACTCCAATGAAAAATGAGCTTGTAAAGGCAATAGATTAATCATTGCTACTGGTACTGTTTCACAAGTTATATGTTATATAGTCTTCAGTGTAGGATGCTATGCAACAAACTCTAAGGGAATGGTTGAAAACTCAATCCTGGTACATGGCTCTGCTGTGGTCACTTTCAGAAGCACGAGCTGCTATCCTCAGGCAGACTTCAGTTCAAGTCAACACTCCAATGAAAAATGAGCTTGTAAAGGCAATAGATTAATCATTGCTACTGGTACTGTTTCACAAGTTATATGTTATATAGTCTTCAGTGTAGGATGCTATGCAACAAACTCTAAGGGAATGGTTGAAAACTCAATCCTGGTACATGGCTCTGCTGTGGTCACTTTCAGAAGCACGAGCTGCTATCCTCAGGCAGACTTCAGTTCAAGTCAACACTCCAATGAAAAATGAGCTTGTAAAGGCAATAGATTAATCATTGCTACTGGTACTGTTTCACAAGTTATATGTTATATAGTCTTCAGTGTAGGATGCTATGCAACAAACTCTAAGGGAATGGTTGAAAACTCAATCCTGGTACATGGCTCTGCTGTGGTCACTTTCAGAAGCACGAGCTGCTATCCTCAGGCAGACTTCAGTTCAAGTCAACACTCCAATGAAAAATGAGCTTGTAAAGGCAATAGATTAATCATTGCTACTGGTACTGTTTCACAAGTTATATTTTATATAGTCTTCAGTGTAGGATGCTATGCAACAAACTCTAAGGGAATGGTTGAAAACTCAATCCTGGTACATGACTCTGATGTGGGCACTTTCAGAAGCACGAGCTGCTATCCTCAGGCAGACTTAAGTTCAAGTCAACACTCCAATGAGAAATGAGCTTGTAAAGGCAATAGATTAATTATTGCTACTGGTACTGTTTCACAAGTTATATGTTATATAGTCTTCAGTGTAGGATGCTATGCAACAAACTCTAAGGGAATGGTTGAAAACTCAATCCTGGTACATGGCTCTGCTGTGGTCACTTTCAGAAGCACGAGCTGCTATCCTCAGGCAGACTTCAGTTCAAGTCAACACTCCAATGAAAAATGAGCTTGTAAAGGCAATAGATTAATCATTGCTACTGGTACTGTTTCACAAGTTATATTTTATATAGTCTTCAGTGTAGGATGCTATGCAACAAACTCTAAGGGAATGGTTGAAAACTCAATCCTGGTACATGACTCTGATGTGGGCACTTTCAGAAGCACGAGCTGCTATCCTCAGGCAGACTTAAGTTCAAGTCAACACTCCAATGAGAAATGAGCTTGTAAAGGCAATAGATTAATTATTGCTACTGGTACTGTTTCACAAGTTATATGTTATATAGTCTTCAGTGTAGGATGCTATGCAACAAACTCTAAGGGAATCTTTGAAAACTCAATCCTGGTACATGCCTCTGCTGTGGGCACTTTCAGAAGCACGAGCTGCTATCCTCAGGCAGACTTCAGTTCTAGTCAACACTCCAATGAAAAAATGAGCTTGTAAAGGCAATAGATTAATTATTGCTACTGGTACTGTTTCACAAGTTATATGTTATATAGTCTTCAGTGTAGGATGCTATGCAACTAAAATGACGAAGTTGACATTATTATCGATCATCTGAACAATAAGCAAGAAAAAATGACAGAACTCACCATAGTATTGTCTTAGTGCACCAGCCAACTCCCCATAAAGTATCATTCATATTTTTTGACATTGGCGCCTTAGTCTGGTATTCTATTCTAGCCAGTTCTCCAAGAAATAGCCGAAATTTGGCATTCTTACGCCTAAGGTTGTAGTAATATGAACGGACAATGATTGATAAGTTGAAGTTGTAGCTTCTACAATAAAATGCTTCATTAAGATTAGAATGTAGTTGGTAGTTCAACGTAGCTTGCAAACAAATCTTTAAAAATTTTTTGCAAATTGAAAAGATGAATTGAATTCAACAATATATACTCACATAATACGAATGAAGGAAAGGAATGGATATAAATTAAAATAATGGATAAAATGAATGTTGCAACTACATTTTTGAGATTCTGCCACTGTCAGACACTTGAAACATTCAAATATTTAAAAAAGCAAAATGTTACAACAGTGATATGTACCTTCAAACCAACCATATACACTATCTACCAACAAGTAATTGGACACCCCTGCAATCGACGATATCTGCGGTCCTGATACACATCACGGCCGCTGCCGTTAAATATCGTGTGGGAAACAACAATGCAACCAGTCGCGTGCAAGATGCCACACAGTTCGGAGCTCTCTGATTTCGAGAAAGGTGTAATCGTCGGGTCTCACAGAAATGGCCGATCCATACGTGACATATCCAGCGAGTTGAAGTACCCAAAATAGACAGTGGCTTACGTGATGGACAAGTGGAAGATGAGAGGTGACTGTCGGAATGTGCCCCGACCCGGCAGACCCACAAAACTGGGAGTTAGAGACCGACGGGTGCTGGCCAGAGAAATTCGGAAGAACCGCACCATGGAACACAATCTACAACCTTCCATTTGGCTTTGATATGTTGATAGTATTTTTGTAATTTGGTCACTATAGAACTGACCTTGAATCTCTTCTTGAAAAGATTTCCCTAAAGTTCCCATCAATAGAATTCACCGTCAATGAAGAATCACAGCAAGGCATTGACTTTTTGGATGTCCACCTGGCAAGGCAAAGGGAATCATCTCAACAGATCTGTCTACAGAAAACCCTCTGCAATAGCAAACATAATCCCATTTTCATCCCACTCCCCAACTGCTCACAAATTTGCAGCCTTTAAAACTTATGTCAATCATGCCAGGACTGCCTGCAACACTGAATCTTCCTTCAATGAAGAAATTGACACCATAAGGAAAATTGCTGAAGCCCATCAGTTCCCACCTTCTACAATACGAAAATTCCTCCAAAATTCCCACTTGAAAAATCTGTCTGCTCTCTCACCAATAATAATGGAAAAACCACCATTCATTTGGTTCCATCCCTTCCCATGGATCCTTCTCTTATAAGATGTGTAAACTTTTCAAAACTATGGGCTACACTCTCACAGTGAAATCAAACCCTTCTGCAATAATGTGCCTGCTTAAAGACAGGGATCCTGTCTCACCCTTAGACACCCCTGGAGTTTATGCTATTCCTATTTCAACTTCCTCTGGTCTCTCAATGTATATTGGAAGCACATACTGAAGCATCAAAACAAGACTTGGTGAACACAAAAAAGATGTTTCCAATGATCTTCCAAAGACAGCTTTATCTGTGCTAACCTTTGAAGACACCTCTGCAGTTCCCATTTAGAAAGAAACCAAAAAGTTGCCCCATTCATCAACAAGGCATCTCTGCATTTCCAAGAGAGCATTGAAATTTTGTTCACCAAAAACTGCAATTCAGAAACCCTTCACCAAATCCCATTTATTTGGATCTCTCTTCTAAAATCTGGCAACATCTCCAACACCCCAACTTCAAATTGTAGTTCTGGCTACCAGCCCATCCAGTCGATCGCGGGCGATCGGGTCGTAGGATGACCGAAAGCTACCACTTAGTGAACATTTTACCATACGTGACTCTGTGTGTTTCGCTCGTTTTATATGTTTATTCTTCACACAACTTACAACTTTGTTTCGCCTATTTTTCCTGAGTCCCATGTCCTTCCAGAAAGTCTTCCTATCTTTCACAAAAGCCAATTCATGCTTTTCCTCCTTCTCCTTCCTATCCTTTGCTTTACTCTGGCGAGCCAACGTAGCTGCTTCACACTTCTTACAGCAAAATTCATCCACAGAAACTCTACCTTGCAACATCCCCAAATAGGCTTCCTTCTTTCTCTTTACTGCCTCTTCAATCTCACTATTCCACCAAGCATCACCTCTATTGCTACCCACTACTGTGGCCACAGACCTCTTCAGCAGTAGTGACAACACAGTTCTTAAAACATTCCCACTTCTTTTCTACATCCCTCTCACAAGACTTCAGCTTTTTCAGTCGTTCTCTGAGTAAATCAGAATAACGCTAATAATCTTCAGGGAGCCTTTCAACCTTTATTCCTTCCATCTTAGGCCTCTACCTATTCCTTTTCCTCCAACCAACATTCAGTTTCACTTGTGACTCTACCAAGTAGCGATCAGAACCAACATCCGCACCTCTCATCACACGAGTGTCAACAACTAAGTGTTTCAGATGCTGATCGTAGACAACAATATCTATCACACTCGTTTGACCAGGAGTATGATTTTCCCAAGTATATGTCTGAATATACTTTTGGTTAAAAACGTATTAGATACACACCACCCATTCTGAATGCAGAGTTCAATTAATCTTTCACCATTATCATTCACACAAGGACCATTAAACTTACCCTGAACATTGTCAGAAATTATTGACCATTAAGGGTGTATTAGCTGTCATACACCCCCATCCTGGTGGTATATGATAGCTAATACCATCAGTTCTTCATGGTAAATCAATGAAGGAAAAAACACTCCTCATAACAAATGGGAAATCAATAGAATATTTGATAGATATGTCATGGATGACCAGCAAGTGGTACAAGCAAATTCAGAATCTATATTCTGTTTGTGTGAATATTCTAATTTTTCACAGTGTTGCAATTTTCAAAAACAGTAGTGTAGTACAATGGACTCGGAGAGGAAAGACCCAGGAGGCTCTGTGGAAGATGGGTGAATGAAACTCGGAAGCATGCCAGAGTTAGATGGAAGAGACTGGCCAAAGATAGAAGTTGTTGGAGACCTTCATCCAGTATGATGATGATGCACGCATGTCATGAGAATGAAAGAACAAATATATACTTTTATGCTGTGATTAAATTTTCTGTGCAGTTGTGTTTTGTGACATATATGCTGCCTTATAGCTTATTGTGAATATCTTTGTGTCTGCATCCTTTGTATTTAATATCGTTCATCAATGTTGTGAAACAGGTATTATGTCAACCGTTTTAAAGATGCCTTTCGACAAGCCACCATTGACTTGATGCTGGGCAACCCCATTACGGATGATATAAATGCTGTGACTCCTGAGAGAGAAGATGCTGAGTCAGAGATCGATGTCTCTGAGCAGGAGCACCACGAGAGAGTGAAGCAGTTAATCGAGGATTGCAAGAAGATCCTCATTCCTGAGACAGAAGTGGTTCTCGGTGGTTGGGCTCTCATTGACGCTGACCCTGTGTGAGTATATTGTACAAAGTGCTTTTGTTTCATCTCAGATCACCTAAGACATTATGAATAATGTGATTCTATAAACAATAATACATAAATAGGAAATTTACCATTGGCAAGCATAGAGTTGCCAAATCTTGAGACAGAAGTGGTTCTCGGTGGTTGGGCTCTAATTGATGCTGACCCTGTTTGAGTATATTGTACAAAAGGCTTTTGTTTCATCTTAGACATTATGAAGAATGCTATCCTATAAACAATAATACATAAATAGGAAACTTACTATTGGCAAGCATAGAGTTCCCAAATCCTGATGATAGAAGTGGTTCCATCGGTGGTTGAGAGAGATGACTGACCCTGTTTGAGTATATTGTGATCGATGTTTCATCTTAGACATTATGAAGAATGCACCATGAATAAATAGTGAAGCAAGTAATTGACGATTGCATGAGTTCCCAAATCCTGAGACAGTAGTGGTTCACGGTAGTTGGGCTCTCATTGACGCTGACCCTGTGTGCGTATATTGTACAAAGTGCTTTTGTTTCATCTCAGATCATCTTAGACATTATAAATAATGTTATTCTATAAACAATAATACATAAATAGGAAACTTACCATTGGCAAGCATAGAGTTGCCAAATCCTGTGACAGAAGTGGTTCTCGGTGGTTGGGCTCTAATTGATGCTGACCCTGTGTGAGTATATTGTACAAAGGGCTTTTGTTTCATCTTCGACATTATGAAGAATGCTATCCTATAAACAGTTAATACATAAATAGGAAACTTACCATTGTCAAGCATAGAGTTGCCAAATCCTGAGACAGAAGTGGTTCTTGGTGGTTGGGCTCTAATTGATGCTGACCCTGTGTGAGTATATTGTACAAAGGTCTTTTGTTTCATCTTAGACATTATGAAGAATGCTATCCTATAAACAATAATACATAAATAGGAAACTTACCATTGGCAAGCATAGAGTTGCCAAATCCTGTGACAGAAGTGGTTCTCGGTGGTTGGGCTCTAATTGATGCTGACCCTGTGTGAGTATATTGTACAAAGGTCTTTTGTTTCATCTTAGACATTATGAAGAATGCTATCCTATAAACAATAATACATAAATAGGAAACTTACCGTTGGCAAGCATAGAGTTGCCAAATCCTGAGACAGAAGTGGTTCTCGGTGGTTGGGCTCTAATTGATGCTGACCCTGTTTGAGTATATTGTACAAAGGGCTTTTGTTTCATCTTAGACATTATGAAGAATGCTATCCTATAAACAATAATACATAAATAGGAAACTTACCATTGGCAAGCATAGAGTTCCCAAATCCTGAGACAGAAGTGGTTCTCGGTGGTTGGGCTCTAATTAATGCTGACCCTGTTTGAGTATATTGTACAAAGGGTATTTGTTTCATCTTAGACATTATGAAGAATGCTATCCTATAAACAATAATACATAAATAGGAAACTTACCATTGGCAAGCATAGAGTTCCCAAATCCTGAGACAGAAGTGGTTCTCGGTGGTTGGGCTCTAATTAATGCTGACCCTGTTTGAGTATATTGTACAAAAGGTATTTGTTTCATCTTAGACATTATGAAGAATGCTATCCTATAAACAATAATACATAAATAGGAAACTTACCATTGGCAAGCATAGAGTTCCCAAATCCTGAGACAGAAGTGGTTCTCGGTGGTTGGGCTCTAATTAATGCTGACCCTGTTTGAGTATATTGTACAAAAGGTATTTGTTTCATCTTAGACATTATGAAGAATGCTATCCTATAAACAATAATACATAAATAGGAAACTTACCATTGGCAAGCATAGAGTTCCCAAATCCTGAGACAGAAGTGGTTCTCGGTGGTTGGGCTCTAATTGATGCTGACCCTGTTTGAGTATATTGTACAAAGGGCTTTTGTTTCATCTTAGACATTATGAAGAATGCTATCCTATAAACAATAATACATAAATAGGAAACTTACCATTGGCAAGCATAGAGTTCCCAAATCCTGAGACAGAAGTGGTTCTCGGTGGTTGGGCTCTAATTGATGCTGACCCTGTTTGAGTATATTGTACAAAGGTATTTGTTTCATCTTAGACATTATGAAGAATGCTATCCTATAAACAATAATACATAAATAGGAAACTTACTATTGACCAACCCCATTATATATGATATAAGGGCCATGACTCCTGGGGGAGAGAATGCTGAGTCAGAGATCTATGGCTCTGAGTAGGAGCACCATGAGAGAGGGGTGAAGCAATTAATTCCTGAGACAGAAGCGGTTCTCGGTGGTTGGGCTCTAATTGATACTGACCCTGTGTGAGTATATTGTACAAAGAACTTTTTCATTTAACTTAATTCATTTAAAATAGAGTTCCAACCAATGTAAGTTGTCCCACATGTTTTAGGTTTATCGTTTTTCATTGTCTCAAGCAATAAAGCTTGCGCTGCGTGTAAACTGAACTGCCTCAGATGGGCCTGTCTCTCTGTCACTATGTTTACCCATTCCCCATTTCAGACAGTGCATTGTTTGTCCCCGAACTTCAACTTCTCAGTTGGTTGGCATGGGGTGTCGGCATTGGAGCACCTGTCTTTACTACTCCCACTTTGAAATGCTCTCTCAAAATTTAGTTATTGTAGAAAAAAAAAAATTCAAACAGATTTTAAATGTGTGGAATTTTTGACCCCAAATTGATACCCAACACGACGAAATTAAGCAAAAACTGCCAGTTTTGTGAAATTAAAAATGCAAACGTTTGGAGCATGGTTTTGTAACTTTTTCTCTGAAGTAAATTTGACCTAATAAAAGAATTCAGTATAGCAAGAAGTTAAAAAAAAAAAGTCCAATGTTCATTCAACCCAGGGCTTCTCCAGCAACGATTTATTTTGCTGGTAAAAAAAAAGTACGAAATTAACTTCCTTTGTTAAGTTATAATGAACTGGATGCGATTCGTGCAAAATGTTTGTTCACTTCGTTTTCAGTTGAAAATAATTTACCAATTAGTGTTCATCAGTCACTCTTATTTAATTTTTGTTATCATTTGACAGTCTCATCATTCATCTCTCTTTAAGGTACCTTTAACATGAAAATGGTTAGTTTTTTGAAAACATTTTAGTACGTTTTATGACAATATAGGACAGTACTCTATTGAACTGAGGGTCAAAGGGTGGAATATCCCTCTAGATGCAAACTTTCATAAAAATAAAATGTTTAACACTTTATATACACTGAAGAGCAATTGAATTAGAGATACCTGTCTAGTGACGTGTAGCGCCACCTTTCGCCCTGATGACAGCGGCGATTCGTCTCGGCATGGACTCGACAAGACATCAGAAGCGTTGGGAAGCCATACGGATCCACGACCCCTGAACAAGCTCCCACAGTTCACGAAGATTTGGTGGAGGGGGTCATCTCTCTCGATGGCATCACAGATGTGCTCGATTGAGATCAGGTGACCTAGCTGGCCAAGGAAGCGAGGTCACGTCGGTGGAGTGTTCATCCAACCATTCGGATACAATTCGGGAGCTGCATTGTCTTGTTGCAGGATGAGGTCCCCAGTGGGATGTTGAAGACGCACAAACGGGAGCAAACGGTCGTCCAGGAAATCCCAGTAACGTTGACCTGTGAGGGACGATGTCACACTTACCAGGGGTCCCATTTCAGTCCACGTAGACAGTTCCCAGACGAGAATGCGATTCCCACTAGCTTGAAGAGTCCCCTGCTGGCAAGAAGGATCCATCGCTTCATGTGGTTTGCACCGTACTCGTATCCTGCCATCCGCATGTACCAACGTGAATCTCGACTCATCAGTCCAGGCAACATTTTCCCACATGTCTAGGGTCCAGTGGCGATGTTCCCACGCCCATGCTAATCTTTGCACCCTGTGATGTGCGGTCAGCAGCGGTACCCTCGTGGGACGATGGCTTCTGTACCCCATAGCGAGGAGATGGTTCTGGATGGTGTGGCTGCTTACACGTTTTTGTGCACCAGTGTTAAATTGCCGAGTGATTTCTTGCACTGTGGCCCGTCTATCTGCTGTTACAATGTGAGCTAGCAGACGATGACCCCGTTCATCCATACGCTGTTGTCCACAGCAGTTGGCCCTTGCTGGGATGGTTTTACCGGATTCAATGTACTCACGGTGCACCCGTGACACAATGGCTCGTGAAAATCCCAGTGCCTGCACGACTTCCGAGATGGAGTGACCCATTCGTCGGGCCCCAACAATTTGCCCACGATCAAATGCGCTTAGATCCTTCGTCTTACCCATACTGCGTCCGACTCTTACTGATTCTCGTTTCATCACTCCTTATATTGTCGGATCGCTGATATGTCATGTCATTTCCGTTTACAGGGCCGCCCACAGCGTCACATTTGCATAACGACAGCTGTCTCTAATTCAATTGCTCTTCAGTGTAGATCATAATGATAGCATAGTAATGAGAAGTTAAGTATCGATTCTATTTTAATTGGCGTAAATGTGCCGATAAGTTCAAACATCTGTAGTCATATCAATTAAAAGTTGACACTTGATTTCAGTAACATATAGTTTTTTACTCTTTGCAAAGGATGAAGAAGCGTATATGCTCTAGCTTTGTCCATCCACCTGTCTGTCTTTCTGTCCGTCCGTCCATCCATCCGTCCGTTTGCACAATAATTTGCGTAAAAGTGGTTCGATTTCAATGAAATTTTAGTATGTGGTAGGGGACAACCTGGGGACGAACTCTGTTGAAAATGGGGAAAGTGGGGTCAAAGGTCAGGACATAATAGCGGGATCCATTCCATCGCCCTTATGCGTCATAACTTACGTAAAAATGCTTCGATCATGACAAAACTTTATCATGTTGTTCTGGAGATATACTGAGCCGGTTCTGTTAAATATCATCAAAATGGGGTCAAAGGTCAGGGCACAGGAGCGAGATTTATTCCACAGTCATTATATTCATAACTTGACTAAAAATGCTTCTATTGTGACAAAACTTTAGTAAGTTGTTCTGGAGGTATACTGAACCAATTCTGTTTAATATCATCGAAATGGGGTCAAAGGTCAGAGTACAGGAGCGAGTTTATTCCACAGCCATTATCCTCATAACTTTACTAAAAATGCTTCTATTGCAACCAAACTTTAGTAAGTTGTTCCGGAAGTATACAGAACCAATTCTGTTTAATATCATCGAAATGGGGACAAAGGTCAGAGTACAGGAGCGAGATTTATTCCACAGCCATTATCCTCATAACTTGACTAAAAATGCTTCTATTGCGACAAAACTTTAGTAAGTTGTTCCGGAGGTATACTGAACCAATTCTGTTTAATATCATCGAAATAGGGTCAAAGGTCAGAGTACAGGAGCGAGATTTATTCCACAGCCATTATCCTCATAACTTTACTAAAATGCTTCTATTGCAACCAAACTTTAGTAAGTTGTTCCGGAAGTATACAGAACCAATTCTTAATATCAGCAAAATGGGGTCATAGGCCAGGGCAGAGGAGAGATTTATTCCACAGCTATTATCCTCGTAACTTGAGTAATGATTTCTGGTATGTTGGAAAGCGTATCATAATCAGTGCATTGTATGATTTTACTAACTTGTCCATCAATCAATATGTTCTCTACGTTTAATCAATATGTGCAGTAAGTAATTTAGTCGAACACATCGATTAAATTTTTCATCAATTATATTGCTGTTGTTTTTTATGGATTTTGGTTTCTGAAAGTTGGCAGGTATGCGTAAATAGGAAACTTACTACTGGCAAGCATAGCGTTGCCAAATCACATTCTGAATAGTACATTTCATGCACGTGTAAACTTAGACCTAACGATTCTATGGATTCTACGAATCTCTCTTTTTTTTTTTAATATTTTGCTGTTGTTTCATGAGGTACATGTCTTAAAGCAGATTTGTATAATCCCCCCCCCCTTTTTTTGTCATCATTTAGATCCTTCTTTAGATTGATGCAAAAGTGAAGAGAGTTTGGGGAAAGGTGTTGTTTTCCATCTGGGGATGGTATTTCGAGTTTCAAAACTTTCGAAAACGGTACCCAGCAAAAGCAGTCTTGCTGGCCCAGCACTATGTTGTCGCTGCCGAACCGTCAATAAAATGTCCGGGCGGCCAACAGAAGGGCCAGCAGTTCAGGCCAACAGCTGGCCAACAGTTGGCACCCCATCAGTTGTCATATGCCACAACAGGGCCATCAGTTGTCCATAACAGGCAGTAGCTGCCACAAGTGGCCCTTCAGTGGCCCTGCAAGCACGTGCCAGAAATGATGGCTAGCCTAATGGGGTCCGCTAGTGGGCCGTTAGTGGCAGCCAGCAACCACGTGACGTAACTGGTGGCTTGCCGAATCTTGTCCGCCAATTTCCCAGTAGTAGCCATAATAATAATAAAAAAAAAAAAAGCAAGGAAAACCGCAGTTTCCTAAAGCTACAATTTTTTTTTTCTACCCTTACAAAGCTTGCGAATTAACGCACTTCGCTGAGGAAATTTCTCAACAGACCGAAAAAACGCCCATTTGCATCTGACTAGATTTGATCCTGGGCCGTTTGTGTGGAAGCCGCGCTCGCTACCGACCGGACTAATTCACTACAGTCGGACATGTGCTGGAAGCTATCTGTTTGGTATGCAATTTGTAATCGAATACTTCCCTCTTTCATTTTACAATATTGAGAGGCGTTTTTCATAAAAGTCAGTTTCATATAATTGATAAATTAAGTTTTTCAACGTAACGATAGTTTTTTTTTTTACCTTAAGGGAACTTCACTCATTTTCAAGGCGTGTACAAACTTAGAGTCGCTTTCCAAAGTTCTGTACTGTCCTTGCCGCCTTGAAAACAGATTGTGGAATAAATATATATTTACCCGGGTTCATGTCACATTCTGTTACATTTTTAACGTTGTGTCTTTCCTTTCTGTTGTCCGAAGCTACATTTGTTTTAAAGAGTAAAATATATTTTATTTTACTTCTCGTTATTTTTAGAAGCGAATTCCTCCCAGTCTTGTGTATTGAACCCATGGATGAGTACACTACATAGCGTTGCTTTTTTTTTCTTTCAAATAATTAATAAATTTTGTACGCATATAATTATTATTTTTTTTTTTTCAACAAACGCTGTTTTAATGGTTTTCCAGGATATGTGTTTCAAGCGGTTTCAAATTTTTCTTGTTATTCATCCACTCCATTCCATGAATTGTTATTCATGGGAATGGAGTGGGCGTATTTCATGGCTGTAATCTAGTATTTCACGGCTTAATCTGATATCTTCGTCGACGTAAAATTTCATTAAGAAATCAATTCGCCTCTCCACATATGGATTTTTTTCTTAACATCCACTAAAATAACACGATGGCGATAGCGTCGTCTTCAACTAACTGGTACCATGAGAGACACAGCAAGTGTTGCTTCTGCGCATGCGCAGTCTCGTTGCTTCCACCTGCTGTTGGGGGGATGCATTGGTTGCCAGCAACGGGCCACTAGTGGCACTTGCTTGGAGGCCCACAATTCACGGCGATGCTGCAGGGTCATCAATGGCTCGCCAACTGATAGCGCTGCCACCGACGGACCGCTACCGGGCCGTGAGCGGCAGATTTCAGCCAGCAGTGACCCATCACTGCCAGCTGGTGGCCAGCAGTTTCCCAGCACTTGTGTTTTTGCTGGGTAGTTAAACGGAGTAAAAAAATTTGCTGTAATCACAATTTTTTTCTCCCAATGCTGCCTTTGTGTCCCGTATTCTTGTAAAATATAATTTTATTGCGCAAATGTTTTGTGTTTCAGCTTGAAACTGTTGGCAATGATTTGTGAAAACGTAAGATTATTACCGCCCACTCGTTGATGGGTCTGCGAACCAGCTCTGGCTGTGTCCTATTAGCCGCAGTGGGGTGAATTTTAAAAAGGCCGTAAATTTTTGTTACTCTGTATCCTCTAATATCTTCCGCCCATGGTTGTCTACCATGAGGTTGGGTTCCCTAATTGAGGGTCACCAAGCTCAGGGTTGACGGGTGCATTGCGTTGTGTTTCATAAGGGAGAACGTGGGAAACCCGTATTCCTCCATATGCCGCTTGAAATTTAAGAAACTCATGATGTTAGATTGGGACTTTAATCCTGTGACTGGGCTTGCTAATTGCTAAAAAAAAATTAACTTCTTAAAATCTGGGAGTTGGTACTCTACCTAAAACTTTGCTTTAATCCTGTGACTGGGCTTGCTAATTGCTAAAAAAAAATTAACTTCTTAAAATCTGGGAGTTGGTACTCTACCTAAAACTTTGCTTTAATCCTGTGACTGGGCTTGCTAATTGCTAAAAAAAAATTAACTTCTTAAAATCTGGGAGTTGGTACTCTACCTAAAACTTTGCTTTAATCCTGTGACTGGGCTTGCTAATTGCTAAAAAAAAATTAACTTCTTAAAATCTGGGAGTTGGTACTCTACCTAAAACTTTGCTTTAATCCTGTGACTGGGCTTGCTAATTGCTAAAAAAAAAATTAACTTCTTAAAATCTGGGAGTTGGTACTCTACCTAAAACTTTGCTTTAATCCTGTGACTGGGCTTGCTAATTGCTAAAAAAAATTAACTTCTTAAAATCTGGGAGTTGGTACTCTACCTAAAACTTTGCTTTAATCCTGTGACTGGGCTTGCTAATTGCTAAAAAAAATTAACTTCTTAAAATCTGGGAGTTGGTACTCTACCTAAAACTTTGCTTTAATCCTGTGACTGGGCTTGCTAATTGCTAAAAAAATTAACTTCTTAAAATCTGGGAGTTGGTACTCTACCTAAAACTTTGCGATGATTTTAGCTAAGTGTTCTGGTTTAAACAACAAAGATTCACTCATTTTAAATTTACAAAGATTCGAGAAACTCTGGTAAATTTCAATACAGAATAAAGAATTTATTTTCATTAATGCTTCCTTAAAATTTATTACATTGATCGGTGGAGATTTAATTTAGCTTAAACCAAGTTATATATTAAGCTCATTAAGCAGCTTGATATTCGTACTCTTATTCTAAAACGTTCACCTTTCACAAAATATAAGAAACTTTTATTTTATTCAGCACTTGCAAGAGAAAAACTATCTTTCCTACCGATATGTATAGGAGACAAGATCATGCATACTCATAACTAACGAGATATTGGGAATTATAAATAAATCTCACCAAGTCCTTTTCTGTTCATCTCTTTCGTTGGTGTCCGATATTACTTATAGGCATAAAGTCTATGGCTGGGACCTCATCCGGTCCCGGTTACATTTGCTAGCTCTTCTATTATCGCATTCTTCTGGTATTTCTTGCTTGCCTCCCAAGTCTCGAATGCTTGACTCATTACTCGCAAAATTCTCCTGAATTAACCACTTGCGTGCTTACTGCTCTCAGAATACCCTTCTCTCTGAATGCATACTTTCAGAATTATCTCTGCCTTTCCATACTATTCTCCTAAAATTCCGCCCTAGTCTCTTCGTGACTACTCTTTGAAATCTTGATTTTGAATCTAAAATCTTCTCGAATGCTCTTGCATGAATGTCTCGTGGAATAATCTTGCATGCGTTCACCTGGAAATCATCTTGCATGAATTGTGTAAAAAAAATATATATATTCTCCCTCTTTCGTCTATGTTCAAGGGGTTGGGTGTTCCTCGTCCTACCCAAAATGGCTCTCCCCTCATTGGCTGGGCCTCCTTCCCTCGATTCGGCATTGGTTTACATCCCTCAATGGGATCTCTTCGATTCGTCGGCAAAAGGGTGAGAACTTGGAGTTTTCTGGAAGATGAATATTCCTTTCTCCTGTCAACTGCTCTGCGGGATGTCCGAGTTGCCTTAGAAATTTCGTGTACGCTTCCTGTGTGACCCTTTCTGTTGGTGTCGACCAGTTACACCCACTATGAGAAATGTGCTCTGTTCGTTCCCCCTAGCGTTCCGTAAACGTGCCTTCATCAATAGAAGATGGTCAAGTAAATTGGCCCTCTCCTGTGAGTGCAAGCCATCTCAACTAGTGCAGCATTGTTCACTACAACCTCCTTACAAGTTTTCGCTTTACTAACAAAGGGATGTGTTTCGTTCCTATCCCTACTTGAAATCCGGCGAGCTCGGGGAACAGAAAAAATAAAAGCAGACATTTAAAAGAATGATGAAAAAAAGGTTAGGATTTTCCTCCTAAAGGAGAAAATCTGCTCAGCCAGGGCTTAGAATAATTAAAAAATATGAATTATAATTTTCCTCTTAGGATGTCTGTCTGCTTTATGCTTCTCGGGTTTTCTTTCCCAATTTCCGGGCTCTCTGAATTTTCTACTCGGTAACTACTCTCCTCGTTTTACTATTTCCTCATACTGCATGATACCGTTGGAATTATTTGGTGAATAAATTGATTTCCCGCACTTACTAAATTGTAGGCCCCTTTCTGAAATTTATACCTACGAAATCATGGTCCTCCAATGTTGCACGATATTCCGGAGGATATACGGGTAACAAGATAGACAGCGCAAAAATTTCCCCGTTACTTTCAGGCATGAGATCCTTCTGTGAATTCCAGGAATTCTGCCCCTTTTTGGTATTATTTTGGTCATTCACAAGATCGATACGCAGGTGAACAGAAATTTAGGGGTGGGGGTGTGTGTGTGGAGTACATCGGAGGATAGTGTTCCATCTTTACAAAACTTTCGAAAACAGAAGGTTGATGGGGTTGAGATTTTTTCTGTAATCGCAATTTCTTTTTCTCGCGTGTTGTCTCTGTTCAGTATTATTGTTAAATATCATTTTGCTGCATAAATATTTGTATTTCACCTTGAAAATAGGGGGAAAATTTCCAAAACTAGAAGTCAGATGGAACAAGTTTTTTCTCTAATTTCTAATGTTTCCCAGTGTTGTTCCCACTCTCCTGCATTGTTAAATATCAGTTTTTGCATTTAAGCTTTCTAAGGGAGTGGGAAATTCCCAAAAAACAGAAGTGATGGAATTGGAAAATTTTGTAAAAATTGATTCATGGTGTTCAAAAGAACTAATATTCTCAAAGTTACAGGCAGTAGCATAGGGGAGAAGGGTCTTACGTCAGTGATGACGTCATTCTTTCATGTGAAAAAACTTTCTGTCTCACCCGCAATGTAAACAAAGTAAAAGGTAACTAATGGAGGAGTGGTTTTGTGGTTCACATCAAAACATAAGAAATCCACAAATATGGTCACATTTAAAAGATTTTATGTTAATTTAAAAAAGAATTCTCAGCATTGCTGAAGCAGAATTTCGCATTGGGTGGTTTAGAACCAAATCACAGAATTATTCAAAATACAAAATCGAGCATAGACTAATCAAAACACTAAATTCTGTGAGGAACTTCCGCCCATTGTCCGTATGCTTCCTCATTTTCTGTATGCCAGTTTGCTGGAAGGAGTGCGAAATGAAATCACGAGATATCATCGAAGCCGTCACTAGAATAGAACTTGTAGTGCTCAAGAGAAGTGAAAGAGAAACACAGGTCAACCACCGAGTTGGGTCAAAGCAAAATTGGGCAGGCAGGAGCATAGGAAAGAAGGGTCTTATATCAGTGGTGACATCATTCTCTCACGTATTCACTTTCTGTCTCACCTGCAATGTAAACAAAGAGAAAAGTAACGAACATTAAAATTTCATTTTTCAAATACCAAATCGAATAAAAATTACAAATTGGTTTTGCTCTGACATCAATAAAAAAGTAATCACCAATATTTTCACCAAAACCTTTCATTCATCACCAAAACGATTCTTCTTCTTTTTTTTTTTTTTTTTTTTTTTTTTTTTTTGCAAATTGCAAGGAATGCTCGGCAGCGTGACCCCTGCTCATGGTACACCCTCGTGCGGTCACGCTCGAGAACTCTACGGTTCTTACCACTTGGGCAATAGAATGACCCATCTGTCTTGCTCCTACAATGCATCCACGATTACAGGTGCTCAGGTCACTACATTTACCCATTTCAGTTTATTGCGATACACTGTTGGGAGCCCTGCTGTTTGCCTATTTATTGCCTGCGTTCAGTTTGGGTCTGTTCCACTGTGCTCATGGGATGCCAAAGTCAAATGCCCATCACTCCTATCTCTAATGTTTTGTCTATTGAGCGTAGAGATTAATTTTAAAAGCACTAAGTTTTTTTTTTCTTTCTGTAATTACATTAAGCTATATTGA
Source organism: Macrothele yani (assembly GCA_039090855.1). Classification (NCBI taxonomy): domain Eukaryota; kingdom Metazoa; phylum Arthropoda; class Arachnida; order Araneae; family Macrothelidae; genus Macrothele; species Macrothele yani. The sequence continues at coordinate 4,087,733 of CM077034.1, forward strand.
CTATATTGACACTGTAGTAGTAATTTCTTTCAATATGCCCCTCATAGCTAGCTAGTACTAAAAAATTCAGCTTTGAAAGTTGTAGATATCTTGGGATGATTTCGCAGGACTTATAGGTTTTGAAAAAGGTCCCTGTGTATGAAAGTGTATTTGTTCTTACTCTTAGCAAAACGTGGTTACTGCAAAAAAGACACTATTACTGGAGACATGTTCTGATCATATGTGGAGGAAGATGTGTTGCATGTGTGTAATGTGAAGCAAATAGTTGTTACTAAGGTGAACACAAATTCTGAGGTGGTTTTGCCAAGTTGAAGGAATGAGTGTTAAGATCCTTAAAAAACTTATTCAGCCAAAGTGGCGGGAAATACAGGTAGAGGAAGGCCAAAGAAATCACGAGAGGACCAGATTAAAAAATGCCTGCCTAAGAAAAGGTTAATGAAGTACAAAATGTCTTGTGTGAGACATGTGATGAATGTCAGTGAAGCTGAAGTTGTGTGCTAAGAGATTTTATTCAGCCCAAGTGGCAGGAAAGAAAGGCCAAAGAAGGCCAAGAAATACATGAGAAGACCAGATTCAGGAATGTCTGCCTGAGAAAAAGATAATGAGTATGAAGTGCAAAAGGTCTTGTGTGATGGATGTTAGTGAAGCTGGAATTGTGTGCTAAGAGAATTTATTCAGCCCAAGTGGCAGGAAAGAAAGGCCAAAGAAGGCCAAGAAATACATGAGAAGACCAGATTCGGGAATGTCTGCCTGAGAAAAAGATAATGAGTATGAAGTGCAAAAGGTCTCGTGTGATGGATGTTAGTGAAGCTGGAATTGTGTACTAAGAGAATTTATTCAGCCGAAGTGGCAGGAAAGAAAGGCCAAAGAAGGCCAAGAAATTCATGAGAAGACCAGATTCAGAAATGACTGCCTGAGAAAAAGATAATGAGTATGAAGTGCAAAAGGTCTTGTGTAATGCATGTTAGTGAAGCTGGAATTGTGTGCTAAGAGAATTTATTCAGCCCAAGTGGCAGGAAAGAAAGGCCAAAGAAGGCCAAGAAATTCATGAGAAGACCAGATTCAGAAATGACTGCCTGAGAAAAAGATAATGAGTATGAAGTGCAAAAGGTCTTGTGTGGTGCATGTTAGTGAAGCTGGAATTGTGTGCTAAGAGAATTTATTCAGCCCAAGTGGCAGGAAAGGAAGGCCAAGAAATTCATGAGAAGACCAGATTCAGAAATGACTGCCTGAGAAAAAGATAATGAGTATGAAGTGCAAAAGGTCTTGTGTGATGGATGTTAGTGAAGCTGGAATTGTGTGCTAAGAGAATTTATTCAGCCCAAGTGGCAGGAAAGAAAGGCCAAAGAAGGCCAAGAAATTCATGAGAAGACCAGATTCAGAAATGACTGCCTGAGAAAAAGATAATGAGTATGAAGTGCAAAAGGTCTTGTGTGATGGATGTTAGTGAAGCTGGAATTGTGTGCTAAGAGAATTTATTCAGCCCAAGTGGCAGGAAAGAAAGGCCAAAGAAGGCCAAGAAATTCATGAGAAGACCAGATTCAGGAATGTCTGCCTGAGAAAATGATAATGAGTATGAAGTGCCAAAGGTCTTGTGTGATGCATGTTAGTGAAGCTGGAATTGTGTGCTAACTATGAAAATTTATTCAGCCCAAGTGGCAGGAAAGAAAGGCCAAAGAAGGCCAAGAAATTAATGAGAAGACCAGATTCGGGAATGTCTGCCTAAGAAATAGATATGAGTATGAAGTGCAAAAGGTCTTGTGTGGTAAATGTCAGTGAAGCTGAAGTTGTGTGCTAAGAGAATTTATTCAGCCCAAGTGGCAGGAAAGAAATGCCAAAGAAGGCCAAGAAATTCATGAGAGGACCAGATTCAGGAATGTCTGTCTGAGAAAAAGATAATGAGTATGAAGTGCAAAAGGTCTTGTGTGATGGATGTTAGTGAAGCTGGAGTTGTGTGCTAACTAAGAGAATGTATTCAGCCCAAGTGGCAGGAAAGAAAGGCCAAAGAAGGCCAAGAAATTCATGAGAAGACCAGATTCAGGAATGTTTGCCTGAGAAAAAGATAATGAGCATGAAGTGCAAAAGGTCTTGTGTGATGGATGTTAGTGAAGCTATAGTTGTGTGCTAACTTAGAGAATTTATTGAGCTCAAGTGGCGGGAAAGAAAGGTAAAGGAAGGCCAAGAAATTCATGAGAAGACCAGACTCAGGTATGTCTGCCTGAGAAAAAGATAATGAGTATGAAGTGCAAAAGGTCTTGTGTGATGGATGTTAGTGAAGCTGGAGTTGTGTGCTAAGAGAATTTATTCAGCCGAAGTGGCAGGAAAGAAAGGCCAAAGAAGGCCAAGAAATTCATGAGAAGACCAGATTCAGGAATGTCTGCCTGAGAAAATGATAATGAGTATGAAGTGCCAAAGGTCTTGTGTGATGCATGTTAGTGAAGCTGGAATTGTGTGCTAACTATGAAAATTTATTCAGCCCAAGTGGCAGGAAAGAAAGGCCAAAGAAGGCCAAGAAATTAATGAGAAGACCAGATTCGGGAATGTCTGCCTAAGAAATAGATATGAGTATGAAGTGCAAAAGGTCTTGTGTGGTAAATGTCAGTGAAGCTGAAGTTGTGTGCTAAGAGAATTTATTCAGCCCAAGTGGCAGGAAAGAAATGCCAAAGAAGGCCAAGAAATTCATGAGAGGACCAGATTCAGGAATGTCTGCCTGAGAAAAAGATAATGAGTATGAAGTGCAAAAGGTCTTGTGTGATGGATGTTAGTGAAGCTGGAGTTGTGTGCTAAGAGAATGTATTCAGCCCAAGTGGCAGGAAAGAAAGGCCAAAGAAGGCCAAGAAATTCATGAGAAGACCAGATTCAGGAATGTTTGCCTGAGAAAAAGATAATGAGCATGAAGTGCAAAAGGTCTTGTGTGATGGATGTTAGTGAAGCTGGAGTTGTGTGCTAACTTAGAGAATTTATTGAGCCCAAGTGGCGGGAAAGAAAGGTAAAGGAAGGCCAAGAAATTCATGAGAAGACCAGATTCAGGTATGTCTGCCTGAGAAAAAGATAATGAGTATGAAGTGCAAAAGGTCTTGTGTGATGGATGTTAGTGAAGCTGGAGTTGTGTGCTAACTAAGAGAATGTATTCAGCCCAAGTGGCAGGAAAGAAAGGACAAAGAAGGCCAAGAAATTCATGAGAAGACCAGATTCAGGAATGCTTGCCTGAGAAAAAGATAATGAGTATGAACAGCAAAAGGTCTTGTGTGGTAAATGTTAGTGAAGCTGGAGTTGTGTGTTAACTAAGAGAATTTATTCAGCCCAAGTGGCAGGAAAGAAAGGCCAAAGAAGGCCAAGAAATTCATGAGAAGACCAGATTCAGGAATGTCTGCCTGGGAAAAAGATAATGAGTATGAAGTGCAAAAGGTCTTGTGTGATGGATGTCATGAAGCTGGAGTTGTGTGCTAACTTAGAGAATTTATTGAGACCAAGTGGCGGGAAAGAAAGGTAAAGGAAGGCCAAAAAATTCATGAGATGACCAGATTCAGGAATGTCTGCCTGAGAAAAAGATAATGAGTATGAACAGCAAAAGGTCTTGTGTGGTGGATGTTAGTGAAGCTGGAGTTGTGTGTTAACTAAGAGAATTTATTCAGCCCAAGTGGCAGGAAAGAAAGGCCAAAGAAGGCCAAGAAATTCATGAGAAGACCAGATTCAGGAATGTCTGCCTGAGAAAAAGATAATGAGTATGAAGTGCAAAAGGTCTTGTGTGATGGATGTCAGTGAAGCTGGAGTTTTGTGCTAACTTAGAGAATTTATTCAGCCCAAGTGGCAGGAAAGAAAGGTAAAGGAAGGCCAAGAAATTCTTGGGCAGACCAGATTCAGGAATGTCTGCCTGAGAAAAAGATAATGAGTATGAAGTACAGAAGGTCTTGTGTGTGACTTGTGATGGATATCCGTGAGGCTCAAGTGGTATGCCTAGATCGCTCTAATTAATGACGTTTGATACATCATTTGTAAGTGAAATCTTGTTCTATCCGTTTTAAACTTTAATTTGGGTGATGAGCTTTTCTTTGAGGAACTAACCTCTGAATCACAAAAAATAGCTTAGTGATGCATATTTATAACATGTGCCCTCTGCCTTGTGTTAGTGCTAATTTCTGTCAAGGCTGGCTAAGTGCCAGAAAACATGTTTTAAATAATATACTGCATTCTTTTGCATTATTGTTTGTAAGATGCCTACCATTTTTTCTTTTGTTACTTTGTCTTTAGGACAGGAGACCCTGGACAGCAGGATATGGATACAATTTTGGTGCTAACAAAAGATTCCTACTATATTGCTGAGTAAGTATCATCACTGTTTAAAATTTTACTTTTATCTATCTCTTTATACACTATCTACCAACAAGTAATTGGACACCTGTGATAGCAAAGGAAAACGAAGTTTATTCACCTTCAATAGTTGGTGAAGCATCCACGACCGGCGATTACAGCTGCGATCCTCCGGGGAATACTCTCAACCAGGTGTTGTACGACGGCTAGCGGAATTTTCTTCCATTCGGCTTGGAGAAGACAGGTCAGTTCCTTCACCGATTTCGGACGGTGGGGGCACCCCTTAAGTCGACGCTCCAACTCGTCCCCGTGGTGCTCGATAGGGTTAAGGTCCAGAGCCAGTCCATTCGATTAACCCCATTGTCACCATACCAAGCCATGGTGGACCTCGCAACATGACAGGTGGCATTGTCATCCTGAAAGTAACATGGGTCCACCCCGTAAAACTGCCACAACCTATGAAGCGCATGGTCATCCAAAATGGTGCAGTAGGTCTCGGTGTTGAGTCTACCAGGAATTGCGACCAAGGGTCCCGTGCCATACCAGGAGAAACACCTCCATAGCATAACTCCACTACCGCCGAACTTCACAGTTGGCACAATACATTCCGGCAGGAGGCGTTCTCCAGGCAGACGCCAAATCCAGACCCTGCCATCCGAACGGTAGGTGGTGAACCTTGATTCGTCGCTCCAGAGAACCTGTTTCCACTGTTCAACGGTCCACTGTCGACGTTCTTTGCACCACGTTAGCCGAGCAACGCTATTGGACTTGGTGATCAAAGGCTTGTGGGCGGCAGCACGTCCATGATAACCGAGCAGATGGGCTTCCTTACGGATGGTATTCATCGAAAGAACACTCCCGGATGCCTGTTGAAACTCCTCGCGAATGTGGCCCATCGATTTGGTGCAGTTCTTCCGAATTTCTCTGGCCAGCACCCGTCGGTCTCTAACTCCCAGTTTTGTGGGTCTGCCGGGTCGGGGCACATTCCGACAGTCACCTCTCATCTTCCACTTGCCAATCACGTAGGCCACGGTCGATTTTGGGTACTTCAACTCGCTGGATATGTCACGTATGGATCGGCCATTTCTGTGAGACCCGACGATTACACCTTTCTCGAAATCAGAGAGCTCCGAACTGCGTGGCATCTTGCATGCGAATGGTTGCGTTGTTGTTTCCCACACAATATTTAATGGCGGCGGCCGTGACGTGTATCAGGACCGCAGATATCGTCGGTTGCAGGGGCATCCAATTACTTGTTGGTAGATAGAGTATATACTACAGGGTGTTTCGCTCGCTACTTTACCCGGCATTTTTGCAATAACTGGAAGAGGAATGAAGGTATTGTAACGCAATTTGAACTGGACTTACCTTAGGCTGTGAGAAAGCAAACGGAAGGGACGTGTAGTTGTGTTGTCGTCGTGGGCGTGGTCAGAAAGAAGTGGTGGCGCTAGTGAATCGCGACCCCTCATCGCGTGCCGGACGAGCGGGCGTCTGTCAGTCCTGGTGCAAAGAACGTCGACTGTTGTTTTGCTGCTCGTGAAGCAGTACGGTTGTGTGTGTGTTGTTGGAGAACAGAAAAAGTTGAAATGAACCAATATACTCTAGAGGAACGAGTGTATATTGTAATGGAGGATGTACTAGCAGACTAAATCATTGAAGTCATGTCGAAAAGAATTCGTTAAGAGGTTTGGAAGTCGGAAACCACCATCAAAGCCCTGCATTTTGGCCATGCCAAGGAAATTGGAAAGAACAGGAAGTTTGTGGGACACGCATGGAGGAGGTCGACGACGAATGCCGGAAGAAACGGTCGAGAATGTGAGGCAGTGGGTTATTGCTGTCTCCCAAAAAGTCGCTACAACCTCTGTCACAGGAAACCGGCTTATCTACAAGCACTTGTTACAGAGCTGCGAAAAAAGGTAACCTACACCCATATCATGTAAGCATTGTTCACGCACTGAAAACACCAGACCACATGAAAAGAGTGGCATATTTTCAGTGGTTTCACACATTCCTGCAGCAAAATCCTGGCATACTGGATTACTGTTGGTTCACAGATGAGGCCTGGTTTCATGTTTCTGGATATGTCAATGCCCAAAATTCCCATTTTGGGGCAACTGACAATCCCCACGCGGCACACAAAAAACCACTATACCCAACAAATAGAATAATAGCTATACACTATACTCACTACTGTTTCACACGTTATATACGTTCTATGCGTTGTGTGTGCATATTTGCAGCAAAATCATCCTGGCATTTGTATATCATATGACTAGGAATATTATTATAAGTTTCGATTATTATATCATCAAGGACTCACCTTGTATTGGTATAATTAATACAGACATTTAACGTGGACCAGGAACATCAAATAACGGTCTTTGCTCTTTCCACGTTTATAAGTGAGTCACGGAAAAATTCTCATTGGCCGCCACCGGGAGTCGAAACCAGGGTCTTCCAGTTACGCTTCCGCTACACCACAGCGGCCTCGAATTCCTCCAGACTCACACACGCTAACTGCCAAGCCAATTGGGCAGGTTGCTTCTTGGAGCCCCACACAATGCTGGGGATTCACCAAAGATTGTAAGCAGCAACTGAAGAAATAATTAGAAGGCGAAAGAATAATTAATACAGACATTTAACGTGGACCAGGAACGTCAAATAAAGGTCTTTGCTCTTTCCACGTTTATAAGTGAGTCACGGAAAAATTCTCATTGGCCGCCACCGGGAGTCGAACCCAGGGTCTTCCAGTTACGCGCCGGATATTCTTCCGCTACACCACAGCGGCCTCGAATTCCTCCAGACTCACACACGCTAACTGCCAAGGCAAGTTGGCAGGTTGCTTGTTGGAGCCCCGCACAATGCTGGGTATTCACCAAAGATTGTAAGCAGCAACTGAAGAAATAATTAGAAGGCGAAAGAATAATTAATACAGACATTTAACGTGGACCAGGAACGTCAAATAAAGGTCTTTGCTCTTTCCACGTTTATAAGTGAGTCACGGAAAAATTCTCATTGGCCGCCACCGGGAGTCGAACCCAGGGTCTTCCAGTTACGCGCCGGATATTCTTCCGCTACACCACAGCGGCCTCGAATTCCTCCAGACTCACACACGCTAACTGCCAAGGCAAGTTGGCAGGTTGCTTGTTGGAGCCCCGCACAATGCTGGGGATTCACCAAAGATTGTAAGCAGCAACTGAAGAAATTATTAGAAGGCGAAAGAATAATTAATACAGACATTTAACGTGGACCAGGAACATCAAATAAAGGTCTTTGCTCTTTCCACGTTTATAAGTGAGTCACGGAAAAATTCTCACTGGCCGCCACCGGGAATCGAACCACGGGTCTTCCAGTTACGCGCCGGATATTCTTCCGCTACACCACAGCGGCCTCGAATTCCTCCAGACTCACACACGCTAACTGCCAAGGCAAGTTGGCAGGTTGCTTGTTGGAGCTCCGCACAATGCTGGGGATTCACCAAAGATTGGTAAGCAGCAACTGAAGAAATAATTAGAAGGCGAAAGAATAATTAATACAGACATTTAACGTGGACCAGGAACATCAAATAAAGGTCTTTGCTCTTTCCACGTTTATAAGTGAGTCACGGAATAATTCTCATTGGCCGCCACCGGGAGTCGAACCCAGGGTCTTCCAGTTACGCTTGCGCTACACCACAGCGGCCTCGAATTCCTCCAGACTCACACACGCTAACTGCCAAGCCAAGTTGGCAGGTTGCTTCTTGGAGCTCCGCACAATGCTGGGGATTCACCAAAGATGGTAAGCAGCAACTGAACAAATAATTAGAAGGCGAATGAATAATTAATACAGACATTTAACGTGGACCAGGAACATCAAATAAAGGTCTTTGCTCTTTCCACGTTTATAAGTGAGTCACGGAAAAATTCTCACTGGCCGCCACCGGGAATCGAACCACGGGTCTTCCAGTTACGCGCCGGATATGCTTCCACTACACCACAGCGGCCTCGAATTCCTCCAGACTCACACTCGCTAACTGCCAAGACAATTTGGCAGGTTGCTTCTTGGAGCCCCGCACAATGCTGGGGATTCACCAAAGATGGTAAGCAGCAACTGAAGAAATAATTAGAAGGCGAAAGAATAATTAATACAGACATTTAACATGGACCAGGAACGTCAAATAAAGGTCTTTGCTCTTTCCACGTTTATAAGTGAATCACGGAAAAATTCTCACTGGCCGCCACCGGGAATCGAACCCAGGGTCTTCCAGTTGGTATTCCAAATTAGTAAACTTCATCTTGTGTCTTGAGATAAAATATATGTATCTAGCGTGTCATTAGCCACGTAGAATCTTCGTATTGCAAATAGGCCCCATTGAAATTTGCGACCGGGGTTTCAAATTCAAATAAAACACGACTGTGAATATCATACAAAGAGAGTGTGAAAGAATTATATACAATGCAATTAAAAACCATTTACCATCAACAGGTATCGTCAATCTTTAAAAGAAGGAATGGATATAATCAATGACATCACAAACAGACCTCAAATAAAATTTTTGTCAAATATTGAACAAAGCCAGACAAATTCTGCAACACGCACATGACTCCACATAAACACCGGACATGTTTCGCACGACTGACTTTCGGCCATTATCAACGGTATGCATCCTGGATCAATGTTCAAAGTTGTTAGCCGAAACATGTCCGGTGTTTATGTAGAGTCGTGTGCGTGTGGCAGAGTTAGTCTGGCTTTGTTCAATATTTGTCGAAAGTTTTATTTGAGGTCTGCTTGTAATGACATTGATTATATCCATTCCTCCTTTTAAAGATTGACGACACCTGTTGATGGTAAATGGTTTTTAATTGCATTGTATATAATTCTTTCACACTCTCTCTGTATGATATCCATAGTCGTGTTTTTATTTGAATTTGAAACCCCGGTCGCAAATTTCAATTGGGCCTATTTGCAATACGGCGATTCTACGTGGCTAATGGCACGCTCGATACATATATTTTTTATCTCAAGACACAAGACGAAGTTTACTAATTTGGAATACCGATACAAGGTGAGTCATTGATGATGTAATAATCGAAACTTATAATAATATTCCTAGTCATATGATATACAAATGCCAAGATGATTTTGCTGCAAATATGCACACACAACGCATAGAACGTATATAACGTGTGAAACAGTAGTGAGTATAGTGTATAGCTATTATTCTATTATATAATACCACGTATTTTATTTTTTGGTTATTTTACTAACCAAAATCAAATTATACCCAACAAAGATCGGTGTTTGGTGTGCGATGTCACAGCGGCGCATTATTGGATCGATCTCCTTCGAAACAACCATCTCGACAGCAGCTTACGTGGAAATTTTTCAGACTTTCGTGAATCAGTTGGACGACGAGGAATTATCCATTGGATATTTCCAACAGGATGGAGCAACATGCAATACTTCCCATGCCAGCATGGCGAAATTGAGTCATTTTTTGAAAGCAGAGTCATTTAGAAGGGACTTTGCGGTCGCCAGATTTGACGCTGCTCGATTGCTTTCTCTGGGGCTATCTGAAAGGTAGAGTTTGCGGCAATAATCCACGATCCATCGCCACGACGAGGAATTATCCATTGGATATTTCCAACAGGATGGAGCAACATGCAATACTTCCCATGCCAGCATGGCGAAATTGAGTCATTTTTCGAAAGCAGAGTCATTTAGAAGGGACTTTGCGGTCGCCAGATTTGACGCTGCTCGATTGCTTTCTCTGGGGCTATCTGAAAGGTAGAGTTTGCGGCAATAATCCATGATCCATCGCCACGACGAGGAATTATCCATTGGATATTTCCAACAGGATGGAGCAACATGCAATACTTCCCATGCCAGCATGGCGAAATTGAGTCATTTTTCGAAAGCAGAGTCATTTAGAAGGGACTTTGCGGTCGCCAGATTTGACGCTGCTCGATTGCTTTCTCTGGGGCTATCTGAGAGGTAGAGTTTGCGGCAATAATCCATGATCCATCGCAACGTTGAAATCCAACATCATTCAAGAAATTCTGGCAATTCCTGGGGACATGCTGACCCGAACCTTCCGAAATATCGAGCGTTGTGTTCCGCTCTGCCTGGACCTAAATGGTGACCATTTCCAGCACACGTTATGATGCCATCTCCTTTCTCACAGCCTAAGGTAAGTCCAGTTTAAATTCCGTTAAGATATCTTCATTCCTCTTCCAGTTATTGCAAAAATGCCATGTAAAGTAGCAAGTGAAACACCCTGTAGATGAAAGCTCATCAATAATGGCAGCGTAAAATAAGATATGCAAGGTTTTATTAACCAGGTATTCTTTTTGTTTGTGATGTCCAAATGTAAAAGCATGTTTTGCGAACATCACAACAATAGAATGAAAGTATCGGGTAAACACAAAAGTATTTGCCGTTTTTGAACAGTGAGACAAAGTATATTACATACAATGTAGAGGAGCAATTTATTCATCAAAATAATTACAAGGTTGCTTACCTCTTTTAACATTTCTCTACACGTTTCCTTCGTTCTGCCGTCATGCTTGGTTTAGGCTTCCGGTGCGGTGTTCTATTTTTGGTCTTCAGGTTCTTTCAAATGAAGGTTGCTTACACCTCTTTTAACATTTCACTACACGTTTCATTCCTTCTGCCGTCATGCTTGGTTTAGGCTTCCGGTGCGGTGTTCGATTTTTGGTCTTCAGGTTCTTTCAAATGAAGGTTGCTTACACCTCTTTTAACATTTCACTACACGTTTCATTCCTTCTGCCGTCATGCTTGGTTTAGGCTTCCGGTGCGGTGTCCGATTTCTGGTCTTCAGGTTCTTTCAAATGAAGGTTGCTTACACCTCTTTTAACATTTCACTACACGTTTCATTCCTTCTGCCGCCATGCTTGGTTTAGGCTTCCGGTGCGGTGTTCGATTTTTGGTCTTCAGGTTCTTTCAAATGAAGGTTGCTTACACCTCTTTTAACATTTCACTACACGTTTCATTCCTTCTGCCGTCATGCTTGGTTTAGGCTTCCGGTGCGGTGTTCGATTTTTGGTCTTCAGGTTCTTTCAAATGAAGGTTGCTTACACCTCTTTTAACATTTCACTACACGTTTCATTCCTTCTGCCGTCATGCTTGGTTTAGGCTTCCGGTGCGGTGTTCGATTTTTGGTCTTCAGGTTCTTTCAAATGAAGGTTGCTTACACCACTTTTAACATTTCACTACACGTTTCATTCTTTCTGCCGTCATGCTTGGTTTAGGCTTCCGGTGCGGTGTTCTATTTTTGGTCTTCAGGTTCTTTCAAATGAAGGTTGCTTACACCTCTTTTAACATTTCACTACACGTTTCATTCTTTCTGCCGCCATGCTTGGTTTAGGCTTCCGGTGCGGTGTTCGATTTTTGGTCTTCAGGTTCTTTCAAATGAAGGTTGCTTACACCTCTTTTAACATTTCACTACACGTTTCATTCCTTCTGCCGTCATGCTTGGTTTAGGCTTCCGGTGCGGTGTCCGATTTTTGGTCTTCAGGTTCTTTCAAATGAAGGTTGCTTACACCTCTTTTAACATTTCACTACACGTTTCATTCCTTCTGCCGTCATGCTTGGTTTAGGCTTCCGGTGCGGTGTTCGATTTTTGGTCTTCAGGTTCTTTCAAATGAAGGTTGCTTACACCTCTTTTAACATTTCACTACACGTTTCATTCCTTCTGCCGTCATGCTTGGTTTAGGCTTCCGGTGCGGTGTCCGATTTCTGGTCTTCAGGTTCTTTCAAATGAAGGTTGCTTACACCTCTTTTAACATTTCACTACACGTTTCATTCCTTCTGCCGCCATGCTTGGTTTAGGCTTCCGGTGCGGTGTTCGATTTTTGGTCTTCAGGTTCTTTCAAATGAAGGTTGCTTACACCTCTTTTAACATTTCACTACACGTTTCATTCTTTCTGCCGTCATGCTTGGTTTAGGCTTCCGGTGCGGTGTTCGATTTTTGGTCTTCAGGTTCTTTCAAATGAAGGTTGCTTACACCTCTTTTAACATTTCACTACACGTTTCATTCTTTCTGCCGTCATGCTTGGCTTAGGCTTCCGGTGCGGTGTCCGATTTTTGGTCTTCAGGTTCTTTCAAATGAAGGTTGCTTACACCACTTTAACATTTCACTACACGTTTCATTCTTTCTGCCGTCATGCTTGGCTTAGGCTTCCGGTGCGGTGTTCTATTTTTGGTCTTCAGGTTCTTTCAAATGAAGGTTGCTTACACCTCTTTTAACATTTCACTACACGTTTCATTCTTTCTGCCGCCATGCTTGGTTTAGGCTTCCGGTGCGGTGTTCGATTTTTGGTCTTCAGGTTCTTTCAAATGAAGGTTGCTTACACCTCTTTTAACATTTCACTACACGTTTCATTCCTTTCTGCCGTCATGCTTGGCTTAGGCTTCCGGTGCGGTGTCCGATTTTTGGTCTTCAGGTTCTTTCAAATGAAGGTTGCTTACACCTCTTTTAACATTTCACTACACGTTTCATTCCTTCTGCCGTCATGCTTGGTTTAGGCTTCCGGTGCGGTGTTCGATTTTTGGTCTTCAGGTTCTTTCAAATGAAGGTTGCTTACACCACTTTTAACATTTCACTACACGTTTCATTCTTTCTGCCGTCATGCTTGGTTTAGGCTTCCGGTGCGGTGTTCCATATTTGGTGTTCAGGTTCTTTCAAATGCTCTACCAACGCTGAAGTGCCTTGTCGTCCAGGTTGCAAAATTGCATCCCCTCCCCTCCCACCAGTTTATAAAACCTAACTTTCGTTGCTAAAAACCAATTATTGAACACAAAAAACTTTTGATATTATGGACAAACACAAACTGCCCATTTACAAACATACAAAATTCCGAACGAGAAAGTTAAGAACGTATAGACAAATATTTACACATGACTCATTCCTTGGACTCCTCAACACCCCATGAACAACCAACCACACCCTAAGCCATTCCAACGCAGATTGCCTCAAGCACTTTCTACCCTCTACAGAGTCAGATGGGAAGGTAGGGGGATACAACAATTAATACAGATTCTCAGAATCTGTATTAATTGAAAAAAATAGATACCGAGTTTGTAACAATAACGATCCAAATATCCTTAATGAGAAATGGAAGGAACTAATAAAAATTGACCAAAAACACAGAAGAGAAAAAAGAAAATGAAGATTACTATATTTGCACTTTTAAGGTATTAAACCCCTGCAAAGTGCGCATAATTTATGTGCAATTCATAAATGAAATACTATTAAAAAGCACCAATCACTTACCCTAAAGATCATGGTAAATTCCATCGATAACACACTTCCAGCACGTCAACTATCGTAATGTAGTTGGCCTTCAAAGGTTTACAGACATCTTGCTTATGATTCCTTCTTCCGGGAATGAAACATCGTATTTTTTATTATTTTTTATTTTTTAAGCCATATGAGATGTAACTATATGCTTGTCAATTCCATAAAAACCACACAAGCATACTACTCATTCATACAATTCAATTAAAAAACTATGTACATATTTACACAACCTTACATTCCTAGGTGGTTAAACCTTTGTCAACTGTGAGTAACAAAATGCTCCATCTGTTTCAAAACCCCTGCCACTCCCAATGCAAGTGTCACACTCATTCAGCCCCTCACACACAGTAGTCTGTATGACGACAGTAGTCTGTTGAAAGCGCTAGAGGATTGTGTGTGAGGGGCTGAATGAGTGTGACACTTGCATTGGGAGTGGCAGGAGTTTTGAAACAGATGGAGCAGTTTGTTACTCACAGTTGACAAAGGTTTAACCACCTAGGAATGTACATACATACATAACACTACGCTGTTCTCTGAGATTCAGAGGTTAGCTCCAAAAAGAAATACAAACTTCCAGATATTTTTACTTATTGTTGTCGTATCAAACTTAGCCATTTACAGCAATCTTGACATACAACTCGTGCTTCACTGATATCCATTACACGCAGTACACAAGATCTTTTATACTTCATACTCGTAATCTTTTTCTCATGCAGACACTCCTGAATCTGATCCACCCATGTCTTCCTTGGCCTTCCTCTGCCTTTCCTTCCTGCCACTTGGGCTCAAAAGATTTTCTTAGTATGCATTTCATCACTCATTCTTTCATACATACATACATATCACTAAACTGTTCTCTGAGATTCAGAGGTTAGCTCCAAAAAGAAATACAAACTTCCAGATATTTTTACTTGTTGTTGTCGTATCAAACTTCTCCATTTACAGCGATCTTGACATACAACTCGTGCTTCACTGATATACATTACACGCCGTACACAAGATCTTTTATACTTCATACTCATAATCTTTTTCTCACGCAGACACTCCTGAATCTGATCCAACCATGTCTTCCTTGGCCTTCCTCTGCCTTTCCTTCCTGCCACTTGGGCTGAAAAGATTTTCTTAGTAAGCATTTCATCACTCATTCTTTTATACATACATACATATCACTAAGCTGTTCTCTGCGATTCAGAGGTTAGCTCCAAAAAGAAATACAAACTTCCAGATATTTTTACTTATTGTTGTCGTATCAAACTTTTCCATTTACAGCGATCTTGACATACAACTCGGGCCTCACTGACATCCATCACACGCCGTACACAAGATCTTTTATACTTCATACTCATAATCTTTTTCTCATGCAGACATTCCTGAATCTGATCCTCCCATGTCTTCCTTGGCCTTCCTCTGCCTTTCCTTCCTGCCACTTGGACTGAAAAGATTTTCTTAGTAAGCATCTCATCATTCATTCTTTCAACATGGCCAAACCAGTGAAGCATATTAGTCTCCAACTTGCTTATAACATTTGGTTTCACATTACACAACTGCAACATATCTTCACTCCTCACACAATCAGACCATGTCTTGTCACAAACCCCCTGTAAGTAACGCATTTCTCCAGCACACAAACAACTTCTATGTTTCTTCTGTAACACTCAGGTTTCACTGCTATACATCAGAGTAGAAACAATTACACTTTCATATACAGCCATGTGGGACTCTCTTGAGAACCCATCATTCCTGTGAAAACCTCCCAAAGCAGCCATGACTTTCAATGAAGAATTCACTCGACTACTAATTTCACCATCCGATTTGTTCTGTCTGTCAAATATGCTTCCTAAATACACAAACTCATTCACCTGGTAAATCACTGTGCCATTTAGACATATATTACATTCAGTACTACCAGTTCCTCTCTCAAAAACTATAACTTTGGTTTTTCCTTTATTTATACTCAGTTTGAATTTCATGCAAATTTTGTACATCCGAAACAACATTCTCTGTAACTAACTTTTGCTCTCTGCAAACAGGACAGTGTCATCAGCATACAGCAAATCGACGATGTCATCACTCTTTCCACGTTATTTTTTAAACAACGCATAGCGACTGAAAAATTGTATTCCGGCACTGCTGGGATCGAACCCCAGAACTCTCGATAACTAGTCGAGTGCGTTCGAATTTACACTACAGCGCCAACAATTCTCAGCGCAGTGCGTGGTTTATCAGTCAGCATCTGACTACACGAATGCGTATTGATGGTCTCAGCAACTGAGATGTCGTCATCTGGTGGCATTTAACGCAACAGCTATTTTAATTGTAGCTGATAAATTCAAAGGGCGATAGAAATGGTTAATATATATCAAATACGTGGAGATAATGTAAATCGACGATGTCATCACTCTTCCCACGTTATTTTTTAAACAACGCATAGCGACTGAAAAATTGTATTCCGGCACTCGACTAGTTATCGAGAGTTCTGGGGTTCGTTCCCAGCAGTGCCGGAATACAATTTTTCAGTAAATATGCGTTGTTTAAAAAATAACGTGGAGAGAGTGATGACATCGTCCATTTACATTATCTCCACGTATTTGATATATATTAACCATTTCTATCGCCCTTTGAATTTATCAGCTACAATTAAAATAGCTGTTGCTTTAAATGCCACCAGATGACGACATCTCAGTTGCTGAGACCATCAATACGCATTTAAAATGTAGTCAGATGCTGACTGATAAACCACGCATTGCGCTGAGAATTGTTGGCGCTGTAGCGTAAATTCGAACGCACTCGACTAGTTATCGAGAGTTCTGGGGTCCGATCCCAGCAGTGCCGGAATACAATTTTTCAGTCGCTATGCGTTGTTTAAAAAATAACGTGGAAAGAGTGATGACATCGTCCATTTACATTATCTCCACGTATTTGATATATATTAAGCATACAGCAATCTGCACACACGGATATCACCAAGACGTAAACCAGTATTATCTATTTTGGCATCACGCATCCATAAATATATTGAACAGCCATGGTGACATTACACAACCTTGTCTGTCTCCTGCACCAATAGAAAACTATTTAGATAAAACACCATTCACTCGTACACAAGCTCTGCTACCAGCATACATGGCTTTTACACTATTAAGTAGATTCCCAGTAACACCATATTCATTCAATGCCTTCCACAAAGTGTCCTATTGACTCGGTCGTAATCTTTCTCTAAATCTAGGAAGGCAGCAAAAAGTTCCTTACCAACAGCCAGATACTTTTCAATCATCAAAAATTTCCAAGTATGTCTACTCTATCCGTTATCAACACTTCCACAGGCGTTACCCACTATATTGGTAGTACTTACTGCAGCATAAATCAGCGACTGATGGAGCATATCACTGATGTTAAGAAAGGTAGCCCTTCCACCTCCCTTTCAATTTTAACCATCAGCGATACGTCTGCGGACTCCCAATTGGCACAATGTTAAGCGAATCGCCCCGTTCAGCAATCGGCATACCCTCGGGTACCACGAAAGTATTGAAATCTACCTTACCCCTAACTCCTGCAGTACTGACGCAGCTTTTAACATCCCTATTATTTGGAAAGCGATTTTGAAATCTGGCAACAACTGACGCTTTTACCACGTGTCTCATTCCATGGCTGATGAAGGTAGAAGTCGCTACCAAAACGTCCCGCTTATAGTTTTCAACGTGACTTACGCGTGTGATGACGATTTCAAGAATTCTTTTAATGTTTTGTGTGTTACGTGTTTTCCTGCCAATTCTTCTTGCAATGATAGCGTCCTTCCAATCCCGAGGGACCATTCCTAACTCCCAGCACAACTGGCAAATTTCAGTTAGCCAGTCAATTACAGAGTCACCACCATATTTCAACATGTCAGCAGTTATACCCTCAACTCCTGGAGCCTTACCATTCTGAAGAGTTTTTAGAGCTTTACACACCTCTTCTCTTGAGATCCCTCCTGTGCTTCCATCCTTCCCTGTGACATCATCTTCTTCTGCCTCTGAATCACCTTTGCTTTCCTGATCTAATACCTCGCAGAAGTATTCACCCATCTTTCACTTAACTCTTTGGGCTCCCATATCATTTCCCCGATCCTATTCTTCACACAACTTACAACTTTGTTTCCTCTATTTTTCCTGATTCTCATGTACTTCCAGAAAGTCGTCCTATCTTTCCAAAAAGCCAATTCATGCCTTTCCACCTTCTCCTTCCTATCTTTTGCCTTACTCTGGTGAACCAGCCTAGCGGCTTCACGCTTCTTACAGCGATATTCATCCACAGAGACTCTACCTTGCAACATCCCCAAATAGGCTTCCTTCTTTTTCTTTACTGCCTCATCAATCTCACTATTCCACCAAGCATCACCTTTATTGTTACCCACTATTGTGATGCCACAGACCTCTTCAGCAGCAGTGACAACACAGTACTTAAAACATTCCCACTTCTTTTCTACATCCCTCTCACAAGACTTCAGCTTCTTCAGTCGTTCTCTGAGTAAGTCAGAATAACGCTGATGATCTTCAGGGAGCCTTTCAACCTTTATTCTTTCCATTCTGGGCCTCTTTGTATTCCTTTTCCTCCAACCAACATTCGGTTTCACTCGTGACACTACCAAGTATGATCAGAACCAACATCCGCAGCTCTCATCACACGAGTGTCAACAATTAAGTGTTTCAGACTTTGATCATAGACAGCAAAATCTATCACACCCTTTTGACCAAGAGTACAATTTTCCCAAGTATATGTATGGATATACTTGTGGTTGAAAAATGTATTAGATACACGCAAACCATTCTCAATGCAGAGTTCAATTAATCTTTCACCATTATCATTCCCACAAGGATCATTAAACTTACCCTGGGCATTGTCAGAAATTGCATTCTGCACACCTACTCTAGCACTGAAGTCCCATGCTATTTATATCTTTCTCTTTAGCACCAAACTGGCTCAAAACAGCTTTTAGCTCATTCCAGAAATCCTCCTTCCTATCAGAGGGTTCAGAGTCACAAGGAGGATACACTACAACAATTATTATTCTCTGAAGTTTCACTTTCAAATGAATCCAAAGAATTCTCTCACTTATGCAACTATAGTGAATCAAGTTGTTCTTCATCTTTTCACTTAAATCACACCTACACCAGCCTGTCCTCTCACATTATCCAATACTCCATACCGCACACTAACTGTTTCATTCACTTCTTCTATCCCAATTTCCTTCTTTTTGGTTTCACTTACATACAGTACATCCAATCTATACTTATTCATCTCTTCAATCACCTCATTCATCTTGCCATTTGTACCTCTAGTATTCCATTCACCAATCTTACACTCACTCAGCCGAGATCTCTTTCTCATGTGCCATTTAGAAGGTCCAGGTCGATTCCGTGGTGTACTGTCCTTCTCAAGTGTGGTAGGTCCACCATATCCCACACTAGAGTCTGAATATTGATTTTTTATATGAAGCCTTGAAAAAGCCCTCTGTTAAGGTGCGAAAGCTTTGCTAATAGAAAGGTTAGCTGATGGGAGAAGCGAAAGCTTGGCTGATGAGAGAAACGAATAGATATCTCTGACTGAAGTGTTATATACAAAAATTGGCTAGTAGATGAATAAATAATTAGTTACACCTAAATAGGAAAGTTATTTATTCATAGATATGGGTGTATAATATTTTATTACACGTGAGATACAGTAAATGACAACAATGGTAAACCTATTGTTACAATACAAGAAAGAGCCAATCTCTAATTTATGATATCCTCATCATGTTTAGCACTTCAAAATTAGTGAAAGCCAGCTGGTTTCATTTCCACAACATTTTTAATGTTGTACAGTGTTATTTACATACCTCTGATTAAATATTGTCATTATCCCACCACAGGTATGATGATCAGACTGACAGGATTATTAAATACCAGAAAGTATTGCTTGAGGATTTGGAACGAATTGAATTAGGTAAGATTTCACTATTATGTTATTTGCATGTGTATGTGTGTGTGAGTGTGTGCCCTAGATTTTAGATACTGTAATGTGAAAATGATTTTAAATAACTTTTTTCTGAGGAGGCTTTCCATTTTTTTCTCAGGAGGCTCCATGTGGGAAACTTAGGGCATAATTTTTCAATAATTTAGATTATCAAATAGTGGCAACAATAACACTAGGTTTCCTTAATTTGGCAACTCAGTCTCATGGTTGTGACATGTATGCATTGTGTTTCATTCGTGCCCTTACATGGTTTTCATAAGAATTCATGTGCAGCAGTGAAGTTAAATTAAAAACTAGTATCTTTGCATCATTATTAACTATATGTCAACAAAATAGTTTCCATATCATCTACTGTTTCGCACGTTACTAGAAATTCGAGCACGGGAAAAAACGTCCATATAATAAGAAAATTTTTATTTCAACTTGTCACTAATATTCCTTTTTTTCTTTTTGATGTTCTTTATAATAGTTTAGAATTTTATTATGAAGATTACAAATTTATATGAAAAAATGTTTTAATATATGCAGTCAAATGCATCATAAGTTGTCAAAGTCCTCCAATACGTAGAGACAATATGTATTAAATGATTAATATTATTCCAGTTTTTTAAGTCATGATTTACGAAATTAATACAATAGAAAAGAACTTTCGAACCTTTTGATTATGATGCGTTGAATCAGTAATAAGCCATCTTGTTATCGAAGAAGGCATGATTTTCCTTTCCTGTGGTATCAGCTTCCAAGTTGAACTTCGATCTTATAATTTCTTATTATAGATGATGGTTGCATGTTTTATTTTCCGTGGCTCGATATCCCAAACTAGTTTCAATTCCTTCTTTTTGGAATCATCTTCAGTGGGTATTATGATCTTCTCATACACGTTGTGTTTCGGCCACTTACATCGATTCTACTGGCAGCTTCCGACTTTTCACTGCAGTTGTACTCTTGCGCATGCTATTTATCTTTGCATCATGTTCGTTTTTGTCTTCACATCTTCTGAAACAAATTCATGTCAGGTCAAGCATGCAGCAGTCAATAAGTACAGACTCGCAGAGCAGCTAAGGAAGGAAAGTTGGTTTAATTTACTTAAAAATATTATTCCTGTGTTGATTCCTTACCCTGTTTTCTCAAGAAAGACTTGCAAAGCTGTAAAGAAATTAATCTTTCCATAAAGCTGTTCACAAAGCTGTAAATAAATTAATCTTTCCATAAAGCTGTTCACAAAGCTGTAAATAAATTAATCTTTCCCTAAAGCTGTTCACAAAGCTGTAAAGAAATTGATTTTTCCATAAAGCTGTTCACAAAGCTGTAAATAAATTGATCTTTCCATAAAGCTGTTCACAAAGCTGTAACTAAATTGCTTTTTCCATAAAGCTGTTTACAAAGCTGTAAATAAATTGATCTTTCCATATGCTGTAATGATGGAGTACCGGTTAATATTCCACAGCCTTGGAAACAAGTACTAAAACAGGGTTCCCACTCAACCTGGAAAACAGGGAAAACCTGGAATTCTCAGGGAATTTGAAAATGGTTCCAAAAATCAGGGAAAACTCAGGGAAAATAACCTTTTTGTAAAAGTCAGGGAAAACTCTGGGAAAATTGGAAAATTACCCTCTTTTTTTTTTTTTTTTTTTTTTTTTTTTGTAAAAATCAATGGATACTTTTTTTTGCCAACAAAAATTATTTTCAAGATTTCAAACTTTCACTTGCAATTACTGCCTGCCTAGAATTTGGTAGATCTTACTTTCAGTTAGTTATATTAATTATTTCCTTTACTCTCTAAAAAAAAGATGCAAAATTGAAATTTTAAAATTGCCAGTTATTTAGCTTTTGTTCAATTTCTGCAGGCAGTTGTTATAACATGGAACTTTAGACACAATGGCTCCTGCTTGAAGAAACACTTCACAAGAGAACCAACCAAATGATGGATCAAAGTCCTTTGTCTGTTGGTTCTCTTGAAACATGTTTCTTTGAACAGATCCATTCCATCATTAAACTTAACTGCATTGTGTTATAGAAAAACTGAAACTATTCAACTGACAGATTTTTTTCTTACATATGACCTGTTTCTATAGGAATGTATTTCAAATTCCGTGTGGGTAGTATTCACAAAAGTTCATGGAACTTTGGTACAGAAAATAATGTGCACGGTTAGTTGTTATTAATGAAAAGCAGGTAATTTTATAAAGACAAATTACGTAAAGAATTTACAAGGGTGTGCTTTGGTGAGAAAAATGAATGGAATGGAATGAAATGTAACAATTCTTTGCAACATGCCATTCTGGAAAACTTTAAAAAAAACCCTGGAGAACCTGGAAAAGTCAGGAAATTGTTTTATTACTTTTGAGTGGGAACCCTGTAAAAAGAACTGAACCTGATGAACATGAATAACTATTCAAGTACTATTAATAATGAGGTAGTTGAATGAGATGTAATTGTTGTGCCCTTCAGTTATTTATATAAAAGTGTTTTTGTTTTTATTGCATTGTATTTTGAAATGAAATAATGTGCTATACCTGTAAGTTATGTAACAACTTGAACTGATGCAGCTTACTCTTATGATGTCATTTATTATCGCCAGTGTTTTTTTTTCTGAAAAAAAGGTTCCGGCACTCACCATGAAGATGTTATTACAGCAACTTCCACACTTTTAATATATCCTCTGATATACCCTCACCGTCTCTAGATCACTTCTTGCTTTTGGTATCAACTGCAGAATGACGACCTCAGAGCAGCCATGAGTCCACATATTTGTTAGGGTTGAACTGAGCGAGAGAACGTCTTACTATCCTGATGAACATCAGTGCAGAAGTTTTGTACATACAAGCAGAGATGGCCTAGATGAAGCTACTATAAGATTCATCTGAGAGAAACCCCTTTCACATTTGCTGGAAAATATTGCAATTGTGCTCAAAGTGTGGTTTAGATGAAATAGTATGTCTCTAGATCACTTCATAGTCTCTAGATCACTTCTTGCTTTTGGTATCAACTGCAGAATGACACCCTCAGAGCAGCCATGAGTCCACATATTTGTTAGGGTTGAACTGAGCGAGAGAACGTCTTACTATCCTGATGAACATCAGTGCAGAAGTTTTGTACATACAAGCAGAGATGGCCTAGATGAAGCTACTATAAGATTCATCTGAGAGAAACCCCTTTCACATTTGCTGGAAAATATTGCAATTGTGCTCAAAGTGTGGTTTAGATGAAATAGTATGTCTCTAGATCACTTCATAGTCTCTAGATCACTTCTTGCTTTTGGTATCAACTGCAGAATGACGCCCTCAGAGCAGCCATGAGTCCACATATTTGTTAGGGTTGAACTGAGTGAGAGGACGTCTTACTATCCTGATGAGCATCAGTGCAGAAGTTTTGTTCATATAAGCAGAGATGACCTAGATGAAGTTACTATAAGATTCATCTGAGAGAAACCCCTTTCACATTTGCTGGAAAATATTGCAATTGTGCTCAAAGTGTGGTTTAGATGAAATAGTATGTCTCTAGATCACTTCATAGTCTCTAGATCACTTCTTGCTTTTGGTATCAACTGCAGAATGACGACCTCGGAGCAGCCATGAGTCCACATATTTGTTAGGGTTGAACTGAGTGAGAGGACGTCTTACTATCCTGATGAGCATCAGTGCAGAAGTTTTGTTCATATAAGCAGAGATGACCTAGATGAAGTTACTATAAGATTCATCTGAGAGAAACCCCTTTCACATTTGCTGGAAAATATTGCAATTGTGCTCAAAGTGTGGTTTAGATGAAATAGTATGTCTCTAGATCACTTCATAGTCTCTAGATCACTTCTTGCTTTTGGTATCAACTGCAGAATGACGACCTCGGAGCAGCCATGAGTCCACATATTTGTTAGGGTTGAACTGAGTGAGAGGACGTCTTACTATCCTGATGAGCATCAGTGCAGAAGTTTTGTTCATATAAGCAGAGATGACCTAGATGAAGTTACTATAAGATTCATCTGAGAGAAACCCCTTTCACATTTGCTGGAAAATATTGCAATTGTGCTCAAAGTGTGGTTTAGATGAAATAGTATGTCTCTAGATCACTTCATAGTCTCTAGATCACTTCTTGCTTTTGGTATCAACTGCAGAATGACGACCTCGGAGCAGCCATGAGTCCACATATTTGCTAGGGTTGAACTGAATGAGAGGAGGTCCAACTGTCCTGATGAACATCAGTGCAGAAGTTGTCCGTACAAGCAGAGATGAAGTTACTATAAGATAAAGTTACTATAATATCCATCTGAGAGAAACCTCTTTCACTGGAAGATATTGCAATTGTGCTTTAGATGAAATAGTACGTCCGGGACTTTATTTGCTTGAAGATACTCACAGGAACCACAAACTGCTTCTCTTTCATTTAAGCGAAATTTGCGTGCTAACTTTCTAATGTCAGCTTCACCAAATATCAGATGCTTCCCAGGATTTTCTGGCCAATACTTGCAATCTAAAATCTTGGCACATTCAGGCAAATCTGCATCATCATCTTCAAGCAAATGCTTTCCAACAGCCTGTTTCAGATTTTTATAAAAAGCAGATAAACTTATTGCAGGACTGTGTCTTTCATTTGTGTGGAGCTCAATTCCTTTGAACTTCACGTTCTTCTGACTGTGAAGAGACATACTGTAGTACGGACCAGGATTTTGAATTCTCTCCTCAAAAATTTGAACTGTATTCTTTATCTTCCTGTCTGCTTTGTACAAGCCTATATTTCTCTCTTGTAAATCTAGACTTAGTTTCACACATAAGGCCCAAATCAAGAACAAACTCATATGACGTTATTTTTCTTAAAAGGCCCTCATAAAGATAGCGATCTGTTTTGCTTCATCTGCTGTCTTGCCCCCTGAAAGTGACGGACGAGGTTTTCAAAGTCTTGCCATATTGCAGAAACAGTGCGAAAGCTAGATGCAACCCAGCGAGTGCTTAAAATCAAATAAGAACAAACTCTCATGACGTTATTTTTCGTAAAAGGCCCTCATAAAGACAGCGATCTGTTTTGTTTCTTCTGCTGTCTTGCCCCCTGAAAGTGATGGACGAGGTCTTCAAAGTCTTGCCATATTGCAGAAACAGTGCGAAATCTAGATGCAACCCAGCGAGTGCTTAAAATAAAATAAGAACAAACTCGCATGACTTTATTTTTTGTAAAAGGCCCTCATAAAGACAGCGATCTGTTTTGCTTCATCTGCTGTCTTGCCCCCTGAAAGTGACGGACGAGGTCTTCAAAGTCTTGCCATATTGCAGAAACAGTGCGAAAGCTAGATGCAACCCAGCGAGTGCTTAAAATAAAATAAGAACAAACTCGCATGACGTTATTTTTCGTAAAAGGCCCTCATAAAGACAGCAATCTGTTTTGCTTCTTCTGCTGTCTTGCCCCCTGAAAGTGATGGACAAGGTCTTTAAAGTCTTACCATATTGCAGAAACAGTGCGAAAGCTAGATGCAACCCAGCGAGTGCTTAAAATAAAATAAGAACAAACTCGCATGACTTTATTTTTTGTAAAAGGCCCTCATAAAGACAGCGATCTGTTTTGCTTCTGCTGTCTTGCCCCCTGAAAGTGATGGACGAGGTCTTTAAAGTCTTGCCATATTGCAGAAACAGTGCGAAAGCTAGATGCAACCCAGCGAGTGCATAAAATTCTGCCAAATTTAAGAAGTTGAAGTTCTAGAGACACTGCACATTCCTGTAGTTCCCTAGCATTCTTACATGAAGCATGATAAGTCACATAAAGTTTGTCCATGAAACTCTTAGAGTGATTCACTCCTGCCACATTATTTACTGCTGGGTCACTAACAGACAATTCAAGGCGATGGCTAGCACAATGCCAGAAAATATTGGGTATATAAATAAGTTTTGAGGGATTTCCGTTCGGTGTCGTACTTATTACTGCTTGCATGTATTTTAAGGTGGCAACACTGCGATATCGCAGAATGAGACGTGAGAGTCAGTATACAAAGTTCGATTGAAGTGCGAAGACGTATTTGTTTTACTCGATGGAAAATGGCAGCTTCTGTCCCGACAAAACAGCATTTGCGGGAAGTGTTAGTGCATTACTTTATTGTCAAGAAAAGTGCTGCTGACAGCTATCGCTTAATGTCAGAAATCTAATGTGAACATTCTCCATCCATAAAAACATGTGAGTATTGGTTTAGACGATTCAAAAGGAATGATTTCGATGTCGGTGATAAAGAACGCTCTGGACCACCCAAAAAAATTGCTGATGCCGAATTGGAAGCTTTACTCGGCGAGGATCCGTGCCAGACCCAAAAAGAACTAGCAGCAGCATTAAATGTTAGTCAACCATGCATTTCACAACGTTTAGCTGCCATGGGAATAATGCAAAAAGAAGGGAATTGGGTTCCACATGCTTTGCGGGAAAGAGACCTTGAACGTCCAAAAACCATTTGCGATTGCTGCTTCAAAGGCAAAAAAGAAAGGGTTTTTTGCATTGTATTGTTACTGTCGACGAGAAATGCATACGGTACGATAACCCTAAACGGCAGAAAGCATGGGCGAAGCCAGGTGAACCAGGTCCTTCAACGCCAAAACGCAATATCCATGGTTCAAAGGTAATGCTGTGTATCTGGTGGGACCAGAAGGGTGTGATCCACTATGAACTGCCGAAACCGTCAGAAACTATTACTGGTGATCGGTATCGAACCCAATTAATGCGTTTAAAACCAGCTCTCACTCAAAAACGGCAGGAATGGGAGAATAGACACAACAAAGTCATCTTACAGCGTGACAACGCAAGACCACATGTTTCTTGACCTGTGAAAAAGTACT
Organism: Macrothele yani; assembly: GCA_039090855.1. Lineage (NCBI taxonomy): Eukaryota > Metazoa > Arthropoda > Arachnida > Araneae > Macrothelidae > Macrothele > Macrothele yani. The sequence goes on from CM077034.1 coordinate 4,114,142, forward strand.
TGCAAGAATCCGACTGGGAAGTTCTACCCCACCCGTCATATTCGCCAGATATTGCGTCATCGGATTACCGTTTGTTCCGGTCGATGCAGTCGGCACTTTCTGGAGAACGGTTTAGTTCTTATGAAGACATCAAGAATTGGCTGGACAACTGGATCTCTTCCAAGGAACCGGAATTCTTCCTTCGGGGCATACGTTCACTGCCCGAAAGATGGGGTAAAACTGTAGCTTCAGAGGGAGCATACTTTGATTAATATTAAAATATTGTTTCTGTTCTCTAACAACATGTTTTGTTCACCTCAGATCCCTCAAAACTTATTTATATACCCAAAAGCACTAGGAAACTTCTCTTGCAGTAGCCTCAATTCATGACCACTTTGTCTTGCATTAGCCTCAATTCGTGACCACTTTGTCTTGCATTAGCCTCAATTTGTGACCACTTTGTCTTGCATTAGCCTCAATTCATGACCACTTTGTCTTGCATTAGCCTCAATTCATGACCAATTTGTCTTGCATTAGCCTCAATTTGTGACCACTTTGTCTTGCATTAGCCTCAATTCATGACCACTTTGTCTTGCATTAGCCTCAATTCATGACCACTTTGTCTTGCATTAGCCTCAATTTGTGACCACTTTGTCTTGCATTAGCCTCAATTTGTGACCACTTTGTCTTGCATTAGCCTCAATTCATGACCACTTTGTCTTGCATTAGCCTCAATTCATGACCACTTTGTCTTGCATTAGCCTCAATTCATGACCACTTTGTCTTGCATTAGCCTCAATTCATGACCACTTTGTCTTGCATTAGCCTCAATTCATGACCACTTTGTCTTGCATTAGCCTCAATTCATGACCACTTTGTCTTGCATTAGCCTCAATTTGTGACCACTTTGTCTTGCATTAGCCTCAATTCATGACCACTTTGTCTTGCATTAGCCTCAATTCATGACCACTTTGTCTTGCATTAGCCTCAATTCATGACCACTTTGTCTTGCATTAGCCTCAATTCATGACCACTTTGTCTTGCATTAGCCTCAATTCGTGACCACTTTGTCTTGCATTAGCCTCAATTCATGACCACTTTGTCTTGCATTAGCCTCAATTTGTGACCACTTTGTCTTGCATTAGCCTCAATTCATGACCACTTTGTCTTGCATTAGCCTCAATTCATGACCACTTTGTCTTGCATTAGCCTCAATTCATGACCACTTTGTCTTGCATTAGCCTCAATTCATGACCACTTTGTCTTGCATTAGCCTCAATTCGTGACCACTTTGTCTTGCATTAGCCTCAATTCATGACCACTTTGTCTTGCATTAGCCTCAATTTGTGACCACTTTGTCTTGCATTAGCCTCAATTCATGACCACTTTGTCTTGCATTAGCCTCAATTCATGACCACTTTGTCTTGCATTAGCCTCAATTCATGACCACTTTGTCTTGCATTAGCCTCAATTCATGACCACTTTGTCTTGCATTAGCCTCAATTCGTGACCACTTTGTCTTGCATTAGCCTGAATTCGTGAACACAGTACCATCGGCCGGAATATTTATAATACATTTTGCTGTCAATAAATCGAAAATTTTTTTAACACCTTAAAAAAAAAAGTGCCAGTACTACGAACCGTTGCGTACTGCCAGAAAAACCCACTGATTATCACTATATACACCAAGTGGCCACTTTATTATGACCACCTGACAGTTTTAAGCAAATGAGCTATGGCTGCACGCTGTTGCCGCCAGAGGGCGAGGCTAGTATAAAAAGGGAAAGCGTAGTGCTTGCGACCGTAGTAGAAGTGATTTTTGGGTGACGAGATGGGTAAAAAATGCGGGTCTTTCAACGTGGGATGATTGTAGGAGCTCGGAGCCATGGAGCGAGTATCACCGAAACCGCCGCATTCGTGAAATGTGCCAGAGCAGCTGTTGTTAAAATGTTTAAAGACTGGACTGTCAGCCAAAAAACTGGGTCTCTACGTGCAATGTGTGGTCGTCATTGACTAGTGACTGCTCGGGTGGAATGGAGAGTGTCCAGACTGGTAACAGACAACAGAAGGGCAACCGTGCAGCAAATTACAGACCATCTTAATCAAGGGGATCCCCTCAAATGATCTCTGCATGCACTGTTCGCCGTACACTGCGTCGGATGGGATATGGCAGCCGAAGGCCTCTTTGAACACCTTTGCTGTCTGCAGTTAACAAGAGAAAATGTCTCCAGTTAGCACCTGGAGAACAAGGATTGGACAGTCGATAATTGGAAACAAATTATGTGGTCAGATGAATCATGTTTGCAGTTGCACCATGCCGATGGCCGAGTGAGAATTTGGCGGAAACAGTTCGAAAGCATGGACCCCAAATGCATTGCTACAACCCTTCAAGCTGGGGAGGCAACGTTATGGTTTGTGGAATGTTTTCCTGGCATGCCTTGGGCCCTTTAATTCGTGTGTGACTGGCACATCATATCTAAACATCGTTGCGGACCAAGTGCATCCTGTCACGTGGATGGTTTGTCCCAATGGCGATGGCTACTTTCAACAAAATGATGCGTCCTGCCATAGTGCTCGTATTGTACAGGATTGGTTTCAGGAACATGCCGGTGAGTTTACTTTGCTTAGGTGGCCCCCACAATCTCCAGATCTCAACCCCATTGAGAATTTGTGAGATGAAGTTGAACGAGCCATCAGACAGCTGGATCCTCAACCCTGCAATCTCACACTCCTGGAATGTGCTATTCATCAAGCTTGGTCTCAGATTCCACAAACCACTTATCAACATCTCGTGGAGTCCATGCCACGAAGAATCGACGCAGTATTAAAGGCAAAAGGTATCCCAACAAAGTACTGAGGGGGTGGTCATAATAAAGTGGACACTCAGTGTATACGATAATGTAACCTATGGTTTTTTTCCATTGTAATCTCATCTGAGGATGAGCCCAGTCGGCTCGAAAGATCTCATCTGTTTTAGTGTAAACTATATTTTTAACTATGCTAAGTCTGTAATTAAAGGTTTTAATTGATCTTAACTTTTAGTGATTTTATGATTTTAGTATTGTGTATCGACAGATTTTTTAATCTTCAGTATTTTACATTTGCACGACAATTAGACGAACTGATGAATAATAACATCATTCATAAATGGGAAACAAATTTCCGCTAAGAAATAATTCTTCGCAAATACATGGAAAGCGATAGAGATGTAAGCATTAGCACTAATGTGCCATATTTTCACTGTTATCCATGTAGCCATTCTTTCAGAAAACTTTCAAATGACATTTTCCTGGAGCGGGAGTCGAACCCACATCTCCCGATTACCGGTCCAGCATGTAGGGTTGTCCTTGTCCTGGGGATTACACCACCCAGGAAAATGGTGGTGTAGGGTATTCCTTGTCCTGGGTCGTGTAATGGATAGCATGCTCGACCTGGTAATCGGGAGGTGTGGGTTCGACTCCCGTTCCACTGCAATGTAATTTGCAAGTCTGGAATAATGGCTACATGGACAACAGTGAAAATATGGCACATTTGTGCCAATTATTACATTGGTTAATAACAAGTGTAAAAAACATTAAAACGCCGTTAAGTTATGTAAGAAAATTTAATTTAAGGGAGCTTTCAACTGGTAACTTCAGAAACTTGGAAATATTCTAGTTGGATAATGCATACTTAGGCATTCCGTTTCTAGTGATTATTCACTTTTCACGCACGTTTCAGCTCTTCGTTGATGCTATTGTCTGTTGTATGTGCACCTACCTTTCACATCCAACACTCTGCTTACTTTGGGTAGATTCAGTAGATTTTCACTTTAGGATTCAACAACTTCAAGTCTTTACCGTTATTAATGCTCTAAATTTTACCCTAAGTAAGCAGAGTGTTGGATGTGAAAGGTAGATGCACATACAACGGACAATAGGACAATAGCATCGACGAAGACCTAAAGCGTGCGTGAAAAGTGAATAATCGCTAGAAACGGAATGCCTAAGTAAGCATTATCCAACTAGAATATTTCCAAGTTCTTGAAATAATGCACGTAAAAATGAATAATAGCATTTTCCGTTCCATTTCTAAATCGGAATATGAACTGTTAATGTGAGTTGGTAACTTCAGTTTTTGTTAGCCTTGTTAATAGATGGAAATGTTGATGATGGTAATATCATCAGAAAGCCAATATCATGAATAATAGCATTTTCCGTTCGATTTCTAAATCGGAATATGAACTTGTACAGAAAACTAGCGGATAATGCTTACCTTGGCATTCCTTTCTAGCGACGGGGACATTTCACGCACGTGTTTTCCGGTCCTTTGTTGAGGTTATTGTCCTAAAGTCCGTTGTATGCGATGACTGGCTTTACTTCTCACACTTTTCGCTGGGTATACTCATTGGATCTTTGCCTTAGGATTCAAACATCAATATTTACCGTTCTTTATACTCAAAATTTTCGCCCATACTCTGGGCATCTTCAGGAGCGTGGCGACTTTACCACCGATGTTCGTGGCTAACTTCGCGCTAATGGAGTCCGATACTCCTTGTTGCCATTCGTCGGGAAAACTTTCCTGGATATATTTCGTTAACAAGCCCGGCTGGCGCCATCTATGTTTAGTTAAGACCACTTTTTTTTTTTTTTTTTTTTTTAATTTTTTTAATTTCTTCTCCTATCCTGGTTTTCTTGTCTTTTTTGCCTGTTTTTCTTTTGTTGTTGTTTTTCTTGTCTTAATTAGTTCTTTCCACAGGCCCGATAATGTGCTAGGGTCGTTCTGGTTACATACCCTTGCTTTATTTTTGTAGATTAATATTGCTTCTTCCCTCCTCATTTGCCTTTCCGATTTTTTATTCTTTTTTAGCATTTTAATTTCATCGAACTTTGGGAATGTCCGGTTTTCCAAGCAGAATTGCACTAAAGCCGTTTTGGCTTCTTTTTTGCCAGTTAGATATGTGTTGTTTAAGTCTTTTTTTTAATCTGTTTTTCGTACTTCCAATGTACGATATTGGGGGTATGTGTGCTATTGGAATTTCGTAGGAGCATTTTTTCCTCTGTTTTTTTGTTGACAGTCATACTTTTCACGGTGTGCACTGAACTTCCTAGTTGTAAGTCATATTTAGCACAGTGCCTATTGATTTCTTTACTCACTCCTTTCAGGTATGGGAAAGCTCCAATGTATTTCAATTTTTTATTTCTCATCTTCCTTTGGTTGTGCACTTCTTGGCCTTCTTTCCTCTGAATCATATGCTTTTTACTCTCATGTATCCATTTATTAATTAGCTTGCTCGGGTACCCATACTCTTGTGATATTTTCGAAAGTGTCCATTTATTAATTAGCTTGCTCAGGTACCCATACTCTTGTGATATATCCTAAAGCAAAGATCCAATGAGTATACCCAGCGAAAAGTGTGAGAAGTAAAGCCAGTCATCGCATACAACGGACTTTAGGACAATAACCTCAACAAAGACCGGAAAACACGTGCGTGAAATGTCCCCGTCGCTAGAAAGGAATGCCAAGGTAAGCATTATCCGCTAGTTTTCTGTACAAGTTACTTTGAAATATCGCACGTAAAAGAGAATAGTACAATAATTAGAGCTATATAATAGTCAGAATTAGAACTACTAAGTGGAATGGAATATGAACTGTTAATATGAGTTGGTAACTTCAGTTTTTGTCAGCCTTGTTAATAGATGGAAATGTTGATGATGGTAATATCATCAGAAAGCCAATATCATGAATAATAGCATTTTCCGTTCGATTTCTAAATCGGAATATGAACTGTTAATATGAGTTGGTAACTTCAGTTTTTGTTAGCCTTGTTAATAGATGGAAATGTTGATGATGGTAATATCATCAGAGAGCCAATATCATGAATAATAGCATTTTCCGTTCGATTTCTAAATCGGAATATGAACTGTTAATGTGAGTTGGTACCTTCAGTTTTTGTTAGCCTTGTTAATAGATGGAAATGTTGATGATGGTAACATCATCAGAGAGCCAATATCATGAATAATAGCATTTTCCGTTCGATTTCTAAATCGGAATATGAACTGTTAATGTGAGTTGGTAACTTCAGTTTTTGTTAGCCTTGTTAATAGATGAAAATGTTGATGATGATAACATCATCAGAGAGCCAATATCATCTGCAATAATCCTTCATCTCTTGAAGAGGAGTGGGAAAGAGTTCTGGAAACTGCCATTTCGCACGGACATCGTTTTTCCATAGTCGAAAACCTAATCAATTGTTATGAATTAAGATGAAAAAACCAGCAGCTTTCGGCAAAACCCATTTAAAAATCTGCACTGTGGATCTATCCCTTACAACCCTTCTCTTGCTTACAAGCTCAAGAAAATTTTTAAGAAGTTTGGATATCTTCTGGCCATCAGTTCCAACCCTTCTATCATCAAATTAATTATGGATTATAAAGACAAAGTTACCCCCCTCAATCTTCCTGGTGTTTACCTTTTTCCGATCTTAACATCTTCTGGTGAAAATTACTATTTTCAGGGTGTCTGCTTGTCATGAAAAAGTAATGAAATTGAGCCTGTGGTCATGAAGTAATGAAGTTGAGTGAGTGGTCATGAAACTGTCTTTTTTTGTATCGGCACCTGAATGAAGACAAGTTTGCGCACCTAGAATAACACACGAACCGGCACCCTTCTAAACCGCTGTGTAATCAATGCCCCATGAAAGCGAAAAGCACCATGACTTTACCAAGTTCTTACAGAAGCTGCTTTGCATGTTTCATGGCAATGCTGCAGTTGAAAGAGGCTTTTCTGTTTACAAAAAAAAACTTTTAATTGAAAACTTAGAAGATGCACTTGTTGCAGAAAGAAGTGTTTACAGTGCCAATACAATCATTAGGTGGTTTAGCTAATAGTGAGAAAGAACTGAATGTGGACATCACAAAATCAATGATATTAGCTGTCAAAAATGCTTCATCAAAAAGTGTAGAAGCCTTAAAAAAGAAGAAATCTGACGAAGTGGCCAATCGTAAAAGGAGAGCAGTCCAAGAACTCAAAGATAAGAAAAGAAAGCTTATAGAAAAGGCAAAAGAAGAGGCTGAAGTTCTAGATTCTGAGATAACAAGTTTAGCTTAAACACTGAGCTTTTCATTGTGAAATTTCAGTCTATAAATTTTGTACATTCATAGCTTTTATATTGCCTTGATAAAAACTTGTAAGTTTTACAGCATTACAATGTTAAAAGAATTTGTGTGTTAATAGATGTAATGATAAATATTTCTGGAAATAGCCATACCCCATCCTAGATGAGAGTTGAATGGTTTTATTTCTTTAAACACATAGCATTTGGTGAATGGCATAGTGCAAGTCATACATAATTACATTATTCATGTTCACAAGCAATTTTAATGACATGAGAATTACATTCAGCTTTCATCTCAACTTGCTTTCAGGTAGGGCATTACCCCCTACCTGAAAGCAAGTTGAGATGAAACATTCAACTCTCATCCTAGATGAGAGTTGAATGTTTTTAGATTCAGAAGGAAGGAAAACGGGTGCCACGTGACCTGAGCCAGAGAAACAAGGATGAGCGTGTCACGAAGTTTTTGAATCTGTTGAATAAACAACACAGGAAGTCTTTCCTGTGGACAATAGTTATGGGTGATGAAAAGTGGATACAGTACGACAATCCCAAACACAAAAAACACCGGGTAGACCCCGGTGAAGCAACGACTTCGGCACCGAAACGCAATATTCACTCCAAGGAAGTTCTGCCTTGCATCTGGTGGGGTATGAAGGGTGTGCGCTATTATAAACTATTGGAACAGGGTCAAACTGTTACGGCTGATCGCTACAAGCAACAGTTGCTGCGATTGAACCAGGAAATCTGTCGGAAATGTCCATTCACAGGCAAAGGATCACGTCCCGTGATATTACTGCATGACAGCGCCAGGCCGCATGTCGCGAAATTGATCAAGGAAACGTGATTGACGCTTAGCTGGGAAAGTTTTGGAGCGCCCGGCATATACATACATGAGATTCTTCCGCGGATTTGCGGAATTCCGCTTTTATTATCATCATTTGGATTCGTCTCGAGATCGATGCAAAACTGAAGAGAAATTTTGAAGGATTAGTTGGGGGGGGGGGGACGTTTTTTAATCTGGGGATGGTATTTTGTTTTTCAAAACGTTCGAAAACGGAAGTTAAACGGAGTGAAAAATTTCCCGTGATCGTGATATCTTTTTCTCGCGATGTTTTTCTGCGCAGTATTATTGTTAAATATAATTTTATTCCATAAATATCTGCATTTCAGTTTGAAAATGGAAGAAAAATTCCGAAAACGGGAAGTTGGCGCGAAAATTCCTTGTGATCTTCAGGCAGTGGATTCGAAAAATTCCGCCATTTCCATCGTCATTTCGATGGTTCTCGAGATCGATGCAGAACTGAATTGAAATTTGGGAGGGATTGGTGGCGGGGTCGTTTTCCGTCGGTGGGCGGAATTTTGACTTTCAAAACTTTCGGAAACAGAAGTTAGATGGAGTGAAGGTTTCTCCTGTAATCGTAATCCTTTTTTCTCGCAATGTTTCTTCTACCCAGTAGTATTGTTAAATATGATTTTATTCCGTATATATTTGTTTTACAGCTTCAAAATGAAGGAAAATTTTTCTAAAACGGAAGTCGGACAGAGCGTAGATTTCTCCGGTAGTCGTAATTTTTTTTCCCCCTGCGATGTTACATTTATCCTGTGCTGCTGTCAAACATAAAAAATAAAAATAAAAATAATTATATTTTGAATACAGTGATGTGCTCCACCTTAACATTTACATAACAAATTTCAGTGAACAATTGTCTTGCTCACGGCGCATTATAGTCACGCTGTTTCGCAGCACATTCTTATTTTTCACCCGTGCAGTTCAGCTTTTTGTTTCCTTCGTCAGTCTCATGTATGCATATAGTCCCGACATAGCCCCTTCATACTATCATTTGTTTCGATCGATGCAACATGTTTTGTCTGCTGTACGGTTCCGGACTTGTGACGAAGTGCAAAAATGGGTTGACGACTTCATCGCGTCATGCAACGAAGTATTCTTCCTGGCGGGAATCCATCAGCTGCCCGACCGATGGTGGAAGGTGATAGATAACAATAGCGCATATTTTTATTTGTAAAGGTATTGTTGGTTTTTCTCAAATTACATGCTGTGTTGTCTTAAAATGCTTTAAGACTTATTTGTACACCTAGTACATGAGATCGGCTAATATGCTGGTTTATATGGTACAAGTCATAGCTGCTCTGGGAGGTTTTCACAGGAATGATGGGTTCTCTAGAGAGTCCCGCATGGCTGTGTGTCAAACAGTAATTGTTCCTACTCTGATGTATGGCAGTGAAACCTGGGTACTGCAGAAGAAACATAGGAGTCGTTTGTGTGCTGGAGAAATGCGTTACTTGCGTGGGGTTTGTGGCAAGACACGATATGATTGTGTGAGGAATGAAGATGTGTTGCAGTTGTGTGATGTGAAGCAAAATGTTGTAAGCAAGGTGGAGACCAATATGCTTCGGTGGTTTGGCCATGTTGAAAGAATGAGTGATGAAATGCTTACTAAGAAAATCTTTTCAGCCCAAGTGGCAGGAAGGAAAGGCAGAGGAAGGCCAAGGAAGACATGGGTGGATCAGATTCAGAAGTGTCTGCATGAGAAAAAGATTATGAGTATGAAGTATAAAATATCTTGTGTACGGCGTGTAATGGATATCAGTGAAGCACGAGTTGTATGTCAAGATCGCTGTAAATGGAGAAGTTTGATACGACAACAATAAGTAAAAATATCTGGAAGTTTGTATTTCTTTTTGGAGCTAACCTCTGAATCTCAGAGAACAGCTTAGTGATATGTATGTATGTATGAAAGAATGAGTGATGAAATGCTTACTAAGAAAATCTTTTCAGCCCAAGTGGCAGGAAGGGAAGGCAGAGGAAGACATGGGTGGATCAGATTCAGGAGTGTCTGCATGAGAAAAAGATTATGAGTATGAAGTATAAAATATCTTGTGTAAGGCGTGTAATGGATATCAGTGAAGCACGAGTTGTATGTCAAGATCGCTGTAAATGGAGAAGTTTGATACGACAACAATAGGTAAAAATATCTGGAAGTTTGTATTTCTTTTTGGAGCTAACCTCTGAATCTCAGAGAACAGCTTAGTGATATGTATGTATGTATGAAAGAATGAGTGAAGAAATGCTTACTAAGAAAATATTTTCAGCCCAAGTGGCAGGAAGGAAAGGCAGAGGAAGGCCAAGGAAGACATGGGTGGATCAGATTCAGGAGTGACTGCATGAGAAAAAGATTATGAGTATGAAGTATAAAAGATCTTGTGTACGGCGTGTAATGGATATCAGTGAAGCCCGAGTTGTATGTCAAGATCGCTGTAAATGGAGAAGTTTGATACGACAACAATAAGTAAAAATATCTGGAAGTTTGTATTTCTTTTTGGAGCTAACCTCTGAATCTCAGAGAACAGCTTAGTTATATGTATGTAATGTATGTATTGAGGGCTAGTGATGTACCATTCATGTTTAAACAAAGTGTAATGTGTGTTAGATACCTGTTGCCACTACTTTTCAATCAATTCCTATATTTATTGTTTCCTTTTTTCTTTCAGGACCAGAGCACAGTTTGTTCAAAGCAAAACGCCACTGCCTTCGCTTGCACTACACGGTCAATGCTCAGTCGGGTTTTTTTCACATGTTCCGTTCTACTAATACTCGCTTTTTCAATAACATGGCTGTTCCTATTTGTAGTGAAGAAGAAGCTGCAGGTATTTCTTTTCTCTTTGGAACATTAGTGTAAATAGGTGTTTCTGTGTTTGATAGTTGTCATGGAGCTGAGCTAAAAACGAATCTTGTCTCAGCACAGTGACCGTTTCATTTAAACATATGCACACGTGTACAAGGGTAAACCAAGAAGGTGGTCTAAGGCGCTGGCCTCTGATCATTCGTCCGTAAGGGGGTCCGGGTTCGAATCCCGGTGAGGCATGGATGTTGTGTTTGTCTTACGGCACTGGCTCTCTCCCTTCCCTGGAACCAGTGACCCTAAATTAGGGACGGGCGACTGCTTATAGCCCATTGAGTTGCTCACGGTGGTCGTTAAAACTCCAATCAATCAATGAATGGATGTTGTGTTTGTCTTACGGCACTGGCTCTCTCCCTTCCCTGGAACCAGCGACCCTAAATGAGGGACGGGCGGCTGCTTATAGCCCATTGAGTTGCTCACGGTGGTCGTTAAACCTCCAATCAATCAATGAATGGATGTTGTGTTTGTCTTACGGCACTGGCTCTCTCCCTTCCCTGGAACCAGCGACCCTAAATTACGGACTGGCGACTGCTTATAGCCCATTGAGTTGCTCACCGTGGTCGTTAAACCTCCAATCAATCAATGAATGGATGTTGTGTTTGTCTTACGGCACTGGCTCTCTCCCTTCCCTGGAACCAGCGACCCTAAATTAGGGACGGGCGACTGCTTATAGCCCGTTTGAGTTGCTCACGGTGGTCGTTAAACCTCAAAAAAAAAAATGTCAAAATGTCCTCAAATGTTACATAACTTTGAAACATAACCGATACGTTACAGTGAAAGGTCTTTGTAACTTCAACATACCAATTTCATGTTACTGTTACATATTTGAAAGATATTTGTAACTTTGTTACATTACTGTTACATATTTAAAAGATATTTGTAACTTCGTTACATTACTGTTACGTGTTTGAAAGCTATTTGTGACATCATCATATTAATGTTACGTATTTACTACGTTGAACATTATTACAGGGTGTTCGAGAAATATTGGACACATTACAAAATTATATGAAACAAAACATTAAACAGATAGAAAGAAACTGATTGTACTAACTTACAATGTAACTACACAAGTTAATAAATTTCGATGTGAGATCCCTTGGTTGCTCGTAGTACGTCCAAGCGATACTCGATTCCATGCCATAAAACAAAACATTAAACAGATAGAAAGAAACTGACTGTACTAACTTACAATCTAACTACACAAGTTAATAAATTTCGATGTGAGATCCCTTGGTTGCTCGTAGTACGTCCAAGCGATACCCGATTTCAAGCCATGTATTGGCAAGCATCTCAGGAGTTATGGATTTAATAGCAGTGGTGATACGCTGCTTCAGTTCCTGCAAATCAGTACAAGGCGTCACAATCCTTCACATGACCCCACATGAAATAATCCAATGGAGTTAGATCTGGAGAGTGAGGAGGCTATGACATGGGACCACCATGCCCAATCCATCTGTTGGGGAAATGCTCATTTAGGCACTTACGTATACAGGTTGACCAATGTGGAGCCGCGCCGTCTTGTTGAAAAACTATGTTGTCATATCTTTTGATCTGGGGTATAGCGACATTTTCTAGCATATCCATGTAAATGTCACCATTTATGATTTTTTTGCAGAAGAAGAAAGAGTCAATCACTTCTCTTTTTGATTGGGCGCACCACACATTAACTTTTGGAGAAACACGTTCCAGTTCAATAGCAGCATGAAGTGGTTCACTGCCCCTTATCCTACAGTTTTGACGATTCACAATACCTGATACATGAAATGTGGATTCATCACTAAAAATTACAGTGCTGAGAAAGTTTTCGTCGTTTTTCCACTCGATTCAGCATATCCACAGCGAAATCGTTTCGCAGAGTGTGATCATTCACATGCATCTTTTGCATTATTTGAATTTTATAAGCATGAAACTTTAATTTCTTGTGCAAGATATCCTGAGCTGTCGATTTCGGAATGCACAGTTCTCTGCTTGCTTTACGAACGGATTTCTTGGGGCTTCGTCGGAAACTTTCATTAAATTGGTCAACCGTGATGCTAGGCCTACGGGCTCCTCCACGATGTTCCACATTGCCAGTTTCTTTAAACTGTTTCATCCACCGCTTAATTGAATTCGTTGACGGAGGATTACAACCATACTCTAAACGGTACCGTCTTTTAACTTTAATGACAGACTTTTATTCCGCAAGCCATAACACACACACCGCCTTCTGCTGTATGGATGACATGACTACTGATTGCGCATTTCTCAAGCATTCCTCATTAGGCCACACCTAGCGCCATCTATCGGATTCTGGGAATAAAAATTCTGCAAAATAAAAGTATAGAAACCGTGTTAGTAGCACGTGACATAGAAAAACAGACAGTTCTCATAGTTTGTTTTTTTTTACATAAGTTTGTAATGTCAATAATTCTCGGACACCCTGTAGTTTTTATAAACTTTGTAAAATCACAAAAAAAAAAAATATTACACTTGGGAGCTGTTTCAAAAGCAACAACAGTCATATAACGAGTTGTTTACGTTTTCATAGGTTCAATGCTGCCCGCTGTCCATAGTGGCAGCGTTTATACGTATATTGATAACAAAAGAACTAAAAATCGGTCCCAAATGAGGGTGTCGAATTTTTAATATATCATCCATTGATATCATCCCGAGGGTCCTTTGTGCAAGAGGTCGACGAATAGCGTTTTCATAGGTTCAATGCTGCCCGCTGTCCATAGTGGCAGCGTTTATACGTATATTGATAACAAAAGAACTAAAAATCGGTCCCAAATGAGGGTGTCGAATTTTTAATATATCATCCATTGATATCATCCCGAGGGTCCTTTGTGCAAGAGGTCGACGAATAGCGGTTTCATAGGTTCAATGCTGCCCGCTGTCCATAGTGGCAGCGTTTATACGTATATTGATAACAAAAGAACTAAAAATCGGTCCCAAATGAGGGTGTCGAATTTTTAATATATCATCCATTGATATCATCCCGAGGGTCCTTTGTGCAAGAGGTCGACGAATGGCGTTTTCATAGGTTCAATGCTGCCCGCTGTCCATAGTGGCAGCGTTTACACGTATATTGATAACAAAAGAACTGAAAATCGGTCCCAAATGAGGGTGTCGAATTTTTAATATATCATCCATTGATATCATCCCGAGGGTCCTTTGTGCAAGAGGTCGACGAATAGCGTTTTCATAGGTTCAATGCTGCCCGCTGTCCATAGTGGCAGCGTTTATACGTATATTGATAACAAAAGAACTAAAAATCGGTCCCAAATGAGGGTGTCGAATTTTTAATATATCATCCATTGATATCATCCCGAGGGTCCTTTGTGCAAGAGGTCGACGAATAGCGTTTTCATAGGTTCAATGCTGCCCGCTGTTCATAGTGGCAGCGTTTATACGTATATTGATAACAAAAGAACTAAAAATCGGTCCCAAATGAGGGTGTCGAATTTTTAATATATCATCCATTGATATCATCCCGAGGGTCCTTTGTGCAAGAGGTCGACGAATAGCGTTTTCATAGGTTCAATGCTGCCCGCTGTTCATAGTGGCAGCGTTTATACGTATATTGATAACAAAAGAACTAAAAATCGGTCCCAAATGAGGGTGTCGAATTTTTAATATATCATCCATTGATATCATCCCGAGGGTCCTTTGTGCAAGAGGTCGACGAATAGCGTTTTCATAGGTTCAATGCTGCCCGCTGTCCATAGTGGCAGCGTTTATACGTATATTGATAACAAAAGAACTAAAAATCGGTCCCAAATGAGGGTGTCGAATTTTTAATATATCATCCATTGATATCATCCCGAGGGTCCTTTGTGCAAGAGGTCGACGAATAGCGTTTTCATAGGTTCAATGCTGCCCGTTGTCCATAGTGGCAGCGTTTATACGTATATTGATAACAAAAGAACTAAAAATCGGTCCCAAATGAGGGTGTCGAATTTTTAATATATCATCCATTGATATCATCCCGAGGGTCCTTTGTGCAAGAGGTCGACGAATAGCGTTTTCATAGGTTCAATGCTGCCCGTTGTCCATAGTGGCAGCGTTTATACGTATATTGATAACAAAAGAACTAAAAATCGGTCCCAAATGAGGGTGTCGAATTTTTAATATATCATCCATTGATATCATCCCGAGGGTCCTTTGTGCAAGAGGTCGACGAATAGCGTGAGTGAGCTTCATCAAACATATTCGTTCTACCGGCTTGAAATTCTTCTATCCACATCTGGCTCATACAGTTGTCCTCCCCATATTGCACAAAGATCCTACGATAATTTCAGTGGGTTGCACACCCTCAGCCCATAAAAATCTCTCCACACTTCGTTGCTTGACGATGGATCACTCCGACAAACAAGTGGCCATGTTTACGCCCTTACAGCTGCTGGGTAACTGCAGTTAGAAGATTAGCGATTGTATCTGCCATGTGTCAAGACCACTTACCCCCCCCCCCCTTCCTCCACCAAACAGCAATCTGCTGCAGCTCTGCATGCCTACGTAATGAGAGCATTGACCTTATTTTTTTTATTCACTCTTGTCTAATCTTGTTGATCATCCAGGCTATATCAAGTAAGGGTTTTTAATACCTACATATACCTACGCTGTTCTGAGATTCAGAGGTTAGCTCCTCAAAGAAATCTCATCAGCCAGATTGAAGTTTAAAATTGATAGAACTAGATTTTACTTACTGTATCAAACGTCTCCACTTACAACAATCTTGGCACACAACTGCAGCTTTACTGACATCCATGACACATCTGATGCAAAGGGATCTGGGTCAGAGTCCCGGCAGAAACTATCCCGACAAGCCCAAATCCTGACTACCCAAAATCCTGTCAATCCCAAATCCCAAAAGTGAAACACTTGATGAGCTCATGCCTTAATGTAACGTAATGTTTGGAATCCCAGATAATCTGTCAAATTCTTCTTGACGTGATATTTCATTTTTAGCTAATGGAATTATCTTATTTTTAGCTGATAGCATTATTTGATTAATACATACATACATACATATCACTAGGCTGTTCTCTGAGATTCAGAGGTTAGCTCCAAAAAGAAATACAAACTTCCAGATATTTTTACCTTTTGTTGTCGTATCAAACTTCTCCATTTACAGCGATCTTGACATACAACTCGGGCTTCACTGATATCCATTACACGCCGTACACAAGATCTTTTATACTTCATACTCGTAATCTTTTTCTCATGCAGACATTCCTGAATCTGATCCACCCATGTCTTCCTTGGCCTTCCTCTGCCTTTCCTTCCTGCCACTTGGGCTGAAAAGATTTTCTTAGTAAGCATTTCATCACTCATTCTTTCATACATACATACATACATATCACTAAGCTGTTCTCTGAGATTCAGAGGTTAGCTCCAAAAAGAAATACAAACTACCAGATTTTTTTACTTACTGTTGTGGTATCAAACTTCTCCATTTACAGCAATCTTGACATACAACTCGTGCTTCACTGATATCCATTACACGCCGTACACAAGATCTTTTATACTTCATACTCATAATCTTTTTCTCATGCAGACACTCCTGAATCTGATCCACCCATGTCTTCCTTGGCCTTCCTCTGCCTTTCCTTCCTGCCACTTGGGCTGAAAATATTTTCTTAGTAAGCATTTCATCACTCATTCTTTCAACATGGCCAAACCACCGAAGCATATTGGTCTCCACCTTGCTAACAACATTTTGCTTCACATCACACAACTGCAACACATCTTCATTCCTCACACAATCAGATCGTGTCTTGCCACAAACCCAACGTAAGTAACGCATTTCTCCAGCACACAAACGACTCCTATGTTTCTTCTGCAGTACCCAGGTTTCACTGCCATACATCAGAGTAGGAACAATTACTGTTTCATACACAGCCATGCGGGACTCTCTAGAGAACCCATCATTCCTGTGAAAACCTCCCAGAGCAGCTATGACTTCCAAAGAAGAATTCACTCGCCTACTGATTTCACCATCCAACTTGTTCTCTCTGTCAAACATGCTTCCTAAATACACAAACTCACTCACCCTGGTCAATCACAGTGCCATTTATACTTACATTACATTCAGTGCTACCCATTCCTCTCTCAAACACCATAACTTTGGTTTTTCCCTTATTTATACTCAGTTTGAATTTCGTGCAAACTTCGTGCATCCGAGTCAACATACTCTGCAACTCACTTTTGCTCTCTGCCAACAGGACAGTGTCATCAGCATACAGCAATCTGCACACACAGATATCACCAAGACATAAACCACTATTATCTATTTTGGCCTCACGCATGCATGCGTCCATAAATATATTAAACAGCCATGGTGACATTACACAACCTTGTCTAACTCCTGCACCAATGGAAAACTATTTTGATTAATACTTACTGTATATAACAATATATGATGAATTATTTGAATTGTTATAATAAGAAATACTGAAATTTGGAAGTACTGAAATCTTACGGAAATCTTTTAAAATTCTTTTGGAAGTGATATTTTATTTTTAATTAATAGCTTTATTTTATTTTTAGCTAATAGTATTATTTGATCAGTACTTATATAACAATATATGATCAATTATTTGATTTATTAAAATAAGAAATACTGAAATTTTATGGAACTCTTTCAAATTCTTTTTGACTTGATATTTTATTTTTAGCTAGTAGCATTATTTTATTGTTAGTTAATAGCATTATTTTATTTTTAGCTGATAGCATTATTTTATTTTTAACTAATAGCATTATTTTATTTTTAGCTAATAGCAGTATTTTATCAGTATTTATATAATAATATTTTATCAATTATTTGATTTATTATAATAAGAATCAATTATTTGATTTATTATAATTCCCACATTTCAAGGGTCCAGTAGCGAAGTTCCTGCACCCATGCTAATCTTTGCACCCTGTGATGTGTGGTCAGCAGCAGTACGCTTGTGGGAGGATGGCTTCTGTACCCAATAGTGAGGAGATGGTTCTGGATGGTGTGGCTGCTTACACGTTTTTGTGCACCAGTGTTAAATTGCCAAGTGATTTCTTGCACTGTAGCCCGTCTATCCGCTGTTACAATGCGAGCTAGCCGACGATGAACCCGCTCATCCACACACGAGATCAGTGCACCAGTAAACATAATTTGGAGAGGGGAAGTGGATGTTCTTCGGAGGACGGAATTCCGACTTTACAAAAATTTTGAAAACGGAATGTCAACAGAGTTCAGGTTTTTTCCGCAATCGTAATTCCTTTTTCTCGTGATGTTGCCTCTGCCCAGTATTATTGTTAAGTAATATTTAACTGCATAAATATTTGTATTTCAGCTTGATAATAGCATGAAAATTTCCAAAACTGAAAGTCGGACGGTGCAAAGATTTCTCCCGTAAGCACACTCCCCTCCCCGTGCAATGTTCCCACTCTCCTGCATTGTTTTATTACTTCAGTTTCAACGTTTAAGAATACTATAACTGAAATATGCAAAATAAAACATACTGATATTATACTAAGAAATTTTATAAAAATAATATAGTATGAAATATGCAAAATAAAACGTACTGATATTATACTGAGCAATTTTTTAAATATAATATAGTATGAAATATGCAAAATAAAACATACTGATATTATACTAAGAAGTTTTATAAAAATAATGTAGTATGAAATATGCAAAATAAAACATACTGATATTATACTAAGAAGTTTTATAAAAATAATATAGTATGAAATATGCAAAATAAAATATACTGATATTATACTAAGAAATTTTATAAAAATAATATAGTATGAAATATGCAAAATAAAACGTACTGATATTATACTAAGCAATTTTTTAAAAATAATATAGTATGAAATATGCAAAATAAAACGTACTGATATTATACTAAGCAATTTTATAAAAATAATATAGTATGAAATATGCAAAATAAAACGTACTGATATTATACTAAGCAATTTTTTAAAAATAATATAGTATGAAATATGCAAAATAAAACGTACTGATATTATACTAAGCAATTTTTTAAAAATAATATAGTATGAAATATGCAAAATAAAACGTACTGATATTATACTAAGCAATTTTATAAAAATAATATAGTATGAAATATGCAAAATAAAACGTACTGATATTATACTAAGCAATTTTTTAAAAATAATATAGTATGAAATATGCAAAATAAAACGTACTGATATTATACTAAGCAATTTTATAAAAATAATATAGTATGAAATATGCAAAATAAAACGTACTGATATTATACTAAGCAATTTTTTAAAAATAATATAGTATGAAATATGCAAAATAAAACGTACTGATATTATACTAAGCAATTTTATAAAAATAATATAGTATGAAATATGCAAAATAAAACGTACTGATATTATACTAAGCAATTTTTTAAAAATAATATAGTATGAAATATGCAAAATAAAACATACTGATATTATACTAAGAAATTTTATAAAAATAATATAGTATGAAATATGCAAAATAAAACGTACTCATATTATACTAAGCAATTTTTTAAAAATAATATAGTATGAAATATGCAAAATAAAACGTACTGATATTATACTAAGCAATTTTTTAAAAATAATATAGTATGAAATATGCAAAATAAAACATACTGATATTATACTAAGCAATTTTTTAAAAATAATATAGTATGAAATATGTAAAATAAAACGTACTGATATTATACTAAGCAATTTTTTAAAAATAATATAGTATGTAATATGCAAAATAAAATGTACTGATATTATACTAAGCTATTTTATAAAAATAATATAGTATGAAATATGCAAAATAAAACGTACTGATATTATATTAAGCAATTTTATAAAAATAATATAGTATGAAATATGCAAAATAAAACGTACTGATATTATACTAAGCAATTTTATAAAAATAATATAGTATGAAATATGCAAAATAAGACATAATGGCATATTGCTCTTGAAAATTATGCTGTTTCTTCCAAAAGCTCTCCAGGCAAGTTTTGTACGCCGATTAATTTCTTCATCAATGTGACCCTCACTTGATATCTGCTGTCCAAGATAAACATACGTATCTGTTATCTCCAGTTTTTCTCCATCAATCGATAAATCTTCATTTCTTGTAAAAGCATTGAACATCACTTTTGTCTTCTGAAAGTTCATTTTTAATCCCACTTCTTTACTCTTGTCAGCAAGTTCCTGGATCATACTCTGCAGCTCTGATGGGGTAGTTGCAAAAATGACTACGTCATCAGCAAAACGAAGGTGGGTTAGATAATCTCCATTAATCTTTATCCCTTTGGTTTCCTAGTTCAGTGATTGAAAGACATTTTCCAATGTCGCATTAAAGAGCTTCGGAGATATGGTGTCACCTTGTCTCACTCCCTTTCCAATTTTTATGTGTGTTGTATTTTCAAACAGCCGAATCTTTGCACTTGCATTTTCATAGATGTTATTAATAATATTAATGTATGCATCTTCAATACCGCAGGATTTCAGAGCCGTGGTAACTGCTGATGGTTTCACCGAATCAAAGCCTTTTTCATAATCGATAAAAGCCATGCAGAATGGAAGTTCATATTCCCTCGCTCTTTCAATTAGTTCTCTCAGTACGTGAATATGATCTATTGTGCTGTAGCCACTCCTGAATCCAGCTTGTTCTCTCGGTTGAGCCATGTCCAGTGTTACCTTCAAGCGGTGTGAAAGAACTTTAGTGAAGATTTTATAAACCACTGATAGGAGGCTGATAGGTCTGTAGTTCCTGAGATCCTCAATGTCACCTTTTTTATGTAGCAGGATCATTGTAGCATTGTTCCAATCCTCAGGAATCTTCCCTTCATTAAGGCATCGAGTGAAAATTTGGGCGAGTACTGTTTCAATTTCTCCACTTGCTTCGTGTATGATGTCTATAGTAATTCCATCTTCTCCTGGAGCTTTCCCCCGCTTCATGTTCTTGATTGCATGAGCAACTTCTGCTGGGAGGACTGGAAGAACTCTGGTACTGGTATCTTTCATGATGTCTGGAGTACATTTATCATCCCTTTTATATAATTTGGAGTAGAAATCTTTCACTCTTGTCAAAATTTCGCCTCTATTTCTTGTTATAGAACCATCTTCTTTTCTCAGAGCCATAATCTGTTTTCTTCCCTTACTGAGATGTCCCTTTGCTATCTTAAGGCTTTGGTTGTTTTCAATTGCTTTCCTCACTAGCTCACAGTTGAATTTCCTTACGTCTTCAGTGATACTTTTTCGTGTTGTCTTGCATAGCTCTATATATTCCACTTTGGAAGTCACATCTTCCTTAGTTGTCCTCATCTCTCTTCTTTTTTGCATCAACATTTTGGTTTTTCCTGATAATTTGTTCACATGCAACTTGTTCTTAGACCCAGCTAATTTTGTTGCCGTTTCCATTAGAGCTTTGGTTACTTTTCTGTTAACTTCCGAAATATCCACTTCTTCCGATGTTAGGCCTTCTAAAGCAGAGAATCTGTTCTTCAGTTCCAACTTGAAAGTATTATGGTGTTTTTTAAGGTTGGTTATGTCAATACATTTTGTTTGTCTTATGAGCTTGCCACGTTCCAGTTTAGTGTTGAGGTGCATCTTACATCTCACCAATCTATGGTCACTACCTGTGTTGAACTGGTTCAGCACACTGCAGTCTTCGATGACGAATTTTTTGTTACACATAATAAAATCAATTTCACTTGTCGTCCCAATTGGATGTCTCCATGTCCATTTCCTGTGTGGCTTTTTCTTGAAAAAGGAGTTCAAGATGAAAAATCCTTCTGCCTCTGCAAACTCAACGAGAGTATTTCCACGTTTAAAAGAAAAGTGTTTGATCAATGCATCCTTCCAGTGCTTACGTATGGTGCAGAGACGTGGACCTTAACTAAAAGAGACATACAAAGGCTGCAGACAACTCAAAGAAGCATGGAGAGGTGCATGCTTGGTATAACCAGGAGAGATAAGAAGAGGAACTCGTGGATCCGAAAAATGACGAGAGTGGAAGACATCATGATCAGAGTTAAATCCCTGAAATGGCAATGGGCTGGACATACTGCCAGAAGGACAGACCATAGATGGACAGCCAAAATTTTAGATTGGATTCCAAGGGACAGGAAAAGACCCAGAAAAAGACCACATGGGAGATGGGTGGATGAAATTCGTAAATATGCGGGAGTGACATGGAGGAGACTGGCACAAGACAGACCGTTGTGGAGGAAACTTGGGGAGACCTTCGTCCAGCAGTGGATTGATAATGGTTGACAATGATGATGATGATGATGATGCAAAATAAAATGTACTGATATTATACTAAGCAATTTTATAAAAATAATATAGTATGAAATAGGCAAAATAAAACGTACTGTTATTATACTAAGAATTTTTAAAAAAATAATATAGTATGAAATATGCAAAATAAAACATACTGATATTATACTAAGAAATTTTTTAAAAATAATATAGTATGAAATATGCAAAATAAAACGTACTGATATTATACTAAGCAATTTTTTAAAAATAATATAGTATGAAATATGCAAAATAAAACGTACTGATATTATACTAAGCAATTTTATAAAAATAATATAGTATGAAATATGCAAAATAAAACGTACTGATATTATACTAAGCAATTTTTTAAAAATAATTTAGTATGAAATATGCAAAATAAAAGATACTGATATTATACTAAGCAATTTTATAAAAATAATATAGTATGAAATATGCAAAATAAAACGTACTGATATTATACTGAGCAATTTTTTAAATATAATATAGTATGAAATATGCAAAATAAAACATACTGATATTATACTAAGAAGTTTTATAAAAATAATGTAGTATGAAATATGCAAAATAAAACGTACTGATATTATACTAAGAAGTTTTATAAAAATAATATAGTATAAAATATGCAAAATAAAATGTACTGATATTATACTAAGCAATTTTATAAAAATAATATAGTATGAAATATGCAAAATAAAACGTACTGATATTATACTAAGCAATTTTATAAAAGTAATATAGTATGAAATATGCAAAATAAAACGTACTGATATTATACTAAGCAATTTTATAAAAATAATATAGTATAAAATATGCAAAATAAAACGTACTGATATTATACTAAGCAATTTTATAAAAATAATATAGTATGAAATATGCAAAATAATATGTACTGATATTATACTAAGAAGTTTTATAAAAATAATATAGTATGAAATATGCAAAATAAAACATACTGATATTATACTAAGCAATTTTATAAAAATAATATAGTATGAAATATATAATTTGATTTTTTTTTTCATGTCCACTAACAATTTTGGTCCTGGTGGCCAATGTCTACTAGCAAAATTTGTAAGTCTGGATCCTTAGGTGTTCGATAAGTATCCAGATTTTTATTCCCATCAATCACAGGAGAGAAATGGGGAAATATAGGATGCAATAAATATGATACATGTGTAATACAGTGGAACGAACAGCCAAAAGTCACTTTTCCACGTATTCTCAGTTCAGCGTAATGCATTTCCTCCGTCGATCATTAAGCCAATTCATTCTGATAGTGAAGAAATTAGCAGGGGTGTTACAAATCCATTGACGGACCGCAGCTCCTAGATCGTCCATGTCCTCATAGTGGTGGTCACGAAGACTCTCCTTTTTATTTTCAGTCGAGTTTGACTTGCACCAATCTTTATAAATATGCAGAACTGTTCTTTGGCTAACACCTGCAAATTGAGCAACTTCCTTGATGCTGTGTCCTTTTGACTGGACAGAAGCTATGATACCTTTTTGCCAGTCACGTACATGTATCTTTCGACCCATTGATTTTAATTTTTTTAAACTTTCAGCCTAAAAATTTTGTGTGAAGAAAGAAAGAACACATTTTATTATTATATAATCCAGAAACATTTAAATAAAATTGTAAATATAACCTCAGAAATATATATATTAAACAATTACATGTAGTGCTGCAGGTGACTAATCTTTTTGTCCGGTGTCTTTATAAGTAATAAGGTAATATGTATCTCTTTCTCTTTACCCCTTTAAATTTCTATATTCATTTTTCAGATTCTTGACTGAACAGTGACAGCTACAGTCCTGGTGTTAATAATGCATGCTGGTTTTCATAATTTTTTAGAGGAAAATAAAGTTTTTGAAAATAAAAATATAGTTTTGTGCTTTAAAATGTCAAAAACGCCTTTGTGAAATGTGCCACATTAAAAAATACAAGGTCCAAGACTAAGCCAATATACACTGAACAGCAATTGAATTAGAGATACCTGTCTAGTAAATTGTAGCACCACCTTTTGCTCTGATGACGGCGGCGATTAGTCTCGGCATGGACTCTACGAGTCACCAGAAGCATTGGGAAGCCATACGGATCTACGACCCTTGAACAAGCTCCCACAGTTCACGAAGATTTGATGGAGGGGGTCAGAGCCTCGAACATCTCTCTCGATGGCATCCCAGATGTGCTCGATGGGACTGAGGTCAGGTGACCTAGCTGGCCAAGGAAGCGAGGTCACGTCGGTGGAGTGTTCATCCAACCATTCGGATACAATTCGGGAGCGATGGCACAGTACATTGTCTTGTTGCAGGATGAGGTCCCCAGTGGGATGTTGAAGACACAGAAACAGGAGCAAATTGGTCGTCCAGGATATCCCTGTAACGTTGACCTGTGAGGGACGATGTCACACATACCAGGGGTCCCATTTCAGTCCACGTAAACAGTCCCCAGACGAGAATGCCACCCCCACCAGCTTGAAGAGTACCCTGCTGGCAAGAAGGATCCATCGCTTCATGTGGTTTGCGCCGTACTCGTATCCTGCCATCTGCATGTACCAACGTGAATCTCGACTCATCAGTCCAGGCAACATTTTCGCACATGTCTAGGGTCCAGTGGCGATGTTCCCGCACCCCTGCTAATCTTTGCACCCTGTGATGTGCGGTCAGCAGCGGTACCCTCGTGGGATGATGGCTTCTGTACCCCATAGCGAGGAGATGGTTCTGGATGGTGTGGCTGCTTACACGTTTTTGTGCACCAGCGTTAAATTGCCAAGTGATTTCTTGCAATGTGGCCCGTCTATCCGCTGTTACAATGCGAGCTAGCCAACAATGACCCCGCTCATCCACACGCTGTTGTCCACGGCAGTTGGCCCTTGCAGGGAGGGTTTTACCGGATTTTATGTACTCACGGTGCACCCGTGACACAGTGGCTCGTTAAAATCCCAGTGCCTGCATGACTTCCGAGATTCAGTGACCCATTCGTCGGGTCCAGACAATTTGCCCACGATCAAATGCGCTTAGATTCTTCGTCTTGCCCATACTGCGTCCGACTCTTACTGATTCCCGTCGCATCACTCCTTATATTGTCAGATCACTGTAGACGTCGTGTCGTTTCGTTTTACAGGGCCGCCCACAGCGACAGATTTGCACGAGGTCAGCTGTCTCTAATTCAATTGCTCTTCAGTGTACAACAAAGTACTTTCGTTACTTAAGTCTGGCTATGATCTCCCTCAAAGGAGTCTCCTTGGGCAGCGATACACCGCTGCCAGGGTTTTTGCCACTGTCGGAACACACCCTGCAAGTCCTGTTCGTGAATAGTGTCATTCACAGTCTGCGATTTGTGCTGGATCTCATCCACGGTTTCAAAACGGCGACCCTTGAGCTTCAGCTTCATCTTCGGGAACAGAAAGAAGCTGCAGGGGACCAAATCCGGCGAGTTGGTAGTCATGCTGTTGAGGCTGCAAAACTGGCATGTTGCCAGTTCTCTCTGAGCTGCTGCATTGTTGTGACGGAGCAGGAAATTGCCCCTGTGCCACATTTCAGGTCGTTTGCAGCGAATGTCCTCCTCAAGACACCGCAGAACATCGCCGTACGACACATTGACGATGGTAGAAATGTCTTGAATGGTTCTCCGACGATCCTCACGCACCAGTTCTCTAATTTTGTCTGCATTTTCGGGGGTTTTGCTCGTGGGCGGTCGCCCTGACCTCGTCGTCTTCCAGTGCCGTTCTGCCACTCTTGCAGCGCGAGTGCCACTCAAAACACATCACACGACGCATTGCTTCGTTGTTATAAGCCTGCCGCAACATTTCATGTGTCTCCGTTCCCGATTTGCCAAGTTTGACGCAGAATTTGATGTTCGTTTGCTGCTCTAGTTTGCAGTCCTTACTGAAATCGCAGCCGTGTTCTGCACGTAGTCACCAAATATCATGTCGCATAGCTCCCGATGTTCACAGAATGACGCCACTCGGCACAATGACTCATGAAGGTCACTGCCCTCAACCGCTGCTTGCGCATGCGCGTACTGCCATCTGTTGGCACGCTACGTACCTAGTCATGGAACTTTTTGATCGCACTATGTATTCCCTGCTCGTGAGGCTCTCAGCTTTCGTTATTAAAAAATGTATTTGTAAAACTTGTTGCATTTTATTACCCTGTATTTATTTCTCTATGCCTACTTCTGTCCCAAACTTAAGGATGAGGTACATTTTGAACAGTCAAAATCAGACCAATTGGTTTTGTAGCTGTATTAAGGGTAATAGCAACAGTAA
Source organism: Macrothele yani (assembly GCA_039090855.1). Classification (NCBI taxonomy): domain Eukaryota; kingdom Metazoa; phylum Arthropoda; class Arachnida; order Araneae; family Macrothelidae; genus Macrothele; species Macrothele yani. Next base: position 4,140,469 of record CM077034.1, read on the forward strand.
AATGAAATGCACAACATAAAAAATCCTGAGTAATATGCAATCGAGATCAAAACGGAACCATATACACTGGCGGAAAGTGAAAAAAGGACACCAAGAAGACCTCTGATACCAATGAAATTTATACAGCATAATAACGGAATACAGAGGATAACGTGATCAAAACATTATGGCAAAATACAGCTGTATTTGTTGGTAAACTGAAAAATAACATTTCCATGTAACATGGTTAGTACGAGGTTGAACTGCCATGAACTGCGTCACACTGTGCAATTCTGGCATAGAGTCTGTCGTACAGATGTTGGATATAAGTTTGGGGTATTGAGTTCCAAGCATCCTCAACCTGGACGCGTAAATCGGGGATGGTCGTGGCTGGCCGTGGAGACCGGATAAGTCGTTGTCCCATAAAATCCCACACGTGCTCAATGGGGGACAAATCCGGTTGCCATGGAAGTTGTCTCACACCATGAAGTGCATGTTGCGTTGCACGTGCCGTGTGTGGGCGTGCGTTATCTTGCTGGAAAACACCACGATGGACCAACCTTACAAATGGCACAACAACGGGCTGAATGGTGGTGTTGATGTAGGAGGTGCTGTTTAACGTACCCGGTACAAACACTAGTTGTGTATTGTGTACGGGAGTGATAGCTGATCGCTCCCCACACCAGGAGACCAGGTGTAGGCCCTGTGTGTTGCTGGCGGATGCAAGAAGGGTGGAGACGCTCCACTGTGAGTCTGCGAACACGCATACCACCATCGGAGGCTCCCAAGCAGAATCTGCTTTCATCGCTGAACACGACAGATCGCCATTGCGTTCTCCAGTGCAGACGTTGGCGACACCACTGCAACCGTTCCTCACGGTGGGCTGGAGTCAGAGGTACACATGTCAGAGGCACCCGTGCACGTAGTCCTGCATCCAGTAGACGGTTGCGGATTGTTCGCACAGTCACCTCAGGTGCAACTGCAGCTCGGATTTGCGTCACAGTGAATGATCTGCGTGACAACTCCGCTCTTCTTATGCGTCGATCGGTCCACTCATCAGTCCGTCTGTGACTCCCGGTTCCACGTCTTATCGTGTGGGAATGATCCTCGGACCTTCTACGCCACCATCGTACCACCACCGATACTTCCCGTCCAATTCTCTCCGCAATACGATGATACGACCACCCGGCCTCGCGGAGTCCGACTAGATGGCCTTGCTCAAAGTCCGATAACTGCTGAAATCGTACACGTCTTCCATGTCCAGGCATTGCAGCTTCTTCAGGGTCTTCGCACGTGTCCGTACGCCGACGACTGATCACATTCACTTCGCCGTACTCCTTAAATACCACCGACGATAATTTGCATATTATGCCGTACTGTGGCGTAAGCGCTCACCGGCTGGTCCCGAAATTAACATCACACCTACGTCAACTCGACCCCATTAAATATATGTAAATTTCATGATCGTCCACCAATTCCTTTTTGGTGTTCTTTTTCACTTTCCGCCAGTGTATTAAGAAGGAAGTACAGGCTCACCTGTCATCCATTGTGGAACATCAGATCCACGAACCCTTGACCCATGTCTTGGGCAGATTTGTGGACAATGCTGCAATCGGCATGGCTGGCATTGCCGGTGTAAACTCTTTGGCATCTGATGGAGTCAATGTTTCAGCATGTACAGGCACTTATTCACACTAGAGGAGGACCAACATACTACAGGGTGATTCAAAAGTCCCCGAACTCTGAATTCAAATATTTCTTCCACGAATATAGTGATGTATAACTATTTTCACATACTGTTATATTGACACTCGTACTTACAGGTAATGACAACCACTTCACAATAGATGCTGGAATTGTCCACCATTCTGTTGAAGACACAAATTCACCCGATGACACATATTGACGGACACTCGTTTCAGCGTGTTGGCTGTTATGTCCCTCACGGCTGTAATGATGTTGTTCCGCAGGTCCTGTACCATCTTAGTGTTGTTTTGGGTTAACTGTGTTTTTCAGATAGCCCTACAAATGAAAGTCTGGTGAGCAAGGCGGCCAAAGTTTTTTTCGAGATTAATTGATCGTGGAAGAACTCACGGCGCATCTCCATTGTGTCATTTGATATGTGGCACATTGCTCCATCTTGTTGAAACCAACAGTAACGTTCGTGTTTTCTAGCATTGCTACAAATTGATAGATGATGTCTGCATCATCATCATCATCAACCATTATCAATCCACTGCTGGACGAAGGTCTCCCCAAGTTTCCTCCACAACGGTCTGTCTTGTGCCAGTCTCCTCCATGTCACTCCCGCATACTTTCGAATTTCATCCACCTATCTACGATGTGGTCTTCTTCTGGGTCTTTTCCTGTCCCTTGGAATCCAATCTAAAATTTCGGCTGTGTCTGTCCTTCTGGCAGTATGTCCAGCCCATTGCCATTTCAGGGATTTAACTCTGATCATGATGTCTTCCACTCTCGTCATTTTTCGGATCCACGAGTTCCTCTTCTTATCTCGCCTGATTACACCAAGCATGCACCCCTCCGTGCTTTGAGTTGTCTGCAGCCTTTGTATGTCTCTTTTAGTTAAAGTCCACGTCTCTGCACCATACGTAAGCACTGGAAGGATGCATTGATCAAACACTTTTCTTTTAAGACATAATGGCATATTGCTCTTGAAAATTACGCTGTTTCTTCCAAAAGCTCTCCAGGCAAGTTTTGTACTCTGATTAATTTCTTCATCAATGTGACCCTCACTTGATATCTGCTGTCCAAGATAAACGTACCTGTCTGTTATCTCCAGCTTTTCTCCATCAATCGATAGATCTTCATTTTTTGTAAAAGCATTGAACATCCCTTTTGTCTTCTGAAAGTTCATTTTTAATCCCACTTCTTTACTCTTGTCAGCAAGTTCCTGGATCATACTCTGTAGCTCTGATGGGGTAGTTGCAAAATGACTATGTCATCAGCAAAACGAAGGTGGGTTAGATAATCTCCATTAATCTTTATCCCCTTGTTTTCCCAGATCAGCGACTGAAAGACACCCTCCAATGTGGCATTAAAGAGCTTCGGAGATATGGTGTCACCTTGTCTCACTCCCTTTCCTACTTTTATGTGTGTTGTATTTTCAAACAGCCGAATCTTTGCACTTGCATTTTCATAGATGTTATTAATAATATTAATGTATGCATCTTCAATACCGCAGGATTTCAGAGCCATTGTAACTGCTGATGGTTTCACCGAATCAAAGGCTTTTTCATAATCGATAAAAGCCATGCAGAATGGAAGTTCATATTCCCTCGCTCTTTCAATTAGTTCTCTCAGCACGTGGATATGATCTATTGTGCTGTAGCCACTCCTGAATCCAGCTTGTTCTCTCGGTTGAGCCATGTCCAGTGTTACCTTCAAGCGGTGTGAAAGAACTTTAGTGAAGATTTTATAAACCACTGATAGGAGGCTGATAGGTCTGTAGTTCCTGAGATCCTCAATGTCACCTTTCTTATGTAGCAGGATCATTGTAGCGGTGTTCCAATCCTCAGGAATCTTCCCTTCATTAAGGCATCGAGTGAAAATTTGGGCGAGTACTGTTTCGATTTCTCCACTTGCTTCTTGTATGATGTCTACAGTAATTCCATCTTCTCCTGGAGCTTTTCCCCGCTTCATGTTCTTGATTGCATGTGCAACTTCTGCTGGAAGGACTGGAAGAACTCTGGTACTGGTACCTTTCATGATGTCTGGAGTACATGTATCATCCCTTTCATATAATTTGGAGTAGAAATCTTTCACTCTTGTCAAAATTTCGCCTCTATGTCTTGTTACGGAACCATCTTCTTTTCTCAGTGCCATAATCTGTTTTCTTCCCTTACTGAGATACACAGTGTAATTTACAGTTGTGTCATAAAAAAATTGCCCTACAATTCACGGTCTAGACATGGCGCACCGCACTCCAACTTTCTCACAATGAAGTCCAACCTCACGCAATGCGTATGGGTCCTGCGCAGTCCATATGCGAGTGTTTTGGCTATTGCAATATCCATTCAAGTGAAACCATGCTTCGTCACTGAAAAAAGTGTCGTTAAGCTGGTTAGTCACATTGTTGCGCTTGAAACTCTTAAAACATTGGCAGTAGGCAATGCACTTTTCAGAGTCCAAAGGACGTAGGCACTACTCAGATTTTTTAGACGTTTAGTAGCCCTCTGGCAGACTGAATACGATGCTCCTGACTCTTGAGACAGCCGCCGATGTGACTTCTGGGGAGAGCGCTGAAGGGAAACGTGAATTTTCTCCAGAAACGTGGTCGTCACCACGGACGGACGGCCGCTTCTAGGCTTATCCTTAACTCTGCCTGTCTCACGAAACCGGTTCACAAGGTCATACACAGTTGTTTTCCCTGGTATAGGAGCATCAGGAAACTTCCTTTGAATAAGCTGGAAGCAACGTTGGTAAGACTTTTAGGCTTATCCTAAACACTGCCTGTCTCACGAAACCGGTTCACAAGGTCATACACAGTTGTTTTCCCTGGTATAGGAGCATCAGGAAACTTCCTTTGAATAAGCTGGAAGCAACGTTGGTAAGACTTTTAGGCTTATCCTAAACACTGCCTGTCTCACGAAACCGGTTCACAATGTCATACACAGTTGTTTTCCCTGGTATAGGAGCATCAGGAAACTTCCTTTGAAAGAGCTGGAAGCAACGTTGGTAAGACTTTTAGGCTTATCCTTAACTCTGCCTGTTTCGCGAAACCGGTTCACAAGGTCATACACAGTTGTTTTCCCTGGTATAGGAGCATCAGGAAACTTCCTTTGAATAAGCTGGAAGCAACGTTGGTAAGACTTTTAGGCTTATCCTAAACACTGCCTGTCTCACGAAACCGGTTCACAATGTCATACACAGTTGTTTTCCCTGGTATAGGAGCATCAGGAAACTTCCTTTGAAAGAGCTGGAAGCAACGTTGGTAAGACTTTTAGGCTTATCCTTAACTCTGCCTGTTTCGCGAAACCAGTTCACAAGGTCATACACAGTTGTTTTCCCTGGTATAGGAGCATCAGGAAACTTCTTTTGAAAGAGCTGGAAGCAATGTTGTTAAGACTTTTAGGCTTATCCTGAATACTGCCTGTCTCGTGAAACCGGTTCACAAGGTCATACACAGTTCTTTTCCCTGGTTTAAGAGCATCAGGAAACTTCCCTTGAAAGAGCTGGAAGCAACGTTGGTAAGACTTTTAGGCTTATCCCAAACACTGCCTGTCTCGCGAAACCGGTTCACAAGGTCATACACAGTTGTTTTCCCTGGTATAGGAGCATCAGGAAACTTCCTTTGAAAGAGCTGGATGCAACGTTGGTAAGATTTTTCCGCAAAATAAACTTCTAACAAAGCGACTCTCTGTTCTTGCGTGAGACTCGTGGCTGACTGAACGTTACCGCTTGCCAGCGCCCGCCTAAGCGTAGGGTCACATGGTGCTATCACATGGCGCAGCTCGTTCCTCAAGGTCACACACAACAGCCACAAGCAGCAATACTCTGATATCTTTTATGGTTTTACAGCAAGTATGTTTTAAAAATAGAGTTCAGAGACTTTTGAATCATCCTGTATTAGGTAGGCATCTGTAATGTTTTGTCCATTGAGTGTACAGGGGTTGGACAAAATATTGTGAACCCCTAGGAAAAGAAGGTTTTATGTACCTAGTGGGGTGTGGGACTTCCTTTGGCGTTAAAAACTACCTGGATCCTCCTTGGAATGGAGGCATGCAAATCTTTGATGGTGGTTAATAGGATGTTACACCATTCTTCCTGTAGAATCTGCTCCAGGTCCTTGAGAGATGCATGAGGAGGATAACGGGATCTTGCTCTGTTTTCCAACACAGACCACAGTGGCTCAATGGTGTTTAAGTGTGGTGATTGGAGAGGACAAGGGAGATGTGGAAGGTCGTCCTCATGTTCCTCACATGATGATTGGACATTCAGAGCTCTATGAATTGGGCTGTTATCTTGATAGACGGCGTCCCCTGCAGGAAACAACGCCCTGAGCCACTGGATGGACTTGGTCGGCCAAAATGGTTTCATACGCCCTGCCAGTCATTCTTCTTTTCAATGCCATCAGGGAACCTGCCTAAAACCACGATATGAATGACAAAACCACCACCATGCTGCACTGTTGGGAGCAGACAGTCTGGTTTGTACGCTTGCGGCAGTGTTCTTCACATGGAAACACATCCCATGGTGGAAAAGTGGAGAATAGTGTGAATGGGGAGTCATCCGACCACATTACACTCTTCCATGCATTGGCAGTCCAGGTAGCATGCTGCTGGCACCTCTACCGTCATCGTTGTGCATTAATCCAGGTCACCATAGGCTTTCGATAGCAGCTCTGTTAAGAATATCTTCAGAAGTTATTAAGTGGGTAGGATACACCTAATTGATATCAAAGATAGTACAAAATCCGTTTAATGGTGTATAGACTTAATACAGTATGAATGAGCGAGCTTTTTCCGTGCATTGGCAGTCCAGGTAGCATGCTGCATGCACCACTACCGTCATTGTTGTACATTGATCCAGGTCACCATAGGTTTTCAATAGCAGCTCTGTTAAGAATATCTTCAGAAGTTATTAAGTGGGTAGGATACACCTAATTGATATCAAAGATAGTACAAAATCCGTTTAATGGTGTATAGACTTAATACAATATGAATGAGCGAGCTTTTTCCGTGCATTGGCAGTCCAGGTAGCATGATGCATGCACCACTACCGTCATCGTTGTGCATTGATCCAGGTCACCATTGGTTTTCGATAGCAGCTCTGTTAAGAATATCTTCAGAAGTTATTAAGTGGGTAGGATACACCTAATTGATATCAAAGATAGTACAAAATCCGTTTAATGGTGTATAGACTTAATACAGTATGAATGAGCGAGCTATTTCCGTGCATTGGCAGTCCAGGTAGCATGCTGCATGCACCACTACCGTCATCATTGTACATTGATCCAGGTCACCATAGGTTTTCAATAGTAGCTCTGTTAAGAATATCTTCAGAAGTTATTAAGTGGGTAGGATACACCTAATTCATATCAAAGATAGTACAAAATCCGTTTAATGGTGTATAGACTTAATACAGTATGAATGAGCGAGCTTTTTCCGTGCATTGGCAGTCCAGGTAGCATGCTGCATGCACCACTACCGTCATCGTTGTACATTGATCCAGGTCACCATAGGTTTTCAATAGTAGCTCTGTTAAGAATATCTTCAGAAGTTATTAAGTGGGTAGGATTCACCTAATTGATATCAAAGATAGTACAAAATCCGTTTAATGGTGTATAGACTTAATACAGTATGAATGAGCGAGCTTTTTCCGTGCATTGGCAGTCCAGGTAGCATGCTGCATGCACCACTACCGTCATCGTTGTACATTGATCCAGGTCACCATAGGTTTTCAATAGCAGCTCTGTTAAGAATATCTTCAGAAGTTATTAAGTGGGTAGGATACACCTAATTGATATCAAAGATAGTACAAAATCCGTTTAATGGTGTATAGACTTAATACAGTATGAATGAGCACGCTTTTTCCGTGCATTGGCAGTCCAGGTAGCATGCTGCATGCACCACTACCGTCATCGTTGTACATTGATCCAGGTCACCATAGGTTTTCAATAGCAGCTCTGTTAAGAATATATTCAGAAGTTATTAAGTGGGTAGGATACACCTAATTCATATCAAAGATAGTACAAAATCCATTTAATGGTGTATAGACTTAATACAGTATGAATGAGCGAGCTTTTTCCGTGCATTGGCAGTCCAGGTAGCATGCTGCATGCACCACTACCGTCATCGTTGTACATTGATCCAGGTCACCATAGGTTTTCAATAGCAGCTCTGTTAAGAATATTTTCAGAGGTTATTAAGTGAGTAGGATACACCTAATTCATATCAAAGATAGTACAAAATCCGTTTAATGGTGTATAGACTTAATACAGTATGAATGAGCGAGCTTTTTCCGTGCATTGGCAGTCCAGGTAGCATGCTGCATGCACCACTACCGTCATCGTTGTACATTGATCCAGGTCACCATAGGTTTTCAATAGCAGCTCTGTTAAGAATATCTTCAGAAGTTATTAAGTGGGTAGGATACACCTAATTCATATCAAAGATAGTACAAAATCCGTTTAATGGTGTATAGACTTAATACAGTATGAATGAGCGAGCTTTTTCCGTGCATTGGCAGTCCAGGTAGCATGCTGCATGCACCACTACCGTCATCGTTGTGCATTGATCCAGGTCACCATAGGTTTTCAATAGCAGTCCAGGTCACCATAGGTTTTCAATAGCAGCTCTGTTAATAATATCTTCAGAAGTTATTAAGTGTGTAGGATACACCTAATTCATATCAAAGATAGTACAAAATCCGTTTAATGGTGTATAGACTTAATACAGTATGAATGAGCGAGCTTTTTCCGTGCATTGGCAGTCCAGGTAGCATGCTGCATGCACCACTACCGTCATCGTTGTGCATTGATCCAGGTCACCATAGGTTTTCAATAGCAGTCCAGGTCACCATAGGTTTTCAATAGCAGCTCTGTTAAGAATATCTTCAGAAGTTATTAAGTGGGTAGGATACACCTAATTAATATCAAAGATAGTACAAAATCCGTTTAATGGTGTATAGACTTAATACAGTATGAATAAGCAAGCTTTCACCACTCAATGATGGCTTCTTCAGGCTACATATATATTATATTGGGTATATAAATAAGTTTTGAGGGATTTCCGTTCGGTGTCGTACTTATTACTGCTTGCGTGTATTTTAAGGTGGCAACACGGCGATATCGCAGTACGGGACGCCAGCTATCAGAGTCAGTATACGACGTTCGATTGAGGTGCGAAGACGTATTTGTTTTACTCGATGGAAAATGGCAACTTTTGTCCCGACAAAACAGCATTTGCGGGAAGTGTTAGTGCATTACTTTATTGTCAAGAAAAGTGCAGCTGACAGCTATCGCTTAATGTCAGAAATCTATGGTGAACATTCTCCATTGATAAAAACATGTGAGTATTGGTTTAGACGATTCAAAAGGAAGGATTTCGATGTTGGTGATAAAGAACGTTCTGGACCACCCAAAAAAATTGCTGATGCCGAATTGGAAGCTTTACTCGAAGAGGATCCGTGCCAGACCCAAAAAGAACTAGCAGCAGCATTAAATGTTAGTCAATCATGCATTTCACAACGTTTAGCTGCCATGGGAATGGTGCAAAAAGAAGGGAATTGGGTTCCACATGCTTTGCGGGAAAGAGACCTTGAATGTCGAATAACCATTTGCGATTGTTGCTTCAAAGGCAAAAAAGAAAGGGTTTTTTGCATCGTATTGTTACTGTCGACGAGAAATGGATACGGTACGATAACCCTAAACGGCAGAAAGCATGGGTGAAGCCAGGTGAACCAGGTCCTTCAACGCCAAAACGCAATATCCATGGTTCAAAGGTAATGCTGTGTATCTGGTGGGAACAGAAGTGTGTGATCCACTATGAACTGCCCAAACCGTCAGAAACTATTACTGGTGATCGGTATCGAACCCAATTAATGTGTTTAAAACCAGCTCTCACGCAAAAATGGCCGGAATGGGAGAATAGACACAACAAAGTCATCTTACAGCATAACAACGCAAGACCACATGTTTCTCGACCTGTGAAAAAGTACTTGCAAGAATCTGACTGGGAAGTTCTACCCCACTCGCCATATTCGCCAGATATTGCGCTATCGGATTACCATTTGTTCCAGTTGATGCAGTCGGCACTTTTTGGAGAACGGTTTAGTTCTTATGAAGACATCAAAAAATTGACTGGACAACTGGATCTCTTCCAAGGAACCGGAATTCTTCCTTCGGGGCATACGTTCACTGCCCGAAAGATGGGGTAAAGCTGTAGCTTCAGAGGGATCATATTTCGATTAATATTAAAATATTGTTTCTGTTCTCCAACAACGTGTTTTGTTCACCTCAAATCCCTCAAAATTTATTTATTATATTACATCATATTATATTATATTATATTATATTATATTATATTATATTTTATTATATATGTAGCCTGAAGAAGCCACCATTGAGTGGTGAAAGCTCGCTTATTCATAGCTATTAGTGTATACACCATTAAGCAGATTTTGTGCTATCTTGGATATGAATATCTTGTTTATGAAGTTCCCTGTGCACTATTTTCATTGATATTAGAGTCTGGTGATGCAGATTGAGTTCCGCAATAATTTTCAGCACTGAGGTCTTATTACAGGTAACAATCCTCTTTAATGCTCTGCTGTCTGTATCAGACAGGGTGGTTTTCTGGCCGACAGGTTAACTGAAATTTGCCAGTTGTGCTGGGAGCTAGGAATGGTCCCTCGGGATTGGAAGGATGCTATCATTGTTCCCTTGTATAAGGGAAAAGGTGATCAGACTGAATGCAAGAACTATTGTGGTATTAGCCTACTGAGTGTGCCAGGGAAAGTGTTTGGTAAGGTTGTTATTGAAAAAGTACGGAGTCTTACATTAGAGAAAGTGTGGGATGTTCAGAGTGGTTTTATGCCTGGTAAAGCCTGCACTAACCAGATTTTTGCATTACGCACGATGATTGAAAAGTATCTGGCTGTTGGGAAGAAAGTTCTTACTGCCTTCATAGATTTAGAGAAAGCTTACGATCGAGTCAATAGGACACTTTTGTGGAAGGTATTGAATGAATATGGTGTTACTGGGAATCTACTTAATACTGTAAAAGCCATGTATGCTGGTAGTAGAGCTTGTGTACGAGAGAATGGTGTTTTATCAAAATGGTTTTCCATTGGTGCAGGAGTTAGACAAGGTTGTGTAATGTCACCATGGCTGTTTAATATATTTATGGACACATGCATGCGTGAGGCCAAAATAGATAATAGTGGTTTATGTCTTGGTGATATCAGTGTGTGCAGATTGCTGTATGCTGATGACACTGTCCTGTTGGCAGATAGCAAAAGTGAGTTGCAGAGTATGTTGACTCGGATGCACGAAGTTTGCATGAAATTCAAACTGAGTATAAATAAGGAAAAACCAAAGTTATGGTGTTTGAGAGAGGAATGGGTAGCACTAAATGTAATGTAAGTGTAAATGGCACTGTGATTGACCAGGTGAGTGAGTTTGTGTATTTAGGAAGCATGTTTGACAGAGAGAACAAGTTGGATGGTGAAATCAGTAGGCGAGTGAATTCTTCTTTGAAAGTCATAGCTGCTCTGGGAGGTTTTCACAGGAATGATGGGTTCTGTAAGAGAGTCCCGCATGGCTGTGTATGAAACTGTAATTGTTCCTACTCTGATGTATGGCAGTGAAACCTGGATACTGCAGAAGAAACATAGGAGTCGTTTGTGTGCTGGAGAAATGCGTTACTTACGTGGGGTTTGTGGCAAGACACAATCTGATTGTGTGAGGAATGAAGATGTATTGCAGTTGTGTGATGTAAAGCAAAATGTTGTTAGCAAGGCGGAGACCAATATGCTTCGGTGGTTTGGCCATGTTGAAAGAATGAGTGATGAGATGCTTACTAAGAAAATCTTTTCAGCCCAAGTGGCAGGAAGGAAAGGCAGAGGAAGGCCAAGAAAGTCATGGGAGGATCAGATTCAGGAGTGTCTGCATGAGAAAAAGATTATGAGTATGAAGTATAAAAGATTATGAGTATGAAGTATAAAAGATCTTGTGTACGGTGTGTAATGGATATCAGTGAAGCACGAGTTGTATGTCAAAATCATTGTACCTGGTTGATATGGCAACAGTAAGTAAAAATTATCTGGCAGTTTGTCTTTCCTTTGTGGAGCTAACCTCTGAATCCCAGAGAACAGCTTAGTTATTTGTATGTATGTATGTATGTATTCATGAAAGAAATACGGGATTACCCCATATAATACAAATTTTGAAGATGACAATCCGTTTTTTTGGCGTAAATGTGACAAGGATGGTAAGTCAGATAATATCCGAAAACCCGAAAATTTTCATCTTCCTGGAGCGGGACTCGAACCCGCGTCTCCCAGAAAACGCCTAGGTATGCTAACCACTACACCACCCAGAACGACCAAGTTTCAAGTTTCCGATCAATTTGAATTTAACCATCACAGGATTCGCTAGTCGAAGCAACCGGCATTCATGTTTAGCGAATCTGGAGGTTAAGAATCTTATCCCGTGTTTGCCCGGAGAAGCAGATAAATCATGAAAGAAATACGGGATTACGCCATATAATACAAATTTTGAAGATGGCAATCCGATTTTGGGCGTAAATGTGACAAGGATGGTAAGTCAGATAATATTTGAAAACTTGAAAATGTTCATTGTCCTGGAGCGGGACTCGAACCCGCGTCTCCCAGAAAACGCCCGGGTATGCTTTTCTGGGAGACGTGGGTTCGAGTCCCGCTCCAGGACGATGGAAATTTTCAAGTTTTCGAATATTATCTGACTTACCATCCTTGTCACATTTAAGCCAAAAATCGGATTGTCATCTTCAAAATTTGTGTGTATGTATTTTTTGTTTCGGAGACGAAGACGAGGTTTTGCCATGAACACCGTATGCTGCCATGACGCTAGACAGTAATTCTAAATATCCCCACTACCCTGGTGGCTGTTGTCATGGAGGCACCAACAATTAGCCCTCTTTCGAAGTCCGTTAGGTCCCTCCTTTCACCTCCACCGTGAAAGAAATTTTGCAAGACGCTTTAAGTGCATGTAGGATTGCAGGATTCGTCATTTTCTTGTAGGACTTCCGTCCACAGTGAGTAGAGTTTAGGTCCCAGCCACCTACAGCGAGATCGCCTTTTGGGCAGGACACAGAAACGGAAGGAATGAGAGCAAGTCTAGCGACTTTGACAGAACAGTTTGTAGTGAGATTAGAGTACACTAGATGGCGCCACCGTCTTCTTGTAGGACTTCCGTCCACAGTGAGTAGAGTTTAGGTCCCAGCCACCTACAGCGAGATCGCCTTTTGGGCAGGACACAGAAACGGAAGGAATGAGAGCAAGTCTAGCGACTTTTGACAGAACAGTTTGTAGTGAGATTAGAGTACAGTAGATGGCGCCACCGTCTTCTTGTAGGACTTCCGTCCACAGTGAGTAGAGTTTAGGTCCCAGCCACCTACAGCGAGATCGCCTTTTGGACAGGACACAAAAACGGAAGGAATGAGAGCAAGTCTAGCGACTTTGACAGAACAGTTTGTAGTGAGATTAGAGTACACTAGATGGCGCCACCGTCTTCTTGTAGGACTTCCGTCCACAGTGAGTAGAGTTTAGGTCCCAGCCACCTACAGCGAGATCGCCTTTTGGGCAGGACACAGAAACGGAAGGAATGAGAGCAAGTCTAGCGACTTTGACAGAACAGTTTGTAGTGAGATTAGAGTACACTAGATGGCGCCACCGTCTTCTTGTAGGACTTCCGTCCACAGTGAGTAGAGTTTAGGTCCCAGCCACCTACAGCGAGATCGCCTTTTGGGCAGGACACAGAAACGGAAGGAATGAGAGCAAGTCTAGCGACTTTGACGGAACAGTTTGTAGTGAGATTAGAGTACAGTAGATGGCGCCACCGTCTTCTTGTAGGACTTCCGTCCACAGTGAGTAGAGTTTAGGTCCCAGCCACCTACAGCGAGATCGCCTTTTGGGCAGGACACAGAAACGGAAGGAATGAGAGCAAGTCTAGCGACTTTGACCGAACAGTTTGTAGTGAGATTAGAGTACAGTAGATGGCGCCACCGTCTTCTTGTAGGACTTCCGTCCACAGTGAGTAGAGTTTAGGTCCCAGCCACCTACAGCGAGATCGCCTTTTGGGCAGGACACAGAAACGGAAGGAATGAGAGCAAGTCTAGCGACTTTGACAGAACAGTTTGTAGTGAGATTAGAGTACACTAGATGGCGCCACCGTCTTCTTGTAGGACTTCCGTCCACAGTGAGTAGAGTTTTAGGTCCCAGCCACCTACAGCGAGATCGCCTTTTGGGCAGGACACAGAAACGGAAGGAATGAGAGCAAGTCTAGCGACTTTGACAGAACAGTTTGTAGTGAGATTAGAGTACACTAGATGGCGCCACCGTCTTCTTGTAGGACTTCCGTCCACAGTGAGTAGAGTTTAGGTCCCAGCCACCTACAGCGAGATCGCCTTTTGGGCAGGACACAGAAACGGAAGGAATGAGAGCAAGTCTAGCGACTTTGACAGAACAGTTTGTAGTGAGATTAGAGTACACTAGATGGCGCCACCGTCTTCTTGTAGGACTTCCGTCCACAGTGAGTAGAGTTTAGGTCCCAGCCACCTACAGCGAGATCGCCTTTTGGGCAGGACACAGAAACGGAAGGAATGAGAGCAAGTCTAGCGACTTTGACAGAACAGTTTGTAGTGAGATTAGAGTACACTAGATGGCGCCACCGTCTTCTTGTAGGACTTCCGTCCACAGTGAGTAGAGTTTAGGTCCCAGCCACCTACAGCGAGATCGCCTTTTGGGCAGGACACAGAAACGGAAGGAATGAGAGCAAGTCTAGCGACTTTGACAGAACAGTTTGTAGTGAGATTAGAGTACACTAGATGGCGCCACCGTCTTCTTGTAGGACTTCCGTCCACAGTGAGTAGAGTTTAGGTCCCAGCCACCTACAGCGAGATCGCCTTTTGGGCAGGACACAGAAACGGAAGGAATGAGAGCAAGTCTAGCGACTTTGACAGAACAGTTTGTAGTGAGATTAGAGTACAGTAGATGGCGCCACCGTCTTCCTGTAGGACTTCCGTCCACAGTGAGTAGAGTTTTAGGTCCCAGCCACCTACAGCGAGATCGCCTTTTGGGCAGGACACAGAAACGGAAGGAATGAGAGCAAGTCTAGCGACTTTGACAGAACAGTTTGTAGTGAGATTAGAGTACACTAGATGGCGCCACCGTCTTCTTGTAGGACTTCCGTCCACAGTGAGTAGAGTTTTAGGTCCCAGCCACCTACAGCGAGATCGCCTTTTGGGCAGGACACAGAAACGGAAGGAATGAGAGCAAGTCTAGCGACTTTGACAGAACAGTTTGTAGTGAGATTAGAGTACACTAGATGGCGCCACCGTCTTCTTGTAGGACTTCCGTCCACAGTGAGTAGAGTTTTAGGTCCCAGCCACCTACAGCGAGATCGCTTTTTGGACAGGACACAGAAACGGGAGGAATGAGAGCAAGTGTAACGACTTTGACAGAACAGTTTGTAGTGAGATTAGAGTACAGTAGATGGCGCCACCGTCTTCCTGTAGGACTTCCGTCCACAGTGAGTAGAGTTTTAGGTCCCAGCCACCTACAGCGAGATCGCCTTTTGGGCAGGACACAGAAACGGAAGGAATGAGAGCAAGTCTAGCGACTTTGACAGAACAGTTTGTAGTGAGATTAGAGTACAGTAGATGGCGCCAACGTCTTCTTGTAGGACTTCCGACCACAGTGAGTAGAGTTTAGGTCCCAGCCACCTACAGCGAGATCGCCTTTTGGGCAGGACACAGAAACGGAAGGAATGAGAGCAAGTCTAGCGACTTTGACAGAACAGTTTGTAGTGAGATTAGAGTACAGTAGATGGCGCCACCGTCTTTTTGTAGGACTTCCGTCCACAGTGAGTAGAGTTTAGGTCCCAGCCACCTACAGCGATTTCGCCTTTTGGGCAGGACACAGAAACGGAAGGAATGAGAGCAAGTCTAGCGACTTTGACAGAACAGTTTGTAGTGAGATTAGAGTACAGTAGATGGCGCCACCGTCTTCCTGTAGGACTTCCGTCCACAGTGAGTAGAGTTTTAGGTCCCAGCCACCTACAGCGAGATCGCCTTTTGGGCAGGACACAGAAACGGAAGGAATGAGAGCAAGTCTAGCGACTTTGACAGAACAGTTTGTAGTGAGATTAGAGTACAGTAGATGGCGCCACCGTCTTCTTGTAGGACTTCCGTCCACAGTGAGTAGAGTTTTAGGTCCCAGCCACCTACAGCGAGATCGCCTTTTGGGCAGGACACAGAAACGGAAGGAATGAGAGCAAGTCTAGCGACTTTGACAGAACAGTTTGTAGTGAGATTAGAGTACAGTAGATGGCGCCACCGTCTTCTTGTAGGACTTCCGTCCACAGTGAGTAGAGTTTTAGGTCCCAGCCACCTACAGCGAGATCGCCTTTTGGGCAGGACACAGAAACGGAAGGAATGAGAGCAAGTCTAGCGACTTTGACAGAACAGTTTGTAGTGAGATTAGAGTACAGTAGATGGCGCCACCGTCTTCTTGTAGGACTTCCGTCCACAGTGAGTAGAGTTTAGGTCCCAGCCACCTACAGCGAGATCGCCTTTTGGGCAGGACACAGAAACGGAAGGAATGAGAGCAAGTCTAGCGACTTTGACAGAACAGTTTGTAGTGAGATTAGAGTACACTAGATGGCGCCACCGTCTTCTTGTAGGACTTCCGTCCACAGTGAGTAGAGTTTTAGGTCCCAGCCACCTACAGCGAGATCGCCTTTTGGGCAGGACACAGAAACGGAAGGAATGAGAGCAAGTCTAGCGACTTTGACAGAACAGTTTGTAGTGAGATTAGAGTACAGTAGATGGCGCCAACGTCTTCTTGTAGGACTTCCGACCACAGTGAGTAGAGTTTAGGTCCCAGCCACCTACAGCGAGATCGCCTTTTGGGCAGGACACAGAAACGGAAGGAATGAGAGCAAGTCTAGCGACTTTGACAGAACAGTTTGTAGTGAGATTAGAGTACAGTAGATGGCGCCACCGTCTTTTTGTAGGACTTCCGTCCACAGTGAGTAGAGTTTAGGTCCCAGCCACCTACAGCGATTTCGCCTTTGGGCAGGACACAGAAACGGAAGGAATGAGAGCAAGTCTAGCGACTTTGACAGAACAGTTTGTAGTGAGATTAGAGTACAGTAGATGGCGCCACCGTCTTCCTGTAGGACTTCCGTCCACAGTGAGTAGAGTTTTAGGTCCCAGCCACCTACAGCGAGATCGCCTTTTGGGCAGGACACAGAAACGGAAGGAATGAGAGCAAGTCTAGCGACTTTGACAGAACAGTTTGTAGTGAGATTAGAGTACACTAGATGGCGCCACCGTCTTCTTGTAGGACTTCCGTCCACAGTGAGTAGAGTTTTAGGTCCCAGCCACCTACAGCGAGATCGCCTTTTGGGCAGGACACAGAAACGGAAGGAATGAGAGCAAGTCTAGCGACTTTGACAGAACAGTTTGTAGTGAGATTAGAGTACAGTAGATGGCGCCACCGTCTTCTTGTAGGACTTCCGTCCACAGTGAGTAGAGTTTTAGGTCCCAGCCACCTACAGCGAGATCGCCTTTGGGCAGGACACAGAAACGGAAGGAATGAGAGCAAGTCTAGCGACTTTGACAGAACAGTTTGTAGTGAGATTAGAGTACAGTAGATGGCGCCACCGTCTTCTTGTAGGACTTCCGTCCACAGTGAGTAGAGTTTTAGGTCCCAGCCACCTACAGCGAGATCGCCTTTTGGGCAGGACACAGAAACGGAAGGAATGAGAGCAAGTCTAGCGACTTTGACAGAACAGTTTGTAGTGAGATTAGAGTACAGTAGATGGCGCCACCGTCTTCTTGTAGGACTTCCGTCCACAGTGAGTAGAGTTTTAGGTCCCAGCCACCTACAGCGAGATCGCTTTTTGGACAGGACACAGAAACGGGAGGAATGAGAGCAAGTCTAACGACTTTGACAGAACAATTTGTAGTGAGATTAGAGTACAGTAGATGGCGCCACCGTCTTCTTGTAGGACTTCCGTCCACAGTGAGTAGAGTTTAGGTCCCAGCCACCTACAGCGAGATCGCTTTTTGGACAGGACACAGAAACGGGAGGAATGAGAGCAAGTCTAACGACTTTGACAGAACAATTTGTAGTGAGATTAGAGTACAGTAGATGGCGCCACCGTCTTCTTGTAGGACTTCCGTCCACAGTGAGTAGAGTTTAGGTCCCAGCCACCTACAGCGAGATCGCCTTTTGGGCAGGACACAGAAACGGAAGGAATGAGAGCAAGTCTAGCGACTTTGACGGAACAGTTTGTAGTGAGATTAGAGTACAGTAGATGGCGCCACCGTCTTCTTGTAGGACTTCCGTCCACAGTGAGTAGAGTTTAGGTCCCAGCCACCTACAGCGAGATCGCCTTTTGGGCAGGACACAGAAACGGAAGGAATGAGAGCAAGTCTAGCGACTTTGACGGAACAGTTTGTAGTGAGATTAGAGTACAGTAGATGGCGCCACCGTCTTCTTGTAGGACTTCCGACCACAGTGAGTAGAGTTTAGGTCCCAGCCACCTACAGCGAGATCGCCTTTTGGGCAGGACACAGAAACTGAAGGAATGAGAGCAAGTCTAGCGACTTTGACGGAACAGTTTGTAGTGAGATTAGAGTACAGTAGACGGCGCCACCGTCTTCTTGTAGGACTTCCGTCCACAGTGAGTAGAGTTTAAGTCCCAGCCACCTACAGCGAGATCGCCTTTTGGGCAGGACACAGAAACGGAAGGAACGAGAGCAAGTCTAGCGACTTTGACAGAACAGTTTGTAGTGAGATTAGAGTACAGTAGATGGCGCCACCGTACAAGTACGATATTGCACATAGATGGGTGAGAGAATTGCAGGGGGGACATAGGAAAGGATACCCATTTTACCAGTGGGTCCAGCCTGGGGGCCGTCACTTTACGTGCTCGTCCGATGCACGGCGGATATTCAGCGATTGTTAGTAAATCACACCATCTCTGAAAGATCAGCCCAGGCTTGAACCTGGGGACCCAGCATCGACAGTCTGAAACACTAACCACTAAGCCATCCGCGGCTATTTTAAGTGCATGTAGACAGGATTTTAAGGTTTTAAACAAAGCTATTGCAACCAAAAAGTGGTGGATACCTCTGCGTATGGCAAGGTACATGGCTGTATTAAAAGTCACGTCTCTGAGCATAGTGTTCACATTATTCTGTCCAACTCCTGTATTTACTAGTGCTTTTTAAGGAAAGACGTCGGTTTATGTATATTTTTTATATCTATACAGAATCTCTCAAGGCAATATGTGAAGCATTCAAAGTGGCACTGAGTGTGAAATCTCTAAATGTTCCATTCTTCGAGGGAAGCTCGAGCGCAGGAAGAGCAAAGTGCCACTCTCGCAAGCCGGAGTGCGGACAGGCGTGTTTCGAAGCAACAGAGACAACAACGGTCACAACAGTAACTCTGGTGTGGTTGGTTTTCACTTGGAACTACCTTCCCTATCATCCATGCCAAGAAATATTTCGGAGGGACAGCTCAACTCCCTGAAGACAGTGGGTTCCAGAGCGCTGAGCAACATGACGTCCCATTTTGCCAAGCTGAATCCCATGCGCTCTGTTAAAGCATTAGGGAAGAAGGTTGGAAATGGAACAGGTTCCTGTGCACCATCGAGTTTGGCTGCTGTAGCGGAGAAAACATCTATGGTAAATATGTTTTTGATTTTTTGTCAATCACATAGATTAAAATATAGACATCACTGTGAATTCAAATTTTCATACTTCTCTTACTTCTCCTGAAGATTTCATGATCAAATCGTCATCCACAACCATTAAATAAATAAATACATCGCTCTTTCGACATTCCAGAAACACACAGCAACCGAAAAATTGTTTTTCAGCCGCCGCTGTGGAATTGAACCAACAGAACTCTCGATATCTAGCCGAGTGCCTTACATTTACACCACGGTGGCCAACAATCCACGGTGCTATGTGTATTTTTAAGTCAGCTTCTGACATCATAAATCCGTAAGATGGGCTCAGCTACTGAGACGTCTCCATCTGGTGGGCATTAACGGCACTGGCTATATATATATATATTATAGCAGTTAAATCCAAAGGGCAAGATCTGAGATTAAAGTTATGTATATTTTTATATACATAACTTTCACCTTGGATCTCGCCCTTTGGATTTAACTGCTATAATATATATAGCCAGTGCCGTTAATGCCCACCAGATGGAGACGTCTCAGTAGCTGAGCCCATCTTACGGATTTATGATGTCAGAAGCTGACTTAAAAATACACATAGCACCGTGCATTGTTGGCCACCGTGGTGTAAATGTAACGCTCTCGGCTAGTTATCGAGAATTCTGTGGTTCAATTCCACGGCGGCGGCTGAAAAAACAATTTTTCAGTTGCTATGTGTTTCTGGAACGTGGAAAGAGCGATGCATTTATTTATTTACTGATGCCACGTATTTGGAGTATTTTCACCTTGGATCTTGCCCTTTGGATTTAACTGCTATAATATATAAAGCCAGTGCTGTTAATGCCCAACAGATGGAGACGTATCAGTAGCTGAGCCCATCTTACGGATTTATGTTGTCAGAAGCTGACTTAAAAATACACATAGCACCGTGGATTGTTGGCCACCGTGGTGTAAATGTAATGCGCTCGGCTAGATATCGAGAGTTCTGTGGTTCAATTCCACGGCGGCGGCTCAAAAAACAATTTTTCGGTTGCTGTGTGTTTCTGGAACGTAGAAAGAGCGATGCATTTATTTACTGTCGCCACGTATTTGGAGGATTTTCAACAACCATTAATTCTTGGGAGTTCATTTATGCAAAAGTCATTCATGAATGGTCATTCAGTTTGCATCCACTTCGGTTGATGTCCACACTACTCTCAGTGAGCAATTAACAAACATTCTGAATCCAATGCTGCATGAAAGTGTTCAAAAATTGGTTTGTCTAGAGCAGTCATGCCAGAAGTCATTCATTCTTGGGATTTCATTCAGTCATTCATGAATGGTCATTCATTTTGCATCAACTTTTGGTTGGTGTTCACACTACACTCACTGAACAATAATCTAATCATCAATACACTCAATTGACGTAGATTAGGAACATCAAATGCTATGCACTCTGTTAAAGCATTAGGAAAGAAGGTTGGAAACAGGAAACAGCGATGACTTCTGTTTGATGAAAGAAGATGACTAGGAAAGAGCGATGACTTCTGTTTGATTGTCTAATCATCATCAACCATTCTGAATCCACTACTAGGTGAAAGTATTCAACAACTCTCTGTCTAAAGCAGTGATACCATAAGTAATTCATTCTTAGGAATTCATTCAGTCATTCATGAATGTTCATTCACTTTGCTTCCAATTCTGGTTGGTGTTCACACTACACGCAATGAGCTATGATCTAATCATCATCAACAAACATTGTGAATCCACTGCTAGATGAAAGTATTCAATAGCTTTCTGTCTAAAGCAGTGATATGCCATAAGTAATTCATTCATGGGAGTTCATTCAATAGTGTTCACCCTAGATTTTTATTACAGCTGGGTGGCAAAATATTTTAGCTGGATGATACTTTTAATGACCCCTTCCTCAATCAAGGAAATAAAAGGATGTTTTGCTTAACATTATTATACTTATTAAACATCTTTAGGGTGTGGTAGGCATTAATGTAATATAACATGATAAAAACAATAGCAAATTGTACATAAATGATATTAAAAATTAATTATATTCACAGATTTGAGCCAGTTTTCATCAATATTTATGGTGCATGTGGGAATAAGTTTTCCTCTTACTATTATGTGTATTGTGAAAACATTCATTAAAGAAAATTTAACTGGGCGGCCGAGAAAATTAGCTGGGTGGGCGGCCAAGAAAATTAACTGGGTGGGCCGCCCAGTAAAAAAGCTCTAGGGAGAACACTACATTATCTTTGCATCCACTTCTGGCTGGTGTTGTGTTCACGCTGCACTCACTAAGCAATGGTCTAATCATCAACCATTCTGAATCCACTGCTAGATGAAAGTATTCAACAACTCTCTGTCTGGAGCAGTGATGCCATAAGTCATTCATTCTTGGGAGTTCACTCAGTCATTCATTTTGCATCTACTTCGGTTTGGTGTGCTCACTACATGCACCGAGCAAATCATTCTTTGCTCCAAAGTGCCTGCAAGGGTGAGGCCACAGCTCTATTTGGCAGAGTGTCCAAGAAGAGATCTCTACCATTCAGTATCAATGATCAAATATTTGCTACTAGCTGGCTTGTGGCGAACAAGCTTATTCACAGCTCTTATTGGTAAACTGCTCAAAAAAGTGCAAGCTCTCTATCATTCTGTTTGCGATGAAAGTTGTTTGCCATGTGAGTTGGCCCATGGCAAACAATTCAGGCACACCATTCAAAATTAATGGCAGACAAGTATCATTCCCATTCTATGCTCACTCACACAACAGTTAACACTTGTTGATATTTGACATTACTTTTCTTATTGGTAACTCCAATGAATGGCATTCATGTATCATTCCCATTCTTAAGTTTCACTATTATTTCATAGTCGACTGTTGATTGCTCACTGAAATGATGGTTGGCACTTATTAATTCTTGACATAACTTTCCTTATAGGAAATTCAAATAAATGGCATTCACATGTCATTCTTGTTCTTAAGTTTCATAATTATTTCCTAGATAATTGTTAACTCACATAGTGGTTGGCACTTATTAATTCTCGACATTACTTTCCGTACAGGAAATTCAAATAAATGGCATTCACATGTCATTCCTGTTCTTAAGTTTCACTATTATTTCCTAGATAATTGTTAACTCACATAGTGGTTGGCACTTGTTAATTCTCGACATTACTTTCCATATAGGAAATTCATATAAATGGCATTCACATGTCATTCCTGTTCTTAAGTTTCATCATTATTCCCTAGATAATTGTTAACTCACATAGTGGTTGGCACTTGTTAATTCTCGATATTACTTTCCGTATAGGAAATTCATATAAATGGCATTCACATGTCATTCCTGTTCTTAAGTTTCATCATTATTTCCTAGATAATTGTTAACTCACATAGTGGTTGGCACTTGTTAATTCTCGATATTACTTTCCGTATAGGAAATTCATATAAATGGCATTCACATGTCATTCCTGTTCTTAAGTTTCATCATTATTCCCTAGATAATTGTTAACTCACATAGTGGTTGGCACTTGTTAATTCTCGATATTACTTTCCGTATAGGAAATTCATAT
Source organism: Macrothele yani (assembly GCA_039090855.1). Taxonomy (NCBI): domain Eukaryota; kingdom Metazoa; phylum Arthropoda; class Arachnida; order Araneae; family Macrothelidae; genus Macrothele; species Macrothele yani. Next base: position 4,163,435 of record CM077034.1, read on the forward strand.
AAATGGCATTCACATGTCATTCCTGTTCTTAAGTTTCATCATTATTTCCTAGATAATTGTTAACTCACATAGTGGTTGGCACTTCTTAATTCTCAACATTACTTTCCATATAGGAAATTCAAATAAATGGCATTCACATGTCATTCTTGTTCTTAAGTTTCATCATTATTCCCTAGATAATTGTTAACTCACATAGTGGTTGGCACTTGTTAATTCTCGACATTACTTTTCTTATTGGTAATTCAAATGAATGACATTCATGTATCATTCCCATTCTTAAGTTTCACTATTATTTCGTAGTCGACTGTTGATTGCTCACTGAAATGATGGTTGGCACTTATTAATTCTTGACATAACTTTCCTTATAGGAAATTCAAATAAATGGCATTCACGTGTCATTCTTGTTCTTAAGTTTCATCATTATTTCCTAGATAATTGTTAACTAACATAGTGGTTGGCACTTGTTAATTCTCGACATTACTTTCCGTACAGGAAATTCAAATAAATGGCATTCACATGTCATTCCTGTTCTTAAGTTTCACTATTATTTCCTAGATAATTGTTAACTCACATAGTGGTTGGCACTTGTTAATTCTCGATATTACTTTCCGTATAGGAAATTCATATAAATGGCATTCACATGTCATTCCTGTTCTTAAGTTTCTTCTTTATTTCCTAGATAATTGTTAACTCACATAGTGGTTGGCACTTGTTAATTCTCGACATTACTTTCCGTATAGGAAATTCAAATAAATGGCATTCACATGTCATTCCTGTTCTTAAGTTTCATCATTATTTCCTAGATAATTGTTAACTCACATAGTGGTTGGCACTTATTTATTCTGGACATTACTTTCCTTATAGGAAATTCAAATAAATGGCATTCACATGCCATTCCTGTTTTTAAGTATCATCATTATTTCCTAGATAATTGTTAACTCACATAGTGGTTGGCACTTCTTAATTCTCAACATTACTTTCCATATAGGAAATTCAAATAAATGGCATTCACATGTCATTCCTGTTCTTAAGTTTCATCATTATTTCCTAGATAATTGTTAACTCACATAGTGGTTGGCACTTATTTATTCTGGACATTACTTTCCTTATAGGAAATTAAATAAATGGCATTCACATGCCATTCCTGTTTTTAAGTATCATCATTATTTCCTAGATAATTGTTAACTCACATAGTGGTTGGCACTTCTTAATTCTCAACATTACTTTCCATATAGGAAATTCAAATAAATGGCATTCACGTGTCATTCTTGTTCTTAAGTTTCATCATTATTCCCTAGATAATTGTTAACTCACATAGTGGTTGGTACTTGTTAATTCTCGACATTACTTTCCATATAGGAAATTCAAATAAATGGCATTCACATGTCATTCCTATTCTTAAGTTTCAAAGTTATTTCCTAGATAATTGTTAACTCACATAGTGGTTGGCACTTGTTAATTCTCGACATTACTTTTCTTATTGGTAATTCAAATGAATGACATTCATGTATCATTCCCATTCTTAAGTTTCACTATTATTTCGTAGTCGACTGTTGATTGCTCACTGAAATGATGGTTGGCACTTATTAATTCTTGACATAACTTTCCTTATAGGAAATTCAAATAAATGGCATTCACATGTCATTCTTGTTCTTAAGTTTCATAATTATTTCCTAGATAATTGTTAACTCACATAGTGGTGGGCACTTATTAATTCTCGACATTACTTTCCATATAGGAAATTCAAATAAATGGCATTCACATGTCATTCCTATTCTTAAGTTTCATCATTATTTCCTAGATAATTGTGAACTCACATAGTGGTTGGCACTTGTTAGTTCTCAACATTACTTTTCTTATTGGTAATTCAAATGAATGGCATTCATGTATCATTCCCATTCTTAAGTTTCACTATTATTTCGTAGTCGACTGTTGATTGCTCGCTGAAATGATGGTTGGCACTTATTAATTCTTGACATAACTTTCCTTATAGGAAATTCAAATAAATGGCATTCACATGTCATTCTTGTTCTTAAGTTTCATAATTATTTCCTAGATAATTGTTAACTCACATAGTGGTTGGCACTTATTAATTCTCGACATTACTTTCCATATAGGAAATTCAAATAAATGGCATTCACATGTCATTCCTATTCTTAAGTTTCATCATTATTTCCTAGATAATTGTGAACTCACATAGTGGTTGGCACTTGTTAGTTCTCAACATTACTTTTCTTATTGGTAATTCAAATGAATGGCATTCATGTATCATTCCCATTCTTAAGTTTCACTATTATTTCGTAGTCGACTGTTGATTGCTCACTGAAATGATGGTTGGCACTTATTAATTCTTGACATAACTTTCCTTATTGGAAATTCAAATAAATGGCATTCACATGTCATTCTTGTTCTTAAGTTTCATAATTTTTTCCTAGATAATTGTTAACTCACATAGTGGTTGGCACTTATTAATTCTCGACATTACTTTCCATATAGGAAATTCAAATAAATGGCATTCACATGTCATTCCTATTCTTAAGTTTCATCATTATTTCCTAGATAATTGTTAACTCACATAGTGGTTGGCACTTGTTAATTCTCGACATTACTTTCCGTATAGGAAATTCAAATAAATGGCATTCACATGTCATTCCTGTTCTTAAGTTTCATCATTATTTCCTAGATAATTGTTAACTCACATAGTGGTTGGCACTTATTTATTCTCGACATTACTTTCCTTATAGGAAATTCAAATAAATGGCATTCACATGCCATTCCTGTGTTTAAGTTTCATCATTATTTCCTAGATAATTGTTAACTCACATAGTGGTTGGCACTTGTTAATTCTCGACATTACTTTCCATATAGTAAATTCAAATAAATGGCATTCACATGTCATTCCTATTCTTAAGTTTCATCATTATTTCCTAGATAATTGTTAACTCACATAGTGGTTGGCACTTATTAATTGCTTTTCTTACTGGGAATTCGTTTTCAAACTCATGTGGAAGCAAAAAGTTAAATGTGCTGTGACTTCAATGTTTGTTGTAGTAATGGATTAAATGATCATTCACAGAGTGGTGAAAGTGAACCATTCATGGCAAAGAGTCATTCGTCATGAATGAATTGTTTGTGAATACTCCATCACTAGTCCAGAGCAATTCTCTTCTACACCACACTGGCATGCTTTCCAATTTCATCCATTCATATTTCGTTCAGTCCTCTTCTGAGTCTTCTTCTGTCCCTTGGTACCCAGTTTAGTCTATCAGTTATCCATTGGTTCATTCTCCTATTGGGTTGTTGGAAAAGTCATGATGTATTTTAGCCATGTTTTGCAAATGTCATTTATTCATAGAAAGAACAAAGATCAATCAATGATATAATGCCCGTTTTGTTCGGTAACCTTTTGCCATCTTTCAGTAAGCTGCAGAATGCCTCGTTCATAGAAGGACCGGTCTTTCGTGGCGAAAAAATGTACGAGGTACTGATTTACAGCCTCATCTGAATTGAACGTTATACCATGCAAGGACTGTTGAAGAGAGCAAAACAAGTGGAAGTCTGACGGCGCAAGGTCAGGCGAGTATGCTGGGTGTGGCAACACATCCCACCCAAGCTCCAATAATTTTTGGCGGGTGATCAAACTTGGGTGTGGTCTCGCTTTGTCGTGATGGAACACAACACCTTTACGATGAACGAGTTCTGAACGTTTCTGGATGATGGATTCGTTCAAACTGTCCAATTGCCGACAGTACACATTCGAATTGATTGTTTGGTTCCGTGGTAGGAGCTCGAAAAACAGGACACCTTTAAAATCCCACCACACTGAGACCAGAACCTTCAGCTGATGAATGTTTGCTTTGGATGTCGTTTGGAGGCAAAGCAGCACGTCGGGACCAAGACCGTTTGCGCAGCACATTGTTGTTCACAATCCACTTTTCGTCACCAGTTATCTGTCGCTTCAAAAAAGGATAATTTTCCTCACGTTTAATGAGCATATCGCAGATGTTTATTTGCGCCGTCAATTGAGCTTCTTGGAGTTCATGAGGAACCCACACATCGAGCTTGCTTACGTATCCGAGCTTCTTCAGGTGGTCGTGAATGCTTGAATGATGGATGTGCAATGTGTCTGCAATCTCTCGTGTCGTGTAACGTGGGTTTGACTCGATCAATGCCTTGATTTGGTCATCATCAACCTCGGTTGGCCTCCCGAACCAAGGAGCATCGTTGAGGTCAAAATCACCAGCACGGAATTTTGCGAACCACCACTGGCACTGATGTTCTTGTAGAGCATTATCACTGTACACTTTACGCAACTTTTCACAAGCTTGACGCGCGTTCTTCCCTGTACGGAAGTAAAACAGTAAAATATGGCGAAAATGCACAGTTTGGTCTTCCATCTTCAACTTGATGTCAAATCTCCACAAATAAACCAAATCGCTCACTATTTCTATTAGACTGCAGCTAGACTGGTACCTGTCGAATGCCATAGCGATAACAGAGCTGCGCATGCCTCTAGTACTTCCAAAACCTCCCAACCGCCATCTGGTGCCCAAAATATGTCATGACTTTTCCGACAACCCAATAGTATTGTCCAGCCTATTACTACTTGAGGGTTTTTACTTTTATAATGATGTCATCAGCTTTTGTGATTTTCCTGATTCATGAGTTCCTTTTCTTGTCTTTCGGGTTACACCATGCATGCATCCTTACATGCTCCTTTGAGTTGTCTGCTGCCTTGGAATGTCTTTCCACGTGTCTTATGCATAAGGAATAGGAAGAATGCTTTAATTAAATGTTCTTCTTTTGAGACATAATGGTAAATTGTCCATAAAAATTGTGCTATTTGTTCCAAATGCCGTCCAGCCAAGATTTATACGTGTTACCAGCCAAACCCGATTTTAGGACAAACTAATTTATCTGAAGCGCGATAGGACAGGCTGAAGAGGTCTGTGGCATCACAATAGTGAGAAACAATAGAGGTGATGCTTGGTGAAATAGAAAGATTGAAGAAGCAGTAAAGAGAAAGAAGGAAGCCTATTTGCGGATGTTGCAAGGTAGAGTTTCTGTGGATGAATATCACTGTAAGAAGCGTAAAGCTACTAAGCTGGTTCGCCAGAGTAAGGCAAAAGATAGGAAGGAGAAGGTGGAAAGGCATGAATTGGCTTTTTGGAAAGATAGGAAGTCTTTCTGGATGTACATGATACTCAGGGAAAATAGGGGAAACAAAGTGTTATGTGAAGAATAGGGTTGGGGAAATGATATGGGTGCCCAACGAGTTAAGTGAAAGATGGGGTGAATACTTCTGTGAGTTATTAGATCAGGAAAGCAAAGATGATTCTGAGACAGATGCAGGTGATGGCACAGGGGGAAATGAAAGCACAGGGGGAATCTCAAGAGAAGAAGTGTGTAAAGCTTTAAAATCTCTTCAGAATGGTAAGACTTCAGGAGTTGACGGCTTAACTGCTAAGATGTTGAAATATGGTGGTGACTCTGTAATTGATTGGTTAACCTAAATTTGTCAGTTGTGCCGGGAGTTAGGAATGGTCCCATGGGATTGGAAGGATGCTATCATTGTATTCCCTTGTATAAGGGAAAAGGTGATCAGACTGACTGCAAGAACTATCGTGTATTAGCCTATTAAGTGTGCCAGGGAAAGTGTTTGGTAAGGTTGTTATTGAAAAAGTACAGCATCTTCAATCACTGAAATTGTGGGATGTTCAGAGTGGTTTTATGCCTGGTAAAGGCTGCAGTAACCAAATTTTTGCATTACACATGATGATTGAAAAGTATCTGGCTGTTGGTAAGAAAGTTTTTGCTGCCTTCATAGATTTAGAGAAAGCTTATGACTGAGTAAATAGGACACTTTTGTGGAAGGTATTAAATGAATATGGAGTTACTGGGAATCTACTTAATACTGTAAAAGCCATGTATGCTGGTAGTAGAGCTTGTGTACGAGGGAATGGTGTTTTATCAAAATGGTTTTCCATTGGTGCAGGAGTTAAACAAGGTTGTGTAATCTCACCATGGCTGTTTAATATATTTATGGACGCATGCATGCGTGAGGCCAAAATAGATAATAGTGCTTTATGTCTTGGTGATATCCGTGTGTGCAGATTGCTGTATGCTCATGACACTGTCCTGTTGGCAGAGAGCAAAAGTGAGTTGCAGAGTATGTTGACTCAGATGCACGAAGTTTGCATGAAATTCAAACTGAGTATAAATAAGGGAAAACCCAAAGTTATGGGTTTTGAGAGAGGAGCTGGCAGCACTGAATAAAATGCAATGTAAGTGTAAATGGCACAGTGGTTGAGTGAGTTTGTGTATTTAAGAAGCATGTTTGACAAAAAAAACAAATTGGATGGTGTGAAATTAGTAGGGGAGTGAATTCTTCATTGGAAGTCATAGCTGCTCTGGGAGGTTTTCACAGGAATGATGGGTTCTTTAGAGAGTAGTGCATGACTGTGTATGAAAGTGTAATTGTTCCTACTCTGATATATTGCAGTGAAACCTCGATACTGCAGAAGAAACATAAGAGTTGTTTGTGTGCTGGAGAAATGCGTTACTTACGTGGGGTTTGTAGCAAGACATGGTCTGATTGTGTGAGGAATGAAGATGTGTTTCAGTTGTGTGATGAAGCAAAATGTTGTTAGCAAGGTGGAGACCAATATGCTTCGGTGGTTTGGCCATGTTGAAAGAATGAGTGATGAGATGCTTACTAAGAAAATCTTTTCAGCCCAAGTGGCAGGAAGGAAAGGCAGAGGAAGTCCAAGAAAGTCATGGGAGGATCAGATTCAGGAGTGTCTGCATGAGAAAAAGATTATGAGTATGAAGTATAGAAGATCTTGTGTATGGTGTGTAATGGATATCAGTGAAGCCCGAGTTGTATGTCAAAATCATTGTACCTAGTTGATATGGCAACAGTAAGTAAAAATTATCTGGCAGTTTGTCTTTTCTTTGTGGAGCTAACCTCTGAATCTCAGAGAGCTATGAAAATGCAAGTGCAAAGATTCGGCTGTTTAATACAACACACATAAAAATTGGAAAAGGAGTGAGACAAGGTGACACCATATCTCCGAAGCTCTTTAATACCACATTGGAAAATGTCTTTCAATCACTGAACTGGGAAAACAAAGGGATAAAGATTAATGGAGATTATCTAACCCACCTTCGTTTTGCTGATGACATAGTCATTTTTGCAACTACCCCATCAGAGCTGCAGAGTATGATCCAGGAACTTGCTGACAAGAGTAAAGAAGTGGGATTAAAAATGAACTTTCAGAAGACAAAAGTGATGTTCAATGCTTTTACAAGAAATGAAGATTTATCGATTGATGGGGAAAAGCTGGAGATAACAGACACGTACGTTTATCTTGGACAGCAGATATCAAGTGAGGGTCACATTGGTGAAGAAATTAATCGGCGTACAAAACTTGCCTGGAGAGCTTTTGGAAGAAACAGCATAATTTTCAAGAGCAATATGCCATTATGTCTTAAAAGAAAAGTGTTTGATCAATGCATCCTTCCAGTGCTTACGTATGGTGCAGAGACGTGGACCTTAACTAAAAGAGACATACAAAGGCTGCAGACAACTCAAAGCAGCATGGAGAGGTGCATGCTTGGTGTAACCAGAAGAGATAAGAAGAGGAACACGTGGATCCGAAAAATGACAAGAGTGGAAGACATCATGATCAGAGTTAAATCCCTGAAATGGCAATGGGCTGGACATACTGCCAGAAGGACAGACCATCGATGGACAGCCGAAATTTTAGATTGGATTCCAAGGGACAGGAAAAGACCCAGAAGAAGACCACATGGAAGATGGGTGGATGAAATTCGAAAGTATGCGGGAGTGACATGGAGGAGACTGGCACAAGACAGACCGTTGTGGAGGAAACTTGGGGAGACCTTCGTCCAGCAGTGGATTGATAATGGTTGACAATGATGATGATGATGATGTATGTATGACTTTATTGACAGATTTTATCACATATCATTTCATCAGTTTAGGCTTACCAGCCATTGATAATGTGTTTTGTAGAAAAAGTAGTCAGTTCACATATTTTAGTCTGCAAAGTATTACATACTTTGCAGACTAAAATTTAATAGGTTTTAAGACCTATTAAATGAAGACTGGGATGTATATATAAAAAAAACCGTTTCATGTAGAAAAATTTTCTCGCTCAAATGATACAGAAACAACGTTCTTGTTTATGAGTAAAAAAGTAATAATAAAATATCGATCCAGGCAGAAATACAAACTTGAGAATTACAGGAACAACAATAATGAACCACCAAAGCGATAGATGGCGTTTTGCTACATGGACAGTGGACACGTGTGCTTAAGTATGTGCGAACACAACGAGACTTGTCGACGTAGAACACCGAGGTTATAAATGAGACATGGAGGTCGACTAGACATGACAACGTTGTTCAACATTGAACAACATTCATTGTACAATTTTTGAAGATGACAATCCGATTTTTGGCGTAAATGTGACAAGGATGGTAAGTCAGATAATATTTGAAAACTTGAAAATTTTCATCGTCCTGGAGCGGGACTCGAACCCGCATCTCCCAGAAAACGCCTAGGTATGCTAACCACTACACCATCCGATTTTTGTCACATTTACGCCAAAAATCGGATTGTCATCTTCAAAATTTATATTATATGGCGTAATCCCGTATTTCTTTCATGATTTATCTGCTTCTCCGGGCAAACACGGGATAAGATTCTTAACCTCCAGATTCGCTAAACATGAATGCCGGTTGCTTCGACTAGCGAATCCTGTGATGGTTAAATTCAAATTGATCGGAAACTTGAAACTTGGTCGTTCTGGGTGGCGTAGTGGTTAGTATACCCGGGCGTTTTCTGGGAGACGCGAGTTCGAGTCCCGCTCCAGGACGATGAAAATTTTCAAGTTTTCGGATATTATCTGACTTACCATCCTTGTCACATTTACGCCGAAAATCGGATTTTCATCTTCAAAATTTGTATTATATGGCGTAATCCCGTATTTCTTTCATGATTTATCTGCTTCTCCGGGCAAACACGGTATAAGATTCTTAACCTCCAGGTTCGCTAAACATGAATTCCGGTTGCTTCGACTAGCGAATCCTGTGATGGTTATATGCAAATTGATCGGAAACTTGAAACTTGGTCGTTCTGGGTGGTGTAGTGGTTAGCATACCCGGGCGTTTTCCGGGAGACGCGGGTTCGAGTCCCGCTCCAGGACGATGAAAATTTTCAAGTTTTCGATATTATCTGACTTACCATCCTTGTCACATTTACGCCGAAAATCGAATTGTCATCTTCAAAATTTGTATTATATGGCGTAATCCTGTATTTCTTTCATGATTTACCTGCTTCTCCGGGCAAACACGGGATAAGATTCTTAACCTCCAGATTCGCTAAACATGAATGCCGGTTGCTTCGACTAGCGAATCCTGTGATGGTTATATGCAAATTGATCGGAAACTTGAAACTTGGTCGTTCTGGGTGGTGTAGTGGTTAGCATACCCGGGAGTTTTTCCGGGAGACGCGGGTTCGAGTCCCGCTCCAGGACGATGGAAATTTTCAAGTTTTCGGATATTATCTGACTTACCATCCTTGTCACATTTACGCAGAAAATCGGATTGTCATCTTCAAAATTTGTATTATATGGCGTAATCCCGTATTTCTTTCATGATTTACCTGCTCCTCCGGGCAAACACTGGATAAGATTCTTAACCTCCAGATTCGCTAAACATGAATGCCGGTTGCTTCGACTAGCAAATCCTGTGGTGTTTAAATTCAAATTGATCTGAAACTTGAAACTTGGTCGTTCTGGGTGGTGTAGTGGTTAGCATACCCGGGCGTTTTCCGGGAGACGCGGGTTCGGGTCCCGCTCCAGGACGATGAAAATTTTCAAGTTTTCGGATATTATCTGACTTACCATCCTTGTCACATTTACGCAGAAAATCGGATTGTCATCTTCAAAATTTGTATTATATGGCGTAATCCCGTATTTCTTTCATGATTTATCTGCTTCTCCGGGCAAACACGGGATAAGATTCTTAACCTCCAGATTCGCTAAATATGAATGCCGGTTGCTTTGACTAGCGAATCCTGTGATGGTTAAATTCAAATTGATCGGAAACTTGGTCGTTCTGGGTGGTGTAGTGGTTAGCATACCCGGGCGTTTTCTGGTAGACGCGGGTTCGAGTCCCGCTCCAGGACAATGAAAATTTTCAAGTTTTCGGATATTATCTGACTTACCATCCTTGTCACATTTACGCCGAAAATCGGATTGTCATCTTCAAAATTTGTATTATATGGCGTAATCCCGTATTTCTTTCATGATTTACCTGCTTCTCCGGGCAAACACGGGATAAGATTCTTAACCTCCAGATTCGCTAAACATGAATGCCGGTTGCTTCGACTAGCGAATCCTGTAATGGTTAAATTCAAATTGATCGGAAACTTCAAACTTGGTCGTTCTGGGTGGTGTAGTGGTTAGCAGACCCGGGCGTTTTCCGGGAGACGCGGGTTCGAGTCCCGCTCCAGGACGATGAAAATTTTCAAGTTTTCGGATATTATCTGACTTACCATCCTTGTCACATTTACGCCGAAAATCGGATTGTCATCTTCAAAATTTGTATTATATGGCGTAATCCCGTATTTCTTTCATGAACATTCATTGTGCTGCTGAAGAAGACCATGACGAAGACGGGTCGAAACTAGTCCAGATATTTGTGTTGTGGGTGCTCGTCGTTGTGAAATTTCTGCTCTTTGTTTGAAATCTTGGCTAACATAATGGCCCAGGAGCAGAAAGTACACTGGTGTGCAAAACTTAAGGACGAAGAGGAGAAATTAGCGTAACAGCAGAACGAGCAGGCAGAACGGTCCGAAAGACAACTCAGGAGATAGACTAGGGTCCGGTATGGTAGGGCATGCGCATATATGCAGCATGACGTGGGGGGGGTGTCGGAAGGGTATAAAGCACACGGGCGGTGTAGGCTCAGCAATTCGGTGACAGCTATTGCACGGTGTACATCGGTTTGAACGATGTCGAGTTGCTGCCACCGTGTGATATGGCCAACAGGCAATTCAGTAGACGACATCTGGATGGCTTTGCCTGAGGTCGCATCATTGGGAAGTTGGAAGAAGGTCCAAGTGTGGCCGAGGAGTTTGGGATCACTCACAGCATCGTTTCACGAGCTTGGAGAGCATTTCAAATGACAGGAACAGCTGTCCGAGAGTTTAGCAGTGGTCGTCCACAAGCAACCACTGCGGCGGACGTCCGATATATTGCATAGCTGCCAAGTTGTACGAATCATCCGTACAATGTACGAATTTTGACCGTATTGTACGATTGTACGGAATACTTGATAAATGTACGAATTTTCTTGAAAATGTTAAAAAGTAAAAATAACTTGTAATTTCTGTGAGTGTGTGAAAGTTTTATGCATGAAAAATGTTACTCATCCAATGGGATCATATCGCTGCATATAAGTACTGCTAAGAGTCTGAACAATGTTACGCTGAGAAACCGAACGCACCCCATGCAAAAGCGAGTTGATTTGCGTCATGAAATCACATGACCAAGTGGAGAAAACCGCGACCGTAGTGATTCATCACCAGTATGTGGCGATTGGCGTCGCAAAGTTCGTTTCATTGTTTTTGGACGAAGCACGTGCAGTGACTTGACGTTGATACTGGAATATTGTCGGGTAAAATGTCAAACAAGCAGTATTCACAAATTTTTTTAGATTCTTACACGAATAAATTTCCATTCATTGTGAAGTCGCAGAAAGGTGAGAATTTTGCTTTTTGTTCGGTCTGTAGTTGCGATTTGAACATTTCCCATGGAGGCATTAGTGATGTTAAAGTGCATATTAAATCGAAAAAACATCGTGATTTTGCAGCATGTATCAAAAAGAACTCTAATATTGAAGCATTTATCAATAGGGCTAATGATAATAGTGAATTCGATGTTATAAATGCTGAATGCCTTTTTACTGCTTTTATCATCGAACATAATTTACCTATTGCAGTTTCTGACCATGCAGGTCCTTTGTTCCGAGCAATGTTCCCGAAATGTGAAGTTGCCAAAAGGTATGGCAGTGCAAGAACAAAAACTTCTGCTATTATTGCAGAAATGTCTTCTAAAAATTCAGAATCTCTATTGAGTTTATTGAGAAACACGCCATTTGCAATTGCAATAGATGGAAGTAATGACAGTGATTCTCAACTTTACCCAGTCGTTGTTAGTTTTTATAATGCCAATGCATATAAAGTTGACTACTCTCTGCTTGCTGTGCCAGCTTTGGCAGGTGATTCAACAGGAAAGAACATTGGCAAACTTCTTTTAGACACTTTGGAATCTGGAAATATACCAGTTAAAAATTGCATTGCACTAAGTGCAGATAATGCACCTGTAATGGTTGGCTCAAAAAATGGTGTTGCTGCAGTTCTAAAAAATGCACAAAAGGATCTGGTGGTAATTGGCTGTCCTTGCCACTTAATTAATTTGGCTGCTAAAAAGGGGGCTGCTAGCTTTCCAGTATCTGTTGATGAAATTTTGGTTGACATTTTTTATTACTTAAAGTCAAGTAGTAAAAGAAAAACACGGTTGAAGCAGTTTCAAATGTTGTATGGTGTTGAAGTAAAAAAAGTATTGAAACATGTATGCACAAGATGGCTTTCTCTGGGAAAATGTCTAAAAAGATTATTAGAGCAGTGGGATCCACTGGTTAGCTTTTTTAAAGAGCAAATGAAAGACGCCAGAGCAAAAGAAAATAAACATAAATCCCTAGATAGTCACCACATACCCATTCTAAAGTCCAAATCCAAAGCCTGTGCAGAAGACATGAGTCTGAGTGTGCCTATGAATAAAAAATCTATGCCTGCATCAAACATTGAAATCAAGAAAAGGGAAATCTCTACATTATCTGATACGGATGTACCACCAGCAAAGAAAATAAAGAAAAATGCCCAAGGTATAAAAACCTTTAAGTGTGTCCCTAATAAAGATATTCCAGTGTCACAAGCAGTTGGAGTATCTGGAGGTGTAGGCAAGTCTATGAAGTCTGAAACTATCTTAACTCGAGCAGAAAGGATATTTATGTTCCTTTCATCAGACATTAATAAGGCATATTGTCTTTTTCTGGATTTTGTGATACCCACTTTTGAAAGTACAAATGTAACTTTGCAGTCAACAACTCCTAAAATCCACATCTTAAGATCACTGTTAATGGGCATGTTCAAAGATCTACTTGTTAAATTCATTAAACCACAGATTATTGAAAACTGTTCATTGTTGAAAATCAGATATAGTGACAAATGTAATCAAAAGGATGATTCTGAATTGTTGATAGGTAATGCTGCATCTAAGGTAATTAATGGTTTAAAGGCTTTAGAAAAATCAACATTTTACTCTGCTGTAAGAACATATTTTATCACTTGCTGTGACTACATTCTGCACAAATTCCCCTTCAATGATGAGTTTCTGAAACATGCACAGGTTGCTAACATTTCTTCTTTTGAAAACCAGGTGTTCACAGATGTTAAATATTTTATTAATAAATTTCCCATAATGTTGCCTATTAAGGATGGAGAGAGACAAGAGGAAGCAATAGACAAGCTCCAGTCTGAATTTTGTGCCCTTCAGATAGATGATTTGCCTGCAAATATTGTTAACGAAGAAAGAATTGATACGAAGTGGGCCCTTTTAAGTGAATTAAAGGCACTGGATGAAGGTTTGAAATATAACAGACTAGCAACAGTTATGCTATCTATCCTAACCATTCCTCATGGAAATGCAGAATGTGAACGAATTTTTAGTCAAGTTAAAAAAACAAGGACACAGTTTCGCAGTTCATTGTCAGACTCCAACTTGCAGAATTTATTGATTGTGAAAAGTATGCAAAAAGGAAACTGCTATGAGCAAAAGTATGATAAAACATTCCTAAAAAAGGCAAAGTCTGCTGCATCTAACTTCCTGATGCACTAGCAGCCAAGTGTAGCTGTAATTCAATAATGAATATGATGCTGCAATGAAAAGTATATAAATTCATTTAAAAATTGTGTGAAAATTTTGATATTCCAGAATTCATTGATTGTATCTCATAACAAAAAAAAATTACTTGTATATAAAACTGTGCCTTAGGTTCCAAAACACTATGCCCTAGATTCTGAGGCTATTTAAATTATTGGCCTGTGTGAAAAGGAAAAAAAGGTGCCCAGTCAGGCATCTAAATGAATTATTAAAAAAATCATTGTGAATTTGTTTTTATTTTGTAAATATGTTCTTAAGCTGATAAAATGTGTAAAGAGAAATATGAAGTGTTTGAATAGTAATCAAAATAGTTAAAAAAACTTAAATACCTTGGAATCTCCACATAAGACGTTTTCATCATATGTTCCAAATGAATTATAGTAGGAATATTCTGTGTGTTGCAAATTCCATTTGAACAAGAGAAAAAAAAAGGGTAAAGAATATTTTCATTTATGCTTTCCTACTTCAACTACTGTATGTTTGTGATTATTTCATTTGCCTAGAAAACAGGAAATATTTTGATTTTATGAATGTGCTAATATCAATGGCATTTATTTCAAATACCATTTCAGCACCATTTATTAAAAAGCTTCTAGATAAGCTACTGTGCATAGAGATAAATTTTTGCTGTAGGTACTTAAAATATTATAGCAGAAAATTCAGAATGCCCTTTTACAGCTTTTAGTTTTTTTAAACATAATTTCCCTATTCAGTAGGTAAATACTGTACTAATTTTAACGTTAAGAATTATACTAATTTGTACTAATTTTAATGAAGAATTGTACTAATTTCAACATTTGTAAGTTGGCAGGTATGATATTGTCCTACAGACGAGAAGAGACAGGCGGCAGACAGCGGGAGAAATCGCAAGGCACATGCAACAGACAACTGGACGTCCGCTATCGCGTTTTACCGTGGCCAGGAGGCTGCACAAAGGTGGTCTGTTTGCACGACAACCAGTACGGTGTGTGCCATTAGCGCCTGCTCGTGAGAGACGGTGGTTTCTGTGGTGCGAGGAACACAAGAACTGGACACGTCAGCAAAGGGGTCGAGTTCTCTTTATGGATGAGAGCCGATTTAGACTGACGAGCGATTCTGGACGTATACGCATGTGGAGAAAGCAGGGAACACGCAATCACACCTCCAACATCATCAAAAGGGACCGGTTTGGAGGTGGCGGAGTTCTCGCTTGGGACGGTATCATGCTTGGTAGCCGTACTGACCTCCACATCTTCCAAGGAGGTTCAGTCACTGGTGTCCGCTATTGTACCGAGGTTCTCCTGCCTCACGTGCATCTGTTTAGAGATGCTGTGGGTCCTGAGTTCCTCTTCATGGACGACAACGCTACACCTCATCGTACAGTGGCTGTTGGAGAGTGAAGATATTCAACGGGTGGATTGGCCCACAAAGTCCCCGGACCTAAATCCAATCGAACACGTGTGGGACCTTCTCACGTGCGTGCGGAGGTTCTTTTCCCGTCGGGGAACAGTATTCAGTTCTTCAAAACTTAAAAATTTTCCCGTAATCGTTATTTCTTCTTCTTGCGAAGTTGCCTCTGCCCAGTATTGTTGCTAAATATCAGTCGATTGCATAAATGTTTGTATTTCAGCTTGAAACTGTAGGCAACAATTTTCCGAAAACGTAAACTCAACGAAGTGAAAATTTCTTTGTAAACTTTAGGCATGAGTACCTCCCGCTGATTCGGGAAATTTTGCCTTTGTTGTCGTCATTTGCGCCATTCTCAAGACTGAAGATAATTGAGAATTGCAAGATGGGATGAGGGATAATATTTTCCAGCAGTAAACGGAATTCCGTTTTTCAAAACATTCGAAAATGGAAGCTAGATGGAGGGACGATTTCTCCTCTAATCGTCATTTTTTTTTTCTCGCGATTCTCTCTGTTCAGTATTAATGTAAAATATGATTTTGTTCAATAAATTATTGTGTTTCATCTTTAAAATGGAAGAAAAATTTTTGAAAATGGAAATCGGATTGAGTGAAGATTTTGAAAAAACTGCGCTCCACTCAGAATAACTCTGATATAATTTCTTTATGTTGTGATATTCAGAAGATAACAGGCTACATAGCTGATCTATTAGAATAATAAAGTATATATTTTGAAAATGAGGAAATTGTTGAAATAATTATAAGAAGCTCAGGTATTTTATTGAATTTTGATTAATTAATACAAATTGTATTTGAATATTTCCACGAACTCGTGTCAGTTCTAAGCAGAAGAAAGAATTGGAAGATCTTTCTAATTACATTGAATTTGTAAAGGTTTTTCTATGTGTTCCACACTCTGAAGAAAAAAAAAAAGATTTATCCTTTGAGTATACTGTTTTTGTCACTTGGACCTATAGAAATATGTAAGAAAGTAGGACAAGTGGAACATTTTTTCCAGATTAAAGCTCTTTTAAAACAAGCTCTAAATGAAATGAAAGCAGAGATTCCAAAATTTATTTATTAAGTTTGCTGTTTTTAATCTTTCTCTGCCTGTCTCAGAAGCAATTTGTTAATCCTGGGGTTCAACAATTGACATATTGTATAAGTAAAAGACCCAATACTAATTTAATGACAAAGATGGTGTTATACACTGCTGGACAATTGCTAAGGACGGATCATAAACGGCTATATAGCGCATTAAAAAGTAAGTGTGGTTGGATGCCAAGTGAAATAAAATAATGTCAGAATGCCAGGACATTACAAGAAAGACAATTTATTGTGCTCTGAAATCCAGAAGGCTTTGGAACGTGTTCAAGGGACAAACAGGCTATTTTGTGCAGAATACGTAAACGTGAAAAAAATGCAATTACCGTCCACAGGTGTTCCGGCGTAAGATGTCAGTACGGGATATGGCCACCATGGAGGGCGATGCAAGATTCCACACGTCGTGTCATGCTTTGCACAACATTATCAAGCAGCTGTTGGGGTAATTTATCCCATTCCTCTGTCAGTGCACGGATGAGAGTGTCCTTGTTTATTGGAGGGCATTGGCGACCAGCAAGACTCCTCCACAAAGCATCCCACACATTTTCAATGAGATTCAGATCTGGAGAACGTGCTGGCCATACGAGGCGTTGAATATCCTCGCTCTCAAGACACTCCGGACAGCGACTGTTCGATGACATGTTGCGTTGTCGTCCATGAAAATGATTCTATCACCGACAGCACCACGGAACATGCGAAAATGAGGTAGCAGAAAATTATTAATGTATCGTTGGCCAGACATAGTCCCAGTTGGAAGCACATAGAGGGACGTACGGCCATTGATCATGATACCAGCCCATACCATGACACTACATGTCAAATATCGGTCCCTTTCCTGTATGTTTGCTGGACAATATGCAGTACCACTATCACGCCAGATCAGTTGTCGTCGACAATCAGACGATAGACTGTATCTACTCTCATCTGAGAAGAGGACAGCAGACCAGTCGTTATCAGTCCAATTGCGATGTTGATGGCACCATTGCAAACGGGCGGTACGGTGACCTCTGGACAATGGGATGCACACAACAGGACGGCGGGCGTATAGTCCTCCTTCATGCAAACGTCTGGCGACAGTTTTTCGGGAGATCCGCTTGCCAGTAGCAGCCATAAACTGATTTGCTACCTCACGAGCTGTGCTGCGCCGGTGTCTTTTTGTTGATAGCACTATGTACCGATCTTCTGCAGGTGTCGTACTGCGAACACGACCTCCCCCGTGACGTTTGCTACACTCTCCATTTGTTTGAAATGATTTCCAAAGCCTTGAAACAACACTGTGGCTGACGTCGAACCCCTGGCAACATCTGTTATTTTTCGCCCTTCTTCAATCTTGCCAATAATACGGCCACGCGTAAAATCATCTAGGTGATGTCGGGAAGACATACTGAAAATTGCAAGTTCGTCAATTGATTCTTTCCCTTTCAACTTTGCGTTTGAACAACAACGGTCAATACGCGTGAAATCCTTTATATCTCTTATCAGCGCTATGAGGTCACGAACAAGTTTGGCAATCCAAAACAACACGTGCTACTGTATCCCGCACTTATGCTAATTTCCACATTTTCCTGCCTTCCATTTTATGGTTGCTATCGTTGCTATTGTCATCTGTCCTTAGCAATTGCCCGGCAGTGTGGTTGGAACAAATGATACATGAACGTTTCTAATGTCAAACAGGGCACAGTTTGGACATAAATCAGTCCAAACAATACTGAAAGCTGCCCTAGTTTCAATGTATGGACCAAATTACCACAGATGCTTCGTAAATAATTCATCTGCATCTTTGGCACACTGTTTAACTTTAAAAGTTATTGACAAAATATCAAATTCGAAATGCCCAGGTTCTAAATAAATTTATTTGATTTAAATAACGTGTTTTTATGTATTGTTATATTTAACAAGGGGTTTCAACTGATGGTAAGTAATTTTCTAATATTTGTTTTACTGTGATTTATTCACTTAATTTATTTTTTTTTTATGAAATTTGGTCAAAGTTTTTCGTGTTTTGCCCGAAGAACATTTACAAGTTTTGGAAGTCATTTTGCAGAACACTGAACATAATTTTGCTCCTGGGCATAATGGTTGTATCTCCACCTTCTGTTTTTAATTTGACATGCAATCTTATACATTTGACGACTGTATATTACGGTATGGTTTTTAAAATTTTAGGATTTTTTAGACATTCATTTTAAATTCTGACGATTTGGATTTTAATGATTTAGGTAAAGATAGTAAATCTCCCGATGATAGTTTTTTAATTCAGACTCTTACGGATTTTAGTTGTCACATTCATTTTGAACTAGAATTGAATACCTCAAGTGCATTTAAATGTTAACTCAACGAACGTTGTCAGCTCAACGTTCAACTAAACAACCTAAAGGAATGTACTAAGCAGTTGGACCTACAAGTATACTTCCAATGTTTGTCATTGTGAGTAAGTGCACATTGCAATATCTGAATTTTGAATTCATTGACTGATAATTTACTGAATTTAATAATTTCATACAACGGAAGAGATTAAATGACAAGTGAACACTCAGCATGATAAATGTAATAACATGTGAAACAGTTAATATAATAGTAGTACAGCTATTGAGTTATTTAGATAGCCATGTAAACTAAATGGCTAGTTGATACTAACTACTTTATTTGTCCCGCTTATAATTTTCAACGTAACTTATGCGTGATATGACGACATGAAGAATTCTTGTAATGTTTTTTGTGTTACGTGTTTCCCTGACAATTCTTCTCACTATGGGCGAAATTTGTTGTTTATCTCATCGCTTTCTGAAGGTCGTCTCAAGTTAAAAGGTATATGCAAGTGCCTCGATGTTGAAATCGGCGTACATTGGTTAACTCATAATAGTTTTAACTGGAATATTGTACTCTTTATATAATTACTACCTGGTTCTGTCATCCATCAAGTACAGCAAGTTTAGAATTATTGTCCAAATAATGCTCAAGCAACGAATGATTGTTGAACTGCATGCTAAAATGGACAACTTGACCTTCAACTTGGCAAGGATTAATCAGTTATTCTACCTAGGTCTAATATCTCTTCAAGGACAATATTTCAATAAGTTTATTCATTTATAATACAGACCTGCCAGCTGTTGTGATTTCATCATATTTAGTACAATAAATCTCGCTGCAGTACGGCAATATGATTTTGCCACCAAAAATACGATTTGTTTTTAAAAAAGTCATGTTTCCCCCCATTTTTCCACTTTTCAGACAGAAGTAGGAAAAAATTTACATGCAATCTGTTTTTCCTCCCCCTTCAAATTTTTTTTTCTCAGAGAGGTTTCGAATTTCTCTTAACAAATTCCTCTGCCTCTAGTCTCCCAACGGAAATAAAGTAAGTCAAGTGCAATTGGCAACCAATGGATGAATCACAACTAGTTTTGTATAACGTTCAAGACTGATTCATATTTTCGACTCTTCGTCATACTTTAAAGCTGCTGATTGGTCGGTGGCTGGAATGTGAACAAGTGTCTGTTTATTCAAAGCAACCTCCCTGCCCTTACACCTTACACCATCAAGAATTTATATAGCCTGAAACAGGCTTCAAAAATGAAATAGGCTTCCTCCCTTCCCTCACACCTGGAACCATCAAGAATTTATATAGCTACACCTTACACCGTTGAGAATTTATACAGCCTGAAATAGGCTTCCTCCCTTCCCTTACACTGCAACCATAATTTATTTCAGGCTATATAAATTCTGGACCTTACACCGTCGATAATTTATATAGCCTGAAATAGGCTTCTAAAATGAAATAGGCTTCCTCCCTTTCCTTATATCTGCAACCATTAAGAATTTATATAGCTACACCTTGCACTATCTAGAATTTATATAGCCTGAAATAGGCTTCCTCCCTTCCTTTACACCTGCAACCATAATTTATTTCTGGCTATATAAATTCTCGACCTTACACCGTCGATAATTTATATAGCCTGAAATAGGCTTCTAAAATGAAATAGGATTCCTCCCTTCTCCCTTATCTGCAACCATCAAGAATTTATATAGCTTTATCTTGCACCATCCAGAATTTATATAGCCTGAAATAGGCTTCCTCTCTTCCCTTACACCTGCAACCACAATTTATTTCAGGCTATATAAATTCTCGACCTTCCACCGTCGATAATTTATATAGCCTGAAATAGGCTTTTAAAATGAAATAGGCTTCCTCCCTTCCCTAACATCTGCAACCATCAAGAATTTATATAGCTACACGTTGCACCATCCAAAATTTATATAGCCTGAAATAGGCTTCCTCCCTTCACTTACACCTGCAACCATCAAGGATTTATATAGCTACACCTTGCACCATCCAGAATTTATATAGCCTAAAATAGGCTTCCTCCCTTCACTTACATCTGCAACCATCAAGGATTTATATAGCTACACCTTGCACCATCCAGAATTTATATAGCCTAATAGCCTAAAATAGGCTTCCTCCCTTCCCTTACACCTGCAACCATAATTTATCTCAGGCTATATAAATTCTCGACCTTCCACCGTCGATAATTTATATAGCCTGAAATAGGCTTCTAAAATGAAATAGGCTTCCTCCCTTCCCTTATATCTGCAACCATCAAGAATTTATATAGCTACACCTTACACCGTTGATAATTTATACAGCCTGAAATAGGCTTCCTCCCTTCCCTTACACTTGCAACCATAATTTATTTCAGGCTATATAAATTCTTGACCTTACACCGTCAATAATTTATATAGCCTGAAATAGGCTTCTAAAATGAAATAGGCTTCCTCCCTTCCCTTATATCTGCAACCATCAAGAATTTATATAGCTACACCTTGCACTATCCAGAATTTATATAGCCTGAAATAGGATTCCTCCCTTCCCTTATATCTGCAACCATCAAGAATTTATATAGCTACACCTTACACCGTCGAGAATTTATACAGCCTGAAATAGGCTTCCTCCCTTCCCTTACACTTGCAACCATAATTTATTTCAGGCTATATAAATTCTTGACCTTACACCGTCAATAATTTATATAGCCTGAAATAGGCTTCTAAAATGAAATAGGCTTCCTCCCTTCCCTTATATCTGCAACCATCAAGAATTTATATAGCTACACCTTGCACTATCCAGAATTTATATAGCCTGAAATAGGCTTCCTCCCTTCCTTTACACCTGCAACCATAATTTATTTCAGGCTATATAAATTCTCGACCTTCCACCGTCGATAATTTATATAGCCTGAAATAGGCTTTTAAAATGAAATAGGCTTCCTCCCTTCCCTAACATGTGCAACCATCAAGAATTTATATAGCTACACCTTGCACCATCCAGAATTTATATAGCCTGAAATAGGCTTCCTCCCTTCACTTACACCTGCAACCATCAAGGATTTATATAGCTACACCTTGCACCATCCAGAATTTATATAGCCTAAAATAGGCTTCCTCCCTTCACTTACATCTGCAACCATCAAGGATTTATATAGCTACACCTTGCACCATCCAGAATTTATATAGCCTAAAATAGGCTTCCTCCCTTCCCTTACACCTGCAACCATAATTTATCTCAGGCTATATAAATTCTCGACCTTCCACCGTCGATAATTTATATAGCCTGAAATAGGCTTCTAAAATGAAATAGGCTTCCTCCCTTCCCTTATATCTGCAACCATCAAGAATTTATATAGCTACACCTTACACCGTTGATAATTTATACAGCCTGAAATAGGCTTCCTCCCTTCCCTTACACTTGCAACCATAATTTATTTCAGGCTATATAAATTCTTGACCTTACACCGTCAATAATTTATATAGCCTGAAATAGGCTTCTAAAATGAAATAGGCTTCCTCCCTTCCCTTATATCTGCAACCATCAAGAATTTATATAGCTACACCTTGCACTATCCAGAATTTATATAGCCTGAAATAGGATTCCTCCCTTCCCTTATATCTGCAACCATCAAGAATTTATATAGCTACACCTTACACCGTCGAGAATTTATACAGCCTGAAATAGGCTTCCTCCCTTCCCTTACACTTGCAACCATAATTTATTTCAGGCTATATAAATTCTTGACCTTACACCGTCAATAATTTATATAGCCTGAAATAGGCTTCTAAAATGAAATAGGCTTCCTCCCTTCCCTTATATCTGCAACCATCAAGAATTTATATAGCTACACCTTGCACTATCCAGAATTTATATAGCCTGAAATAGGCTTCCTCCCTTCCTTTACACCTGCAACCATAATTTATTTCAGGCTATATAAATTCTCGACCTTCCACCGTCGATAATTTATATAGCCTGAAATAGGCTTTTAAAATGAAATAGGCTTCCTCCCTTCCCTAACATGTGCAACCATCAAGAATTTATATAGCTACACCTTGCACCATCCAGAATTTATATAGCCTGAAATAGGCTTCCTCCCTTCACTTACACCTGCAACCATCAAGGATTTATATAGCTACACCTTGCACCATCCAGAATTTATATAGCCTAAAATAGGCTTCCTCCCTTCACTTACATCTGCAACCATCAAGGATTTATATAGCTACACCTTGCACCATCCAGAATTTATATAGCCTAATAACCTAAAATAGGCTTCCTCCCTTCCCTTACACCTGCAACCATAATTTATCTCAGGCTATATAAATTCTCGACCTTCCACCGTCGATAATTTATATAGCCTGAAATAGGCTTCTAAAATGAAATACGCTTCCTCCCTTCCCTTATATCTGCAACCATCAAGAATTTATATAGCTACACCTTACACCGTTGAGAATTTATACAGCCTGAAATAGGCTTCCTCCCTTCCCTTACACTTGCAACCATAATTTATTTCAGGCTATATAAATTCTTGACCTTACACCGTCAATAATTTATATAGCCTGAAATAGGCTTCTAAAATGAAATAGGCTTCCTCCCTTCCCTTATATCTGCAACCATCAAGAATTTATATAGCTACACCTTGCACTATCCAAAATTTATATAGCCTGAAATAGGCTTCCTCCCTTCCCTTATATCTGCAACCATCAAGAATTTATATAGCTACACCTTGCACTATCCAGAATTTATATAGCCTGAAATAGGCTTCCTCCCTTCCTTTATATCTGCAACCATCAAGAATTTATATAGCTACACCTTGCACTATCCAGAATTTATATAGCCTGAAATAGGCTTCCTCCCTTCCCTTATATCTGCAACCATCAAGAATTTATATAGCTACATCTTACACCGTCGAGAATTTATATAGCCTGAAATAGGCTTCCTCCCTTCCCTTACACCTGCAACCATAATTTATTTCAGGCTATATAAATTCTTGACCTTACACCGTCAATAATTTATATAGCCTGAAATAGGCTTCAAAAATGAAATAGGCTTCCTCCTTTCCCTTATATCTGCAACCATCGAGAATTTATATGGCTGCACCGTCGAGAATTTATATAGCTGAAATAGGTTTAAAAAATTATCAGCATGTGTCATGTTGCAATTTTTCTATTTGAGTGTTAACTTTTTTAGTTCTGAGATTGGCAATTCTGATAAATACCAACAAACTTTCTGTGTTTTTGTATATGATGTTATTTTCATGCTTTTAATTGCTTTTAATTGTTGATAAGCATGGCCTGTATTGATAGCACTACATTAAGTTACATGTGAAACAGTATTATGAACAATAGTACACCTATTGATACTTTAGAAAATACAAAAAAGAAAGAAGGAAAAAAAAAGTTCTGAAGCTTTTTAATGTCGGAGGAATTGAGTGAAAATCTAAAAACTCCTTGAAACCCTGCAATATTATTGTAAGCATAATCCTGATTATTATTTTTTTTTTTTTGTACATTTTTATTTTTCAGAAAGCACATTTTAGTGTGGACAGCTCGTCAGACTCGGATGAAGATTCTATGCAGCACCAAAAAACGATCATCACTGGAGGATATCCTGGTCACGTGAGTGACCGTACTCTGAGCTCCGACTATTCCGAGTGCAGCGACATGGACGAGCAAGAAATCACCCTTTCGACGGAATGCCTATCGCACACGTCTAGCGGGAAAGACAAACACGATGCCGTTCTGGAAAGCTGCGGGATTTTGGCGACCGGCATCAGCTTGAAAGCGAGCTACGAAAACATGGCGTTCTTCGACGACCGCCTTCGGTTCTCGCTCCACCGCTACGACGTCGACGTGGATGATTTTGTGTTGGACGCCATGAAGAGGGCTACGCTGCGGCAGATGCACAGGAAAGCATCTTGCGAGTCTAGTGGTAAAGATGGGCGCTCTAAATTGCCGCCGCTGGACTGTCAAACTACGGCACCTCAAATGCCACAAATCCACATTAGCACGGAAAGCAACTTGGCCGCTTACACTCGGCCGGAAGACGTCGGCGCGTCCACCAGTAAGGCGGCCGTGTCTCGCAAGCTGTCCAAGTCCTCGGAAGATTTGGACTTCCGGCCGTGCGTTCTGGCCACGTCTCACGAAGTGTCCCATCTCCTGGTGCAGGAGGAAGTCATGCTGGACACGGACAGTTTAAGTGCAAAGATGAAGACGTCCCATAGTGAAAGTGCAATCCAAGACTTCTCCTTTCCGTCTCTAAACCTCCCCAACCCGTTATCATCCCCAATTGTAATTAAAAAAGATTTGGTGCTCTCCCCGCTGTCTAGAATAGCAAAAGGTGTTCAGAATCTTGGGATGAATCTTCGGCCGAGTCACCGTACGTATGCAAGTCAGACGTCGCCAGACAGCGAAGAGTACGAAAGGGCTAAAGTGAGGCGCAAAAGTTGCGCCACTCGCATCGTCGAGTTGTGATGTGGACTCTAAAAGCACCGCTAGAAAATATTAGAAACAAGAGTATTATTTATTTACATATAGAATTCCCACGGTCTGGGATGTAATTTGTGCAATTATGTATGATATGCGAGAAAAGAGGTAATAATTTATTGTTCAGAGATTGTACATTTTTAGCTGATTGTTACTCCTGCACATTCCATTTTATTAAGTACTTCTTTTTTCTTATTGTTTGGCTGCCTTTATGTTTTGTTTGTTGAGGCAAAATGAAAGTATTACTTGTACACATCGTTTCATAGATATGTTAATAGCGCTGGATTACCTAATAGTCATTTCCCTACCACTTGCCATCACTAAGTTATTAAGCGAGGTAGTTCAGTCATGTGATCATCTGAGGACAATTTGGCCCCTAGTCTGTTTCTCTGCAGCTTTATAGTTTACCATTAGAAGTATTATGCAAGGAAGTTCTAGAATATTGTAAGTAACTGTTTTAGAGACCAGATGTAATTAGTTGGAACCATTTTTTTTTTTATTCAACAGAGAATACATGTATAAATCTGCATTTAGGATGTATAAATACACAACAACAGAGAATACATGTATAAATACACACCTGCAGGACATACCATGTATGTATGTACTAGGGGTGTTCAAATGAAAAGGTACGAAACGTCGTAAGAACGTAACCGTTAACATATTTGCATATGCCTCTATGGGAGAACGTAGCGACACATCTTGGGATGCGATTGGAGTCACCGGCGTGGATCGGAGCCTGCGCGGGCGGCCGCATGCGCAGGAGAGAGCAGAGGCTCTTATAAAGAGCGCCGTCCAATTGACGCGGCAGTGCGTGTGAAGACAGGATGGCGTTCACATTGCAAAATTCGACGATTGAGGAGCAGCAAGGCGTTATCGGATTTCTGACAGCGGAAGGTGTTAAACCGGCCGCTATTCATCGCGGAGGGTGTGGTTCTGCTCCATGATAACGCGCGTCACCACGTCTCCAGGGTCACACACGCGGAACTGGCCATGTTCCAGTGGGAGCAGCTTGACCATCCCCTACATCCCGGACATGTCGCCCTGCGATTTCCATGTATTTGGTCCCCTGAAAAAACAGCTGAAAGGGAAGCGCTTACACTCGGACGACGAACTCAAGGACGCTGTGCAGGACTGGGTCTTGTCACGGCCACAGGAATTCTGGGAACAAGAAATCCTTCAGCTCGTTAATCAATGGGATCGTTGTGCTACGGCCTATGGTGTATACTTTGAATAAAGTCTTCATTTATACCCACAGTGTCGTTTCGTACCTTTTCATTTGAACACTCCTTGTATGTATTCGAGGAGTGTTCCAAAAGTTCTTGGCCTGACTACAAAGAAATGGTTATAAAAAAATATTGTAAAGCTATTTTCCCACATAGTCCCTTTGAAGGTCCACACAGTTTTTCTTGCAGTTCTTCAAAGATTTTATCCCTCCAAATAAAATAATTTGTCGAGGCTGTGAAAATAGGCTTTCACAATATCAATAACATTTTCATCAATCTCAAAATATTAGATATTTCAGTTAGATAATGCTGCTTACCTTTGCATTTCTATCTTGCTCGACTTTACATTTCCTGCACGTGGTCCGGTTGTCGCTGATGTTATCGTTCCAATCGTCCGTTTCAGGTACAGCTGTTCTTGGCGCTATTCTCGTTTAATGCAGGTTTGCTTCACTAAACTTCGATTAGGTTCCTTTATACCAACTTTTACCGTTTTTCTTTGCTCGAAATTTTTCGCCCAAAACTTTGGGCATCTTCAGGAGCATGGCGATTTTGCACCTTTGCTTTGTGGGTGCCTTCACACAATCCCAATAGCACACTCCCCCCACCCCCCCCCCCCCAATGTCATGCATAGGGAGCATAATAAACAGGTTAAAAAAAAGGCTGAAGCAACATATCACCATCTGGCAAAAAAAAAAGAGGCAAAAACGGCGCTAGTACAGTTCAGTTTGGAAAACAAAACGTTCCCGAAATTCGACGAACTAAAATTGCTAAAAAGAAATAAAAAATCGGAAAAACGATTGAGGATGGAAGAAGCAATTTTAATATATAAAAATAAAAATAGAGTATGTAACCAGAACGACCCGAGCACGTTGTCTAACCTATGGAAAGAACTTATTAGACAAGAAAAAGAGCAAAAAAAAAAAAAAAACAGACAACAGAAAAGGAGGAAAGACAAAGATAGAAGAAAGTAAAGGAATACAAACAAGACAGCGTATTAAAAAAAAAAAAATGTCCAAAGAGGAAACATAGATGGCGATAGGGTAGAAACGATCAAGCAGCGTATCCGAGACGAACAAAGAATGGCAACAGGGATTAGCAAACCCCAGTAAGCAAAAAGGCACCCACAAGCAAAGGTGCAAAATTGCCACGCTCCTGAAGATGCCCAAAGTTTTGGGCGAAAAATTTCGAGCAAAGAAAACGGTAAAAGTTGGTATTAACGGAACCCAATCGAAGTTTAGTGAAGCAAACCTGCATTAAACGAGAATAGCGCCAAGAACAGCCATACCTGAAACGGACGAACGGAACGATAACTTCAGCGACAACCGGACCACGTGCAGGAAATATAAAGTCAAGCAAGATAGAAATGCAAAGGTAAGCATTATCTAGCTGGAATATTTAATACAATGAACGTATGCACGTTTAAAGGACGGTAGTTTTCTGATGATAGCAGAATTAGAACTACGAAAATTTTCATCAATCTCAAAATGTGCACCAGACAAGTTCTTTGTGAGATTCGGGAGCAGATGGTAGTCTGAAGGGCTCACGTGAGTAGTGAGGATGTGGTAGCAGTTTGAACCCACGTTCATGGATGACAGACAGGATTACTGTCTGTCATCATCCATGAACGTGGGTTCAAACTGCTAAGGATAAATGCCAAGAAAAGCCGAATGAACTACACTGCTTTATTCAGCTTTTCTTGGCATTTATCTTTCAAATGCTATTAAGTTTCTTTAATATGTTAGCATGGTAAGTCCTTTGTTTTATGAGCAGTCTAATGGTGTTCTCCAATACTTTCCATTCTGCAGCACAGTAGTAAACAGTTGAGTTCTGTTTTATCGGAATTCCTTCCATGTCCTCTGGTATTTTCCATTGTTTGACAAAGCGGAACCAGTTCAGCTCTGTTCAGCTGGTTGCCACGTTCTCTGCTATTTTCCATCATACGGTGCAATGGTGACCAGTTGACTTGTACGGTATAGGAAATAATCATCAGATATTTCGTTCACAAGTCAACTGTCACCTGTTGACAGTTGACTTGTGTTTTACGAGTAGTCTTTCCATGTTCTCTGATGTTTTTAATCATTCATCAAAATGGCAAACAGGTGAGCTCTGTTTTATTAGCAGTCTGCTCATGTTTTTTTTTTTTTTTTTTTTTTTTTTTTTTTTTTGATATTTTCAATCATTCAGCAAAGTGATAAACAGCTGGGCTCAGTTTTATTTACCAGTATTTTCATGTTGTTTAGTATTTTTCATCATATGGTAGAGTTGTAACCAGTTCACTTCTGTTTTGTGAGAAGTCTTTCCATGTTCTTTGCTATTTTCAATCATTTGGCAAAGTGGCAGCCAGCTGAGCTCTATTTTACAAGCAATTTTCCCATACCCTTTGGTGTTTTCCCTCATTCAGCAAAATGTCAACTAGTTGAGTTCCATTTTTTTTTAGTAGTCTTTCCATGCCCTCAGACATATTTCATCATTTTGCAATGTGGCAACCAGTTGATTTTACAAAGTGGTTACCAGCCAATTTCTGTTTTATGAGAAATCTTTCCATGTTCTCAGGTTTTTGTCAGCATTTTACAAAGTGGCAACCAATTGAGTTCTGTTCTGTTGGTTGCCATATTCTCTTATATTTTCCATCATAAGGCAGAATGATTACCAGCCAACTTGTGTTTTATGAGGTCTTTTCATGTTCTCTGGTGTTTTTCAGCATTTTACAAAGTGGCAGCCAGTTGAGTTCTGTTCTGTTGGTTGCCATATTCTCTGATATTTTCCATCATAAGGCAAAATGGTTACCAGCTGACTTGTGTTTCATGAGAAGTCCTTCCATATTCTCTGGTGTTTTTCATCGTTTTACAAAGTGGCAACCAGTTGAGCTCTGTTTCATTGGTTGCCACAATCCATCATAAGGCAGAATGGTTACCAGCCAATTTGTGTTTTATGAGAAGTCTTTCCATGTTCTCTTGGTGTTTTTCATCATTTTACAAAGTGGCTGATTACCAGCCAACTTGTGTTTTATGAGAAGTCCTTCCATATTCTCTGGTGTTTTTCATCGTTTTACAAAGTGGCAACCAGTTGAGCTCTGTTCTGTTGGTTGCAATATACTCTGATATTTTCCTTCATAAGGCAAAATGATTGCTAGTCAACTTGTGTTTTTCATCATTTTACAAAGTGGCAACCATTTCAGCTCTGTTGCATTGGTTGCCATTATTCTCTGATATTTTTCATCATAAGGCAGAATGGTTGCCAGCCGACTTATGTTTTACAAGAAGTCTTTCCATATTCTCTGGTGTTTTTCATCATTTTACGAACTCACAACCAGTTGAGCTCTGTTCCATTGGTTTCCATATTCTCTGATATTTTCCATCATAAGTCAGAATGGTTACCAGTTGACTTATGTTTTACGAAAAGTCCTTCCTTATTCTCTGGTGTTTTTCATCATTTTTACAAAGTGGCAACCAGTTGAGCTCTGTTCCATTGGTTGCCACAATCCATCATAAGGCAGAATGGTTACCAGCCAATTTGTGTTTTATTAGAAGTCTTTCCATATTCTCTGGTGTTTTTCAGCATTTTACTAAGTGGCAACCAGTTAAGCTCTGTTCCATTGGTTGCCATATTCTCTGATATTTATCATCATAAGGCAGAATGGTTGCCAGCCGACTTATGTTTTACAAGAAGTCTTTCCATATTCTCTGGTGTTTTTCATCATTTTACGAGCTCACAACCAGTTGAGCTGTGTTCCATTGGTTTCCATATTCTCTGATATTTTCCATCATAAGGCAAAACGGTTACCAGCTGACTTGTGTTTTACAAGAAGTCCTTCCATATTCTCTGGTGTTTTTCAGCATTTTACAAAGTGGCAACCATTTGAGTTCTGTTCTGTTGGTTGCCATATTCTCTGATATTTTCCATCATAAGACAGAATGGTTACCAGTTGACTTATGTTTTACGAATAGCCCTTCCTTATTCTCTGGTGGTTTTCATCGTTTTACAAAGTGGCAACCAGTTGAGCTCTGTTCCTTTGGTTGCCACAATCCATCATAAGGCAGAATGGTTACCAGCCAATTTGTGTTTTATTAGAAGTCTTTCCATATTCTCTGGTGTTTTTCAGCATTTTACTAAGTGGCAACCAGTTAAGCTCTGTTCCATTGTTTGCCATATTCTCTGATATTTTTCATCATAAGGCAGAATGGTTGCCAGCCGACTTATGTTTTACAAGAAGTCTTTCCATATTCTCTGGTGTTTTTCATCATTTTACGAACTCACAACCAGTTGAGTTCTGTTCCATTGGTTTCCATATTCTCTGATATTTTCCATCATAAGGCAAAACGGTTACCAGCTGACTTGTGTTTTATGAGAAGTCCTTCCATATTCTCTGGTGTTTTTCATCGTTTTACAAAGTGGCAACCAGTTGAGCTCTGTTCCATTGGTTGCCACAATCCATCATAAGGCAGAATGGTTACCAGCCAATTTGTGTTTTATTAGAAGTCTTACCATATTCTCTGGTGTTTTTCAGCATTTTACAAAGTGGCAACCATTTGAGTTCTGTTCTGTTGGTTGCCATATTCCCTGATATTTTCCATCATAAGGCAAAACGGTTGCCAGCTGACTTGTGTTTTATGAGAAGTCCTTCCATATTCTCTGGTGTTTTTCATCGTTTTACAAAGTGGCAACCAGTTGAGCTCTGTTCCATTGGTTGCCACAATCCATCATAAGGCAGAATGGTTACCAGCCAATTTGTGTTTTATTAGAAGTCTTTCCATATTCTCTGGTGTTTTTCAGCATTTTACTAAGTGGCAACCATTTGAGTTCTGTTCTGTTGGTTGCCATGTTCTCCGATATTTTCCATCATTTGGTTAAGTGGCAATCAGTTAAGCTCTGTTCCATTGGTTGCCATGTTCTCTGATATGTTCCATCATTTGGTTAAGTGGCAATCAGTTAAGCTCTGTTCCATTGGTTGCCATGTTCTCTGATATTTTCCATCATTTGGTTAAGTGGCAATCAGTTAAGCTCTGTTCCATTGGTTGCCATGTTCTCTGATATTTTCCATCATTTGGTTAAGTGGTAATCAGTTAAGCTCTGTTCCGTTGGTTGCCATGTTCTCTGATATTTTCCATCATTTGGTTAAGTGGCAATCAGTTAAGCTCTGTTCCATTGGTTGCCATGTTCTCTGATATTTTCCATCGTTTGGTTAAGTGGCTATCAGTTAAGCTCTGTTCCATTGTTTGCCATGTTCTCTGATATTTTCCATCATTTGGTTAAGTGGCAACCATTTGAGTTCTGTTATGGTGGTTGCCATGTTCTCTGATATTTTCCATCATTTGGTTAAGTGGCAATCAGTTAAGCTCTGTTCCTTTGGTTGCCATGTTCTCTGATATTTTCCATCATTTGGTTAAGTGGCAATCAGTTAAGCTCTGTTCCATTGGTTGCCATGTTCTCTGATATTTTCCGTCATTTGGTTAAGTGGCAATCAGTTAAGCTCTGTTCCGTTGGTTGCCATGTTCTCTGATATTTTCCATCATTTGGTTAAATGGCAATCAGTTAAGCTCTGTTCCGTTGGTTGCCATGTTCCTGATATTTTCTGTCATTTGGTTACCAAGTGGCAATCAGTTAAGCTCTGTTCCGTTGGTTGCCATGTTCTCTGATATTTTCCATCATTTGGTTAAGTGGCAATCAGTTAAGCTCTGTTCCGTTGGTTGCCATGTTCTCTGATATTTTCCATCATTTGGTTAAGTGGCAATCAGTTAAGCTCTGTTTCATGAGCACTTTGTCCATGTTAGTCAGGTATTTAATACATAAATCAACATATGAAAATTTTCTAATTTCTCAATATACTCCAAATTGCTGAGCCTTTTCCCGAATATGTAATTTCATCTGTAATGACTTCATGCTTGATGTTGATCCATTCTCTTCCTAAAAAGGCTTGTTCCAGCTTATCATGTTAGCCATTTGAAATTTTTATACTGAGTGATGGTTTTCCAGGCCCGTCTACTGGCTTTTTTCATTTAGGATATCTCCCATTCTCTACCGGCAAATATGTTTCTCAAATATGAAAAACTATTTAGTTTGCTGTTTCGAATTTTTTTCAAAAACAGCAAACTAAATAATAATGTGCTGTTTTGAAAAAACAAAAATTCCTTCTAAATATTTCAGATCTAAAAAAGGAAAAAAAAAAAAACACAAGCACTCAAGACAGTTTTTCCTATTGATGCTATGCTGAATTCTGTTGAAACCAAAACCGGAAAAAGTGTGAGTCACACTTGTGACAATTCTCTAACGATATTATAAGCCACGTTGCAATGCAGTAAATGCGCTGAATGGTGAAAAGCAGTTTCCCTCTTGTGTCACACATTTTCTCATCACCTGCCATAACACATCCTCTTGTGTCATAACCTTTTACATCAGCTGCAGTGACACTTGTAAAAATTCTCTACGGCTATTTATAAGCCACGTTGTAATGCAGTAAATGCACTGAATGATAAAAAGCAGTTGCCCTCTTGCATCACAACCTTCTCATCAGCTGCCATGACACACCCTCTTGTCTCGTCAGCTGCATGACACATCCTTTTGTGTCATACCCTTTCACATCAGCTGCATGACACATCCTTTTGTGTCATACCCTTTCACATCAGCTGCAGTGACACTTGTAATAATTCCCTACCCATATTATAAGCCATGTTGTAATGCAGTAAATGCACTGAATGATAAAAAGCTGTTGCCCTCTTATGTCACACCCTTTCTCATCAGCTGCCATGACACATCCTCCTGTCTTATCAGCTGCCATGACATATCCTTTTGTGTCATAGCGTTTCACATCAGCTGCAATGACACTTGTAAAAATTCCCTACCCCTATTATAAGCAGCATTGTAACGCACTGAATGGTAAAAGCAGTTGCCCTCTTGCGTCACACTTTTCTCATCGGCTGCCATGACATGCCCTTTTGCATCACACCCTTTCTCATCAGCTGCCATGACACATCCTCTTGTGTCATACCCTTTTGCATCAGCTGCAATGACACCTGCAACAATTCCCTACCCCTATTATATGTCACATTGTAATGTAGTAAATGCACTGAATGATGAAAAAGCAGGTGCCCTCTTGCATCACACCTTTCTCATCAGCTGCCATGACACACCCTCTTGTGCCACACCCTTTCTCATCAGCTGCCATGACACACACTCTTGTGTCACACCCTTTCTTACCAGCTGCCATGAAACATCCTTTTGTGTCATACCCTTTCACATCAGCTGAAGTGATACTTGTAACGATTCCTTACCCCTTTGTAATGCAGTAAATGTACTGAATGATAAAAAGCAGTAGCTCTCTTGTGTCACACCTTTTCCATCGGCTACTATGACATGCCCTCTTGCGTCACACCTTTTCTCATCAGCTGCCATGACACACACTCTTGTGCCACACCCTTTCTCATCAGCTGCCATGACACACACTCTTGTATCACACCCTTTCTCACCAGCTGCTATGAAACATCCTTTTGTGTCATACCCTTTCACATCAGCTGAAGTGATACTTGTAACAATTCCTTACCCCTTTGTAATGCAGTAAATGTACTGAATGATAAAAAGCAGTAGCTCTCTTGTGTCACACCTTTTCCATCGGCTACTATGACATGCCCTCTTGCGTCACACCTTTTCTCATCAGCTGCCATGACACACACTCTTGTGCCACACCCTTTCTCATCAGCTGCCATGACACACACTCTTGTGTCACACCCTTTCTCACCAGCTGCTATGAAACATCCTTTTGTGTCATACCCTTTCACATCAGCTGAAGTGATACTTGTAACAATTCCTTACCCCTTTGTAATGCACTGAATGATAAAAAGCAGTTGCTCTCTTGTGTCACACCTTTTTCATCGGCTACTATGACATGCCCTCTTGCGTCACACCTTTTCTCATCAGCTGCCATGACACACCCTTTTGCATCAGCTGCCATGACACATTCTCTTGTGTCATATCCTGTCTCACACCTCCATGATGATTGCAGACATGTTTGCTCATGTAATTTTCTGTGTGGTGCAAGTTAGTGCATCTTTTGCAACCTTCCCTTTTATGCATTACAACAGTATTCATGGAACTCTATTGACAGACCTTATAATAAAAGAGTGTGAATACCTTAATTTTTTTAATGGGAATAAATGCACCAATACTAATCACATAGTACTGATGAACAGTGGTTTTAAATTATGCATTTGTTAGGTGAGGAATAAGCTCAAAAACTGTCAAGTTTTTGCTCCTTGCAGGGAGGCTTTATCAAGGTTATATCTTGAAGCAAGATTCAAGATTGAATTCTATCTAAAAAATGAAAATTTGGCAAATGATAGAAAAAAGTCATCGTGACAATGAAACAAAAGTCAAATTTAAATGTGCATAATTTAATAAATTTTCAGCAGATGTACTTTATAAGACTGAGATATGATGTTGTGCAGAGCCTTTCTTCTGTGGCCCCCTACTATAAGGAGTAACCGAGTTGACAAAATCTCAGGCTGGGAGTCAGCTATGACTCCCTAGTGGAGTCTCAGAAAGTCCCTGTGTAGCCTGCAGATTAAGGGCATGACCATGGCTTGTAGTTTCAAAAAAACAACAACCTAATTACAGAAAATACACTGCTGGACAATTGCTAAGGACGGATCATAAATGGCAATGAAAGTGCATAAAAAATTAAGTGTGGTTCGATGCAAGTGAAATAAAATAATGTCAGAATGCCAGGACATTACAAGAAAGACAATTTATTGTGCTCTGAAATCCAGAAGGCTTTGGAACGTGTTCAAGGGACAAACAGGCCATTTTGTGCAGAATACGTAAACGTGAAAAAATGCAATTACCGTCCGCAGGCGTTCCGGCGTAAGATGTCAATACAAGATATGGCCACCATGGAGGGCGATGCAAGATTCCACACGTCGTGTCATGCTTTGCACAACATTATCAAGCAGCTGTTGGGGTAATTTATCCCATTCCTCTGTCAGTGCACGGATGAGGGTGTCCTTGTTTATTGGAGGGCATTGGAGACCAGCAATACTCCTCCCCAAAGCACCCCACACATTTTCAATGGGATTTAGATCTGGAGAACGTGCTGGCCATACGAGGCGTTGAATATCCTCGCTCTCAAGACACTCCTGGACAGCGACTGTTCGATGACATGTTGCGTTGTCGTCCATGAAAATGAATCTATCACCGACAGCACCACGGAACATGCAAACATGAGGTAGCAGAGCATCACTAATGTGTCGTTGGCCAGTCATAGTCCCAGTTGGAAGCACATAGAGGGACGTACGGCCATTGATCATGATGCCAGCCCATACCATGACACTACATGTCGGATATCGGTCCCTTTCCTGTATGTTTGCTGGACAATATGCAGTACCACTATCACGCCAGATCAGTTGTCGTCGACAATCAGACGATAGACTGTATCTACTCTCATCTGAGAAGAGGACGGCAGACCAGTCGTTATCAGTCCAATTGCGATGTTGATGGCACCATTGCAAACGGGCGGTACGGTGACGTCTGGACAATGGGATGCCACAACAGGACGGCAGGCGTATAGTCCTCCTTCATGCAAACGTCTGGCGAAAGTTTTTCGGGAGATCCGCTTGCCAGTGGCAGCCATAAACTGATTTGCTACCTCACTAGCTGTGCTGCGCCGGTGTCTTTTTGTTAATAGCACTATGTACCGATCTTCTGCAGGTGTCGTACTGCAAACACGACCTCCCCCGTGACGTTTGCTACACTCTCCATTTGTTTGAAATGACTTCCAAAGCCTTGAAACAACACTGTGGCTGACGTCGAACTCCCTGGCAACATCTGTTATTTTTCGCCCTTCTTCAATCTTGCCAATAATACGGCCACGCGTAAAATCATCTAGGTGATGTCGCGAAGACATACTGAAAATTGCAAGTTCGTCAATTGATTCTTTCCCTTTCAACTTTGCGTTTGAACAACAACGGTCAATACGCGTCAAATCCTTTATATCTCTTATCAGCGCTATGACGTCACGATCAAGTTCGGCAATCCAAAATTTGCATACGCACAACACGTCTTACTGTATCCCGCACTTATGCTAATTTCCACATTTTCCTGCCTTCCATTTTATGGTTGCTATCGTTGCTATTGTCATCCGTCCTTAGCAATTGTCCGGCAGTGTATATGTACATGCATATGTGTTTATACATGCAATGAAAGTAAATACACAAACATTGTTAATTTGGTTAAGTAAGCTACATACAGTGTGGTGCACATTAAACTGGCTCCAATCTCAGGCTGGGAGTCAGCTATGACTCCCTATTGGTGTCTCAGAAAGTCCCTGTGTAGCCTGCAGATTAAGGGCATGACCATGGCTCACAGTTTCAAAAAAACAACAACCTAATTACAGAAAATATATGTACATGCATATGTGTTTATACATGCAATGAAAGTAAATACACAAACACTATTAATATGGTTAAGTAAGCTACCTACAGTGTGGTGCACATTAAACTGGCTCCAGTCTCTGGCTGGGAGTCAGCTATGACTCCCTATTGGAGTCTCAGAAAGTCCCTGTGTAGCCTGCAGATTAAGGGCATGACCATGGCTTGCAGTTTCAAAAAAACAACAACCTAATTACAGAAAATATATGTACATGCATATGTGTTTATACATGCAATGAAAGTAAATACACAAACACTATTAATATGGTTAAGTAAGCTACATACAGTGTGGTGCACATAAAACTGGCTCCAGTCTCTAGCTGGGAGTCAGCTATGACTCCCTATTGGAGTTTCAGAAAGTCCCTCTGTAGCCTGCAGATTAAGGGCATGACCTTGGCTCACAGTTTCAAAAAAACAACAACCTAATTATAGAAAATATATGCACATGCATATGTGTTTATACATGTAATGAAAGAAAATACAGAAACATTATTAATATGGTTAAGTAAGCTATATACAGTGTGGTGCACATTAAACTGGCTCCAATCTCAGGCTGGAAGTCAGCTAGGACTCCCTATTGGAGTTTCAGAAAGTCCCTGTGTAGCCTGCAGATTAAGGGCGTGACCATGGCTCACAGTTTCAAAAAAACAACAACCTAATTACAGAAAATATATGTACATGCATATGTGTTTATACATGCAATGAAAGTAAATACACAAACATTGTTAATTTGGTTAAGTAAGTTACATACAGTGTGGTGCACATTAAGCTGGCTCCAATCTCAGGCTGGGAGTCAGCTATGACTCCCTATTGGAGTCTCAGAAAGTCCCTGTGTAGCCTGCAGATTAAGGGCATGACCATGGCTCACAGTTTCAAAAAAACAACAACCTAATTACAGAAAATATATGTACATGCATATGTGTTTATACATGCAATGAAAGTAAATACACAAACATTATTAATATGGTTAAGTAAGCTACATACAGTGTGGTGCACATTAAACTGGCTCCAATCTCAGTCTGGGAGTCAGCTATGACTCCCTATTGGAGTCTCAGAAAGTCCCTGTGTAGCCTGCAGATTAAGGGCATGACCTTGGCTCACAGTTTCAAAAAAACAACAACCTAATTATAGAAAATATATGCACATGCATATGTGTTTATACATGCAATGAAAGTAAATACACAAACATTATTAATATGGTTAAGTAAGCTATATACAGTGTGGTGCACATTAAACTGGCTCCGATCTCAGGCTGGGAGTCAGCTATGACTCCCAATTGAAGTCTCAGAAAGTCCCTGTGCTGCCTGCAGATTAAGGGCATGACCATGGCTTGCAGTTTCAAAAAAACAACAACCTAATTATAGAAAATATATGCACATGCATATGTGTTTATACATGTAATGAAAGAAAATACAGAAACATTATTAATATGGTTAAGTAAGCTGTATATAGTGTGGTGCACATAAAACTGGCTCCGAATAAAAATAACAATTGTACAGTTTTATTTGGTTATAATGTACCATACATTTCGGTTACATTTAGTACGGTAAATAAGCAGTATTTTTTAACTTAAAAAGACGCTGCGGTGTTAACAATTGACACGTTTATCAGTATTTGTACATACCTTTTCAAAATATTTGTTAGAAGTGGTCGCTTATTTGGGTGATGTTATCTGCAATAAACATTTTATTACAAATTACGTCACCAAAATAAGCGGCCATGTCATGGGACTGTCATGGCCAATCCATCTGTCCAGAAATGTGGCATTCAGGAACTCGTGAACCATTATTGACCTATGTGGTGGGGCACCATCTTGTTGGAAAATAACCAAAGGTTAAAGTGTATGCAACTGAGGTGCTACAAAAAGTTCCAGCATGGCCAGGTACATGCTACAGTGGGCTCTGTAAAAAAAGAAGGGGTCCGGTGATTCTGTCATACATGAGACACATTCACTTTCAAAATAGCCCTGTGTTTTCAGTGACATCATGGGAATTTTCTGATCCCTGGATTCGCACATTGTGCCTATTTACTGTACCAGAGACGTGGAATGTGGCTTCATCTGAGAAACAGACATGGTTCAGATAATCACGATCGTGAGCTATATACTGCAACATCTCTGTCACAAATGCAGCACGGCGAGGCCGGTCATCAGGCCGAAGAGCTTGAAAGATCTGTACTTTATAAGCACACAGATGAAGACGTTTGTGTAAAATTTTGTGAACTGTGGCATGGGGAATCCCAGGTTTCAGTGAAGCACGACAGATGGATTTCCTGGGTCTTCGCAGAAATGTCTGCTGAACAGCTGCAGCTGTCTCTTGTGTAACCTATGCTCAGTCCGCTCATGGGAGATCGCCAACACTACCAGTCGCTTTAAACTTTTCATACCAAGGTTTTATGCTTGTTTGGTTCGGTGGTGATCGTCTGTACCCTTTTCTGAGATGACGCTGTACAGTAACCGCCGATTTGGTCTTGTAGAACTACGACACTTTTTCTTGCATGGAAGCCATTATTGATGAAATGTTCCTCTTATTCAAAAGTAGTGCTCACATAAAGAACAGGAAAAACCTTTATGAGTGCTGCTATGTTATGTTGCCATCCATTTTATTTTAACTTACATAGATTTTTTTATAATAATTTTTGTAATGTGGGAAATACTTTATAGACATTTATGGCCATAAATTTTATTTTAGTCGAAAAACTTAAACACGAAAGAAAAAAAAAAATAGTATGTAAGCAATGTCTGCTGACATTTTTACTTTGCCTAGTAACAAAAATTCCATCAAAACAGAAAATTTCCATGGTATTCTATTTATTCTGAGAACGAAATGAATGTGGACAAAGTGAACAGCAGAGAAAGTGAGCGGTGGACAAAATGAGCTGGACCAAAGTGGATGAAATGGACATGGACAACACTGTAGGGAGCCAACTTCTTTGGGGCCCAGTTTTATGGGCACCATACTTATATGTACACGCAGACAATATTTTCCATTGAACCCTATTCGTTTATTGGGATGATAGGAGTTATTCCATTTTAATTCCATGCATTTTTGTTTTAGGTCTTTATCTTTTGTATTTATTTATTTATTTATTATTATTTTTTTTTTTTGTGCTTTGGGAAAAATAAGAGTTTCGTTAAAAAGAAACTGTGTTTTAAAGTGATGCAGTTTTACTATCGTAGTGTAAATAAATGAAACGCAGCACAAAGCTATCATTCACATTAAAAGTGGTTTGTGATTTTTTTAATCCTGTGATGATGCAAAGTTCACAGCTATCATTCACAGTGGAATTAATTTGTGACTTTTTATGTGGTGTTACGAAAATTACGTTACGAAATGTTCTGTGTGTTGTTGAATTTTTGTAAATCTTAGGGAAATACGCTTTTTTACTTTTGCCAGCTTGCATTTAATGTCTACTTAGGTGCTGTTCTGAAAACTTGTTTACATGCACACACACAAGAAAAAATCAAAAAGTAAAAGTTTTGGAAATTTTCCCGCTATTATCAAGCTGAAATACAAATATTTATGCAGTTAAATATTACTTAACAATAATACTGGGCAGCGGCAACATCACGAGAAAAAGGAATTACGATTGCGGAAAAAACCTGAACTCCGTCGACCTTCCGTTTTCGAAATTTTCGTAAAGATGGATTTCCGTCGTCCTCCGACCCCCCCCCCGTTGTGTTGGTTGGTTAATTCATCTTGCGAATGACCAAAATAATAACGAAAAAGGTGGAATTCCTCGATTTCGCGAAAGAATCTGATGCCTGAGATTACGGGGAAATTTTTGCGGCGTCTAACCTCCGTTTTCGCACATTGTTGCCTACAGTTTCAAGCTGAAATACTTTTATGCAATAAAATCATATTTAACAATAAAACTTTACACTAAGGCAACATCCGGAGAGAAAAAATTACGATTACTGCGATTACTGT
Organism: Macrothele yani; assembly: GCA_039090855.1. NCBI lineage: Eukaryota > Metazoa > Arthropoda > Arachnida > Araneae > Macrothelidae > Macrothele > Macrothele yani. Next base: position 4,204,332 of record CM077034.1, read on the forward strand.
AACTTTTTCACTCCAACTACCGTTTTCGAAAGTTTTGAGACACGAAATGCCGCCCCTAGACGGAACCCCCACCCGCAAATTGTGTTCAGTTTTACACTGATCCTCAGAACGATCTAAATGATGACAAAAAAAAACGCGGAATTCCGCGAGTCCGCTTAAGAATCTCGTGCATATCATAAAACAATAAAAATTTAAAAAAAAAAATTTTAATTCGTAGAATCCGTAGTTTCGACATCGAGGTTCACAGTCAGCCAACTATAATCCGTAGAAACTACGGACATTCCGTATTAGTTCGCAGGTATGAAAATATTACTACAGTACAACCTCGAAAATCCGGAATCGTCCGGAGATCCGGATTTTAGAATTTTCCTATGGACTATGCAGGCTTTCAGCGAGCATTCATTAAAAATAATAAAAAGAAAATGCCTAACTTCTAAAGTTTTCCTCGGATTTTGACGAAATTTCACATGGGAGTTTATTTTGACGTGTCTCGGTTACTGTAAAATTTGCATTCAGTTATTTAAAAAATTGGAGATTTTGTTTTAATAAAAATTTATCCCAGTTGGACTTTTCCGACGCCGACAGTTGAGCTGTCCACCACCGGCTTTCATCCCCACCGCAACTTTGCGAACCTCGTTCCCTTACGATGACCCATCAGCCTTGGCGCATTCTTTGTGATCAAAAACCAACGCCCTCGCCTTTTTTTTTTTTTTAACTTTTTTTTCTTTTCTTTTCTGCTGTTCAAGCAGAATGAAAAAGGGTGATGGCCGACTTCCGTACAACTCAAATTTTGTGCCATTTCCGTACATTTGGAGTAAAAATTTTTCAAAAACGTGCGAGTTCCGTACAAGTTAAAAAAAAATTTCCGAACAATACAAGTTAAATGAGATAAACGTTTTTCTCGTACAGGTCGCCAGAATTGGCGATTTAGTCGAACATTTTTAGTCGCCACGACGATGAAGTTTATCGCCAGTGGCGACCTGGTGACTGTGAGTCTGGATCTTTATGAAATACCTACCTACTGACCAACCGACAGTGTACACACATAAGATAATTTGGTTTTAAAAAGTTCTTGAACAGTGCATGAATTTATTTTGTTTGGAAGAGTGTGAACTGTGGATCATTTCATGATGCTGATGCCACCTTTTCTGTCATTATGACATTGATATTGGTTGACCACCTTTGCTTGTATCAGTTTAATTCAGAAATTGCCTTTACTTTTGGATTTACTCTTGTATTTGTGTAAGTCTTATATTATTAATTTATTATTATTTTTTGTGCATCTTTAAACAGTTGAATTCCAGTGTAATTGAAGCCACGTGTCATATAATTTTATGTTAAAAATGGTTGTATTTTGTGACAGAATTTCTATCACAGATATAAAAAAATAATGGTAATAAAACATGGCTGTGATCATGCACAAGAATAATTATTTCAAAATAAGTGAGTCAATAATATGGTAATTGGCATTAAAATTCTGAGCCATTTTGTGTTTGCAAGTATTCTGAACCTTTTAAAGGCTTAGAACAAGTAGAGACCATCTGCTTTGTCTATCAAGCATTTTTATGTTTTTCACATGTGAGTTATTACAAATGTGAACTTGGAAAGAATGCAAATATGTTTTAGAACTGCTTGAAAAAAAAAAAAAAAAGCGGAAAGAAAATCTGTTGCAGGTACAGGTAACAAAATTCTTTTGTTTTCTGTGATTATTATTTTTATTTTGAAAGTGGAGTTTTTATACTGAATATTTGAAACTAACTTTTTGTTTCAAGGATGTACTTTTGAACCCTGTTTATGTTCCTATTTTGTATTTTGCTAGCATCCCAGGGATATAAAATTAATACTCTGTACTTTTGTGATTGCGCTGGCATCTATTTATGTAATTTATACTCTCTGCTTGTAGTTGTGCTGACATCTATTTTTTTGTAGATTTTGGCATTGATTTTCTTTTAGTTTGCTGTTCACAATGTATTGGCCTGGAACAGAAATCAAATCTGTATATCCCTATTTTTATTCAAACATGCTGCCAATGCAACACACAGGACAATGAAAGTTCAAGTCAAGTTTCAGGTAACTTGGAACTTCATTTGTGACCTTGGTAATGTAACAGTTGCACTCTCGAATACACTATCCAGGACAATGCAGTTCCAAGTCAGATTTCAGGTAACTTGGAACTTCATTTGTAACCTTGGTAATGTAACAGTAGCATATTCCGATACACTACCCAGGACAATGCAGTTCCAAGCCAGATTTAAGGTAACTTGAAACTTCATTATCCTCTGTAATATAACAGTAGCATACTGAAATACACTACCCAGGACAATGAAGTTCCAAGTGAAGTTTCAGGTAATTTGGAACTTCATTTGTGACCTTGGTAATGTAACAGTAGTATACTCGAATACACTAACCAGGACAATGAAGTTCCAAGTTAGATTTCAGGTAACTTAGAACTTCATTATCCTTGGTAATGTAACAGTAGCACATTCAAATACACTACCCAGGACAATGAAGTACATTAGGTTGGGGTGAAAGTGCGTAGGCCAGTTTCGGAATTTTAGTCTTGCAGTTCAGGGAAAAGATGTGTACATTATGGTGTGCCGAAAGTGCGCAGGCCAGTTTCGGAATTTTTAGTCTTGCAGTTCAGGAAAAAGACACGTACATTAGGGTGGGCCGAAAGTGTGCAGGCCAGTTTCAGAATTTTTAGTCTTACAGTTCAGGAAGAAGGCACGTACATTAGGGTGGGCCGAAAGTGCGTAGGCCAGTTTCGGAATTTTTAGTCATGCAGTTCAGGAAAAAGACACGTACATTAAAGTGAGCAAAAAATGCGCAGGCCAGTTTCAAAATTTTTTGTCGTTGCAAATGGAGATATTTGATACAGCAACTGTAAATATATTCTACCTCTATCAGTTAAATGTGTACTTGGCACATGCTCTTTCTTTGAGGAGCTATCCTCTGAATCTCAGAGAACAGCTTAATGATATGTATGTATTTACCTCCTTTTTTTTTTTTTCTGGAAGCAAATTTTGTTTTTATTAATAACGGGGAAACAATTATGGTATTTTTGGTCCTGTTGCAAGCTTCACTTTTTGTTTATCGCCCTTTCTTTCCATCCAGAAGCAGAGTTTTGTTTTTGTTTCCAACAAGAAAAAAATGTATGTTGTGTTAACTCCTAATGCAAGCTTTACTTAGTTTTTGTCATATACTTGATTTTTAGGGAGTAATTTAAAGACTCCCGTGGTTAGTTATTTTTATTTCCTTTTTAAAAACAATTGAAAGTCCATAAAAGACATTTTGTTAATCATGAAGAATCAAAATTTGAGTTTCATATCTTCTATTCCTTAAAGAAAAACTGTCATTACTTACTGAGCTGGTTTAAGAATTATATCTTTTTATGCTTAAAAGGTGAGAGAAAGTCCTCTATTCCTTCCCCACCTCTCTCTGTTCCTCTCCCTTTCTTTTTCCTCTCTCTACATCTCCCTCTCTTTTCCTCTCTCTTCCTCACTCCTCTCGCTTCCCCTCCCTCTATCTTCCTCTTGCTCTCTTTTCCCTCTCTTCCTCTCTCTCTCTCCTCTTTCTCTGCCTATTCCTCTCTCTACCTTTCTCTTTTCCTCTTCCTCTCTTCCCCCTCTCTTCTCTCTTTCCCTCTCTGTTTCTCTCTTCTTCCTTTCTCTCTCTCATCCTCCCTCTTTTTCTCTCTCTTCCCCCCTCCCTATCTTTACTTATCTCTTTCCCTTTCTCCCTTCTTCCTTTCTCTCTCTCTTCCCCTCCCTCCCTATCTTTACTTATCTCTTTCCCTTTCTCTCTCTTCCTCTCTCTCTCTCTCTCTCTCTCTCTCTCTCTCTCTCTCTCTCTCTCTCTCTCTCTCTCTCTCTCTCTCTCAAGCTGAAAACAATTACCTTATGCTGAACTGTTCTATTCCATAATGAAAAAGGAGACAAATCTTGATTAAATGTACTGAATTTGTTTTATTATAACAGCTACTGTCAATTTCTTGTTTCTTATCAAGCCACAGTTTTATTGGACCATTAAACTGTCAGGTGATGTGGAGTTGGAATCTTTACAGATCTCATTCTCCAGTGGCAGACTTTAAAAAATATTTAGCCTGTCTGGTAGAATGTCATATAGACAATGCTTTGAAAGCCAGCAACAGAATGGAACTTTTGAAGACTTATTCACAGAATATTCTGAATGCACATTAGAAAGCTGTGATGGTAAAATGTATCCTTGTTCAATTGTCACACCACTTTGTTCCTTCATTCCCTCAGACATACATTTTTCATGTTATGAAGTAGTAATTTAATTCATTTAATGATATATGGTGCTGAGAATTCCTAATTTTCTGGTATGCAAATGATCAAGTACCTGTCATAATGTAAGACATTCAGTGTGTAGTGAATTATTTTAGTTGCATTTTTAAGCCTAGTGCCCAATAAATCTGTATTTTTATACTGTAGGCCACATTCACTTTTTTTTTTTTTTTTTTACTCCTGAATAAAAATCCTACCATACTCACTAGAGTTTGCATTTGATGGACAAATATTGAGCTTATACTAATTGCTGGAAATTACAATTAACTTAAGAATTCCATTTGCATTCATATATTAAATGGAAACAGGATTTTTTTCTTTGAATAAAGCTCATATTGAGAAATGGCTTCCTAGTTTAATTGAATTAATAATCTAAAGCAACTTATGGGAATTTACTAGGAAATTTTTTTTTCCTTTATAGCAAATTTTCGGAGAAAACTCTTCTCCTTCTTCAGGCTCTCTTGTTGTTGTCACTTTTTGCTTGTCACTATCATGGTTACGGTTTACCTTGACGGTTACGGTTAACCTTGACGGTTTAGGTTATTTTTCAACAAATCCTGCCAGATGTTAGGCAGGGAAAATCCTTTGCAGTCATTGATGATGGAATTTTGATTTTTCTCAATCTCTATTCCTTCTTTCAGTTTTCTTTTTTGGAAATTGCTTTTGAAACTGATTACTTTAAGGGAATTCCAATCCATGCTGTGCCCAGTTTCTCTAACATGCCTATCTAATCCAGTCTTGTTGGAGCAATTTTTTATAGCTGCTTTATGCTCAGCTATACGAGTTTCTAGTCTGCGACCTGTTTCACCTATGTAAGCTAGTCCACAACTACAATTTACTTCATAAACTAATACAATATTAGGCTAGCTCCAAGTTTAGAGAACAAAGTTAAAAAATTTTTCCCTAAAATAGTTCAAAGAGAAGAAGATATTTTAAAAATGCAAGGAGTAGTCTATGAAGTAAAATATAGTTGTGGACTATCTTACATAGGTGAAACAGGTCACAGAGTAGAAACTTGTATAGCAGAGCATAAAGCAGCTATAAAAAATTGCTCCAACAAGACTGGATTAGATAGGCATGTTAGAGAAACTGGGCACAGCATGGATTGGAATTCCCTTAAAGTAATCAGTTTCCAAAGCAATTTCCAAAAAGAAAACTGAAAGAAGGAATAGAGATTGAGAAAAATCAAAATTCCATCATCAATGACTGCAAGGATTTTCCCTGCCTAACATCTGGCAGGATTTGTTGAAAAATAACCTAAACCGTCAAGGTTAACCGTAACCGTCAAGGTAAACCGTAACCATGATAGTGACAAGCAAAAAGTGACAACAACAAGAGAGCCTGAAGAAGGAGAAGAGTTTTCTCCGAAAATTTGCTATAAATGAAAAAAATTTTCCTAGTAAATTCCCATAAGTTGCTTTAGATTATTAAGGATTTTTTTTTCTTCATTGTTGGTTACTGCATTTGGTTCTTGTGTTCCTCAGCAGATAAAAATGCATCACCATATTTTTAATTTTCCTTTTACTATTTTTTTTTTTAAAATCTGAAATTCCAGTTTTGAAATGAAGTTATTTCGAGTTTTAACTGATTCTTCGTAGTTTTGCTGTTACTCTATACATTTTTTTATTATACAGGGTGATTCATAAAGAAGTATGCAGTTTCAGCGCACTATAAAACAAGAACAATGTAAGATATTTTATGTTACATATAACAGAATTGTAGGGGAATGTTTCAAGTTTTTTAGAGACAGTCGCAGATGTTCTATGTGTGCACCCTTAGTCACGCAACACACATCGAGCCGGTAATCCATTTCCGCCCAAATGCGAGGTAAGATATCTGAATTTTGAGAAAGAAGCTGAAAATGTATGGAATCATTTTCAGTTTCTTTCTCAAAATTCTACAGACAGTGGGCTGTGAAATCTGCCCTTTACGACTCACCCTCCACGTTGATTTTCCCGGGCTTCGTTGAATGGCGGTGCAAACACTATGGGCGACTTCTTCCGATACACGCGGTCGTCCAGGACTTTTAATTTTGCACAAACAGCCCTTAGTTTCAAATTTTTTATGCCAATCGTAGATAGGTTTTCTGGTGGAGGTTCTTATTCGAATTGTGTTGAAAATGCCGTTGAACAACAGTTACAGATTCCTTTTTTTATTTACATGTCAACAAACTTGTCGTCATATCATTCACCGTTTCTCACGTTATCATAAAATTGAGTACGGGAAACGTAAACAGTATAAAATATATTAAAAATTTATTTCAACTTGTTATTCACACTCCTTCTCGGGGTTCCTTAATATATTTTAGAATTTCAGTATTTGAAGTCTTCGAACTTACATGGAAAATGTCTTTATATGGATATTCAGATGTAGCGTAAATTTGGCAAAGTCTTCCAATATGTAGATAAAATAGTTAGTAAATGATTCTTCATTTAACACATGATTTATGAATTTTAAAAAAAGGTTAAAACTTCCGAACCTCTTGACCATGGTGAGCTGAGTTGGCAATAAGACATCTTTTTATCGATGATGGCTTACTTTCTGCTTCTCTTGGCATAAGCTTCCAAGTTGAAATTGGTAATATAATACCTTATTATCGATGATGACTTAATTTCCGCTTCCCGTGGCTCATGTTCTCATACTAGTTTCAATTACTTTTTGTAATCATCATCAGTGGGTATATTTATATGAGTTACTTCTCATACATGTTGTTTCTTGGCCATCTACATCAATTCTACTGGCAGAGTCCGATGTTCCACGTCAGTTGAACTATTGCGCAATCTAAATTTGGTTTTATTGCGCATCATTAGTCGTGTTCTCTTTCTATTGGATCTTTTGAATTTTCTTCTGATTCTCATTCATTTTATGTTGCCATTTGTTTGTTGATAGATTTATATGTTTTTCTTTTTTTGTATTTTTTATTATTGTTATTTTCTTTTTCAATAAGATATTTCCAAGCGTATGGAAGATTCATTGGATCGTTATTATTACAATTTGCTTCCTTAGTTTTTTCAATTATTACTGCCTCCGATGTTAATATTTGATTCTTTGTTTTATGTGACATCAATAGTTTTGCTTCATACCAATCTGGAATAGTTTCATTTTCTATGCAATGTTGTATTAATGAAGTTTTGTTATCTTTTTTTGTTCCAGTTGGATATAAGTTCATTTAATCTGGTCTTAAATCTTCTTTTAGTACTTCCGATGTATATATATATATTTTTTTTTCTCCATTTCTCTTTGTTTCTGTAGAATTTTTTTGTTGGTATAAAATATACACCGGCCCTATCAGATTCCGTTTTGCTCAATTCAAAAACACAAAACACCTTCTCCACTGCAGACGCTGCCATTTTGACTGACTAGTCATGTGACACGCGCGCTATCGCCTACGTCACTTCCCTCAGTAGTGGGACACAAACTTTATGAGTACATCTACCTAACGGTACGCAGTTGTGGTCTGCGTCTATACTTCTTCTTTATGAACCACCCTGTATTGTTTTAAGAGCTGTCTCAAAGTGTTATTCCTCAATAGTCAGTACACACTAAATGGAAAAAAGTCTCTGGACACCAGTACTTTTTTATACAATGCTGCATTTATGACAAAATTAATAAAGAATTGGGCCACCTTTGACAACAATTGCATTGTGCACTCTCCTTGGCACACTATCAATGAGATCCTGGTAAACAGTTGCAGGTAAGCACACTTGACAAAAAATATAGTTACTCCTGGAAGAACTTGCCTAATAACGGTTAATGACTCCTCTTGCCTTGAGGTGAATCCGGTGTGGTAGAGACTCCACGAGGTTGTGAATGTATTGAACATCCCTTTGCAGCCACTTGTGCGTCAATTGGTCCCAAATTTCTGGCAGAGTACACGGGTGTCGATTCCGGCATTCACTTTCTGTTCTAAATGATTCCACTGATTTTCAATAGGATTTAAATCTAGGGTTTTGGCGGGCCAGTCAAGTTGAGACAGTGTTGCTGATTGTTCATGATGCCACCAGAACACAGTTTTAGCCCTTTGCACACGGCAATTGTCGTCTTGGAAGATAGGGGTGGCAATGTGATGCCGCTTTTGGAGATGTAGGGCAAAGGGCAACATTTCGTCATTCAGAATGCTGTGGTACGCATGCCTGCTCAAATTCATTGTCACTGCAACACAGTTTTAGCCCTGTGCCCACGGCAATTGTCGTCTTGGAAGACAGGGGTGGCAATGTGATGCTGCTTTTGGAGAGATAGGGCAAAGGGAAACACTTCGTCATTCAGAATGCTGTGGTACGCATGCTTGTTCAAATTGATTGTCACTGCAACACAGTTTTAGCCCTGTGCCCACGGCAATTGTCGTCTTGGAAGACAAGGGTGGCAATGTGATGCTGCTTTTGGAGAGGTAGGGCAAAGGGAAACACTTCGTCATTCAGAATGCTGTGGTACGCATGCCTGCTCAAATTGATTGTCACTGCAACACAGTTTTAGCCCTGTGCCCACGGCAATTGTCGTCTTGGAAGACAAGGGTGGCAATGTGATGCTGCTTTTGGAGAGGTAGGGCAAAGGGAAACACTTCGTCATTCAGAATGCTGTGGTACGCATGCCTGTTCAAATTCATTGCCACTGCAACAAGAAGGCCCTTTTTGCGGTATGAAAAACATCACAGAACCCTCTCCAGCTTGAAGAACACCTTTGACACAATCAGGATTAAAGTCTTCGTTGGGCTGGCAATGCGCTCGTCACCTTCCATCATTGGAGTACAACCAAAAAATGAGGCTCATCAGACCAAATTACTCATTTCCTATCCTGCACAGTAAAGTTTTGGTGCCTCTGAGCCAATTGATAATGTGCGACTTTGTGACTTGCTGTTAAAAGAGTCCTCTTCCGTGGTACTCTGCTCTAGATGCCCATCGCATGCAGTTCTCATCACAATGTCCTTTCGGAAATTGGTTGGAGTGGACTTTCATTGACTTTGGAGCAATCGTTGCCTTGTTTGAAACCGATTTGCAGTTGCTAGGCATGAAACATGACAGTGGTCTTTGTTGGTGAGAGTCGTTTTCCCGCCACAGTTACGTGTCCGATTTTCAGTTGACTGCGAACTGCACCGCTGTTTGTAGACCCGCTGGATAGTACGCTTTAACACACGAACAAATTGAGCTACTTCATTCACTTTGTGTCTGTGGGCGTGGCCAAACACGACGGCTCCTTCTTTGGCACTCAGTAATATCTGACGACCCATATTGCAGAATAAATTCAACACACACGTTGCTCTTCACCACAGAACGGGACAGAAATTATTCTGTAGACCACCTGAGTGTTGTTTATCTCCCAACAGTGCTATCACGGCGCCCTCTGTGCAACTGGCAACTTCCGACTGTCATTTCTGTTGGGGGTGATTATACACTGGCGGAAAGTGAAAAAAGAACACCAAGAAGGAGGCGTCTGATACCAACGGAATTTATACAGCATAATAACGGAATACAGAGGATAACGTGATCAAAACATTATGGCAAAATACAGCTGTATTTGCTGGTAAACTGAAAAATAACATTTCCATGTAACATGGTTAGTACGAGGTTGAACCGCCATGAACTGCGTCACACTGTGCAATTCTGGCAGGGAGTCTGTCGTACAGATGTTGGATGTGAGTTTGGGGTATTGAGTTCCAAGCATCCTCAACCTGGACGCGTAAATCGGGGATGGTCGTGGCTGGCCGTGGAGACCGGATAAGTCGTTGTCCCATAAAATCCCACACGTGCTCAATGGGGGACAAATCCGGTGGCCATGGAAGTTGTCTCACACCATGAAGTGCATGTTGCATTGCACGTGCCGTGTGTAAGCGTGCGTTATCTTGCTGGAAAACACCACGATGGACCGACCTTACAAATGGCACAACAACGGGCTGAATGATGTTGATGTAGGAGGTGCTGTTTAACATACCTGGTACAAACACTAGTTGTGTACGGGAGTGATAGCTGATCGCTCCCCACACCAAGAGACCAGGTGTAGGCCCTGTGTGTTGCTGGCAGATGCAAGAAGGGTGGAGACACTCCCCTGTGCGTCTGAGAACACGCATACGGCCATCGGAGGCTCCCAAGCAGAATCTGCTTTCATCGCTAAACACGACAGATCGCCATTGCGTTCTCCAGTGCAGACGTTGGCGACACCACTGCAGCCGTTCCCGACGGTGGGGTGGAGTCAGAGGTACACATGCCAGAGGCACACGTGCACGTAGTCCTGCATCCAGTAGACGGTTGCGGATTGTTCGCACAGTCACCTCAGGTGCAACGGCAGCTCGGATTTGCGTCGCAGTGGATGTTCTGCTTGACAACGCCGCTCTTATGCGTCGATCGGTCCGCTCATCAGTCCGTCTGTGACTCCCGGTTCCACGTCTTCTCGTGTGGGAATGTTCCTCGGACCATCTACGCCACCATCGTACCACCACCGATACTTCCCGTCCAATTCGCTCCACAATACGACGATACGATCACCCGGCCTCGCGGAGTCCGACTAGACGACTTCGCTCAAAGTTCGATAACTGCTGAAATCGTACACGTCTTCCATGTCCAGGCATTGCAGCTTCTTCAGGGTCTTCGCACGTGTCCGTACGCCGACGACTGATTACATTCACTTCGCCGTACTCCTTAAATACCACCGACGATAATTTGCATATTATGCTGTGCTGTGGAGTAAGCCCTCACCGGTTGATCCCGAAATTAACATCACACCTACGTAAACTCGACCCCATTAACATATGTAAATTTCATGATCGTCCGCCAATTCCATCTTAGTGTTCTTTTTTCACTTTCCGCTAGTGTATTTTTCGTCTGGTGTACTTATATTGTTCTATTCCTCCTGCAAAGCAGGAGTCAGTTCAGACACAGAAGTTGGATATTTCGCTCTAGACCAAATCTGATGTTAAAGTTCATTGCAAAGGTCTTCTATAGCAGTGGTTCTTAACCTTTTTGCTCTCACGCATCCCTTATGAAAAATCTGTTGACCCAAGCCTCCCATATTTTTATGCCCCAAAATTTATGCTTAGGCAGGATGAGTTTGCATTTTTTAGTTTATGTCATGGACTTTTAAAAATGCTTATTCAATGAAATGAACATAAATACAAGCAATGAACAGTTTTGTGGAAATGAAACCTGTATTTAAAGAAGTTATTTCTACTAGTTACACACATAAAAGAAGGAAAATTACAAAATCATTTCAAACTGATGGCTGCTGCTGTTTGTGGTCAGCAAGAGTAGTAATTCAAGGGAGATTCTTAGACAATGCTACGTGTGTATCATGTCTGGCACCCAACCAATTTCTAACTTTGGTTTTTATGCTGACAGGATTTGAAAATCCAGATTCACACAGGTACGTGGTTGGAAATGGTATTAATGCCAAAAAAGCTTTCTTTGCCAGAACAGTATATTTGAGAGCACCAAATTCATCAAAATTTTGATTGAAGAAATTTTGCTTGACCAAGGCTTTGTTCTGCTACTCAATAAGGTCTTGTTTTGCATAAGAGCATCATTCATAGAGTCCAAATTAAATGTGAAAGGATTTCGAACCCATGTGCCCAAAAGGAGTCCGGGTTCGAGCCCCGGTGAGGCATGGATGTTGTGTTTGTCTTACAGCACTGGCTCTATCCCTTCCCTGCAAACAGTGGCCCTAAATTAGGGATGGGTGACTGCTTATAGCCCATTGAGTTGCTCACAGTGGTTGTTAAACCTTCAATCAAAAAAAAAAAAGTTGGAAAATTTGCATAGTTGTTGGTTCACTACGTGACGTCTCTTTCAAAGTTCCTGTTTTTGCTTGGCGGCAGCAACCTTCTCAGTTGCATCCAGAACAGTGACTTGTGATCCTTGAATTGAAATGCTGAGGCCATTCAAGTGTGAAAATATATACACTGACGGGAAAAAAAATCCCAACACCACGAAAAAATAGTTGTAGAGGAATGAAATGGCGGCTATACATTTGTATAGGTAACATATTTAATCGATTAAGATTTCAAGATCACAGCTTAATGTAAGCGCAAGAAGAGCCATTTTAAATGTGAAATGCTGGTACATTAATAACCGGTGTAACCACCAGAATGTTGAATGCAAGCACGCAAACGTTCATGCATTGTGTCGTACAGGTGCTGGATGTCAGTTTGTGGGATGGAGTTCCATGCCTGTTGCACTTGGTCGGTCAATACAGGGACAGTTAATAATGGTTGGGGTTGACGCTGGAGTTGTCGTCCAATGATGTCCCATACGTGCTCGATTGGAGAAAGATCTGGTGATCTAGCAGGCCACGGCAACATGTCGATACTCTGTAGAGCCTGTTGGGTTACAACAGCGGTATGCGGGCGAGCGTTATCCTGTTGGAAAATACCCCTGGAATGCTGTTCATGAATGGCAGCACAACAGGTTGAATCACCAGACCGACGTACAACTGTGGCGTCAGGGTGCGTGGGATAACCACGATAGTGCTCCTGCTGTCATAGGAAATTGCTCCGCAGACCATAACTCCAGGTGTAGGTCCAGTGTGTCTCGGCCGCAGACAGATTGGTTGCAGGCGCTCACCTGGCCTCCTAACCAACACACGGCCATCACTGGCACCCAGGCAGAACCGGCTTTCATCAGAAAACACAACAGATCTCCACTCCGTCCTCCAATGAGCTGTAGCTTGACACCACTGACGTCGCAAACGGCAGTGGTTTGGAGTAAGTGGAATGCACGCTACAGGGCGTCTGGCTCGGAGCTGTCCTTCAAGTAACCGATTTGTAACAGTTCGTTGTGTCACTGTGGTGGCAACTGCAGCTCGAATTGCTGCCACAGACGCAGTACGATGCGCCACGGCTATACGCCGTACACGGCGGTCTTCCCTCTCAGTAGTGCCACGTGGCCGGTCGGAACCCGGTCTTCTTGAGGCAGTACCTTCCCTTGACCACCGCTGCCAACAATCATGCACAGTGGCTACATTCCTGCCAAGTCGTTCTGCAATTTTGCGGAAAGAAAATCCACCTTCTCGTAGCCCTATTACACGACCTCGTTCAAACTCCGTGAGCTGTTGATAATGGCTTCTTCGTCTTCTTAAAGGCATTCTTGACTAACATCAACACCCTACGTCGAATCTCAACGATAACTAACGCTCACGAACGTTACAGCGCGTATTTACAGGAAACCTGCTGTGCATGTTCCGAGGGGCGCTACTAGCGCCACACGTATGCGCCGAGCGCTAAATTTGCATAGACGTCATCTTACAGATGTACTCTCACCGCCTACCAACTGTCGTTTATCTAACACAACCCCTTCTTGGTGTTGGGATTTTTTTTTCCGTCAGTGTATATCTGCGAGATAAGCCAAGGAAGCAGCGAAGCTTTGGGTTTCAAATCCTTCACACAATTTCTTTTCCTTTTCTTGAAGAAACGTGACTTCGATACCCGTGGTACTTAGTTATTGCTCCGAACATGTAAGATGGGGGTGTTCTTAAAGCAAAGCTAACTCAGGTGTGGATTGCTGGAAGGCATACTTGCTAGTGAATTTTCAGCATGTTTTTCACCTCTTACACCCTATGGACTGTGCATTTTCTTTGCTGCAGATCTATCAGAAGGCCTGACCAAGATATGGCATTGTTTTTTTATGTGTCGGCGTTTTACAAGGTAAAGATTTATAGCAACATTTGTGGGGTACTTTAAATATTTGTTGCTGCCGGTAATTTTTTTTAAATGAATGGAATTGAGTTAGCTGCCTGCTACTGAAGATTATATATAGCAAACCTGAGGAAGTATTACGTATTTGCTGGCGAAAATAAAGAGAAAACAAAAGTAAATAGTATACAGAATTTTATCTTTGCCTTCATTCTGGGGCTAAAGAAAAAAAATTTAATCCAAAGAATTAACTCCTGAATATTAAGAAGTCAGTAAGTTATTTGCTGATATGCAAATATTTCTTATTCTTTGGTGGTCCATTTTCACATTTCTGTCGATTCAAAAAGGACATTTTAAAACTCTTTCTCAGTTTATGAAGCCGATTGTAGCAAATATTAGTCTGGAATAAAATAGGTCCCTTTTAGTTCTAAATAGTTTCAGAAATTATTAATAAAGTTTTTAACAAGTGAAATAATTTAAAACACTAAAATTTAAGGTGCATTAATTTTCTCAAACACGCAACGATCAACTTAATAATCTGGCAACAGTCTTAAACTGTCCTTGAACCAACAATGTTAAAACTACATGAAAGTATTCAAAACAGGCCTCCAATAGTATTAAAGTGTTTGAAATGTTTGCATGTCAAATAAATAACTTAAACTAAAGTCTATTGTCTTCGTAATTTTCATCACTGAATGTTCAAGAGTTGATTCATTAGATTGAATAAAATGGTAACTTATACCAAGGTCGTCTAGAGAACACAACATTAGAGAGATGAATTCCCTCCATTTATGATGTCACACACCACAGCGTTGGAAACCAACCAGAAGCCATGGTTTCCGAGTGAGGTCACTAAAAGAGGGAACTTATCTCTCTAATGCCATGGCATCAGACAGTTGAATTCCCTCCGTTTATGATGCCACTTGTGTTACACGTACTGATAGGTCAGTGACGTGTTGACGTCCCACGCGACAGCTTTGGAAACAAATCGGAAGCAATGGTTTCCGCCTGACGTCACTGAAAGAGGGAAGTCATCTCTCTAATGCCAACAAGGCCATGGCATCGGAGAGGTGAATTCCCTCCGTTTATGACGTCTCTCGTGTTACATGTACTGATAAGTCGTTGACGTCCCACGCGACAGCTTTGGAAACATATCGGAAGCAATGGTTTCCGTGTGACGTCACTGAAAGAGGGAAGTCATCTCTCTAATGCCAACAAGGCCATGGCATCGGAGAGGTGAATTCCCTCCGTTTATGACGTAACTCGTGTTACATGTACTGATAAGTCGGTGACGTGTTGACGTCCCACGCGACAGCTTTGGAAACAAATCGGAAGCAATGGTTTCCGCGTGACGTCACTGAAAGAGGGAAGTCATCTCTCTAATGCCAACAAGGCCATGGCATCGGAGAGGTGAATTCCCTCCGTTTATGACGTCACTCGTGTTACATGTACTGATAAGTCGGTGATGTGTTGACGTCCCACGCGACAGCTTTGGAAACAAATCGGAAGCAATGGTTTCCGCGTGACGTCACTGAAAGAGGGAAGTTATCTCTCTAATGCCAACAAGGCCATGGCATCGGAGAGGTGAATTCCCTCCGTTTATGACGCCACTCATGTTACACGTACTGATAGGTCAGTGACATCACACATGACACTGTTGGGAACCATGGTTTCCGCGTGACGTCACCAAAAGAGGGAGCACTTCTATCAAATGTTATGGCCTTGTGTTTTGTAGACAGTCTGGCTTTTTTTTTTGATTGGAGGTTTAACGACCACCGTGAGCAACTCAATGGGCTATAAGCAGTCGCCCGTCCCTAATTTAGGGTCACTGGTTCCAGGGAAGGGAGAGAGCCAGTGCCGTAAGACAAACACAACATCCATGCCTCACCGGGATTCGAACCCGGACCCCTCACGGACGAATGATCAGAGGCCAGCGTCTTAGACCACTGCGCCACCGGGGCGGCACAGTCTGGCGTATGCTGCTTTGAAAAGAATAGTAATGCCCATAAAATGGAAGTCATATTTAAAAGTAAATAAGTCATTATTTCTCTAGAAGACATATTTTTTTCCTAGTTGTAAATGCATTTATGGCACCTCTATTCATAGTGATTGTGGAATAACTTTTTTACGGGTCTTATAGAGGTTATTTTTCATGAAAGTTGGTTGTCAAATTTTCGAACTAAAGCCTAGTTCGTCATCAGGACTATGTCTGTAAAACTCAACCACTTATTCTCTTTAATCTTCAATTTTTCCTTAAACTTTTTGTTTTTATCTCTCACTGCTTTAGCTAACCAGTTATCAATATTTTTCTTCTCTGCTTCCGGAATTTCACCTAATGAAGAGGTCCAAATACGAGCTTCTATTCGTTCGCATTGCTCAATAGTTTTGAATTTATTACGAATCGCGCCATTCACCGTTTTTAGTTCTATATTTTTAATAAAATTTCTTGGCAGATTTTCGGCGATGTTTTTCGTGAGTCTCAAAGAAGGTGGAACAAAATTAACTCTCTTACATTCCTTAAGAATGTAAGAGAGCTAATTGTCCTGATGACGAACTAGGCTTTAATTCGAAAATTTGACAACCAACTTTCATGAAAAATAACCTCTATAAGACCCGTAAAAAAGTTATTCCACAATAATTTTTTTTATTGACTATTGAGAGTAATGCTTTTAGTGTTTTCCAATTAATTTATAGGAGTGAAATATTTTTTATAGATTTTAGTAAAAATTTTAGCTGTTTTTTTCTGAGCTGAGTTGCATTAATAAGCACAAATGTGTCTGCAATTTTAACGGCTAGTGTAATCATTTACATATATGCACAGTATGTAATTTTCTTCTGTTGTGTGATGCCATTTGTATTTTTATGTGCACTGACATTGATGTGCTTTTTATAATTCAAAACTTCTGAAATATTCCATCAGTAGTGTCCATTTTTTTTAATTCGTTTTTTCATTGTGCATTTTTACATATATGTGTTAAATTTTTTAAAGTTCGGTGTTGTATATTATTTGAGTGCTGAAATTAGTTCCTAAAAAGAAGTTAACACTTTAGGTCGCTGTATTGATCATTTTGCCATGGTGTTTAAATGCATATAACAATAGAAAAAAATATGCTGCAAAGTCTGCTGATGGTAGAATTGACATTGTATATATATAAATATTCTGATTAGGCATTCCTTATAATTTCTTCAAATCAGAAATAAATTTCTCTGAAAGAAAAGTATCTTTGTGATGTCTTTGACAAAAAAATTGACTTTCTGACCTAATCTGGAAAGTTCAATCCTAATATGCATGCAAATACATCCATATCACTAAGCTGTTCTCTGAGATTCAGAGGTTAGCTCCACAAAGAAATACAAACTACCAGATACATTTTAATTCATTATTTACTTACTGTTGTCGTATCAAATTTCTCAATTTACAGCGATCTTGACATACAACTCATGCTTCACTGACATCCATCACATGACGTACACAAGACCTGTACTTCATGCTCAATCTTTTTCTCATGCAGATACTCCTGAATATGATCAACCCATGACTTCCTTGGTCTTCCTCTGCCTTTCCTTCCTGCCACTTGGGCTAAAAAGAGTTTCTTAGTAAGCATTTCATCACTCATTCTTTCATACATACATACATATCACTAAGCTGTTCTCTGAGATTCAGAGGTTAGCTCCAAAAAGAAATACAAACTTCCAGATATTTTTACTTAGTGTTGTCGTATCAAACTTCTCCATTTACAGCGATCTTGACACACAACTCGTGCTTCACTCATATCCATTACACGCCGTACACAACATCTTTTATACTTCATACTCATAATCTTTTTCTCATGCAGACACTCCTGAATCTGATCCACCCATGTCTTCCTTGGCCTTCCTCTGCCTTTCCTTCCTGCCACTTGGGCTGAAAATATTTTCTTAGTAAGCATCTCATCACCATAAACATATCTTATACAAATACTCGTTTGTTCGTACACACATACATACATACATATCACTAAGCTGTTCTCTGAGATTCAGAGGTTAGCTCCAAAAAGAAATACAAACTTCCAGATATTTTTACCTATTGTTGTCGTATCAAACTTCTCCATTTACAGCGATCTTGACACACAACTCGTGCTTCACTCATATCCATTACACGCCGTACACAACATCTTTTATACTTCATACTCATAATCTTTTCCTCATGCAGACACTCCTGAATCTGATCCACCCATGTCTTCCTTGGCCTTCCTCTGCCTTTCCTTCCTGCCACTTGGGCTGAAAAAGAGTTTCTTAGTAAGCATCTCGTCACTCATTCTTTTAACATGGCCAAACCACCGAAGCATATTAGTCTCCACCTTGCTAGCATTTTGTTTCACATTACACTACTGCAACACATCTTCATTCCTTACACAATCAGAACGTGTTTTGCCACAATCCCCCCTCCCACAAACGACTTGTGTTTCTTCTGTAGTGCCCATGCTTCACTGCCATACATCAGAGTAGGAACAATTGCACTTTCATACCCAGCCATGCAGGACTCTCGTGAGAAACCGTCATTCCTGTAAAATTCATTTAAAGCCGCTATGACTTTTAATGAAGAATTCACTCACCTACTAATTTCGCCATCCAATTTGTTCTGTCTGTCAAACATGCTTCCTAAATATACGACCTCATTCACATGGTCAGTTACTGTGCCATTTAAACTTACTGCATATTACATACAGTACTACCAGTTCCTCTCTCAAAAACCATACCTTTGGTTTTTCTGTTATGTACACAGTGTAGCAAAGAATTTTTAGACGGTCTGTAAAATGAAATAGAAACGGCAAAATATAATTTGTTTTCGTTTGTTATTCAAAATAAGTCCCTCCAGCTTCAATTCAATACACTTGTTACAGCGATTTAATAATGATTCGAGTGCCTGTTCCAGTTCACTTTGCAGAATTGACTCCAAAGCACACGTCGAAGCTGTTTGTGTGGTCGAAATATCATCAAAATAACACCTTTTTGACGTTATTTTAAGTTTTGGGAATAAAGAAAAAGTCGCAGGGTGCTAAATACGGCGAATACGGTGGATGATTCAACACACACACGTTATTTTTCGCCAAAAATCTACGAACAAGAAGTGAGGTGTGACTGGGTGCATTATCGTGCAACAAACACCATCTGTTTTCATCCCGATATTCTGGACGAATGCGACAAATTCTGCCCATCAAACGCCTCAAAACATTTAAATAAAACTCACCAGTAATTGTTTGTCCACTTGGAACAAATTCTTTGTGGATAATACCCTTACTAGCATTGTTTTGATTTTCGATGGAACTTTTCTTGTTTTTTTGGCTTGTGGTAAGTTTTTTTACTTCCATTCCGCACTTTGTCGCTTTGTTTTAGGATCATATTGAAAACACCATGTTTCATCACCTGTAACAATCGATTTTAAGAAGTTTGGATCATTTTCAGCGGCTGAAATGATGTCTCTGCAATGTGCACTTCTCCTTGATTTTTGTTCATTGGTTAACGTGTGTGGAACAAATTTAGCACAGACTTTTTTTTGCCCAAATCTTCATGCAGGATGGTTCGAATCGTTTCTTTGTTGATGTTTAAAGACTCTTCCATCATTCTTAGTGACGCACATCGATTGTTTTCCACGAAATCACTCACTTTTTCAATATTCTGAGGTGTCCTAGATGAACTTGGTCTTCCTGTATGCTTTTCATCTTCTAGCGTATCTCTTTCGTCCAAAAAACGTTTGTGCCACAGGGAAACATTTGATCTACTTAAACAAAACTCACCGTATTCATCATTTGGTACGTTTCCGAGGCACTTTTACCAAGTTTTGCGTTCAATTTAATAACAGCCCTTTGTTCCATCTTAATAATTCAACATGAAAAAAATTTTACTTCTCTAATGAACGGCCGAGAGAGAGATATTTCCTATCTGAGTTTGAGAGACCCGAACCCTCAGCGCTCTGCGCCTTTTGTCAGGTGAAAAAGAGGAATATTAGATATTTGGGAACAGATTTCCCTGATAGAATAGTACGAAAGAAAAGTATGGAAATATTAGAGGAGAGGGAGTAGACGGTTACCCGTTAAGAAGTGAAGTTGTAAGCTGCCCTACATACTTACCTGTAACAACAAGCCATTTCAAGTGATATTTCTCTCCGCAGAAAAATGCCCGGTACACCTGTGCCACAGAAGAGCACAGGGGAAAAGGAAGGAAAGGACAAGGGAAAGGGGAACCTGGAAAAAAAAACCATCACACACAGAACATCTTTCCCAGAGAAAATCGTCTTTGAACACCGGGTAAGACAAAACTGGCCATTTGCTCAGTGTTGCTCGCCAGCCAATGAGAGAAAAGATTTTTCCCCATTGGTTTACAGAATTTTTTCACAGGTTTACTTTCGTTGATTCTTGACAGGCATGTCAGAGTAACCATAGCTGAGGTGGTGTGATCACAAAATTACACCGATCGAGGTTTAAGATACTCGTTTAGAGTATGCAACATTTTGCTCGGCTCTTAAAAGAGCCTTTTTTTTTTTTTTTTTTTTTTTTTAATCAGGGAAAAACAACAAAATATTTTAACATAAAAGGCAAGACCAACAATACCTTGTTTTTTTAGGGGCAGAGATATTTAGTACAAAAAAGATAAATCTTTTATGCAACATTTTGCTTGGCCCTTAAAAGAGCCTTTTTTTTTTTTTTTTTCTCATTTTTAATTTAACTAGGTTTCTTCACATGGGTGAAGTATGTTTTCAAAACCGAGTACGGCTCTTAGAGGAGCCCACCCCTTCCTTTTTTTTTTTTATTTAACGAGATTAATTCACATGTGTGAAGTAAATTTGCAAATCAGAGTAAGGCCCTTAAAAGAGCCTTTTTTTCACATTTTTTATTTAACAAGGTTTCTTCACATGGGTGAAGTATGTTTTCAAAACAGAGTACGGCTCTTAGAGGAGCCCCCCCCTTCTTTTTTTTTTTTTTTTTTTTTTATTTAACGAGATTTATTCACATGTGTGAAGTATATTTGCAAATCAGAGTACGGCCCTTAAAAGAGCCTTTTTTTTTTTTTTTTATCAGAAATTCTTCTTAGGTGAGAAATACCCTCTAAACACTAGTCCCAATTATTGTTATTTTTTTTTTTGCTAGGGTAGCTGTGAATTGGGTTCATTTCTGGAACTTTATTCAAGATAGTTTTTGGCCTTTTATAACTGTCAGTTTCATTGACAGTATAGTTAATGGCCGCTCTGACTAGAGGATTAGGATGAATTTTAGCTTTTTCATAGTATCTATAAGCTAAGTCATACATCGTGTAATGGATGGAGTTAATATTTAGCATGCTTCGGATAGCATGGTTTGAAGTTCTTCCATCAAGTCCAACCATATATCGTAGGGTTTTATTTTGAAATGAGGTAATCTTATTTTTCTGCTGTTTGTTGCAGTTACCCCAGATAGGACAGGCATAAGTAATAACAGGGCTGATACAGGCTTTCCATATCAAAGTTTTGTTTTTCCTGCTAAGCCTTTTATTTTTTATTATTGGCTGGAGACTTCCTCTGATCTTAAGAGATTTGGACACAGTTTCTTTAATATGCTTGTTCCAGTTTAGGTTGTGGTCCATAAAAAGTCCTAAGTATTTAACATCATTTACCCAAGGTATTTTTTTATACATTTCTATTTCAAAGTCTGGATTGTGATTGCATTTAATCCTAGAAAATAGAATTGCTTCAGTTTTTTTCGGTATTGATTTTAATTTTCCAATCTAAGAAATATTTCTCTAGTTTTTCAACATAATGTTGCAACATGAAAGTTGCTTGATTTTTATTTTTGGAAGTATAAGCGAGTGCAGTGTCATCAGCATAGAGAGCTGTAGTCAGATTCCTGTTATTATAGTTGGGAAAGTCTGACGTAAAGATAGAATACAGCGTTGGTGCGAGTACACTGCCTTGAGGTACACCAGCTTCAATTTTTTTTTTTTTAACGATTTTTTCCCATTGATTTTTACACAGAATGTTCTGTTAGTGAGGTATGATTTGATTATATGTATAATCCAGGGTGGGAAATCATGTGCTATTAGCTTGTAGATAATTGCCTCATGTGGGCATTTATCGAATGCTTTTGCCACATCCAGAAATATGGCTGCTGTGTGTTCTTTTTTTATAATTCCTTCAGCACATTTTTCAGTTATTCTAGAGAGTTGGTGCACCGTGGAGTGTTTATCTCTAAAACCTCCTTGAGTAAATGGAATTACTGGGAATTCCTCACAGAATTGTTGCATTCTAATAAGAATTATTTTTCAAAGATTTTTCCCATGGTTGGGAGCAACGAAATCGGTCTGTGATTTTCAGGAATTGCCGGGTTTTTGCCTGGCTTGGGTAATAGTATTACCTCTGCTGTCTTCCAAATATCAGGGAAATAATTTAATTTAATGGCACAATTGTATATTTTAGTAAGGGTTTGCACATACTCTTTGGGTAATGTTTTCATAATTTTATTATTTATGCCATCATTGCCTGGTGCCTTTTTATTTTTAAGATTATTAATATGAAACCTAACTTCCCTTTCACTGATGGGTAGTGGTTTTTCAAAGTCAGGAGGAACAAAAATTTTTTTTTGGCCCTTAAAAGGCCTTTTTTTATTTCTGATCTTTTCAGTTTCTGGCGTTCCGGACCCGCGAGAGGTCGTAGCACCTTTAACTTGTCTATCGGACGTAAAAGAGGCCGTAGCACCTTTAACTTGTCTATCGGACGTAAAAGAGGCCGTAGCATTTTCTACTTTTGGCTGCTGTTTTCTATGCCTTGTGCTTCTATTTTTTTTAAAAGAGACTTTCTGTTTGCTTTTAATTGGGGATGTTACCACAGGTTTTTTTTTACTAGTAAATTCTTCATAGAGTTGTGCACTTTGGGCGATGACTCTAGAATTTTCTACATCCTCCGCGTGTCTAAAATAAGTATTCAGGGCCTTTTTCATTTTAATGGCTACATCAGTGTCAGGGATGTCATTTATTTTAAACTGTTTTTCTAGTGAGTTTGCAAAAATTTCTGCTTTTTCTTCGTCAGTTCTAACTACCGTCCCATCTTCTTTTTGAAGGGGTGGGAGTAATTTGACATTTTTATTTTGCAAGCTCGACGTAAGATTCCATAGAGTCATTTTGTTTTTTTTATCCGAATTTTCAGAGTAGTCAATATGAGCCTCCTCTAATACTTGACCCCATGACCCGTTCTCGAATTTTCTGATTTCTCTTTTAATTTGTCTATGTATGCAGCAATAAAGGTCATAGAACGTTTTATTTCTTGTTCTTTGCCACTTGCTTCGGTACCTATTTTTTTCTTTTGTAAGTTCCAAAATTTCTTTGGGTAAATAGTACGGATTTTTTTCTCTTTAGCAGGAGTTTGACATTCTTCCATAATTTTTTTAATGGCGAGGTTAAAGAGTTTAATAGCTGTGTCAGTTTCTTCTTTGCTATTACAGTCTCCAATTACTGGGGGTGGCACTAGTTTAATTTTCCCTTCAAATTGCTTGAAGTTAGTGACCATTTTGGGTGCTACCTTCACAGTTTTGTCAGTATAAAGCTGGAGGTGAACTGGATTGTGGTCAGAGGAGAGCGCCGCCTCAGTATAAATTTCAAAGTAATATTTATTATTCTTCAGGAGTGCAAAATCTAGTATATTGCTAGTTCCTCTGAGCGCCGTTCGTGTGGGTTCAGATGGCGCCCCCAAGTCAATGTTTTGGTTTAAAAGATATCTGAAAATATTGTTCCCACTTTTATTAGCTCTTGGGCAGTGCCAATAGCGGTGTTTACTATTAAAATCTCCCGCAATGACCGTAGGAATATTTTCTTCGAAAAGCTTATCTACAGCTTCCCTGGTAATACTGTGTTTGGGATGATTGTATAGTGCCGTAAATTTAATCGGGTTATTTTTTGTTTGAATAATAACCGAGTGCGCTTCCATGCCATCCTCTGTGTTGCATATCGCTTCACTTTGCTCTAGTTTATCTTTCACTGCAATCAAAATTCCCCCACTTTGGGAGGTTTTGTCTTTTCTGTAAACCTTGTAGTTGGGAATTTTGAATTTAATTCTGTCCATTAGCCAGGATTCATTAATTAGCGCAATATCAATTTTTTTGTATTTTAGGTAGGCTAAGAATTCTCTATGCTGCCTTTTGATGCCTTGCGCATTCCAAATTAATATGTTAAGTCCATTTGTTTCAGAGGAAAAAATTCATCCTCGGTTTTTTTTCATCATTTTTTACTGTTTCAATTATATTTATATTGTTGTTAATTTCGATAACTTGGTCAGTATTACAATTGATTGCTTCCTTGCTTTTGACCAGTTTGGCAGCTAATTCTGCTATTTGATTGATGGTCCATTCACCATTTTTTTGTTTTTTATCGGTTTCTCCATTTATTTATTTTTCCGTAAGTTTCTCACTCGTGGACATTCCTTTAACTTTTTTAATTAATAGGTCAATTTTGCTTTCTTCCTCAGAGAATGAGGGAAAGGTTCCACTAAGAGGGCGTTTTTCTTCCTCAGAAAAGGAGGAAAATGAACGGCCCCTAAATGGGCCGTTGTTTTTTTTTCCCCTTCCTCAGAGAAAATGGGCAAGGATAACGAGGTGGTGCAGCAACCAGGCAGCATTCCGCTGTCCATTTCCTTGTTTGTTTTTAAGGGTAACGAGGTGGTGCACCAACCAGGCAGCATTCCGCTGTCCATTTCCTTGTTTGTTTTTAAGACATCTTTCTCTACGGCTATGCTGCTAACAGTAGTACTATCTTGGGCACTAGTAACAGCATTTAACCGAAGCATTTCTTCATCGTTGTTATTAGCATACTGCAATTGAGCCTCTTCATTACAGTTATTTTTTTCTGCCTCTTTAATTTCTTTGCTAAGCCTGCCAGCGAAATATTTTGGTTTTTCCACGGTTGGAGTAACCAGTTTTTTTGCTTATGCGTAGCATTTTCATCTATATTTTTATCAACATCAACAATTAATTTCTCTATCACTTTTGTGTTTTGGAATTTTTTTGCGATATTTTTTTATTTTTTCTTGTGGCACAGAATTCTGTATCACGCTCTTAAAAGGGCCTTTTTTTCCCTTCTCGCCTAGATATTTGTCAACATCGGCAATCAATTTCTCTGTCACATTTGTGTTTTGGAAATTTTTGCGATGTTTTTCAATCCTTTCTTTTAGCACAGAGTTCTGTACATTGCTTTTAGGGACAACTCTTTTTTTCTCTGTGTAATAAATTAATATTACGCAGGTATTTATTTGTATCATTTTTCATTAATTCTGTGTCATTTACAGCATTCTTTATTTTTGAGCTTAACTTATGCTCATAAGATGACTGAGGTTGTTCCTTTTTTTCAACACTTTTTGTGTTTTGTATTTGCACAGTTATTTTTTTGAAAAAAGTACTCGGCCCCAAAAAGGGCCTTTTTTTTTTTTTTCATTGCAAAAGCCTGACGCCGAAGCCGTCTCAGGTCTGTTTTCTATAAAACCTTCCTCTTGGGTAAGGTTGTCCGGAATTTTCTCGGACTTTTCATAAATCATATCTGGTATTTTCTCAGATATTCCATCGCCCGGGCATCCCACCGGTGTTTTATTGATATCTGAAGATTTTACAAATATCCCATCGCCCGGGCATCTCTCCGGTGTTTTAATGATATCTGATATTTTATCAGATATCCCATCGCCCGAGCATCTCTTCGGTGTTTTAATGATATTTGTAATCTTTTCAGAAATCCCATCGCCCGGGCATCTCACCGGTGTTTTTTTCATATCTGATATTTTCCCAGATATTATGTCTGGAATTGGCACAGACATACAAGAGTCATCGACAACTTTTTTGTCAGATGACGTGCCTAGATTTTTCTGAGGCACAGAATAAGAAATTTTTTACCTACCAATCTTCTTCTTGTTCTTTTTTGGATACTATTACAAAGTTCCGGCGGAAGGTTCTTAATTCTTCTAGATCTTCTTGGATCTGGCTTTTCAGTTGACTCCGGATTTCCCGTGAAAGTAGATGTGGAACGGGAAACGGCATCGCTTTTCTTGGCGTCAGGTTTTTGCTACATCAGAACTTGAAATTCTCTTAATTTTTTCGATGGGCTTGAAGCTGAAGCGAAGAGAAGTGGATTCGAGAAAATTTTAATTGAGCTTTGAAAAAAGCTTAACAACTAAAAGATCCCCTAACCGGACTGATTCGGATAGACTGGTAACCCAGAAACTATCTAATCGCAGAACAAGACGAACGGCCGACGACGACGAAAAGCTTGCACTGAAGTTCACTCGCAGGAGCTCACATGATGTGCGACCTTCCTGCACGGAATCCAAAGGGCAACCTGGATATAATGTCTAATGAACGGCCGTTTCGTTTGAGTTACTTTAACAACTGCGCAGTACTTTTGGCAGAAAGCAAGCAGACGGTCACGGTTTATAACGCATACGCGATTACACTGGTGGCGCCACCGTAGGCTGAAATCTAGCGCCAGTCTTAAAAATTCTTTGATGCACTGTGTATTATACTCAATTTGAATTTCATGCAAACTTCGTACATCCGGGACAACATACACTGCAACTCACTTTTGCTCTCTACGAACAGAACGGTGTCATTAGCATACAGTAATTTGCACAAACAGATATTACCAAGACATAAACCAATATTGTCAATCTTCGCATCACGTATGCACGCATGCATAAATATATTAAACAGCCATGATGGCAGTACACAACCTGTCTGACTCCTGCACCAATGGAGAAACATTTTGATAAAACCATTCACTCGTACACAAGTTCAACTGCCAACATACGTGGCTTTTACATTATTAAGTAGATTCCCAGTAGCACCATATTTATTCAATATTTTTTACGAAAGTGTCCTATTTACTCGGTCGTAAGCTCTCTCTAAATCTATGAAGGCAGGAAAATTTTCTTACCAACACAAATACACTGCCGGACAATTGCTAAGGACAGATGACAATAGCAACCATAAAATGGAAGGCAGGAAAATGTGGAAATTAGCAGAAGTGCGGGATACAGTAAGACGTATTGTGCGTATGCAAATTTTGGATTGCCGAACTTGTTCGTGACGTCATAGCGCTGATGAGAGATATAAAGGATTTGACGAGTATTGACCGTTGTTGTTCAAACGCAAAGTTGAAAGGGAAAGAATCCATTGACGAACTTGCAATTTTCAGTATGTCTTCCCGACATCACCTAGATGATTTTACGCGTGGCCGTATTATTGGCAAGATTGAAGATGGGCGAAAAATAACAGATGTTGCCAGGGAGTTCGACGTCAGCCACAGTGTTGTTTCAAGGCTTTGGAAATCATTTCAAACAAATGGAGAGTGTAGCAAACGTCACGGGGGAGGCCGTGTTCGCAGTACGACACCTGCAGAAGATCGGTACATAGTGCTATCAACAAAAAGACACCGGCGCAGCACAGCTAGTGAGGTAGCAAATCAGTTTATGGCTGCTACTGGCAAGCGGATCTCCCGAAAAACTGTCGCCAGACGTTTGCATGAAGGACTATAATGCGCCGCCCCGGTGGCGCGGTGGTCTAAGGCGCTGGCCTCTGATCATTCGTCCGTCTGGGGTCCGGGTTCGAATCCCGGTGAGGCATGGATGTTGTGTTTGTCTTACGGCACTGGCTCTCTCCCTTCCCTGGAACCAGTGACCCTAAATTAGGGACGGGCGACTGCTTATAGCCCATTGAGTTGCTCACGGTGGTCGTTAAACCTCCAATAAAAAAAGGACTATACGCCCGCCGTCCTGTTATGTGCATCCTATTGTCCAGACGTCACCGTACCGCCCGTTTGCAATGGTGCCATCAACATCGCAATTGGACTGATAACGACTGGTCTGCTGTCCTCTTCTCAGATGAGAGTAGATACAGTCTATCGTCTGATTGTCCACATCAACTGATCTGGCGTGATAGTGGTACTGCATATTGTCCAGCAAAAATACAGGAAAGGGACCGATATTTGACATGTAGTGTAATGGTATGGGCTGGCATCATGATCAATGGCCGTACGTCCCTCTATGTGCTTCCAACTGGGACTATGACTGGCCAGCTATACATTAATGATGTTCTGCAACCTCATGTTCGCATGTTCCGTGGTGCTGTCGGTGATAGATTCATTTTCATGGACGACAACGCAACATGTCATCGAACAGTCGCTGTCCAGGAGTGTCTTGAGAGCGAGGATATTGAACGCCTCGTATGGCCAGCACGTTCTCCAGATCTGAATCCCATTGAAAATGTGCGATGCTTTGGGGAGGAGTCTTGCTGGTCGCCAATGCCCTCCAATAAACAAGGACACCCTCATCCGTGCACTGACAGAGGAATGGGATAAATTACCCCAACAGCTGCTTGATAATGTTGTGCAAAGCATGACACGACGTGTGGAATCTTGCATCGCCCTCCATGGTGGCCATATCCCGTATTGACATCTTACGCCGGAACGCCTGCGGACGGTAATTGCATTTTTTACGTTTACGTATTCTGCACAAAATGGCCTGTTTGTCCCTTGAACACGTTCCAAAGCCTTCTGGATTTCAGAGCACAATAAATCGTCTTTCTTGTAATGTCCTGGCATTCTGACATTATTTTATTTCACTTGGCATCCAACCACACTTACTTTTTTATGCGCTATATAGCCGTTTATGATCCGTCCTTAGCAATTGTCCAGCAATGTATATAGATAACTTCCGATGAACTTTGGCGGCGGATTTGGGTTATATAAATATGTGTCACCCACGTCGTTACTTTCCTGACTAGAGGGCGTTACTTGGCAAAGGAATTTGACGTCCTCTTGCCTGGTTGTATGGTTTTACTCGGCTGTGACGTAGTCAAGATTTCATTGGGGGGGGGAGGCTTACACTCGTCGTAAGGTATGTATGTATGTGTGTGCGTCGCATGGTGGCCACTTTATTATGACCACCTGCCAGTTTTAAGCAAATGAGCTATGGCTGTTGCCGCCAGAGGGCGAGGCTATTATAAAGAGGGAAAGCTTAGTGCTTTCGACAGTAGTAGAAGTGGTTTTTGGGTGACGAGATGGGTAAAAAATGCGATTTGACGAACTTTCAACGTGGGATGATTGTAGGAGTTCGGAGCCATGGAGCGAGTATCACCGCATTCGTGAAAAGTTCCAGAGCAGCTGTTAAAGTGTTTAAAGACTGGACTGTCACCCAAAAAACTGGGTCTCTACGTGCAACGTGTTGTCGTCATCGACTAGTGACTGCTCGGGTGGAACGGAGAGTGTTCAGACTGGTAACAGACAACAGAAGGGCAAGAGTGCAGCAAATTACAGACCATCTTAATTAAGGATCCCCTCAAATGATCTCTGCGCGCACTGTTCGCCGTACACTGCATCGGATGGGATATGGCAGCCGAAGGCCTGTTCGAATACCTTTGCTCTCTGCAGTTAACAAGAGAAAACGTCTCCAGTTTGCACAAGGATTGGACAGCCGATAATTGGAAACAAATTATGTGGTCCGATGAATCACGTTTGCAGTTGCACCATGCCGATGGCCGAGTGAGAATTTGGCGGAAACAGCACGAAAGCGTGGACCCCAAATGCATTGCTACAACCCTTCAAGCTGGTGGAGGCAACGTTATGGTTTGTGGAATGTTTTCCTGGCATGCTTTGTGCCCTCTAATTCGTGTCTGACTGGCACATCATATCTAAACATCGTTGCGGACCAAGTGCATTATGTCATGTGGATGGTTTATCCCAATGGCGATGGCTACTTTCAACAAGATAATGCGTCCTGCCATAGTGCTCGTATTGTACAGGATTGGTTTCAGGAACATGCCGGTGAGTTTACTTTGCTTAGGTGGCCCCCACAATCTCCAGATTTCAATCCCATTGAGAATTTGTGAGATGAAGTTGAAGAAGTCATCAGACAGCTGGATCCACAACCCTGCAATCTCACACTCCTGGAAAGTGCTATTCATCAAGCATGGTTTCAGATTCCACAAACCACCTATCAACATCTCGTGGAGTCCATGCCACGAAGAATCGACGCAGTATTAAAGGCAAAAGGTGGCCCAACGAAGTACTGAGGGGGTGGTCATAATAAAGTGGCCAATCAGTGTATACCCTATGTGGGAGAAGTCTCGGGACACCCCCTTCCACAGAAAAAGTGGAACATTCCAATAGATCACGTGCGCCGGATTTCCTCTAAAACTGCAGGTAAGCTCCTCAGACGTCGTAGGGCAGCGGATGGACTAGTGGTCAACATTCATGACTGCCAAGGAGAAACCTCAGGTTCGATCCCAGTCGGGTACGAACGCTCGAACCACTAAATATCCGCTGTTCGTCGTATGGGCACGTTAAGTCGTCGGACCCCGGGTACTGGTCCCTAGAGGTCTGCACGGGCCTTAATTTGGAAAGCCCGCACGTCCAAGACCCGGCCCGTATATCCGTATATTTCTCCTGTTTCCAATGCCCGGGCCGGCCCGTAAAATTTCAACAATTACTAAAACACGAATTTGACACCTGGAGCACTCGGTCATTCGACTCTTGAAGAGTTTTCTTTTTTTAATTGCTAAACGTATTCTGTTACTATAAACGTTAATTCAGGATATTTCTGAGACTATAAACCACGTGACTTCGCGAATGGGGGGGGCTTGTATATAAAAAAAATTGTATGAAAAGGTCAATTTGCATGCTTTTCAAATTATCATTCCCTGCAGCCGGACCCAGAAATATCCTTGGGGATAAGGAGGAAGGGGTTAATTCGAAAAGTACGAAATATCCAGAATTATGAGTCCTATCGTGTTACTGGGGGAAGATTTTATGGCTTTATAAACTCCACCTATCTCTACTGGCATATCATATTGCTGGAACCCAATATGTGTCGTGTGTGGTTGGGGAGCACATTTGTGCCGCTTAAGATGCGATCTTCCAGACTTTGTGCCATCGTAACTCAAAAAGTTTTTGCATTTAGTGCACTGCACGACGTTTACCGACCGACTAGTTTCAGAACGGGACAGCCGCCCCGGTGGCGCAGTGGTCTAAGCGATAGCCTCTGATCATTCGTCCCGCCGCCCCGGTGGCGCAGTGGTCTAAGCGATGGCCTCTGATCATTCGTCCGAACGGGGTCCGGGTTCGAATCCCGGTGAGGCATGGATGTTGTGTTTGTCTTACGGCACTGGCTCTCTCCATTCCCTGGAACCAGTGACTCTAAATTAGGGACGGGCGACTGCTTATAGTCCATTGAGTTGCTCACGGTGGTCGTTAAACTTCCAACCAAAAAAAAAATCCTGGTGAGGCATGGATGTTGTGTTTCCCTTACGGCACTGGCTCTCTCCCTTCCCTGGAACCAGTGACCCTAAATTAGGGACGGGCGACTGCTTATAGCCCATTGAGTTGCTCACGGTGGTCGTTAAACCTCCAATCAAAAAAAAAATCAGGTGTGCTGAACACATGCGTAGACAATGAGGAGCAAACATTTAAAATCGCAGCCAAACATCTGGGCAGGTATTCTTGGTAATTGTCTGGTAGGACGTTACCTCTGGCTGACCGGCGCAGAGTACCGTGTGTTCCTGGAGCAAGTGTTTCCCGGTCCTTTGCAGGATGTTCTTCTCACCACACAGAGGGACATGTGGCTTCTGCATGATGGGGCCTCAGCACACTTTGCCACCGAGGTCTGATACTTCCTAAATGTGACATCGCGTGCGGTGGACCTGTGGCTTGGCCTCCACGCTCCCCGGACCTTAATCTACTGGAATTTTTCTTCTTGGGTCACATGAGAGCATTGGTGTACGGGGCACCTGTATACTCCCTGAAGATGTCGCGCGAATCGCCGTGGCTGCGGACAAGATCAACACCACACCAGGAGTCTACGAGAGGGTGCGAGTCCTTCACTCGGCGGTGTGAGCTGTGCAACGACGCTCTTGGACGCCAGTTTGAGAAGCTCCTTTGAGTCTTTCTATGATGCGATTGGAATTGTGCAATGCATAAATTAAGTATGCCTCTTTGCCGCCCCGGTGGCGCAGTGGTCTAAGCGATGGCCTCTGATCATTCGTCCGAACGGGGTCCGGGTTCGAATCCCGGTGAGGCATGGATGTTGTGTTTCTCTTACGGCACTGGCTCTCTCCCTTCCCTGGAACCAGTGACCCTAAATTAGGGACGGGCGACTGCTTATAGCCCATTGAGTTGCTCACGGTGGTCGTTAAACCTCCAATCAAAAAAAAAATACAACATAAGTGACGCGATTTGCACCGCAGTAGAAAATGTCCAAATACACATTATCTAGCAACATAAGTGCCGCGATATGCACACCAATGGGGAATGTCCAATTAAGCGCCGTCTAACATAAGTGACTCGATTTGTGCCGCAGTGGGGAATGTCTAACACATACCGTTTAACATAAGTGACGCAATTTACGCCCCAATGGGAACTGTCCAGTCACGCACCGTCTAACATAAGTGACTTAATTTGCACCGCACTGGGGAATGTCCAGTCACATACCATTTAACATAAGTGACGCGATTTGCACCGCAGAGGAAGTGTTCAGTCACACACCGTCTAACATAAGTGACTCGATTTGCACCGCACTGGGGAATGTCCAGTCACATACCGTTTAACATAAGTGACGCGATTTGCACCGCAGAGGAAGTGTTCAATCACACACCGTCTAACATAAGTGACTCGATTTGCACCGCACTGGGGAATGTCCAGTCACATACCGTTTAACATAAGTGACGTGATTTGCACCGCAGGTGAAATGTTCAGTCACGCACCGTCTAACATAAGTGACTCTATTTGCACCGCAGTGGGGAATGTCCAGTCACGTACCGTTTAATATAAGTGACGTGATTTGCACCGCAGGGGAAATGTTCAGTCACGCACCGTCTAACATAAGTGACTCGATTTGCACCGCAGTGGGGAATGTCCAGTCACGTACCGTTTAATATAAGTGACGCGATTTGCACCGCAGGTGAAATGTTCAGTCACGCACCGTCTAACATAAGTGATTCGATTTGCACCGCAGTGGGGAATGTCCAGTCACGTACCGTTTAATATAAGTGACACGATTTGCACCGCAGGTGAAATGTTCAGTCACGCACCGTCTAACATAAGTGACTCGATTTGCACCGCAGTGGGGAATGTCCAGTCACGTACCGTTTAATATAAGTGACGCGATTTGCACCGCAGGTGAAATGTTCAGTCACGCACCGTCTAACATAAGTGACTCGATTTGCACCGCAGTGGGGAATGTCCAGTCACGTACCGTTTAATATAAGTGACGCGATTTGCACCGCAGGGGAAATGTTCAGTCACACACCGTCTAACATAAGTGACTCGATTTGCACCGCAGTGGGGAATGTCCAGTCACATACCGTTTAACATAAGTGACGTGATTTGCACCGCAGAGGAAGTGTTCAGTCACACACCGTCTAACATAAGTGACTCGATTTGCACCGCAGTGGGGAATGTCCAGTCACGTACCGTTTAATATAAGTGACGCGATTTGCACCGCAGAGGAAGTGTTCAGTCACACACCGTCTAACATAAGTGACTCGATTTGCACCGCACTGGGAATGTCCAGTCACATACCGTTTAACATAAGTGACGTGATTTGCACCGCAGAGGAAGTGTTCAGTCACACACCGTCTAACATAAGTGACTCGATTTGCACCGCACTGGGAATGTCCAGTCACATACCGTTTAACATAAGTGACGTGATTTGCACCGCAGAGGAAGTGTTCAGTCACACACCGTCTAGCATAAGTGACTTGATTTGCACCGCAGGGGAAATGTTCAGTCACGCACCGTCTAACATAAGTGACTCGATTTGCACCGCAGTGGGGAATGTCCAGTCACGTACCGTTTAATATAAGTGACACGATTTGCACCGCAGGTGAAATGTTCAGTCACGCACCGTCTAACATAAGTGACTCGATTTGCACCGCAGTGGGGAATGTCCAGTCACGTACCGTTTAATATAAGTGACGCGATTTGCACCGCAGGTGAAATGTTCAGTCACGCACCGTCTAACATAAGTGACTCGATTTGCACCGCAGTGGGGAATGTCCAGTCACGTACCGTTTAATATAAGTGACACGATTTGCACCGCAGGTGAAATGTTCAGTCACGCACCGTCTAACATAAGTGACTCGATTTGCACCGCAGTGGGGAATGTCCAGTCACGTACCGTTTAATATAAGTGACGCGATTTGCACCGCAGGTGAAATGTTCAGTCACGCACCGTCTAACATAAGTGACTCGATTTGCACCGCAGTGGGGAATGTCCAGTCACGTACCGTTTAATATAAGTGACGCGATTTGCACCGCAAGGAAATGTTCAGTCACACACCGTCTAACATAAGTGACTCGATTTGCACCGCAGTGGGGAATGTCCAGTCACATACCGTTTAACATAAGTGACGTGATTTGCACCGCAGAGGAAGTGTTCAGTCACACACCGTCTAACATAAGTGACTCGATTTGCACCGCAGTGGGGAATGTCCAGTCACGTACCGTTTAATATAAGTGACGCGATTTGCACCGCAGAGGAAGTGTTCAGTCACACACCGTCTAACATAAGTGACTCGATTTGCACCGCACTGGGAATGTCCAGTCGCATACCGTTTAACATAAGTGACGTGATTTGCACCGCAGAGGAAGTGTTCAGTCACACACCGTCTAACATAAGTGACTCGATTTGCACCGCACTGGTGAATGTCCAGTCACATACCGTTTAACATAAGTGACGTGATTTGCACCGCAGAGTGAAGTGTTCAGTCACACACCGTCTAGCATAAGTGACGCGATTTGCACCGCAGTGTGAAATGTTCAGTCACGCACCGTCTAACATAAGTGACTCGATTTGCACCGCAGTGGGGAATGTCCAGTCACGTACCGTTTAATATAAGTGACACGATTTGCACCGCAGGTGAGATGTTCAATCACGCACCGTCAAACATAAGTGACGCGATTTGCACCGCAGTGGGGAATATCCAGTCACGTACCGTTTAACATAAGTGACGCGATTTGCACCGCAGTGTGAAATGTTCAGTCACGCACCGTCAAACATAAGTGACTCGATTTGCACCGCAGTGGGGAATGTCCAGTCACGTACCGTTTAAACATAAGTGACTCGATTTGCACCGCAGTGGGGAATGTCCAGTCACGTACCGATTAATATAAGTGACGCGATTTCCACCGCAGTGGGGAATGTCCAGTCACGTACCGTTTAATATAAGTGACGCGATTTGCACCGCAGAGGAAATGTTCAGTCACGCACCGTCTAAAATAAGTGACTCGATTTGCGCCGCTAATGGGGAATGTCCAATAACGCACCGTATAATATAAGTGACGCGATTTTCGCCGCAAAGTGAAATGTCCAATCAGCCACCATCAAACATAAGGGACGCGATTTTCGCCGCAGTGTGAGATGTCCAATCACCTACCGTCAAACATAAGTAACGCGATTTTCGCCGCAGTGGGAGATGTCCAATCACCCACCGTCAAATATAAGTGACACGAGTTTTCGCCGCAATGTGAGATGTCCAATCACCCACCGTCAAACATAAGTGACGCGATTTTCGCCGCAGTGTGAGGTATCAATCATCCACCGTCAAACATAAGTGACGCGATTTTCGCCGCAGTGTGAGATGTCCAATCACGCACCGTCAAACATAAGTGAAACGATTTTCGCCGCAGTGTGAGATGTTCAATCCCCCACCGTCAAACATAAGTGACGCGATTTTCGCCGCAGTGTGAGATGTCCAATCACGCACCGTCAAACATAAGTGAAACGATTTTCGCCGCAGTGTGAGATGTTCAATCACCCACCGTCAAACATAAGTGACGCGATTTTCGCCGCAGTGGGAGATGTCCAATCACCTACCGTCAAACATAAGTAACGCGATTTTCGCCGCAGTGTGAGATGTCCAATCATCCACCGTCAAACATAAGTGACGCGATTTTCGCCGCAGTGGGAGATGTCCAATCACCTACCGTCAAACATAAGTAACGCGATTTTCGCCGCAATGTGAGATGTCCAATCATCCCCCGTCAAACATAAGTTGACGCGATTTTCGCCGCAGTGTGAGATGTCCAATCATCCACCGTCAAACATAAGTGACGCGATTTTCGCCGCAGTGGGAGATGTCCAATCACCTACCGTCAAACATAAGTAACGCGATTTTCGCCGCAATGTGAGATGTCCAATCATCCCCCGTCAAACATAAGTGACGCGATTTTCGCCGCAGTGTGAGATATCAATCATGCCCCGTCAAACATAAGTGACGCGATTTTCGCCGCAATGTGAGATATCAATCATCCCCCGTCAAACATAAGTTGACGCGATTTTCGCCGCAGTGTGAGATGTCCAATCATCCACCGTCAAACATAAGTGACGCGATTTTCGCCGCAGTGGGAGATGTCCAATCACCTACCGTCAAACATAAGTAACGCGATTTTCGCCGCAATGTGAGATATCCAATCATCCCCCGTCAAACATAAGTTGACGCGATTTGCACCGCAGGGGAAATGTTCTGTCACGCACCGTCTAACATAAGTGACTCGATTTGTACCGCAGTGGGAAATGTCCAGTCACGTACCGTTTAATATAAGTGACGCGATTTTCGCCGCAAAGTGAAATGTCCAATCAGCCACCATCAAACATAAGGGACGCATTTTCGCCGCAGTGTCAGATGTCCAATCACCTACCGTCAAACATAAGTAACGCGATTTTCGCCGCAGTGTGAGATGTCCAATCATCCCCCGTCAAACATAAGTGACGCGATTTTCGCCGCAGTGAGAGATGTCCAATCACGCACCGTAAACGTAAGTGACGCGAATTACGTCGTGAGGCCATGTGTCCAATCACGTACCGTCTAACATAAATGACACGATTTGCGCCGCAGTGGAGAATGTCCAATCGTGAACCGCCTTACCTAGGTCACGTCATCTGCGCCGAAGCAGTGGAGTGTTGAAGAGAACAACTAAGCGAGAAACCATCAGTTTGGAGAAAGGCAGGACAGGGGATTCGGGAAAGGAAAGGAATGACGCACGCCACGAAATGAAAATAAAATGGAGCGAGGAGTGGCGGTTAACCGAGTGTGGTGGATGTTAGAGTGCCGGATAAACGGGAGTTCGCTGTAATGTTAAGGAAGACAATATGAGAGAAGTCAGAGTTGCTCAGATGATGTTGTGTATGAGAAACGAGGAACTGAGCAATATCAAAAGAAACTAAGCCACGCAATATCTGTATTAAACAAGTTAGTAAAATCATGCAATGCACTGATTATTATACGCTTTCCAACAAACCAGAGATCATTGCTCCAGTTATTAGTCAAGTTATGAGGATACTGGCTGTGGAATAAATCTCGTCCATGTGTCTTGACCTTTGACCCCATTTCGAAGATATTAAACAGAACCGGTTCAGTACATCTCCGGAACAACATGATGAAGTTTTCTCGCAGTCGAAGCATTTTTAGTCAAGTTATGACGCATAAGAGCAACCGAGTAGATCCCGCTCCCTTTGTCCTGACCTTTGACGCCATTTCTGCCATTTTCAACAGGGTTCGTCCCCAGGTGGCTCCCTACCACATAATAAAATTTCATCGAAATCGAACCATTTTTACCCAAGTTATGACGCATAAGAGCAACCGAATGGATCCCGCTCCTATGTCCTGACCTTTAACGCCATTTCGCCCATTTTCAACAGGGTTCGTCCCCAGGTGGCTCCCTACCACATAATAAAATTTCATCGAAATCGAACCATTTTTACGCAAGTTATGACGCATAAGAGCAACCCAGTGGATCCCGCTCCCTTTGTCCTGACCTTTGACGCCATTTCGCCCATTTTCAACAGGGTTCGTCCCCAGGTGGCTCCCTACCACATAATAAAATTTCATCGAAATCGAACCATTTTTACCCAAGTTATGACGCATAAGAGCAACCGAATGGATCCCGCTCCTATGTCCTGACCTTTAACGCCATTTCGCCCATTTTCAACAGGGTTCGTCCCCAGGTGGCTCCCTACCACATAATAAAATTTCATCGAAATCGAACCATTTTTACGCAAGTTATGACGCATAAGAGCAACCGAGTGGATCCCGCTCCCTTTGTCCTGACCTTTGACGCCATTTCGCCCATTTTCAACAGGGTTCGTCCCCAGGTGGCTCCCTACCACATAATAAAATTTCATCGAAATCGAACCATTTTTACCCAAGTTATGACGCATAAGAGCAACCGAGTGGATCCCGCTCCTTTGTCCTGACCTTTGACCCCATTTCGCCCATTTTCAACAGGGTTCGTCCTCAGGTGGCTCCCTACCACATAATAAAATTTCATCGAAATCGAACCATTTTTACCCAAGTTATGACGCATAAGAGCAACCGAATGGATCGCGCTCCTATGTCCTGACCTTTAACGCCATTTCGCCCATTTTCAACAGGGTTCGTCCCCAGGTGGCTCCCTACCACATAATAAAATTTCATCGAAATCGAACCATTTTTACGCAAGTTATGACGCATAAGAGCAACCGAGCGGATCCCGCTCCCTTTGTCCTGACCTTTGACGCCATTTCGCCCATTTTCAACAGGGTTCGTCCCCAGGTGGCTCCCTACCACATAATAAAATTTCATCGAAATCGAACCATTTTTACCCAAGTTATGACGCATAAGAGCAACCGAATGGATCCCGCTCCTATGTCCTGACCTTTAACGCCATTTCGCCCATTTTCAACAGGGTTCGTCCCCAGGTGGCTCCCTACCACATAATAAAATTTCATCGAAATCGAACCATTTTTACGCAAGTTATGACGCATAAGAGCAACCCAGTGGATCCCGCTCCCTTTGTCCTGACCTTTGACGCCATTTCGCCCATTTTCAACAGGGTTCGTCCCCAGGTGGCTCCCTACCACATAATAAAATTTCATCGAAATCGAACCATTTTTACCCAAGTTATGACGCATAAGAGCAACCGAATGGATCCCGCTCCTATGTCCTGACCTTTAACGCCATTTCGCCCATTTTCAACAGGGTTCGTCCCCAGGTGGCTCCCTACCACATAATAAAATTTCATCGAAATCGAACCATTTTTACGCAAGTTATGACGCATAAGAGCAACCGAATGGATCCCGCTCTTATGTCCTGACCTCTGACGCCATTTCGCCCATTTTCAACAGGGTTCGTCCCCAGGTGGCTCCCTACCACATAATAAAATTTCATCGAAATCGAACCATTTTTACGCAAGTTATGACGCATAAGAGCAACCCAGTGGATCCCGCTCTTATGTCCTGACCTTTGACGCCATTTCGCCCATTTTCAACAGGGTTCGTCCCCAGGTGGCTCCCTACCACATAATAAAATTTCATCGAAATCGAAGCATTTTTACGCAAGTTATGACGCATAAGAGCAACCGAATGGATCCCGCTCCCTTTGTCCTGACCTTTGACGCCATTTCGCCCATTTTCAACAGGGTTCGTCCCCAGGTGACTCCCTACCACATAATAAAATTTCATCGAAATCGAACCATTTTTACCCAAGTTATGACGCATAAGAGCAACCGAATGGATCCCGCTCCTATGTCCTGACCTTTGACGCCATTTCTGCCATTTTCAACAGGGTTCGTCCCCAGGTGGCTCCCTACCACATAATAAAATTTCATCGAAATCGAACCATTTTTACCCAAGTTATGACGCATAAGAGCAACCGAATGGATCCCGCTCCTATGTCCTGACCTTTGACGCCATTTCGCCCATTTTCAACAGGGTTCGTCCCCAGGTGGCTCCCTACCACATAATAAAATTTCATCGAAATCGAACCATTTTTACCCAAGTTATGACGCATAAGAGCAACCGAATGGATCCCGCTCCTATGTCCTGACCTTTGACGCCATTTCGCCCATTTTCAACAGGATTCGTCAACAGGTGGCTCCCTACCACATAATAAAATTTCATCGAAATCGAACCATTTTTACTCAAGTTATGACGCATAAGAGCAACCCAGTGGATCCCGCTCTTATGTCCTGACCTTTGACGCCATTTCGCCCATTTTCAACAGGGTTCGTCCCCAGGTGGCTCCCTACCACATAATAAAATTTCATCGAAATCGAACCATTTTTACCCAAGTTATGACGCATAAGAGCAACCGAATGGATCCCGCTCCTATGTCCTGACCTTTAACGCCATTTCGCCCATTTTCAACAGGGTTCGTCCCCAGGTGGCTCCCTACCACATAATAAAATTTCATCGAAATCGAACCATTTTTACGCAAGTTATGACGCATAAGAGCAACCCAGTGGATCCCGCTCTTATGTCCTGACCTTTGACGCCATTTCGCCCATTTTCAACAGGGTTCGTCCCCAGGTGGCTCCCTACCACATAATAAAATTTCATCGAAATCGAACCATTTTTACGCAAGTTATGACGCATAAGAGCAACCGAATGGATCCCGCTCTTATGTCCTGACCTTTGACGCCATTTCGCCCATTTTCAACAGGGTTCGTCCCCAGGTGGCTCCCTACCACATAATAAAATTTCATCGAAATCGAACCATTTTTACGCAAGTTATGACGCATAAGAGCAACCCAGTGGATCCCGCTCTTATGTCCTGACCTTTGACGCCATTTCGCCCATTTTCAACAGGGTTCGTCCCCAGGTGGCTCCCTACCACATAATAAAATTTCATCGAAATCGAACCATTTTTACCCAAGTTATGACGCATAAGAGCAACCGAATGGATCCCGCTCCTATGTCCTGACCTTTGACGCCATTTCGCCCATTTTCAACAGGGTTCGTCCCCAGGTGGCTCCCTACCACATAATAAAATTTCATCGAAATCGAACCATTTTTACGCAAGTTATGACGCATAAGAGCAACCTGGATCCCGCTCTTATGTCCTGACCTTTGACGCCATTTCGCCCATTTTCAACAGGGTTCGTCCCCAGGTGGCTCCCTACCACATAATAAAATTTCATCGAAATCGAACCATTTTTACGCAAGTTATGACGCATAAGAGCAACCGAATGGATCCCGCTCCTATGTCCTGACCTTTGACGCCATTTCGCCCATTTTCAACAGGGTTCGTCCCCAGGTGGCTCCCTACCACATAATAAAATTTCATCGAAATCGAACCATTTTTACCCAAGTTATGACGCATAAGAGCAACCGAATGGATCCCGCTCCTATGTCCTGACCTTTGACGCCATTTCGCCCATTTTCAACAGGGTTCGTCCCCAGGTGGCTCCCTACCACATAATAAAATTTCATCGAAATCGAACCATTTTTACGCAAGTTATGACGCATAAGAGCAACCCAGTGGATCCCGCTCTTATGTCCTGACCTTTGACGCCATTTCGCCCATTTTCAACAGGGTTCGTCCCCAGGTGGCTCCCTACCACATAATAAAATTTCATCGAAATCGAACCATTTTTACGCAAGTTATGACGCATAAGAGCAACCGAATGGATCCCGCTCTTATGTCCTGACCTTTGACGCCATTTCGCCCATTTTCAACAGGGTTCGTCCCCAGGTGGCTCCCTACCACATAATAAAATTTCATCGAAATCGAACCATTTTTACGCAAGTTATGACGCATAAGAGCAACCCAGTGGATCCCGCTCTTATGTCCTGACCTTTGACGCCATTTCGCCCATTTTCAACAGGGTTCGTCCCCAGGTGGCTCCCTACCACATAATAAAATTTCATCGAAATCGAACCATTTTTACGCAAGTTATGACGCATAAGAGCAACCCAGTGGATCCCGCTCTTATGTCCTGACCTTTGACGCCATTTCGCCCATTTTCAACAGGGTTCGTCCCCAGGTGGCTCCCTACCACATAATAAAATTTCATCGAAATCGAACCATTTTTACGCAAGTTATGACGCATAAGAGCAACCCAGTGGATCCCGCTCTTATGTCCTGACCTTTGACGCCATTTCGCCCATTTTCAACAGGGTTCGTCCCCAGGTGGCTCCCTACCACATAATAAAATTTCATCGAAATCGAACCATTTTTACGCAAGTTATGACGCATAAGAGCAACCCAGTGGATCCCGCTCTTATGTCCTGACCTTTGACGCCATTTCGCCCATTTTCAACAGGGTTCGTCCCCAGGTGGCTCCCTACCACATAATAAAATTTCATCGAAATCGAACCATTTTTACGCAAGTTATGACGCATAAGAGCAACCCAGTGGATCCCGCTCTTATGTCCTGACCTTTGACGCCATTTCGCCCATTTTCAACAGGGTTCGTCCCCAGGTGGCTCCCTACCACATAATAAAATTTCATCGAAATCGAACCATTTTTACGCAAGTTATGACGCATAAGAGCAACCCAGTGGATCCCGCTCTTATGTCCTGACCTTTGACGCCATTTCGCCCATTTTCAACAGGGTTCGTCCCCAGGTGGCTCCCTACCACATAATAAAATTTCATCGAAATCGAACCATTTTTACGCAAGTTATGACGCATAAGAGCAACCCAGTGGATCCCGCTCTTATGTCCTGACCTTTGACGCCATTTCGCCCATTTTCAACAGGGTTCGTCCCCAGGTGGCTCCCTACCACATAATAAAATTTCATCGAAATCGAACCATTTTTACGCAAGTTATGACGCATAAGAGCAACCCAGTGGATCCCGCTCTTATGTCCTGACCTTTGACGCCATTTCGCCCATTTTCAACAGGGTTCGTCCCCAGGTGGCTCCCTACCACATAATAAAATTTCATCGAAATCGAACCATTTTTACGCAAGTTATGACGCATAAGAGCAACCCAGTGGATCCCGCTCTTATGTCCTGACCTTTGACGCCATTTCGCCCATTTTCAACAGGGTTCGTCCCCAGGTGGCTCCCTACCACATAATAAAATTTCATCGAAATCGAACCATTTTTACGCAAGTTATGACGCATAAGAGCAACCCAGTGGATCCCGCTCTTATGTCCTGACCTTTGACGCCATTTCGCCCATTTTCAACAGGGTTCGTCCCCAGGTGGCTCCCTACCACATAATAAAATTTCATCGAAATCGAACCATTTTTACGCAAGTTATGACGCATAAGAGCAACCCAGTGGATCCCGCTCTTATGTCCTGACCTTTGACGCCATTTCGCCCATTTTCAACAGGGTTCGTCCCCAGGTGGCTCCCTACCACATAATAAAATTTCATCGAAATCGAACCATTTTTACGCAAGTTATGACGCATAAGAGCAACCCAGTGGATCCCGCTCTTATGTCCTGACCTTTGACGCCATTTCGCCCATTTTCAACAGGGTTCGTCCCCAGGTGGCTCCCTACCACATAATAAAATTTCATCGAAATCGAACCATTTTTACGCAAGTTATGACGCATAAGAGCAACCCAGTGGATCCCGCTCTTATGTCCTGACCTTTGACGCCATTTCGCCCATTTTCAACAGGGTTCGTCCCCAGGTGGCTCCCTACCACATAATAAAATTTCATCGAAATCGAACCATTTTTACGCAAGTTATGACGCATAAGAGCAACCCAGTGGATCCCGCTCTTATGTCCTGACCTTTGACGCCATTTCGCCCATTTTCAACAGGGTTCGTCCCCAGGTGGCTCCCTACCACATAATAAAATTTCATCGAAATCGAACCATTTTTACGCAAGTTATGACGCATAAGAGCAACCCAGTGGATCCCGCTCTTATGTCCTGACCTTTGACGCCATTTCGCCCATTTTCAACAGGGTTCGTCCCCAGGTGGCTCCCTACCACATAATAAAATTTCATCGAAATCGAACCATTTTTACGCAAGTTATGACGCATAAGAGCAACCCAGTGGATCCCGCTCTTATGTCCTGACCTTTGACGCCATTTCGCCCATTTTCAACAGGGTTCGTCCCCAGGTGGCTCCCTACCACATAATAAAATTTCATCGAAATCGAACCATTTTTACGCAAGTTATGACGCATAAGAGCAACCCAGTGGATCCCGCTCTTATGTCCTGACCTTTGACGCCATTTCGCCCATTTTCAACAGGGTTCGTCCCCAGGTGGCTCCCTACCACATAATAAAATTTCATCGAAATCGAACCATTTTTACGCAAGTTATGACGCATAAGAGCAACCCAGTGGATCCCGCTCTTATGTCCTGACCTTTGACGCCATTTCGCCCATTTTCAACAGGGTTCGTCCCCAGGTGGCTCCCTACCACATAATAAAATTTCATCGAAATCGAACCATTTTTACGCAAGTTATGACGCATAAGAGCAACCCAGTGGATCCCGCTCTTATGTCCTGACCTTTGACGCCATTTCGCCCATTTTCAACAGGGTTCGTCCCCACGTGGCTCCCTACCACATAATAAAATTTCATCGAAATCGAACCATTTTTACGCAAGTTATGACGCATAAGAGCAACCCAGTGGATCCCGCTCTTATGTCCTGACCTTTGACGCCATTTCGCCCATTTTCAACAGGGTTCGTCCCCACGTGGCTCCCTACCACATAATAAAATTTCATCGAAATCGAACCATTTTTACGCAAGTTATGACGCATAAGAGCAACCCAGTGGATCCCGCTCTTATGTCCTGACCTTTGACGCCATTTCGCCCATTTTCAACAGGGTTCGTCCCCACGTGGCTCCCTACCACATAATAAAATTTCATCGAAATCGAACCATTTTTACGCAAGTTATGACGCATAAGAGCAACCCAGTGGATCCCGCTCTTATGTCCTGACCTTTGACGCCATTTCGCCCATTTTCAACAGGGTTCGTCCCCAGGTGGCTCCCTACCACATAATAAAATTTCATCGAAATCGAACCATTTTTACGCAAGTTATGACGCATAAGAGCAACCCAGTG
Source organism: Macrothele yani (assembly GCA_039090855.1). NCBI lineage: Eukaryota > Metazoa > Arthropoda > Arachnida > Araneae > Macrothelidae > Macrothele > Macrothele yani. The sequence goes on from CM077034.1 coordinate 4,249,027, forward strand.
GATCCCGCTCTTATGTCCTGACCTTTGACGCCATTTCGCCCATTTTCAACAGGGTTCGTCCCCAGGTGGCTCCCTACCACATAATAAAATTTCATCGAAATCGAACCATTTTTACGCAAGTTATGACGCATAAGAGCAACCCAGTGGATCCCGCTCTTATGTCCTGACCTTTGACGCCATTTCGCCCATTTTCAACAGGGTTCGTCCCCACGTGGCTCCCTACCACATAATAAAATTTCATCGAAATCGAACCATTTTTACGCAAGTTATGACGCATAAGAGCAACCCAGTGGATCCCGCTCTTATGTCCTGACCTTTGACGCCATTTCGCCCATTTTCAACAGGGTTCGTCCCCACGTGGCTCCCTACCACATAATAAAATTTCATCGAAATCGAACCATTTTTACGCAAGTTATGACGCATAAGAGCAACCCAGTGGATCCCGCTCTTATGTCCTGACCTTTGACGCCATTTCGCCCATTTTCAACAGGGTTCGTCCCCACGTGGCTCCCTACCACATAATAAAATTTCATCGAAATCGAACCATTTTTACGCAAGTTATGACGCATAAGAGCAACCCAGTGGATCCCGCTCTTATGTCCTGACCTTTGACGCCATTTCGCCCATTTTCAACAGGGTTCGTCCCCACGTGGCTCCCTACCACATAATAAAATTTCATCGAAATCGAACCATTTTTACTCAAGTTATGACGCATAAGAGCAACCCAGTGGATCCCGCTCTTATGTCCTGACCTTTGACGCCATTTCGCCCATTTTCAACAGGGTTCGTCCCCACGTGGCTCCCTACCACATAATAAAATTTCATCGAAATCGAACCATTTTTACTCAAGTTATGACGCATAAGAGCAACCCAGTGGATCCCGCTCTTATGTCCTGACCTTTGACGCCATTTCGCCCATTTTCAACAGGGTTCGTCCCCACGTGGCTCCCTACCACATAATAAAATTTCATCGAAATCGAACCATTTTTACTCAAGTTATGACGCATAAGAGCAACCCAGTGGATCCCGCTCTTATGTCCTGACCTTTGACGCCATTTCGCCCATTTTCAACAGGGTTCGTCCCCACGTGGCTCCCTACCACATAATAAAATTTCATCGAAATCGAACCATTTTTACTCAAGTTATGACGCATAAGAGCAACCCAGTGGATCCCGCTCTTATGTCCTGACCTTTGACGCCATTTCGCCCATTTTCAACAGGGTTCGTCCCCACGTGGCTCCCTACCACATAATAAAATTTCATCGAAATCGAACCATTTTTACTCAAGTTATGACGCATAAGAGCAACCCAGTGGATCCCGCTCTTATGTCCTGACCTTTGACGCCATTTCGCCCATTTTCAACAGGGTTCGTCCCCACGTGGCTCCCTACCACATAATAAAATTTCATCGAAATCGAACCATTTTTACGCAAGTTATGACGCATAAGAGCAACCCAGTGGATCCCGCTCTTATGTCCTGACCTTTGACGCCATTTCGCCCATTTTCAACAGGGTTCGTCCCCACGTGGCTCCCTACCACATAATAAAATTTCATCGAAATCGAACCATTTTTACGCAAGTTATGACGCATAAGAGCAACCCAGTGGATCCCGCTCTTATGTCCTGACCTTTGACGCCATTTCGCCCATTTTCAACAGGGTTCGTCCCCACGTGGCTCCCTACCACATAATAAAATTTCATCGAAATCGAACCATTTTTACTCAAGTTATGACGCATAAGAGCAACCCAGTGGATCCCGCTCTTATGTCCTGACCTTTGACGCCATTTCGCCCATTTTCAACAGGGTTCGTCCCCACGTGGCTCCCTACCACATAATAAAATTTCATCGAAATCGAACCATTTTTACTCAAGTTATGACGCATAAGAGCAACCCAGTGGATCCCGCTCTTATGTCCTGACCTTTGACGCCATTTCGCCCATTTTCAACAGGGTTCGTCCCCACGTGGCTCCCTACCACATAATAAAATTTCATCGAAATCGAACCATTTTTACGCAAGTTATGACGCATAAGAGCAACCCAGTGGATCCCGCTCTTATGTCCTGACCTTTGACGCCATTTCGCCCATTTTCAACAGGGTTCGTCCCCACGTGGCTCCCTACCACATAATAAAATTTCATCGAAATCGAACCATTTTTACTCAAGTTATGACGCATAAGAGCAACCCAGTGGATCCCGCTCTTATGTCCTGACCTTTGACGCCATTTCGCCCATTTTCAACAGGGTTCGTCCCCACGTGGCTCCCTACCACATAATAAAATTTCATCGAAATCGAACCATTTTTACTCAAGTTATGACGCATAAGAGCAACCCAGTGGATCCCGCTCTTATGTCCTGACCTTTGACGCCATTTCGCCCATTTTCAACAGGGTTCGTCCCCACGTGGCTCCCTACCACATAATAAAATTTCATCGAAATCGAACCATTTTTACGCAAGTTATGACGCATAAGAGCAACCCAGTGGATCCCGCTCTTATGTCCTGACCTTTGACGCCATTTCGCCCATTTTCAACAGGGTTCGTCCCCACGTGGCTCCCTACCACATAATAAAATTTCATCGAAATCGAACCATTTTTACTCAAGTTATGACGCATAAGAGCAACCCAGTGGATCCCGCTCTTATGTCCTGACCTTTGACGCCATTTCGCCCATTTTCAACAGGGTTCGTCCCCACGTGGCTCCCTACCACATAATAAAATTTCATCGAAATCGAACCATTTTTACGCAAGTTATGACGCATAAGAGCAACCCAGTGGATCCCGCTCTTATGTCCTGACCTTTGACGCCATTTCGCCCATTTTCAACAGGGTTCGTCCCCACGTGGCTCCCTACCACATAATAAAATTTCATCGAAATCGAACCATTTTTACTCAAGTTATGACGCATAAGAGCAACCCAGTGGATCCCGCTCTTATGTCCTGACCTTTGACGCCATTTCGCCCATTTTCAACAGGGTTCGTCCCCACGTGGCTCCCTACCACATAATAAAATTTCATCGAAATCGAACCATTTTTACGCAAGTTATGACGCATAAGAGCAACCCAGTGGATCCCGCTCTTATGTCCTGACCTTTGACGCCATTTCGCCCATTTTCAACAGGGTTCGTCCCCACGTGGCTCCCTACCACATAATAAAATTTCATCGAAATCGAACCATTTTTACGCAAGTTATGACGCATAAGAGCAACCCAGTGGATCCCGCTCTTATGTCCTGACCTTTGACGCCATTTCGCCCATTTTCAACAGGGTTCGTCCCCACGTGGCTCCCTACCACATAATAAAATTTCATCGAAATCGAACCATTTTTACTCAAGTTATGACGCATAAGAGCAACCCAGTGGATCCCGCTCTTATGTCCTGACCTTTGACGCCATTTCGCCCATTTTCAACAGGGTTCGTCCCCACGTGGCTCCCTACCACATAATAAAATTTCATCGAAATCGAACCATTTTTACGCAAGTTATGACGCATAAGAGCAACCCAGTGGATCCCGCTCTTATGTCCTGACCTTTGACGCCATTTCGCCCATTTTCAACAGGGTTCGTCCCCACGTGGCTCCCTACCACATAATAAAATTTCATCGAAATCGAACCATTTTTACTCAAGTTATGACGCATAAGAGCAACCCAGTGGATCCCGCTCTTATGTCCTGACCTTTGACGCCATTTCGCCCATTTTCAACAGGGTTCGTCCCCACGTGGCTCCCTACCACATAATAAAATTTCATCGAAATCGAACCATTTTTACGCAAGTTATGACGCATAAGAGCAACCCAGTGGATCCCGCTCTTATGTCCTGACCTTTGACGCCATTTCGCCCATTTTCAACAGGGTTCGTCCCCACGTGGCTCCCTACCACATAATAAAATTTCATCGAAATCGAACCATTTTTACGCAAGTTATGACGCATAAGAGCAACCCAGTGGATCCCGCTCTTATGTCCTGACCTTTGACGCCATTTCGCCCATTTTCAACAGGGTTCGTCCCCACGTGGCTCCCTACCACATAATAAAATTTCATCGAAATCGAACCATTTTTACGCAAGTTATGACGCATAAGAGCAACCCAGTGGATCCCGCTCTTATGTCCTGACCTTTGACGCCATTTCGCCCATTTTCAACAGGGTTCGTCCCCACGTGGCTCCCTACCACATAATAAAATTTCATCGAAATCGAACCATTTTTACGCAAGTTATGACGCATAAGAGCAACCCAGTGGATCCCGCTCTTATGTCCTGACCTTTGACGCCATTTCGCCCATTTTCAACAGGGTTCGTCCCCACGTGGCTCCCTACCACATAATAAAATTTCATCGAAATCGAACCATTTTTACGCAAGTTATGACGCATAAGAGCAACCCAGTGGATCCCGCTCTTATGTCCTGACCTTTGACGCCATTTCGCCCATTTTCAACAGGGTTCGTCCCCACGTGGCTCCCTACCACATAATAAAATTTCATCGAAATCGAACCATTTTTACGCAAGTTATGACGCATAAGAGCAACCCAGTGGATCCCGCTCTTATGTCCTGACCTTTGACGCCATTTCGCCCATTTTCAACAGGGTTCGTCCCCACGTGGCTCCCTACCACATAATAAAATTTCATCGAAATCGAACCATTTTTACGCAAGTTATGACGCATAAGAGCAACCCAGTGGATCCCGCTCTTATGTCCTGACCTTTGACGCCATTTCGCCCATTTTCAACAGGGTTCGTCCCCACGTGGCTCCCTACCACATAATAAAATTTCATCGAAATCGAACCATTTTTACGCAAGTTATGACGCATAAGAGCAACCCAGTGGATCCCGCTCTTATGTCCTGACCTTTGACGCCATTTCGCCCATTTTCAACAGGGTTCGTCCCCACGTGGCTCCCTACCACATAATAAAATTTCATCGAAATCGAACCATTTTTACGCAAGTTATGACGCATAAGAGCAACCCAGTGGATCCCGCTCTTATGTCCTGACCTTTGACGCCATTTCGCCCATTTTCAACAGGGTTCGTCCCCACGTGGCTCCCTACCACATAATAAAATTTCATCGAAATCGAACCATTTTTACGCAAGTTATGACGCATAAGAGCAACCCAGTGGATCCCGCTCTTATGTCCTGACCTTTGACGCCATTTCGCCCATTTTCAACAGGGTTCGTCCCCACGTGGCTCCCTACCACATAATAAAATTTCATCGAAATCGAACCATTTTTACGCAAGTTATGACGCATAAGAGCAACCCAGTGGATCCCGCTCTTATGTCCTGACCTTTGACGCCATTTCGCCCATTTTCAACAGGGTTCGTCCCCACGTGGCTCCCTACCACATAATAAAATTTCATCGAAATCGAACCATTTTTACGCAAGTTATGACGCATAAGAGCAACCCAGTGGATCCCGCTCTTATGTCCTGACCTTTGACGCCATTTCGCCCATTTTCAACAGGGTTCGTCCCCACGTGGCTCCCTACCACATAATAAAATTTCATCGAAATCGAACCATTTTTACGCAAGTTATGACGCATAAGAGCAACCCAGTGGATCCCGCTCTTATGTCCTGACCTTTGACGCCATTTCGCCCATTTTCAACAGGGTTCGTCCCCACGTGGCTCCCTACCACATAATAAAATTTCATCGAAATCGAACCATTTTTACGCAAGTTATGACGCATAAGAGCAACCCAGTGGATCCCGCTCTTATGTCCTGACCTTTGACGCCATTTCGCCCATTTTCAACAGGGTTCGTCCCCACGTGGCTCCCTACCACATAATAAAATTTCATCGAAATCGAACCATTTTTACGCAAGTTATGACGCATAAGAGCAACCCAGTGGATCCCGCTCTTATGTCCTGACCTTTGACGCCATTTCGCCCATTTTCAACAGGGTTCGTCCCCACGTGGCTCCCTACCACATAATAAAATTTCATCGAAATCGAACCATTTTTACGCAAGTTATGACGCATAAGAGCAACCCAGTGGATCCCGCTCTTATGTCCTGACCTTTGACGCCATTTCGCCCATTTTCAACAGGGTTCGTCCCCACGTGGCTCCCTACCACATAATAAAATTTCATCGAAATCGAACCATTTTTACGCAAGTTATGACGCATAAGAGCAACCCAGTGGATCCCGCTCTTATGTCCTGACCTTTGACGCCATTTCGCCCATTTTCAACAGGGTTCGTCCCCACGTGGCTCCCTACCACATAATAAAATTTCATCGAAATCGAACCATTTTTACGCAAGTTATGACGCATAAGAGCAACCCAGTGGATCCCGCTCTTATGTCCTGACCTTTGACGCCATTTCGCCCATTTTCAACAGGGTTCGTCCCCACGTGGCTCCCTACCACATAATAAAATTTCATCGAAATCGAACCATTTTTACGCAAGTTATGACGCATAAGAGCAACCCAGTGGATCCCGCTCTTATGTCCTGACCTTTGACGCCATTTCGCCCATTTTCAACAGGGTTCGTCCCCACGTGGCTCCCTACCACATAATAAAATTTCATCGAAATCGAACCATTTTTACGCAAGTTATGACGCATAAGAGCAACCCAGTGGATCCCGCTCTTATGTCCTGACCTTTGACGCCATTTCGCCCATTTTCAACAGGGTTCGTCCCCACGTGGCTCCCTACCACATAATAAAATTTCATCGAAATCGAACCATTTTTACGCAAGTTATGACGCATAAGAGCAACCCAGTGGATCCCGCTCTTATGTCCTGACCTTTGACGCCATTTCGCCCATTTTCAACAGGGTTCGTCCCCACGTGGCTCCCTACCACATAATAAAATTTCATCGAAATCGAACCATTTTTACGCAAGTTATGACGCATAAGAGCAACCCAGTGGATCCCGCTCTTATGTCCTGACCTTTGACGCCATTTCGCCCATTTTCAACAGGGTTCGTCCCCACGTGGCTCCCTACCACATAATAAAATTTCATCGAAATCGAACCATTTTTACGCAAGTTATGACGCATAAGAGCAACCCAGTGGATCCCGCTCTTATGTCCTGACCTTTGACGCCATTTCGCCCATTTTCAACAGGGTTCGTCCCCACGTGGCTCCCTACCACATAATAAAATTTCATCGAAATCGAACCATTTTTACGCAAGTTATGACGCATAAGAGCAACCCAGTGGATCCCGCTCTTATGTCCTGACCTTTGACGCCATTTCGCCCATTTTCAACAGGGTTCGTCCCCACGTGGCTCCCTACCACATAATAAAATTTCATCGAAATCGAACCATTTTTACGCAAGTTATGACGCATAAGAGCAACCCAGTGGATCCCGCTCTTATGTCCTGACCTTTGACGCCATTTCGCCCATTTTCAACAGGGTTCGTCCCCACGTGGCTCCCGTCCACCACATAATAAAATTTCATCGAAATCGAACCATTTTTACGCAAGTTATGACGCATAAGAGCAACCCAGTGGATCCCGCTCTTATGTCCTGACCTTTGACGCCATTTCGCCCATTTTCAACAGGGTTCGTCCCCACGTGGCTCCCTACCACATAAAATTTCATCGAAATCGAACCATTTTTACTTATGACGCATAAGAGCAACCCAGTGGATCCCGCTCTTATGTCTGACCTTTGACCCCATTTCGCCCATTTTCAATAGGATTCCTACCCAGTGGTCCCGTCCACCACATACTAAAATTTTAGGCGAGTCATCGTGCGGGATGACAGACAGACAGACGGACAGACAGACGGACAAAGCTGAAGCATGTACACTTCTTCAACCTACGGTTGGAAAACGTGAAAAAAAAGAACTTTTAAAGCCACAGGGAAATGTATCATTACAATCATAATTTGCATTGTCTTCCTATCACCAACTTTTCCACGATTCCGTTGAATATCTGCGATGTTCTATGCTGCATAAAAATAACACATATTTTTTTTTTACCTGATCTAATCTCATATCTATCATAGTGCGGAAAAGTATCAAATAAAAATAATTTTTTATGAACAAAATTTTGGCGTTCCAGATTAATGATCATATGCGATCCACTTTGTATATGATCTGAAACTAAAACAAATTCTTGTGCTGAAATTTTTATTTATCCCTCCTGGATCTATGTGTGTGTACTAATGTTCAATTAATAATACATACACAGTCGAGTCATATTATTGTGACCACCTCCTACTTTTGACGTCAACAGCGCGTAGCCAGTGAAGGGAGGCACGTGGCATGAGATAGCTTGGAGGGTTATAAGATGTACTGTAGGCAATCTGAAAACATATCACTCGCTGCTGTCAACCAATATCAATCATCATTGTCAACCAATATCAATCCACTGCTGGACGAAGGTCTCCCCAAGTTTCCTCCACAACGGTCTGTCTTGTGCCAGTCTCCTCCATGTCACTCCCGCATACTTTCGAATTTCATCCACCCATCTCCCATGTGGTCTTCTTCTGGGTCTTTTCCTGTCCCTTGGAATCCAATCTAAAATTTCGGCTGTCCATCGATGGTCTGTTCTTCTGGCAGTATGTCCAGCCCATTGCCATTTCAGGGATTTAACTCTCATCATGACGTCTTCCACTCTTGTCATTTTTCGGATCCACGAGTTCCTCTTCTTATCTCTCCTGGTTACACCAAGCATGCACCTCTCCATGCTGCTTTGAGTTGTCTGCAGCCTTTGTATGTCTCTTTTAGCTAAGGTCCACGTCTCTGCACCATACGTAAGCACTGGAAGGATGCATTGATCAAACACTTTTCTTTTAAGACATAATGGCATATTGCTCTTGAAAATTATGCTGTTTCTTCCAAAAGCTCTCCAGGCAAGTTTTGTACGCCGATTAATTTCTTCATCAATGTGACCCTCACTTGATATCTGCTGTCCAAGATAAACATACGTATCTGTTATCTCCAGTTTTTCTCCATCAATCGATAAATCTTCATTTCTTGTAAAAGCATTGAACATCACTTTTGTCTTCTGAAAGTTCATTTTTAATCCCACTTCTTTACTCTTGTCAGCAAGTTCCTGGATCATACTCTGCAGCTCTGATGGGCTAGTTGCAGAAATGACTACGTCATCAGCAAAACGAAGGTGGGTTAGATAATCTCCATTAATCTTTATCCCATTGTTTTCCCAGTTCAGTGATTGAAAGACATTTTCCAATGTGGCATTAAAGAGCTTCGGAGATATGGTGTCACCTTGTCTCACTCCCTTTCCAATTTTTATGTGTGTTGTATTTTCAAACAGCCGAATCTTTGCACTTGCATTTTCATAGATGTTATTAATAATATTAATGTATGCATCTTCAATACCGCAGGATTTCAGAGCCATTGTAACTGCTGATGGTTTCACCGAATCAAAGGCCTTGTCGATATACAGTCAACAAAAAACCTTGTTGAATTTGGAACATTATTTTGTTGAAAATTATTGTTGATTTAACAAAATTTATTGTTATCACGTCAAAACGTTTTGTTCATTTAACAAAATGATTAGGTCGATTTTTGGGATTTTTTTTTTATCCAACAAAACATATTGTTATCATGACAACATGTTTTGTCGAATTTGGAAAATTATTTTGTTGAAAATTATTGTTGATTTAACAAAATTTATTGTTATCACGTCAAAACGTTTTGTTCATTTAACAAAATGATTAGGTCGATTTCTGGGAATTTGTTTGATCCAACAAAACATATTGTTATCGTGACAAAATGTTTTGTTTCTGCAACAAAACATATTGTTATAGCAACAAAACTTATTGCGTCACGATAACAATATGTTTTGTTGGATCAAACAAATTCCCAAAAATCGACCTAATCATTTTGTTAAATGAACAAAACGTTTTGACGTGATAACAATAAATATGGTTAAATCAACAATAATTTTCAATAAAAGAATTTTGCAAATTCAACAAAAAATTTGCTAACTGTATATCGGCAATTTTTTTTTTTTTTGTTGATTCAACAAAATTTTTGTTGAATTAACAAAACGCCTTTCTCAGTGCACCGGGAAATTTCTCGGTATTCCGTTGGGCCAATCCGCCCCTGTCTGAGTTCCAGGGACCCACAGGAACCAAAGTGCCCCGGGCCCCTCAAGATGAAATCAGACCATGATCACTGTTGTAGTTAAGATAAAAAAAAAAAAAAAAACTGAGTGAGCATATGCGCAGCTGACACATCAGAACCGACCGTAGGAATTATAGGGAGGCAAGGTCAATCTTTCCACTCGAACAGTTTTACTAGAGGAGAGGACAGTGCCCACTCGACACTCTCTGCCCTGTTTAACTAAATGCATTTTTTTTTACTTTATTTCATTTTCAAATTGCGTGAGTTAGAATATTTTTACAGAGAAAAAATTATTTCCCATGCTATTGAGGTTATCGTATGCTGTGATGCAAAAAATACATTTCTTTCCTTTACAGATTGGATTATTCTGTATTAGATGGACCAAGCTCCAACTTATGAGGCCAAGCAATTTATTTCCAAGAAAAAAAAAATAAAAAAACTAAATATATAAAAAAATAACAACCTCAGTAAAAAAAAGTTAAAAAAAACAAAAAAAAAAAAAAAACACTTATTTTCCATATTCAGCATTGCTCAGTTGATAAGAAACTCGGTTACCAGCCTAGTATTGTGTTTGACATATTCTCGTGACATGTAGTAAAAGTCTAAGATAATTAATAGAAAATTAAATTAATAAATAAAAATAGAGAAACGTATAATCTTTAGAGTCTTTATTTATCTCTTTATTTTTTGTGCTTCTTGTTCTTCGTTTGATTAATCGCGCTAATTTCGCTCTTTTTTTTATAAATGTTTGCAAACAAAATCTCTCGGAAATTAAAAAAGTTGTACTGGATTTCGATAACGTGAAAAAAAAATTCTGGTATAACTCAATAGAGGCCGTTTTCTTGCATTTTTTCGGTATCTACAAGAAGATATTCACTTTGTATTTAAGTACCCTAACTCCCTTGCGTTTCATTCCATAAATCAAAACGTTAGCGATTCTTGCTGTAGAGAACGAACGCCAGTAGGTGGAATTTCTCACGTGATCAGCTCCGTCAAATGTCTAGCGTCTCAAGTCAGACTTCGGATTCCTGGGCCGCGGATGGCCTAGTGGTGAACGTTCGTGACCGCCACGGAGAAAGCTCAGGTTCGATCCCAGGCATTTACGAACGCTCGAACCACTAAATATCCGCCGTGGGTCGAATGGGCACGTTAAGCCGTCGGACTCCGGGCACTTTCTCCCGGTAACAAAAGAGCAGTGGCGGCCCGTCAGATGAGGCAAGTGAGGCGCCGCCTCACCTGAAATTCCGCAGAATGAGAAGTGAAAGAAAAAAAAAACCTTCTGTCAATAACAAAGATATAAGAACTTTGCAGGATAAATGAAACACTGAAATTCACATTGTGATTCATGAATTAGGTTAAAGAAAGGCTTTCGAGAAGAGGAATGAATCATTATTTTTGCAAAGCAGCTGCATGTTTTAAGCGCTTAGAGGCGACCGGCTGAATCGTCTCGATGAGAAGCCGGTTTTGAGAACTGGGGATCAGAGAAGAGCCCTACAGACTGAACCCCCCCCCCCCCCGGTCCGAGGTCTACTTAAAGAGGTGCCGGACTTCCAGTAAGAGAAAGGAAATTTCTGAGGCGACCCTCCATTTCGCTTAAACTGGAATCGCATCTCCGCTGTTATTGGAGAACCCAAGGATTGTGTATCCAATGGGCGCGAGAAAATGAGCAGATGACCCTTGTGAAAAGTGGTTTCACAGGCGATGACGCCGTTCGCCTCTATACGCTTTGGAATACGAAGATTTCTACGCAGCTTTAACTATTCGTCAGAGTGTATTTGAATCTAACTTTATGTAGTGTGTTTTCAATCCTCTCTTCTGCGGGTGTTTGCTAGTTCATAGTGATGTTGAGTTTTTCTTTTTTTATTTTGTTATTGTTACTAAACAGCATATTTTGATTTTGGTTGGAAAATATGAATGGCCCAATAAACGACGTGATTTGTGTCCTGGAAGAAATTCCTTTTAAACACTGGACAGATTATGATAAAAGGGATGTTCTCATATCTGGAAGACCGACACCTATAATAAGTTCAATATCTAAAGATAAGAAGTGCGGCAAATCGTTTTTTAGGTCTTTCAATAAATCATAGTACGAGATTTTCCCCTGGCTTTCTGGTGCTATTACAAGCAAACTCTCTTTTGCTGGCCATGTTTACTTTTGAGCAATAAGAAAAATGTGTGGAATACAACGGGTTATTTTGATCTAAAAAACTTTTCTCGTAGTGCAAAATTGCACGAAAGCTCTAAAGAGCATAGAACTAACCACGTAGGTCTAAAACGAATGGAAAAAAAAACAAACACTATTTCTGATATGCTCAAAGAAAGTGCTGCTCTTCCTAAAGTCAAGTTTAATGAAAAGGTCAGACTAAATAGGCTTTTTATGGAACATATGATCGATTTAGTTGTCTTTCTAAGCAAGCAAGAACTGCCTTTTCGAGGACATGATGAAACTATTTCCTCATTAAATAAAGGTAATTTCAAGGAAATGTTCCATTTGTTACTTCGTAGGAGCACCCCAGAATTAAAAGCACATTTTGAAGAAATACGAAGCTTATTTTCTGGACAATCTAAAACGATACAGAATGATTTAATGGAGTGTATTCATGAATATATAAAAGTCCAAATAAATACCAGATTTGAATATATGGGAAAGCTCGAGTTTCTGCAGCTAGTTGACAGCTCAAAATACCATAGTTATTCAGAGTCATTTCCATCCAGTGCCCTTAACACTCTCAAATAAATTTATTCAAACATTTTTACAGACACAAAACGACTAAAAAACGAATTAGATTTTTTATAAAATGATCACAACTTCAGGGAACTCAGTTTTCAGAAAACCTTGAAAACAATGAAAGAAAACGAGCTGAAAGATGTGTTACCAGAAGCCTACAAATTATTTTCTCTTGTATTGACACTGGCGTCAACAAGTTCTTCTGCTGAAAGGAATTTTTTCTCGTTTGAAGAGAATTAAGACTTACCTCCGTAATACAACGGCACAAGATCGTTTGTCTTCACTCGCTAAAATTTCAATCGAGAAAGAATTGCTGAACCATCTAATGTCCACTCAACCATTTTATGATCTGATCATAGACAAATTTGCAGCCAAAAAGGATCGCAGAATTGAACTTATTTTATAAAAAATAAACTGAAAGCATTCTGTTCGAGACCAAAGCAAATTAATATCGTATTCCTCTGTTTTTAATTCCAGGTTTAAATTATTTTATACTTTTTTTATATAGAAATGTGCTTCCTTAGCTTGACTTCTCCTGTACATAGTTATCACGAGCCTGGACTTCAGTTTGTGACCCGTGCTAAATGCACCTTCACTAATATGCCAATCGAACTGTGACTTTTATTCAAGCTCAAGAAACACTTCGTGAGAAAAAAAATTATATTCAAATGATTTACTTTGAATTTTTTAAGAAGTGGATCTCCGACTGGCGTTGGGATGTGAGTGACGCATTGACTAGCTAAAGAAACCGCGCAAATTGCGTATTTTCGCTCAAGTGTATTACATAAAATAATACTGGTGAAATATTTCTTTCTTTGTTGTAAAATTATCGAATAATTGTTTTCATAAAAATATTGTTGCAAAAGTAGCGTATATTACACACACACATATATAGAGAGGTATATGTACATTTTTTTCTCTAAAATTTTTGGATTTTTTCGTGAAGAAAGACAGACTCCCACGCCGTGTTTCATATATTTCTATAATTTTATTCCATTACTGTTGAATAATATTTGTATATAAGGGCTAAATGACATGGGATGGAGCCCTAAGGGATGGATTTTACAGCTGTTAATAACAAGGCGCCGCCTACCCTGGACCAATGGCTTAACGAGACTTCCGAATCTCAGCGGATTTTAATGATTCAGCCGACTCGAACCCAGACTTCAAAGATATCCAATGGGGGATACTGCCTTTGACATGAAACTTTTTGAAGGGGGGGGTTCTGCACTTCTGCTGTATAACTGTGTATAAGTACATATAAAAAAAATTTGGGGGGGGGGGGGCGCTTCGACAAATATTTTCCTATTGGTACGTACGCACATCTTGAATATTAATACAAAATGAAGCTAATTTAATAAAATGAAGAAAATACAATAAATTATAGTTGTTTTAATAAAAATTTAATAAAGCAACTTCTTTGGCCGCTTTGCTTTACTTTCTCTTCTATTATCAAGAAATTACATTGCTTTCAGAGTTATATAAAAATCAAAGAATTTAAATAGGGAAATTATCTATAAAACGTACTTAGAAAAAGCTAACTGTCTCGCCTAATAAGGGGGGTGCAAACCACGACCCCCCTGCTACGCCACTGATATATATATATATATATATATATTCGTATAACGTTATACGAATTTATATATTTTTCAATAACATATGTTTTACTGTTTTACATTTACATCAAGACCGTTCGCCTCACCAGCATTTTACACCACGAGCCGCCACTGCAAAAGAGGGCATCTTCCTCCCCCTTTCTACTTCGCGTCCTTGTCACTTTCCTATCAGGCACTCCAGCTCAAATCTCCTAGCTTCCTATTTCTGTGGGTTGTTTAAGATCTGAGGTCAGACACTCCCTTCCTAAAATCCTCTACATATGATCTGATCTGATCTGACTTCGGATCCCTTAATTCCTTACCTCATTGGTCGACGATCGATTGGCGCGGACGAATCACATAACTGATTGGTGTGTCCTGGGATGTTATAAATATACTTGATTTATTTCTACCAGATAGACCGATCTTGATTTATGAGGATTGAAAACCTTTTCTTCAGAATACATATTTCGGAGTAGGGACTCACTTAACATCAGTAAAGTAACTTTAATGTCTAATAAAATCAGTAAAGTCTTTGAGCTCGATTCAAACCTCAAGTGCTATAATCTCACACAACGGCCGATAGATGGCAGCACGTTAGCACCCATTCCTGCGTCTCACGGAGTTCAGACAAATTTGGTGACACTTATTTTCAACTAAAACTAATCTTAAGATCACGTATTTCGCTTTAAAACCTGAACACACGGAAAGCTGATCAACTTTTAACGTACTTAGACTACGATTATTTTTCAATTTTTAATACAATACAGTGCCCTACACTTTTTTCTGTTGAACATACAATATCCGCAGGACAGACTTTTCAAGAAATGTGATGAAAAACTTGGAGAGGATTTTTTTATCCGACGTTTATTGACCAACCGTCTGCAACTCGATAGGCTATAGCAGTCGCCCATCGCTAATTTAAGGCCACTGGTTCCAGTGAAGGAGAGATCCAAAAAAACAACAGCGCACAGCTCTTAGACGGGTTGATCTTGATTCCCCAGTCAGTGGAGTAGGTTTCAGCTCAGACAGAAAGTCGTGGAGGAGCTTCACTGCTCTGCTTTTGTTCAGGGACCTCAACTGGTGGATCGTGGCATGCTTCTACCAGAAACCACCCTGTTCGTCAGGAATCACACCATTAGCATCACAGAACTCCAAAAGCCTAGAGAGGATGACCCTCTGTAGGAGTTTAACCAGGATGGGCAAGAGAGATAGGGGGCGGTACTTCTCAGGGAAAATATGATTGGTTCAAGGTTTGGACAACACCAGTGGCACTGCCTTTTTTACAGTCCCTGGAGAAATACTTGAAGACCTGTTGGAAATCTCCCCCATTACCAGAATCCAGTTCTCAGGGAGCAGTTAAACAGCTTTTTCCGAAACCTCCATCTCTTCCAGGAACTTTCTTCACCTTCAGCTTTTTGATGTGTCGAATTACCTCAAAGTAACTTACAGGCAAGATGACCTCGTCTGTATCATCAGCATCGTGTGTAGCTAAAGCCTCCATGATAGAGATGAGTTCGTATTTAATTTTAGTTGCCCGGGCCCAACCTTCTTTATTTGATTATTGCTTAACCGGGCCCGGGTTTTCAGAAAATTTTACTTAGCAAGGCTTGCATTATGCATAGGCCAAAGTTACGGTCCAATCAAGGAATAGTTTAAAAATCATTAGTTTAGAAAGTTTACTTCAGTTAATCCACTTCATAATACACTGGTGTACAAAAAATTAAGGACGAAGAGGAGACATTAGCATATCAGCGGAACGAGCAGGTGGAACGGACCGAAAGACCATTCAGGAGATAGACTAGGGTCCGGTACGGTAGGACATGCGCATATATGCAGCATGACGTAGGGGGGGTCGAAAGGGTATAAAGCACACTGGCCGTGTACGCTCAGCAATTAGGTGAAAGCTATTGCACGGTGTACATCGGTTTGAACGACGTCGAGTTGCTGCCGCTGTGTGATATGGTCAACAGGCAATCCAGTAGACGACATCTGGATGACTTTACCCGAGGTCGCGTCATTGGGAAGTTGGAAGAAGGTCGAAGTGTGACTAGTGTGGCCGAGGAGTTCGGGATCGCTCACAGCATCGTTTCACGAGCTTGGAGAGCATTTCAAACGACAGGAACAGCTGTCCGAGAGTTTAGCAGTGGTCGTCCACGAGCAACCACAGCGGCGGACGACCGGTATATTTTCCTACAGGCGAGAAGAGACAGACGGCAGACAGCGGGAGAAATCGCAAGGTACATGCAACAGACAACTGGGCGTCCGTTATCGCGTTTTACCGTGGCCAGGAGGCTGCTCAAAGGTGGTCTGTTTGCACGACGACCAGTACGGTGTGTGCCATTAACGCCTGCTCATCGGAGACGGCGGATTCTGTGGTGCCAGGAACACAAGAACTGGACACATCAGCAATGGGGTCGAGTTCTCTTTACGAATCAGAGCCGATTTAGTCTGACGAGCGATTCTGGACGTATACACACTTGGAGAGAGCAGGGAACACGCAATCACACGTCCAACATCATCGAAAGGAACCAGTTTGGAGGTGGGAGAGTTCTCGATTGGGGCGGTATCATGCTTGGTAGCCGTACTGACCTCCACATATTCCAAGGAGGTTCAGTCACTGGTGTTCGCTATTGTACCGAGGTTCTCCTGCCTCACGTGGGTCTGTTTAGAGGTTCAATGGGTCCTGAGTTCCTCTTCATGGACGACAACGCTACACCTCATCCTAGAGTGGCTGTCGCAGAGCTGTTGAAGAGTGAAGATATTCAACGCGTGGATTGGCCCGCAAGGTCCCCGGACCTAAATCCAATCGAACACGTGTGAGACCTTCTCGGTAGACGCTTGGCAGCACGTCACCAGCCTCCAGCAACGATTTCGCAGCTGCGATTGGCGCTACAAGAGTAATGGGCCGCGATGCCTCAACAGTTCCTTGACAACCTCGTCTTCAGCATGGACAAACGTTGTAAATCCTGCAACGCAGTCAGGGGTGATCATATCCCTTACTAAAGACTGGATTTTTCTAAGCAGCCGCCTGTCACATGGACGCTTCTGTCTTCTGTCCAGTTGTGCTCGAAGCTACCTTTTCAATAAAGTGCCTTTGTATCCTTCGGATTACTTGTTTGGACGGTTTTGCTCACTTGTCCCATATTCTTACATCTTGGGGATCTTATGGTATGATTTGAGTCGATGTGGAGCTCTTCTGCACGATGTTACATTCGAAAAACCGTCTCGTCCTTAATTTTTGCACGCCAGTGTATTAATATGGTCTTCGAAACACTATGCATAAAAGCAAATGTTCTAAAATGGGGACTAGAAAATAAATAAATAATCGAATTACATGCCGTTCGACTACACCAGGGGAATCAGTGATTTAGCCAAAAGCTGAAAGTAAGAAAATCTTTTAGAAACAAAAATATTCCATTCGTTATTTCTTTTGGATTTCTAAATTTACTTTTATTTTGAATAAATTGTATTACAAAACATACAACTCCTTACAGACAGTCACACGTGCTTTAAATACTGACTTTAGAATGCTAAACTTTGCAATATAATTTATATACAGTATATGGTAACTGGTAAAGATAGTTTACACTGAAGTATTGTAGTAGAGTATAAAAAAGCACGTAAGAAAACTTCCAAAAGATAAAAAACCAGACAAAAAAAACGTATGACCATTCCAGACTAGATCATTCTGCATTTTGTAACATTAACAAAGCTTTGCACCTAATAGTGTAATAACAACGATATTATTTTATGTGTGTGCAGTTTCCAGCAAGTTCATCATAAAATTGCTTACCTTTTAAGCCTCTCGAAACTCTTCAAAAAAAGAATCGCATCTAATGCTTCAGCGTTTAACCTTGATTTTCTTTCCTCTAAAACTTGACCTACTGCACCAAACACTCTCTCGCTTGAAGAACTACAGGCTGGTATACATAGTACACGTCTCGCAATGGCAGCTAGCTTAGGAAATTGAGAATTCCTCCACCACGGTAAGAAATCCGCAGCTTCAAAGTGTGTTTCTCCCATGCGCAATTCCTCATACTTACGAATTTCGTCTGGATCAGGATCACGAATTTCAAACTCATCTTCAAATACGACTGCTGATTTTTTACCAGAAAAAAATCATTGCTGAAGAAATCAAGATCCTGATCTAGAAGTTGCACCACCCGTGTGCTTAACACTAGAAATTCTTTAATTTTTTGGTAGCCAGTTTATAACAATAATATCCAAGGAAATATTTTTTTTAATTACAGTTTTTCATGTAGGTAATTTATAAACAATGAAGGATATACACTGCTGGACAATTGCTAAGGACGGATCATAAACGGCTATATAGCGCATAAAAAAGTAAGTGTGGTTGGATGCCAAGTGAAATAAAATAATGTCAGAATGCCAGGACATTACAAGAAAGACAATTTATTGTGCTCTGAAATCCAGAAGGCTTTGGAACGTGTTCAAGGGACAAACAGGCCATTTTGTGCAGAATACGTAAACGTGAAAAAAATGCAATTACCGTCCGCAGGCGTTCCGGCGTAAGATGTCAATACGGGATATGGACACCATGGAGGGCGATGCAAGATTCCACACATCGTGACATGCTTTGCACAACATTATCAAGCAGCTGTTGGGGTAATTTATCCCATTCCTCTGTCAGTGCACGGATGAGGGTGTCCTTGTTTATTGGAGGGCATTGGCGACCAGCAAGACTCCTCCCCAAAGCATCCCACACATTTTCAATCGGATTCAGATTTGGAGAACGTGCTGGCCATACGAGGCGTTGAATATCCTCGCTCTCAAGACACTCCTGGACAGCGACTGTTCGATGACATGTTGCGTTGTCGTCCATGAAAATGAATCTATCACCGACAGCACCACGGAACATGCGAACATGAGGTAGCAGAACATCATTAATGTATCGTTGGCCAGTCATAGTCCCAGTTGGAAGCACATAGAGGGACGTACGGCCATTGATCATGATGCCAGCCTATACCATGACACTACATGTCGGATATCGGTCCCTTTCCTGTATGTTTGCTGGACAATATGCAGTACCACTATCACGCCAGATCAGTTGTCGTCGACAATCAGACGATAGACTGTATCTACTCTCATCTGAGAAGAGGACAGCAGACCAGTCGTTATCAGTCCAATTGCGATGTTGATGGCACCATTGCAAACGGGCGGTACGGTGACGTCTGGACAATGGGATGCACACAACAGGACGGCGGGCGTATAGTCCTCCTTCATGCAAACGTCTGGCGACAGTTTTTCGGGAGATCCGCTTGCCAGTAGCAGCCATAAACTGATTTGCTACCTCACTAGCTGTGCTGCGCCGGTGTCTTTTTGTTGATAGCACTATGTACCGATCTTCTGCAGGTGTCGTACTGCGAACACGACCTCCCCCGTGACGTTTGCTACACTCTCCATTTGTTTGAAATGATTTCCAAAGCCTTGAAACAACACTGTGGCTGACGTCGAACTCCCTGGCAACATCTGTTATTTTTCGCCCTTCTTCAATCTTGCCAATAATACGGCCACGCGTAAAATCATCTAGGTGATGTCGGGAAGACATACTGAAAATTGCAAGTTCGTCAATTGATTCTTTCCCTTTCAACTTTGCGTTTGAACAACAACGGTCAATACGCGTCAAATCCTTTATATCTCTTATCAGCGCTATGACGTCACGAACAAGTTCGGCAATCCAAAATTTGCATACGCACAACACGTCTTACTGTATCCCGCACTTATGCTAATTTCGACATTTTCCTGCCTTCCATTTTATGGTTGCTATCGTTGCTATTGTCATCCGTCCTTACAATTGTCCGGCAGTGTATATAAAGTATTCAGTAATGAAATTCAACATGTGCAATGCCAAGCCCGGGCCCGGAGAATTCGGCTCTTAATGAATCCTGAGCCCGGGCTGCGTATTTCACAAGTGAATGTACGGAATCGCGATTAGGCGGGGCTTATAAGGAGAGTCACGTAACAGGAACTCTGTCTTCTATCGGGGGAAGTTCTGCTTGCTAAGAAATTAATTGGGAGGTTACATACGCTATGTGACAAATGATCATATTGAATTATATCGTGGAAAGTTCTGCTTCCTAAGAAATTCATGTGAGATTACTTAACATATGTTACAAATGATCATATTGAAAAGGAAGGTAAAGTAATTTTGTGCACAATACCATTAGGAATATATACAGTTTCTAGTTGAGTACCATACTTCGTATCGGCCAATAGATGGCAGCACGTCTACCTAATACCCATCATGAAAAATTTATTCTGACGATCGAGTTTTCTAGCTACAAAAAAATCAAATCGAGTGATTTTGTAGTAGCAAAGAACTACCTAATGACACGAAGTAAGACCTCAAAACAGCGTTCTGTTGAAATAAGACAGTTCCATTGGAATAATACTTCAGAGTGCTGTTTGCCATGTATTGTGTCTGATAAAATAGTTAGTAATCAGTCACATATATATTTTTCTAATATTTAGGAAATTCCTCATCATTTTTGTCCCTCCAAACGTCATCAAAAATTTCAGTAATGAAATTCAACATGTGTAATGCCAAGCCCGGGCCCGGAGAATTCGGCTCTTAATGAATCCTGAGCCCGGGCTGCGTATTTCACAAGTGAATGTACGGAATCGCGATTAGGCGGGGCTTATAAGGAGAGTCATGTAACAGGAACTCTGTCTTCTATCGGGGGAAGTTCTGCTTGCTAAGAAATTAATTGGGAGGTTACATACGCTATGTGACAAATGATCATATTGAATTATATCGTGGAAAGTTCTGCTTCCTAAGAAATTCATGTGAGATTACTTAACATATGTTACAAATGATCACATTGAATAGGAAGGTAAAGTAATTTTGTGCACGATACCATTAGGAATATATACAGTTTCTAGTTGAGTACCATACTTCGTATCGGCCAATAGATGGCAGCACGTCTACCTAATACCCATCATGAAAAATTTATTCTGACGATCGAGTTTTCTAGCTACAAAAAAATCAAATCGAGTGATTTTGTAGTAGCAAAGAACTACCTAATGACACGAAGTAAGACCTCAAAACAGCGTTCTGTTGAAATAAGACAGTTCCATTGGAATAATACTTCAGAGTGCTGTTTGCCATGTATTGTGTCTGATAAAATAGTTAGTAATCAGTCACATATATATTTTTCTAATATTTAGGAAATTCCTCATCATTTTTGTCCCTCCAAACGTCATCAAAAATTTCTTCAATTCCACATTTCTACCCCTCTTCTCCCCGAAAATTATAAAAAAAACGTTAAACAACTCATGGGTTCTCAATACAAAACACATCAGTACTAATCCTGAACTACAGGAGGAGTGAGCGCTGACGTGCTGACATCTGTCGGCTCTGTGAGTAAAGGGTAGGTACTTCGGAAGACAAGTCCATGAGTCGTGTTGAAATAAAAACTAAAAAGCTCCCCCTACCAATAAAGTTCTTTTTTTTTTTTTTTTATTGGAGGTTTAACGACCACCGTGAGCAACTCAATGGGCTATAAGCAGTCGCCCGTCCCTAATTTGGGGTCACTGGTTCCAGGGAAGGGAGAGAGCCAGTGCCGTAAGACAAACACAACATCCATGCCTCACCGGGATTCGAACCCGGACCCCTTACGGACGAATGATCAGAGGCCAGCGCCTTAGACCACTGCGCCACCGGGGTGGCCCAATAAAGTTCACTTGCTATTTACCTCCTGTCGCATTCCGACTGTACAGGTAAAAAAACTGAAGGTAACCATTGTTGCAAAGAAAACACCCAAACATTAAAATGTCTTATGGCGAATGCAGCAAAGCTAAAAAAAATAGCCGCCCCGGTGGCGCAGTGGTCTAAGGCGTTGGCCTCTGATTATTCGTCCGTAAGGGGTCCGGGTTCGAATCCCGGTCAGGCATGGATGTTGTGTTTGTCTTACGGCACTGGCTCTCTCCCTTCCCTGGAACCAGTGACCCTAAATTAGGGACGGGTCACTGCTTACAGCCCATTGAGTTGCTCACGGTGGTCGTTAAACCTCCAATCAAAAAAAAAAAAAAAAATACTCCGTCACATGACTCTCCTCATAGGCCCCGCCTACTCGCAATCTCCACAGTAGCTCTGAACCAATCGCGTTGCGGAAATGGCCTTAATCGCAATTCCCTACATTCACTTGTGAAATACGCGACCGGGCCCGAGCTCAACTCTACTCCATTATCCTGTTAGTTTTTTTTTTTTTATTGGAGGTTTAACGACCACCGTGAGCAACTCAATGGGCCATAAGCAGTCGCCAGTCCCTAATTTAGGCTCACTGGTTCCAGGGAAGGGAGAGAGCCAGTGCCGTAAGACAAACACAACATCCATGCCTCACCTTGATTCGAACCGGGACCCCTTACGGACGAATGATCAGATGCCATCGCTTAGACCACTGCGCCACCGGGGCGGCTATTTTTTTTTTTTTATTGGCGGTTTAACGACCACCGTGAGCAACTCCATGGACTATAAGCAGTCGGCCGTCCCTAATTTAGGGTCACTGGTTCCAGGGAAGGGAGAGAGCCAGTGCCGTAAGACAAACACAACATCCATGTCTCACCGAGATTCGAACCCGGACCCCTTACGGACGAATGATCAGATGCCATCGCTTAGACCACTGCGCCACCGGGGCGGCTATTTTTTTTATTGGAGGTTTAACGACCACCGTGAGCAACTCCATGGGCTATAAGCAGTCGCCCGTCCCTAATTTAGGGTCACTGGTTCCAGGGAAGGGAGAGAGCCAGTGCCGTAAGACAAACACAACATCCATGCCTGACCAGGATTCGAAACGGGACCCCTTACGGACGAATGATCAGAGGCCATCGCTTAGACCACTGCGCCACCGGGGCGGCTATCCTGTTAGTATGAACAGGATTTTGAATGTCATGAGGTGAGAATTGAGAGAGAAAATAGAAGTATTTCTATTTTAAGCACTGCATTTATATTTTTTGTATATTATTTTGTATCTAGCATTAAAGAATAAACTTTGGCTTTAAAATAGATTGAGGTACTATCGATAGTATTGATAGTTTTGTCCAACTCAGTACATCGATAGTTTTACGTCTTTCAATGCTGAAAGGGTAAATCACGAAGATATAAACTATTTAGCTTGCACCGAAGGCTTTGATGATTGAAACGCTCATTTTCACCTCATTTATACTGGTGTCGAAATCATTGAGCCCAGCCACATTGATACACGCTGGCAATGGGAAAGTAAAATTAAATGTAATGAAAAGAGTAAACGGGGATGGTATGAGGTTTTTGCGCTCTGTTGTATATTTCAGTGGGATAAAGAAGAAGTCAAAAGCATTGCTCTTCTTCTTTGTGCTAAAAGTTTAAAGGTACGTCAGGTGCTGAAACAGCTATTTGTTGAGAGTAAGTAATCAGTAATAATGAGTAAACATAAAATATCTTTCGTGCAACTTTATTTTTCTTTTGGTAAGGATAAGTCTACGCAAAATTTAGCCTTTGCGGAAAGAATTACAAAACGTCGGGCAATGCGTCAAATCTTAGGCATAATTTAAAACGACAGCATACAACTGCGGTCGTTTTAAATGATTCCAGAAGAAACAATTGAGAAACAGCCCAACTAAAAACTTTATTTACCGAATTTCTCACGAATTATTACCATTATTTTGCTAAACACTATAGAAAAAAATATTTTTGCATACAAAACTACAGAATTTTCTTCTTCACTTTTTTGTGAACAGAAAGATAAAAAAAAAATTATACAGTGCAAACAGAAAATGAGAATTAGGGAGCCACGAATTACCCCGTTCTTTAGGCAAAACATTTTTTTCGTGGCTTTTGCTCACTCACTTCAGGAGGAAATTTTCAAAACGTAGATTCCTCGTCCCGGTGGCGTAGTTGTCTAACCGCTGGCTTCTGATCATTAGTCCGAGATGGGCACGGATTCGAATCTCGTAAGGAATAGATGTTGTGGTTGTGGTTGTCTTGCAGCACTGGCTTCTCCCTTGCGGGAACCCAGTAACCCTAATTAGGGATGGGCAAATGTTTACAGCCCATCGAGTTGCTCACTGTGGTCGTTAAACCCCAAACCGAAAAAAAAAAAAAAAAAAAAAAAAGAAAAAGTTTGGTTTCAAAGTTTATCGGAGCTTAGCTTTTTGACAATGTGGAAAAATAAGAAAAATTCCTGTCAGAATAAATGTTCTCCCGATAAACTTTGCCAAGCCACTATCGATGGTAATATGGATTGTTATTTTTTGACTATCGAAAACTATCGATATTCAAAACAATCGTTAGTTCTCCACCTCTACTTTAAAAGTTTCTACAACAAAGAATGAACTGACTTCTCCCTTCCCTGAACCCAGTAACCCTAATCAGGGATGGGCAAATGTTTACAGCCCATCGAGTTGCTCACTGTGGTCGTTAAACCCCAAACCGAAAAAAAAAAAAAAGAAAAAAAGAAAAGTGTGGTTTCAAAGTTTATCGGAGCTTAGCTTTTTGACAATGTGGAAAAATAAGAAAAATTCCTGACAGAATAAATGTTCTCCCGATAAACTTTGCCAAGCCACTATCGATGGTAATATGGATTGTTATTTTTTGACTATCGAAAACTATCGATATTCAAAACCATCGTTAGTTCTCCACCTCTACTTTAAAAGTTTCTACAACAAAGAATGAACTGACTTCTCCCTTCCCTGAACCCAGTAACCCTAATCAGGGATGGGCAAATGTTTACAGCCCATCGAGTTGCTCACTGTGGTCGTTAAACCCCAAACCGAAAAAAAAAAAAAAAGAAAAAAGAAAAGTTTGGTTTCAAAGTTTATCGGAGCTTAGCTTTTTGACAATGTGGAAAAATAAGAAAAATTCCTGTCAGAATAAATGTTCTCCCGATAAACTTTGCCAAGCCACTATCGATGGTAATATGGATTGTTATTTTTTGACTATCGAAAACTATCGATATTCAAAACCATCGTTAGTTCTCCACCTCTACTTTAAAAGTTTCTACAACAAAGAATGAACTGACTTCTCCCTTCCCTGAACCCAGTAACCCTAATTAGGGATGGGCAAATGTTTACAGCCCATCGAGTTGCTCACTGTGGTCGTTAAACCCCAAACCGAAAAAAAAAAAAAAAAAAGAAAAGAAAAAGTTTGGTTTCAAAGTTTATCGGAGCTTAGCTTTTTGACAATGTGGAAAAATAAGAAAAATTCCTGTCAGAATAAATGTTCTCCCGATAAACTTTGCCAAGCCACTATCGATGGTAATATGGATTGTTATTTTTTGACTATCGAAAACTATCGATATTCAAAACCATCGTTAGTTCTCCACCTCTACTTTAAAAGTTTCTACAACAAAGAATGAACTGACTTCTCCCTTCCCTGAACCCAGTAACCCTAATCAGGGATGGGCAAATGTTTACAGCCCATCGAGTTGCTCACTGTGGTCGTTAAACCCCAAACCGAAAAAAAAAAAAAAGAAAAAAAGAAAAGTGTGGTTTCAAAGTTTATCGGAGCTTAGCTTTTTGACAATGTGGAAAAATAAGAAAAATTCCTGACAGAATAAATGTTCTCCCGATAAACTTTGCCAAGCCACTATCGATGGTAATATGGATTGTTATTTTTTGACTATCGAAAACTATCGATATTCAAAACAATCGTTAGTTCTCCACCTCTACTTTAAAAGTTTCTACAACAAAGAATGAACTGACTTCTCCCTTCCCTGAACCCAGTAACCCTAATCAGGGATGGGCAAATGTTTACAGCCCATCGAGTTGCTCACTGTGGTCGTTAAACCCCAAACCGAAAAAAAAAAGAAAAAAAGAAAAGTGTGGTTTCAAAGTTTATCGGAGCTTAGCTTTTTGACAATGTGGAAAAATAAGAAAAATTCCTGACAGAATAAATGTTCTCCCGATAAACTTTGCCAAGCCACTATCGATGGTAATATGGATTGTTATTTTTTGACTATCGAAAACTATCGATATTCAAAACAATCGTTAGTTCTCCACCTCTACTTTAAAAGTTTCTACAACAAAGAATGAACATGTATTAAACTTATTTTCTTACGAGGTAGTAGTGTTGCCATTAGCCTCAAAGAAAGAATTGGTTGTGGGTCTCTTATTTTGTTGCGAAACAGCTGCTCACTCCCTTACGAACACGTAAGAGGAATGAGAAGCTGCTTGAAAAACACCACGTGGATTTATTCTTTAGTTTCATTTTTTACATTATTTACTGATAACTGTCTAAACTAAGCATGGTAAAGATTCCTTTCTGATGAAGTTTATCCTATACAGCAATTGATTAAAAATACAGCAAAGATATACAGTATATATGCATTAAGAAACATTTAAATATCCCTTGGTATGCCGTGGTGTAGAAATTTGGGGAGAGTACGTCAACACACTGCTGGATGGAGTTCTCCCCAAGTCTCTTGCACAACTTACTGCCTTGAACCAGTCTCCCAAGCCAATATCCCGCGTGTTCTCAAATTTGAGCCACATTCTGGGTCTTTACCTGAAATCCACTTTCGTCCCTGTGGGCCTCTGGAACTCAGAAATTAAATTACACAGCAAAACTTATATCTCATCATATTTAGACATCCCAGCCGCTTTACTGCATTTAATTGGAGCTAATATAATAGTATCCCACACAGGGACGTATTTAGAGGGGGAAGGGGTTTCCCACCCCAGAAGTATTTCATTTCTTTGTTAAAATACGACTTACATTAGAAAAAATGCTTTTATTTAATAAAAATGAATAAATTTAAAATAGAAAATACTGCTTTAATTTTTATTTTACTTTTCATTAACTTTTATTTTCTCCTCATTGTGGATTTCAAAAATGTTCATCTTCAGTTGCCCGGTCTCCCGAGAAAAAAAATTATACATACGTTCCTGGAATCACAACTGATATTATGGACTCCTCTGCTTTCACTCATTTTCTGTTTATCTTTCTTTTTGAGTTCACTTACTCAGATCTCCTAGCTTCCTATTTGTTAGGGTAGTTTTATACCTTGGGTCAGACACACCCTTCCTAAAACTTCTTCAAACGAAGGGTACTGATATAATGGAATGAATGTGCTCGATGAAATTCTGAATAAAGGATTCGGAGGTAGTGTGTCAGGCCTTAGAGGCAAATCCGACAACTTCTTTTTCTACTTGGAGTAATGTCATCACTGTAGAGTAAGAGTTTGCAAAAATGTCTACTGTTCACTTCAAACTTTGTTTCCCCCCATCCAGAATAAATCATATCCCCAGTTGTGAACTGCTGACGTCATCACTCCTCTTCAGGCTTGTAAACAAAGTTTTATGCAATATATTCGGCAATTCTTTGCAAGGTTGTTTTTTTTACTAGGGATACGCAGTGCGCAGGAGGAACTTCCAATCATTTGCTTGATTGGAGGGAGCCGGTCACGTGTGAAAACAGCTTCCACCAACCGGCGTGGTTCTGTAGAACAGTGTTCGGCACCCATTTTCTATTCGCGGCACACCATAAATCATCCATAGAGCCGCAGATGGCTTAGTGGTTAGTGTTTCAGGCTATCGATGCTGGGTCCCCAGGTTCAAGCCTGGGCTGATCTTTCAGAGATGGTGTGATTTACTAACAATCGCTGAATATCGGACGAGCACGTAAAGTGACGGCCCCCAGGCTGGACCCACCGGTTAAATGGGTATCCTTTCCTATGTCCTCCCTGAAATTCTCTCACCCATCTATGTGCAATATCGTACTTGTACGGTGGCGCCATCTACTGTACTCTAATCTCACTACAAACTGTCCTGTCAAAAGTCGCTAGACTTGCTCTCATTCCTTCCGTTTCTGTGTCCTGCCCAAAAGGCGATCTCGCTGTAGGTGGCTGGGACCTAAATTCTACTACCTGTGGATGGAAGTCCTACAAGAAAATGACGCTGACCCCCGCTAATCAGTAGATAAATCATCCATAACTCAGCACGGCACACCAAAATGTTAAACTCCTCAAAAACGTATGATATGACACTATTAATATAAATATGTAATGTAATCAAGCTATTAATATTTTTTTTTGATTGGAGGTTTAACGACCATCGTGAGCAACTCAATGGGCTATAAGCAGTCGCCCGTCCCTAATTTAGGGTCACTGGTTCCAGGGAAGGGAGAGAGCCAGTGCCGTAAGACAAACACAACATCCATGCCTGACCGGGATTCGAACCCGGACCCCTTACGGACGAATGATCAGAGGCCAACGCCTTAGACCACTGCGCCACCGGGGCGGCTATTAATATTAGGACGGAACACTCCGTACAAGGGACTTGTCCATCTTGAAAAAATAAAATAGTTTAATAGTAATAGAAAAGAGCAAGACTGACTAGGAATCACAATTTTCGGACAACTTCAGAGCACAGCTGTGATAGAACTGAAATAATTGTCAGACGCGGAACCTATACTCTTCAAAGGGAAGAAGGGAGACATATACCGACTTATTTAAAATAAAGTATAACAATGGATGGGGGTTACAGTGCCTAGAAGAATTAGTGTGACGTGCTCCGTAAGATGTTCCTGACGGTTTTGTGGCCAATCGTCATGAAATGAGAGAGGGCGCTGGCATCGGAAGTTACGTTAGAATGCTTCATCGGCTTCATGCTATTCAATGGTGGGAAGTTTGTTTGCCAAGGATCTGCTGCCTTACGAAACTTCAAATTTTCGCAAAACAAAGGTTATTGGAGGGAAATCTTTTGGGCAGTATCTTTGCTAATTCGTTGTAGCTCGATCATAACAGAAATGCACTAGGTATTCGAGCCCTGGTACCGCGTGCTATCTAGATTCCGCTTTTTGCTTTAATACCGGGATGATAAA
The DNA here is from genome assembly GCA_039090855.1 of Macrothele yani. Classification (NCBI taxonomy): domain Eukaryota; kingdom Metazoa; phylum Arthropoda; class Arachnida; order Araneae; family Macrothelidae; genus Macrothele; species Macrothele yani. The sequence goes on from CM077034.1 coordinate 4,278,206, forward strand.
TAATGCTTTTTTTAACTGCAGGTATGCTCACTTCGATTTTTGTTAACTACCGGTATGCCATACCGGCCCACTTCGAACACTGCATTTTTCATTCAAATGGTATTTAAAAAGTTACTGGATATTGAATATTGCTTCTCATAGGGATAACATGGTGATGGTGGTGTATACAATAATTCTCATACATTGTATATCATCATCATCATCATCATCATCATTATCAACCATTATCAATCCACTGCTGGACGAAGGTCTCCCCAAGTTTCCTCCACAACGGTCTGTCTTGTGCCAGTCTCCTCCTTGTCACTCCCGCATATTTACGAATTTCATCCACCCATTTCCCATGCGGTCTTTTTCTGGGTCTTTTCCTGTCCCTTGGAATCCAATCTAAAATTTCGGCTGTCCATCTATGGTCTGTCCTTCTGGCAGTATGTCCAGCCCATTGCCATTTCAGGGATTTAACTCTGATCATGATGTCTTGTCATTTTTCGGATCCACGAGTTCCTCTTCTTACCTCTCCTGTTTACACCAAGCATGCACCTCTCCATGCTGCTTCGAGTTGTCTGCAGCCTTTGTATGTCTTTTTTAGTTAAGGTCCACGTCTCTGCACCATACGTAAGCACTGGAAGGATGCATTGATCAAACACTTTTCTTTTAAGACATAATGGCATATTGCTCTTGAAAATTATGCTGTTTCTTCCAAAAGCTCTCCAGGCAAGTTTTGTACGCCGATTAATTTCTTCATCAATGTGACCCTCACTTGATATCTGCTGTCCAAAATAAACGTACGTGTCTGTTATCTCCAGTTTTTCTCCATCAATCGATAAATCTTCATTTCTTGTAAAAGCATTGAACATCACTTTTGTCTTCTGAAAGTTCATTTTTAATCCCACTTCTTTACTCTTGTCAGCAAGTTCCTGGATCATACTCTGCAGCTCTGATGGGGTAGTTGCAAAAATGACTACGTCATCAGCAAAACGAAGGTGGGTTAGATAATCTCCATTAATCTTTATCCCTTTGTTTTCCCAGTTCAGTGATTGAAAGACATTTTCCAATGTGGCATTAAAGAGCTTCGGAGATATGATGTCACCTTGTCTCACTCCCTTTCCAATTTTTATGTGTGTTGTATTTTCAAACAACCGAATCTTTGCACTTGCATTTTCATAGATGTTATTAATAATATTAATGTACGCATCTTCAATGCCGCAGGTTTTCAGAGCCATTGTAACTGCTGATGGTTTCACCGAATCAAAGGCTTTTTCATAATCGATAAAAGCCATGCACAATGGAAGTTCATATTCCCTCGCTCTTTCAATTAGTTCTCTCAGTACGTGGATATGATCTATTGTGCTGTAGCCACTCCTGAATCCAGCTTGTTCTCTCGGTTGAGCCATGTCCAGTGTTACCTTCAAGCGGTGTGAAAGAACTTTAGTGAAGATTTTATAAACCACTGATAGGAGGCTGATAGGTCTGTAGTTCCTGAGATCCTCAATGTCACCTTTTTTATGTAGCAGGGTCATTGTAGCGTTGTTCCAATCCTCAGGAATCTTTCCTTCATTAAGGCATCGAGTGAAAATTTGGGCGAGTACTGTTTCGATTTCTCCACTTGCTTCTTGTATGATGTCTACAGTAATTCCATCTTCTCCTGGAGCTTTCCCCCGCTTCATGTTCTTGATTGCATGAGCAACTTCTGCTGGGAGGACTGGAAGAACTCTGGTACCTTTCATGATGTCTGGAGTGTATATATCATCATCATAATCATTGTCAACCATTATCAATCCACTGCTGGACGAAGGTCTCCCCAAGTTTCCTCCACAACGGTCTGTAACTTCCGAAATATCTAACATTAATGTTGACGTTAGCACAATGCAAAGCTTAACTTAAACAACGATACCCTTATTAATAAATCTTGAGCACCCCGTTCGTTGTTTTTGTTGGGGGAGGGGGGGGTGGGTTAAAGAAGTGTGTCGATTATTTCGTATATACTTAAGTTATCTGCTTATAAAATATCGTTCAAGGAGTACACATAATACTGACGAGCTGAGTGTGTGTCATAGAAAGATGTGCGTTTTCGTCGTCCTTCCTCCCTGAAAAGCGACGTGACATCCGATCGCAGCGCCATCTACCGGTTTCATGATTGCGGGCAGCAAGTTTTTCTGCGAGCACGACACACTAATTCTTCTAGGCACTGTAGTGGGGGCATCGGTACAGGAAAAAAGTAATAATGTTAAAGAAGCACTAAAAAGCAGGGACAAATACCAAAACAACGTAATAAAATAATAAAAGGCAGGGAAAGTTTTGCTAATCGCAGCACTTTTAGGGAAAAGCGTACATAGAACATGCTACAACTGTAACACAGAAGCCACATAGCGCGGTGATAGAGGCGAGAAATACCAGTATATCAATAAACAAAACTACGATATACACTGAAGAGCAATTGAATTAGAGATACCTGTCTAGTAACGTGTAGCACCACCTTTCGCCCTGATGACGGCGGCGATTAGTCTCGGCATGGACTCGACAAGACACCGGAAGCGTTGGGAAGCCATACGGATCCACGACCCCTGAACAAGCTCCCACAGTTCACGAAGATTTCATGGAAGGGAGGTCAGAGCCTCGAACATCACTCTCGATGGCATCCCAGATGTGTTCGATGGGATTGAGGTCACGTGACCTAGCTGGCCAAGGAAGCGAGGTCACGTCGGTGGAGTGTTCATCCAACCATTCGGATACAATTCGGGAGCTGCATTGTCTTGTTGCAGGATGAGGTCCCCAGTGTGATGTTGAAGACGCACAAACGGGAGAAAATGGTCGTCCAGGATATCCCAGTAACGTTGACCTGTGAGGGACGATATCACACGTACCAGGGGTCCCATTTCAGCCAACGAAAACAGTCCCCAGACGAGAATGCCACCCCCAACGGCATGAAGAATACCCTGCTGGCAAGAAGGATCCACCACTTCATGTGGTTTGCGCCGTACTAGTATCCTGCCATCCGCATGTACCAACGTGAATCTCGACTCATCAGTTCAGGTAACATTTTTCCCACATGTCTAGGGTCCAGTGGCGATGTTCCCGCGCCCATGCTAATCTTTGCACCCTGTGATGTGCGGTCAGCAGCGGTACCTTGGTGGGACGATGGCTTCTGTACCCCATAGCAAGGAGATGGTTCTGGATGGTGTGGCTGCTTACACGTTTTTGTGCACCAACGTTAAATTGCTGAGTGATTTCTTGCACTGTGGCCCGTCTATCCGCTGTTACAATGCGAGCTGGCGGACGATGACTCCGCTCATCCACACGCTGTTGTCCACGGCATTTGGCCCTTGCAGGGGTGGTTTTACCGGATTCGACGGCGCTGTAACGCTTTATTTTTAATCTCGGTACTGCATTTCGAGTTGAAATAACTTTAACAGGTGTTATTTTCTGGTATTTTACTTCTAGCGACCTCGAAACGTGCAGCATTTCGTGAATCTGAAATTTGCATTTTTATTTTTATTTTTTTGGTTGGAGTTTTAAAGACCACCGTGAGCAACTCAATGGGCTATAAACAGTCGTCCGTCCCTAATTTAGGGTCACTGGTTCCAAAGAAAGGAGAGGGCCAGTGCCTTAAGACAAACACAACATCCATGCTTCACCAGGATTCGAACCCGGACCCCTTTCGGACGAATGATAGGAGGCCATCGCTTAGACCACTGCGCCACCGGAACGGAAGAGCAATCTGTGAAGAAGTTAGTCATTCAAAATAGTATAAAAATCAAAAAAATTCTTGGCGTTTAGCTGTCTAACTTCCTTGAGAAAGCCATCTGGTTGATGGCCGCCCCGGTGGCGCAGTGGTCTAAGGCGCTGGCCTCTGATCATTCGCCGGTAAGGGGTCCGGGTTCGAATCCCGGTGAGGCATGGATGTTGTGTTTGTCTTACGGCACTGGCTCTCTCCCTTCCCTGGAACCAGTGACCCTAAATTAAGGACGGGCGACTGCTTATAGCCCATTGAGTTGCTCACGGTGGTCGTTAAACCTCCAATCAAAAAAAAAAAAATCTGGTTGATGTGCGAAAGCTTGGAAATTTTTATTTTTATTCTACACCAAGAAATTTTCGGATTTTTAGTATATAGTTATACTATTTTGAGTATAATTTGGTGTAAAGTTCCTACTTTTTGAAGTTAGTCATATTATTGTTTAGCGCCTTCATTGGGATTTCATCGATCAAATCACGTGTGAGAATAATATTCTAGAGGACCACGTCAATTGGTGGGAGTTTTCCCTAATGTGACCGGTTTCCTCCAACGGAGTAACGCATTGGACGGTTCCCCAGCCTTCTATAAGTCTTTAGTCTTTTCGTGCTGCCACCTATCGCGACGTTGAAATTCTTCTAGTCACCTCAAGAAGAATTTCTCTGGGCGCAGAAATCACGTGACTCCAGGTTCTTTTGTGATAGCAAGGCTCAACTGGATGAAGAACAGGCTGTAATATTAAAGTTGAAGTCAATAGACTTTTGGTGATTGGCCAGTGGGCGTTAGGGAAGATTTCAGCCGTTAGATGGCACTGCGTCCCTAGGTATAAACAACTCAGTTTCCACGTTGTTTTAATTGCTGGAGTGTGTATGTTCGTCGCTTTTTCTTGTGTTTCTTTTAAAAAAAACTTCCAGTTTTAAAACCAAACTGTTGTTTTTACAACAAAATCTAACCCATTTTAAAAATGGTTTACTGTTGTGTGCTAATGTGCATATCTTCTGAGAAGAAAAACGTGGGATTTTCATTCCACGAGTTTCCCTCAGATCAGAACCTAAAGCAACTGTTGCTGAAAGAAATATCTCGTCATGGATATTGCTCCAAATAATAAGTTACCTTAAGCTACTCTTTGTGGTAAGCATTTTCATTCTGATAATTACATACCTAATTTAAATTTAGAAAAAAACCTCAGCTATATAAACTCATTAAGTAAAATAGTAGGTAAATGTCTAAACTTGCGTTTTAAATTATTTAGTAGGAAAAATATTAGTACCTCGGAAAATTGCGACGTACATATTTTAGATTAAGGAAATTAATGGCAAATGTGGCAGGAATTTCCTGTTTCAAATGTATTTTAAAGATTTTTATCGTAACATTTACCTGTAAATTCGATGTGTTAGGCCTACGTCAGCGTCCCTTCACAGCTTCGAACTTAAAAGTAAATGTTACGATAAAAATCTTTAAAAGACATTTAAAATACGAAATGTCTTCACCATTTGACATTAATTTCCACACTCTAAAATCTGTACGTCGAAATTTTCCCAGGCACTAATATTTTTCCGACGAAAAAATTTAAGACGCTAATCTGCACATTTACCAAAGTCTCAGCTCTAGATCGTTGAAGAATAAAGGAGGAATCAGGTTTACACATCAATTACACCAGTTCCTACAGAAAAATTCTCTTGCCCAAGTACTACGAATTCAGAATGTAAATATCCATCTGTTCACGTGAAAGTGAATATAAATAAAATCTCAAATGTAAATAATGATACGGAATCAGTTTGTTTATGCGAACTACGTCAATAGATGGCGCTGCGTCCCAACTCATCTCTTCTGTCCTCGCTGTTTTCGTTTAATGTTACAGTCTGGTAGAATCCAATTCGGCCTTGGGGATACTAACGTTTAGCGCTGCAGACAAAGGTCTTCAGGAACTACCTCCACCTAGAACAGTCTGAAATAAAATTTCAATGATGTAACTTCCCTTTTATTGTACGGTTCACACGAAAGCAAACCACTTTACCAAACATTGGGCACCGAAAGATACCGTTAACTGCGGAAGTCGCGACGAGTGATATATTTACCCGGGTTCATGGCACATTCTGTTACATTTTTAACGTTGTGTCTTTCCTTTCCGTTGTCCGAAGCTACATTTGTTTTAAAGAGTAAAAGATATTTTATTTCAATTCTCGTTATTTTTAGAAGCGAATTCCTCCCAGCCTTGTGTATTCAACCCATGGATGAGTACACCACATAGCGTTGCTTTTTTTCTTTCTTTCAAATAATTAATAAATTTTGTACGCGTATAACTCTTTTTTTTTCCCCGACAAACGCTATTTTAATGGTTTTCCAGGATATGTGTTTCAAGCGGTTTCAAATTTTTTCTTGTTATTCATCCACTCCATTCCATGAATTGTTATTCATGGGAATGGAGTGGGTGTATTTCATGGCTGTAATCTAGTATTTCACGGCTTAATCTGATATCTTCGTCCACGTAAAATTTCATCACGAAATTAATTCGCCTCTCCACATATGGATTTTTTCTTAACATCCACTAAAATAACACGATGGCGATAGCGTCGTCTTCAACTAACTGGTACCATGAGAGACACAACAAGTGTTGCTTCGGCGCATGCGCAGTCCCGATGCTTCCACCTGCTGTTGGGGGTTGCATTGGTTTCCAGCAACGGGCCACTTGTGGCACTTGCTTGGAGGCCCACAATTCACGGCGATGCTGCAGGGTCATCAATGGTTCGCCAACTGATAGCGCTGCCACCAACGGACCACTACCGGCAGATTTCAGCCAGCAGTGACCCATCACTGCCAGCTGGTGGCCAGCAGTTTCCCAGCACTTGTGGTTTTTGCTGGGATGCTGAAAGAAATACGCATGCTTTGTATAACTAGGAAGGACAGGAAGAGGAACTTATGAACTAGGAAAATGACCGCAGTTAATAACATCACGATCAAGGTAAAATATTTTAAATGGTGATCGGCTGGGAATATTTGAAGAAACACTGACCACTGCTGGGTAAATGAAACACAATCCCGGATTTCAGGTAAAGATCCAGAATGAGGCACCGTCAGAGATGACTTGATCAAATTCGAAAACACGTCAGATTGACGTGGAAGACTGGTTCAAGGCAGCAAGTTGTGCAAGAAACTTGGGGTGACCTCCATCCAGCAGTTTGTTAACGTACTGCATGCTTTGTGTAACCAGGAAGGAAAAACATGCCACTTAAATGTTTCTTAATACACACATATCTTTGCTTTATTTTTAATGCATTGCTGTATGTGATAAATTTTATCAGAAATGAATCATTACTCTGTTCAGTTTCGACAGTTAGCAGTATATAATGTAGAAAATGAAACTAAAGAATAAAACCTAAGGGCACTTTTTCAAGCAGCGCCACATTCCTTTAAAATGTTCATAATGGAGTGTGGTGTTGCTTCCCAACAGAATAAGAGATTCACAACCAAATCTTTCATTAAGGCTAATAGTAACACTGATGTATCATAAGAGAATAAGTTGAATACATCATCCTTATTTGTTGTAGAAACTTTTGAAGCAAAAGTTTGGTTTACTGTTTAGGTACAAAATAATATACAGCAACAAAGGCGACACCGAACTTTCGGGTGTATAACGACGTAAATTTCTCCGTCATTTTTGGTCTACGCCGGGATTCGAACCCGAGGCCGCTTATTCCGGAACAAGTCGCTCTACCAACTGAGCTACGCAGACGCTTATTCTGATTCCTAACTGCCTTTATGTCGTGTGCGTCCGGCTGGCAGGTACGTCACATCTCCCCCCCCCCCCGAAAGAGGGCCGGGGGCATGGCCCACGGGTCAGCCGTGACCATGAATCGTTGCAGGCAGCCATCCACTATAGAACGTGCACTTGAGAACTCCCAGTCAATCTGCTGTGTGGAATGCAACATCACACATTTTTTTTTATTTTTCGAAGAGCTGGAGAAGGAATTCTCTTATTTTTCCTGTCTCGCGGTGTGGAAATAACATCACACCAATGCGAGATTTTGAACGGCCGGGTCATCCGGATAGTTCGGGCGCCATTATAATGAATTAGCTTTATTTTCTTTCCGCTAAGCTAATGATAATGGATAACCTCTTTCTACCAGCTAAGTATATTATCGTGAATATAGCTTGCACGAATATTATACTGAATTCAAATGGTTGTTGTTACTAGTTAATTAAGAACATGAATAAAGTCTTAACGCTGGTTGTTAATGGTAATTAATGATATAAACCTAACAGCCAGACAGAGGTCTGACAAAAACTATGAATTGAGAAAGACGAACTTACGGCAAGCTTTTTATTCGGTACGCTTGATCATCCAAAGCACACACACACAACTTGTTTTACAATAATGAAGAATCACTAATCACATACAACAAAATCTCTCCTTATAACAACAAAATCTTTCTCACATAAACAAACGCTCTCTCTATACAACAACAAACGCTCTCTCTCTCTCTACAACAACAAACGCTCTCCCTCGGTATCGTTGAACGCGCCTATTTATACTGGCTACCACCACGTCATGACTTACACTCATTGCCAGATCTCATTCAGCGGGTGAAATAATATTTCGTTCAGTAAGAAGATAATTTACATAGTAAAATAAAATAACCAGAGATAGTAAAATCAAAAGGAAAGTGAATATAGAGTATACGTTACAGGTGTAATGAGCACGTCTTTTGAATCCGTTCTCACGCAAATTAAATTCATCAAAGCTATTCAAAGTCAATGGAACCAGCGTGGAAAACAATAGCACCGTACAGAACAAAAAAGTTTTTCAATCGGGTTTTTGATCTAGCGGATATTGCTGTACACAGAATCGTGAGCTTGGTGACTTGTGCGTTAAGAAAAATTTGAATATTTACGAGAAACATTTCGCAGTAGAAGCGCTCTCCAGCAAAGAAATAACTTTTTAAATCGGACTCTTCGAAACAGAGATACGGACAAATATAAGATATGCGTCTACGCCCTCTGGCGAGAAAACCATGCATTATTTTAGGAAGAAAGTATTTCCAAGAGGTTTTTCGATATGAGCTGTATCGGTCCCAGGAAAAAAAAATGTTTAATCGAGTTTTTAGGAGCTCCGTTTTCGCTGCAAATACACTACCTACCAACAAGTAATTGGACACCCCTGCAATCGACGATATCTGCGGTCCTGATAAACGTCACGGCCGCCGCCGTTAAATATCGTGTGGGAAACAACGACGCAACCAGTCGTATGCAAGATGCCACGCAGTTCGGAGCTCTCTGATTTCGAGAAAGATGTAATTGTCGGGTATCACAGAAATGGCCGATTCATACGTGACATATCCAGCGAGTTGAAGTACCCAAAATCGACAGTGGCCTACGTGATTGGCAAGTGGAAGATGAGAGGTGACTGTCGGAATGTGCCTCGACCCGGCAGACCCACAAAACTGGGAGTTAGAGACCGACGGGTGCTGGCCAGAGAAATTCGGAAGAATCGCACCAAATCGATGGGCCACATCCGCGAGGAGTTTCAGCAGGCATCCGGGAGTGTTCTTTCGATGAATACCATCCGTAAGGAAGCCCATCTGCTCGGTTATCATGGACGTGCTGCCGCCCACAAGCCTTTGATCCCCAAGTCCAATAGCGCTACTCGGCTAACGTGGTGCAAAGAACGTCGACAGTGGACCGTTGAACAGTGGAAACAGGTTCTCTGGAGCGACGAATCAAGGTTCACTCTCTACCGTTCGGATGGCAGGGTCTGGGTTTGGCGTCTGCCTGGAGAACGCCTCCTCCCGGAATGTATTGTGATTGTGCCAACTGTGAAGTTCGGCGGCGGTGGAGTGATGCTATGGGGGTGTCTCTCCTGGTATATAAAATGGGACCCTTTGTCGCAATTCCTGGTAGACTCAACGCCGAGACTTACTGCACCATTTTGGATGACCATGCGCTTCCTAAGTTGTGGCAGTTTTACGGGGTGGACCCATCTTACTTTCAGGATGACAATGCCCCCTATAATGTTGCGAGGTCCACCATGGCTTGGTATGGTGACAATGCGGTTAATCGAATGACTGGTCTGCGCAGAGCCCGGACCTTAACCCTATCGAGCACCTCTGGGACGAGTTGGAGCGTCGACTTAAGGGGTACCCCCACCGTCCAAAATCGGTGAAGGAACTGACCTGTCTTCTCCAAGCCGAGTGGAAGAAAATACCATTAGCCGTCGTACAACGCCTCGTTGAGAGTATGCCCCGGAGGGTCGCTGCAGTAATCACCGCTCGTGGAGGCTCCACCAACTATTGAAGGTGAATAAACTTCGTTTTCCTTTGCTATCACAGGTGTCCAATTACTTGTTGGCAGATAGTGTACATCAGAAGCATAAATTACCCCTTTTGCCCCCTGGTGGCCAAACCATCCTTTACCAAATATTAGAAATTATATGAGAAACATTTTCCATCAAGAGCTGTAAGCAATACAGAAAGAATTTTTCAAATCAGAGTTTTAGAAGCAGAAATAACGCGTAAAATGCAATTTACCTTTGCGCCCCCTAGCGGAAAGTCTATGATTTATTTGAAAATTTTTGAATTTATGTGAAAAAAATTTCGCATCGGAAACACTATCCAACAAAGAAGAAATTTTTCAAATCGGACGCTTAGAAGTAGAAATATTGACAAAAATAAGGTATACGTCTACGCCCCCTGGCGTAGAAACCATACAATATTTTGAGAATAAAATATTCCAAAAAGGTTTATCTACGTGAGTGGCATCGGTCCACAAACGAATTTGTTTCAATCAAGATTTTAGAAGCTCAGATTTTGCTGCAAATGCATCAGAAGCGGAAAATTAAGACTCACGTCTCCTGGTGGCCAAACCATTTCTTACCAAAATTAGAAACATGTGCAAAGGATTTTCCATGTGGATCTGTATCCGGTGCAGAATGAATTTTCCAAATCGGAGTTTTAGAAGCAGAGATATCTGGGAAATTAAAATTTACCTTTACGCCACCTATTGGAAAGTCTATGAATTACTTGAAAATTTTAAATAATTTGGAAAACATGTCACGCTGGAAACTCTATCCAATAAAGAAATATTTTTTCAAATCGTACCATTAGAAGCAGAGATATTGACAAAAATAAAATATACCTCTACCCCCTGGCGTAGAAACCATGCAATATTTTGAGAAGAAAATATTCCAAAAACGTTTATCGACGTGAGTGGTATCGGTCCAGGAAAAAAAAATGCTGTCGAGATTTCAGAAGCTTAGATTTTATGGCAAATACATTAGAAGCAAAAATTACCGCTTACGCCCCCTGGTGGCGAAAATATTCCACACCAAATATTAGAAATTATATGCAAAAGATTTTCCATCCAAGCTATATCATTTGGAGTAGAATTTTTTAAAATCGAAGTTTTAGAAGAAGAGGTACGGAGAAAAACGTAATTTACTGTTACACCCCCCTAGCGGAAAATCTATGCATAACTTGAAAAAGTAACTATACCTAAAATACTTTTCGACATAAATGGAATCGAAAGGAAAAATATTTTTTTCAATCGGGTGTTTTTTTTTTTTTTATTGGAGGTTTAACGACCACCGTGAGCAACTCAATGGACTATTGCGAACCTCAACGAACTATAGGGGGCGCTGCGCAAACGTAAACAAACTTCTCTAGTACGGGTAACGTCGCACGTGTTTCCATAAAGTCGAATGTTAGAATGGCTGGTTTGTCGCTTTCAATCCTTGAAATAATGAAATTTGTTAACGCTTCCAAAAATTCAAGATGCATTAAAGAAGGGGAAGTGATTGTTAATGTAGGCCATATAATTTCTTGTGGAATTAAGAAGGAAGATGGAAGAGAAATTCTCATAGTTTCGCACTGCATTCAGTCCACGGCAATAACGTCGTCGCCTCACTCCATCAACGGTGTTTTAGATACAAGTAACAGTGAAATTTCTATAAAGTCATTTGAGTGCTCTTGTAAAGCGGGCAGAAGTGGAACGTGTAAGCACTGTGTAGCAGTAATGCTTTACTGTAACAGGTAATTTTTATTTTTACATTTCCAGGCAAGTGATATAGTAATACCGACAGGGGTGTTCTAATCCGGATTACTATTAAAAGCTGACATTTCGTTTCACTTGACGTTTCCCAGGACCCATTTTCAATACTGTCAACAATAACATTTGTAATTTTTGAACATTCTGTTCCTAATAGTGTTTGTGAATTGGTAATTGTTGATCATCATTGGGTTCTGCGTTTTTGAACCGATGACTGTTGAAAGAACATTGCAAATCTTGTTCCATAATGAAGTTTAAATTTATATAGATAACAGCAATTATTTGTTTTCAAGATTATGTAGAAATGCGGATTTTTTAATTACTACTATGCAATAAAAACATGCTGCCTTGTTCATTATTCATTCAAAGACGTTACTAGGTTAGTAGCATTTCACTGGAAGGATTTCAAACGCAGGGCACAAACGTTTATACTAACTTGTGAAAAACATAGCCGAAACCTTGGGAACGACATTGCGGGACACAACAATATGATTTGTTCTTCTTCACGGAATTCTCCATTATACAACTCTCTAATTCCAGAATGAATGCAAAAATACACCAAACTACGACAACTGAACGTAATGAGCGATCTACCAGCAGCCAAGCATTGAGCCAAAAACGTTACCCGTACTACAGTAATTCTTCCTTTTGCCGCTAGAGGGAGAGCGGACCGCTGAGATTGCCAATAAGCAGTCGCCCGTCCCTAATCTAGGGTCACTGGTTCCAGGGAAGGGAGAGAGCCAGTGCCGTAAGACAAACACAACATCCATGCCTGACCGGGATTCGAACCCGGACCCCTTACGGACGAATGATCAGAGGCCAGTGCCTTAGACCACTGCGCCACCGGGGAGGCATCGGGTGTTTAGAAACAAATACATGCAATAAAAATCAATTTTGAATTCGACATCATCTGCATTTGTAGCTGCGAAATTGTGCATCGTAGAAAAAAAAAACGAAATGAAGGGTCATCATTCGCATATTTCAAGCTTTGCAATGCAAAAGAAATTTTTCAAATCGGACTGATAGTTGCAGAGATATGTTGTCTACAGACGGACGGACGGAAAACCCGATAACATATGCACGATTTTTTTTTTTTGTAAAAGACGTGCTAAAAATATGTATGTAGTGCTTAAAATACTTCTATATTCTCTTGAAGTTATCACCTCATGACATTCAAAATCCTGGTTACACAAATAGAGTCATGGAGGCTTTAGGTGCATACGATGCTGGAGATACAGACGAGGTCATCTCACCTGTAAGTTACTTCCAGTTAACTCGATACATCGAAAAGCTAAAGGTGAAGAAAGCTCCTGAAAGAGATGGAGTTTCGGCAATAGCTTTTCAACTGCTCCAACTGGATTCTGGGACTGGTGGAGACTTTCAACGGGTCTCTCCGGCTGACGTATTTCCCCAGGGACTGGAAAAAGAGCAGTGGTAGTGCTATTGCGCAAACCTGGAGCCAATCATATCTTTGCTGAGAAGTATCGTCCGTTATCTCTCTTGCCCATCAGCGATGTATTCAGGCATCTTCTTGGGGGTGGTTAGCCCTTCCCAAATCCATGAACACCCCCTGCCTCCGTAGGCTTTTTGGTTATCTTTCCTTAAATTTAGTCTATTTTTTTCATTTATAACTGAATAATTGGAGAAATGAATTTAACAAAAATTGAGAAAACGAGGCAAAATATTATAATAAAAAAAAAACACCCACATGGACTTCAATCTGAAATTTCTATCATTCTTCAATAAAACATTAAATATGTTAGAAATTATTATAAGAAATATAACTGTCAGAGTTCCACGACATTTGAACTAGAAGCCTCAGCGCATATTTAACAGAATTGCAGGTGGCGCTGCTCGAACCGTTTTATTTGTTTGGTTGCCTGGATCCATTTTTCTGCTGACGTTAGTAAGACTACTATGCAGTTTGATCTTTGACTGAACAACAACAATGTCGGTGATGTATAATTAAGAAACAGAAGAAAAAAGTATTTGTGCTGCACAAATAGGACAAGATCTGTAAACTTAATGTACTGAAGCTGTCTTATTTATAAACTTTTTTTTTGGGGGGGGGGGGGGCTTTTCAGTGCAAGTGGCAAAATTAAAACGGAATTTCCGTTTTTATTTAGCCATCAAAACAGCTTAAAATCGAGTTGCTAAACAACCCCCCCCAAAGTTTCTTTACATTTGTCTTTTACTTATAGAATCAACGTATTGTATCACTTGCCCTCCAAACCCAGCCCCACTAAAAAAATTAATAAATAAAAAATAATTATAACATTGAGTTTACATATCTTGTTCTATTTAATCAGTAAAAATACCTTTTTTTACCATCGCAAATATCTGTTTCAAATAGTTGGAAAGAACATAGTTTCAACTGTTATAGTTTTATGAGCATCTAAGTACGGTAGGTCACCGTCACGTTAGATACCACCAGTCCCCTAGGTAGGGCGGTCACGGCAAGGTCTTCCTGCCATGACGTCAAGAACTGGTGCTGCGGCCTTACTTCAGGGGGCGTTGCCTGCCCGCTCCCCTGACATGTCCCCTATCGAGCATGGGTGGGACCATTTGAAACGCCCGCTGCCGCCGTGCCGCACTATTCGGGATTTGGAGCACACCGTCCAACACGTGTGGGCCAGTCTGCCTCAGGACAACATCAGGCGTCTGTTCGATTCCATGGAGGACAGTATTGCAACATGAAGAGCTATTGAAGATGATCCGACTGCGTGCCACAGATCCCTCTGTAATTGTCCTGCAGCTCTGTTTTTGCCATCATGGGTAATATTCACCTTTATCATTACTTTCATGAAATTTCAGTTCAATCCGCTGATTCATTCTTGGTGCGCAAATTTCATTGTCCGTGAATGTAGTAGACGAAGGGGCCGGAAAAGAGACAGGGAGACGTTTAAGGAAATTCAAAAGAGACAGGGAGACGTTTAAGGTACACCAAGGGGCAGGAAAAGAGACAGGGAGACGTTTAAGGAAATTCAAAAGAGACAGGGAGACGTTTAAGGTACACCAAGGGGCAGGAAAAGAGACAGGGAGACGTTTAAGGTACACCAAGGGGCAGGAAAAGAGACAGTGAGACGTTTAAGGAAATTCAAAAGAGACAGGGAGACGTTTAAGGTACACCAAGGGGCAGGAAAAGAGACAGGGAGACGTTTAAGGTACACCAAGGGCAGAAAAAGAGACAGGGAGACGTTTAAGGAAATTCAAAAGAGACAGGGAGACGTTTAAGGAAATTCAAAAGAGACAGGGAGACGTTTAAGGAAATTCAAAAGAGACAGGGAGACGTTTAAGGTACACCAAGGGGCAGGAAAAGAGACAGGGAGACGTTTAAGGTACACCAAGGGGCAGGAAAAGAGACAGGGAGACGTTTAAGGAAATTCAAAAGAGACAGGGAGACGTTTAAGGTACACCAAGGGGCAGGAAAAGAGACAGGGAGACGTTTAAGGAAATTCAAAAGAGACAGGGAGACGTTTAAGGAAATTCAAAAGAGACAGGGAGACGTTTAAGGTACACCAAGGGGCAGGAAAAGAGACAGGGAGACGTTTAAGGTACACCAAGGGCAGAAAAAGAGACAGGGAGACGTTTAAGGAAATTTAAAAGAGACAGGGAGACGTTTAAGGTACCCCAAGGGGCAGGAAAAGAGACAGGGAGACGTTTAAGGAAATTCAAAAGAGACAGGGAGACGTTTAAGGTACACCAAGAGGCAGGAAAAGAGACAGGGACACGTTTAAGGAAATTCAAAAGAGACAGGGAGACGTTTAAGGTACACCAAGGGGCAGGAAAAGAGACAGGGAGACGTTTAAGGAAATTCAAAAGAAACAGGGAGACGTTTAAGGTACACCAAGTGGCAGGAAAAGAAACGTTTAAGGAAATTCAAAAGAAACAGGGAGACGTTTAAGGTACACCAAGGGCAGAAAAAGAGACAGGGAGACGTTTAAGGAAATTTAAAAGAGACAGGGAGACGTTTAAGGTACACCAAGAGGCAGGAAAAGAGACAGGGACACGTTTAAGGAAATTCAAAAGAGACAGGGAGACGTTTAAGGTACACCAAGAGGCAGGAAAAGAGACAGGGACACGTTTAAGGAAATTCAAAAGAGACAGGGAGACGTTTAAGGTACACCAAGGGGCAGGAAAAGAGACAGGGAGACGTTTAAGGAAATTCAAAAGAAACAGGGAGACGTTTAAGGTACACCAAGTGGCAGGAAAAGAAACGTTTAAGGAAATTCAAAAGAAACAGGGAGACGTTTAAGGTACACCAAGGGGCAGGAAAAGAGACAGGGAGACGTTTAAGGAAATTCAAAAGAGACAGGGAGACGTTTAAGGTACATCAAGGGGCAGGAAAAGAGACAGGGAGACGTTTAAGGAAATTCAAAAGAGACAGGGAGACGTTTAAGGTACACCAAGGGGCAGGAAAAGAGACAGGGAGACGTTTAAGGAAATTCAAAAGAGACAATGAGACTTTTAAGGAAATTCAAAAGCAGTGGCCGCTCGTGGCAACTGAAACAGATGGGGACAGTAGCCGAAGTCAAACAATGAAATAACAAAAAACTGTCCTCATTAGGCCAACTATTAAGACCCCCTCAAGATTCCTTTACTCTTCCTCTGTTTACCCCCTTGACTCACAATAATGCCCAAATCAGGCAGGAATGTGTCAACTATTGTATTGCACACGAAAAAAAAACATTCCTCAGAATAGAATGCATAATTATTAACAGAAAAATGTAAAAACTCCTTAAATAAATTTTTTACCTTAAAACACATGAGCATTAATTTATGTCAGTTGTGCTTTGTGTTTCTTCAGATTTCTCAATTGAGGAATAATCACAGGTTAACAAAATGTAGTGAAAAAATAATAACTCCAAATATATGCAGAGAGGGAATGTTTCATGAATTTCGTCTCATATAGAATGAATACAATACTACCATTTGCATTATTTGAAAGGTTTAACCTTTTTTTTTTTTAAAGAACTTGTGAAACCTAAAAACATACATGTACTCATGTGCAAATTATACTTACAGCTTTTCTCATTTCTTTATTTATTTTTACCATAGAAAGTCCTCTCAGTTAAAACTGAAATTAGTTCTGCAAAGCGTTCGTAAACTTCATACTCTTGCAAACTCAAATTCTTGGGCTGATAAGCACCGAGTTTTTTTAAGTGAAGCTTTTCGACTCAAATTCTTGGGCTGATGAGCACTGTTTTTTTTTTTTAAGTGAAGCTCACACTAAACATTCTTGGGGTGATAAGCACTGAGTTTTTTTAAGTGAAGCTTTTCTTCCAGATTTAAAGCAAAGAACGGAGATTTTAACAAAATATCGACTCCATTCATTGTAATCGACAAGCAGAAAAGTCACGACACGAAGGAACAACACATCACCGAGAGAGACACACACAGAAAAAACAACTGAAGTTTAAGCTTGGTCGGGGTAAGCTTCTCTGTCAACTCACGGCGTTAAGGAAATGGATAATCTCCTGGCCAATCAAATTAGCGGGGGGGGGGGGGCAGATAGATCTGGCCCCCCACAGCTGTTTTCTCACACGCGTTAATTCAGTGTTGTATGTAGGTCATCATACTGAATGAGACGGGGAGGAAATCGTCTCTTCTTCGCTTGCGTAGTGATGTTATTGGGGCCTGTTGGAGCTGGCCCCAATAACCTCCCACTCTGAACGTGATCTCTTTCCTCAGGGAATAGTTTTTCGTTTATGAAGAAAACTTTTTCCTTAGGTAATGGTTTTTGAAGGGAAAAGTTTATCACCATGCAGTTAAGACAGAGAATAAGAATCAGTACTAAAAAAAAAATATTTCTAAAAATAGAAATTTTTAGGTGGGGCCCGGTCCCTCTGGCCCCTAATGATGAACCGCCCCTGTTCAAAAGTAAGCTGGAGTGATACGATATTTCAGAAAACAGTTGTGGAACAGGCTTCGTGAGATTTTAATCCAGCAATGGATTGACAATGGTTGAAAACAATGACGATATGTTTTAGGTCTTCCAAAATCGTACGCCCTTTCCAAATCCTGAATCAGTGCCTGTGACTGTAGGGCCAGACATATCAATTCTTAGATAATACCTCTTGTTTCCCGCCGTATAGCGAGCTACCGCCTCGCCGTTACTACACGATCTGGCTATCAAGGCGGCCGAAGGCGTCTTTGTGTAGAAAAATAATTACCTCGACAAAACTCAGTCCAGTACACGGAAATAAAAACAACAACAAGAATTTATTATTCCGATAACATTTGCTTCACGGGTTTCCGATGACTTTCCGCTCAGGTTCTTGTGCTGACCACGTGCTACCTGTCCACAATTCTTTCCGCGATACCCGGTGGACGAAGGAATCCTCCTTCCCGTTCACCACGCTGCACGTCTGCGATAACCGCAGTCCTTCTGTCAGAAACCGGTGTCCAAACCAGGACCCTCTCTCCTTGACGACCGAAGCTCAACTGTCTCACTCAATTCTCCTCGCCCTTTCTGTCCTCTACCACGCATGCGCAAGAAAAACTGGTTTCCCCGGTCAGCACGTGAAATACCTGTACTCAGGAATGTCGTCGGATACCCGCAGGGGATTACAACCTTGCACGTATACAAAAGCAGTATGACAACTTGTTTAACAAAAGCACTCGAGCAGCTGACTCTTCAAGGTCAGGTGTTCATGCACCCCTCTCTTAATCCCACATAAAAATTAATTAAAATGGTACCACGTGGGTGGTGAAGAATATCAGTTCTTATCTGAAACAACAAAATGGCGGAATGAAACGCCCGTCCGCACATGTTCATCACAATATTAAAAGTACATAAATTCATAATTGACAGTTCCATTGCGGGCGACCCTTACAGTGATAATCTAGAATTACATGTTCGTCAGTTGAAAGGAAAACCATTCTTTCTAAAGAGGTTTCAACACTTCGTCCCAAAACGTCCTCAGAATGGTGAGCCAGGTTTCTTGAAAGATACTGACAATGCAATCTTGAGAGTTATAGAAATATTAACCGCACAACCTAGTAATAAATGACGATATAGTCCTAAGTTAACTACCTAATTGCGCGATTGTACGTGAATTATAATGAAAGCTATGCGATAAAAACACAGTGTGCTAAAATAACTTGAAAAAACTAAATAGCTGACCGAAAATAAATGTCACATAGTAACGAATTAAGTCTATGATATTTATGGCAAGCCTTCATTGGTAGAATGTTTATATTTAAATACGAAAAAAAAAAAACCCTGGAAAGAAAATCTTCGAAAAAGGTGGGGTTTTTTTTTTTGCTATTCTTGATACCCTGATGATGCAATGATCTAACCGATGGGTTCGGGTTCGAATCCCGATGAGACATGGATGTTGTGTTTGTCTTACAGAACTCGCTCTCTCGCTTCTCTGGAGCCAGTGGTCCTAAATTAGGGAGGAGCGACTGCTTATAGTGAATCAGTTGCTCCTGGGGGTCATTAAACTCCCAATATTAAAAAAAAAACCTTATTCTTCCTGAGCACCAGTATTTGCCTACAGCGTGTCCTTGCTCTGGATTAATACAGAAGGTTCTTACAAAGTCCCATTGCTTTCCACAAGAACAGAAGTTACTTTTACGTACTCGAAATCATCACGATTCTTTAGCCGGATGGAAAAGTGAAAGTATCCAAAGGAATGCTTCAGATTTCCATCCAAGGCATCAACCATGAATTCAACGATTTGGTGGTTTCCCACGTCCTTGTTGATCAAAATCGAAATCTTCACGCCTCGCGGATGGAAGCGGAGGCTTTGAAGAACCTTCAACGCGTCCATTTTTCTTCATGAAATTTCCTATGAAGTCAAAAAATAAATAAATTATTTAATTAATTAAAAACGTAATCACTTTGAAGGGGGAAAAAGTATTGGAGAAAAATCAGATTTCTTCAATTGGGAAACCAGTGCTTCATGACATGTTGCGGCTCTTAATTCAACACGTGTTCCGCCTGGCTTTAAAAAATTGCCCAGTAAAATAATGGAAACAATGTCTTTGAATGAGTGTAAGAGAAATTCTATCCTATATCTAAATGCCGAGGGTGGCCGAGTGGGCAACGTTCGTGACTGTCACGGTGTAACGTACCAGGAGATGTGACGTACCTGCCAGAAGGACGCACACGACATAAAGGCAGATAGGAATCAGAATAAAACGTCCGCGTAGCTCAATTGGCTGAGCAACTTATTCCGGAATGAGGGGACCCGAGTTCGAATCTTGGCGCGGATAAAAATGACGGAGAAATTTACTTCGTTATAACGGAAAAGTTCTCAGGTTCGATCCCAGGCAGGTACGAACGCTCGATCCACTAAATATCCGTCGTGCGTCGGATAGGCACGTTAAGCCGTCGGACCCCGGGTACTGCCCCCCCCCTCCGGTAATAATTAAGAGCGTATTCCTCCCCTTTCTACTTCGCTTCCGTGTCACTTTCGTATCGGGCACTGTAGCTAAAATCTCCTAGCGTCATATCTCTAAGGGTTGTTTAAAACCTGGGGTCAGACACTCCCTTCCTAAAATCTTCTGCATATGAACATATGATCATTTGATCATAAAACATACATCGATATCATGTTAGTCTTCTTATCGGTATTATATTGGAAAAATAATATATAATTCTAAATTCGATTTTACTGATACATGAAAGATTTCAACAATTTACTGATCAATATTGTAATGTAGTCAGTGAATTATTTAATCATTACGGAACATCATAAAATAAAAATAAAGTACTTAGCACAAATAAAAAAAATTAGAATACATTTACATTTTTTCATCTTCATCTTTTCGTATTTCCTGTACTATCGTGTTACACTACTTTCCTATTTTTTCATAATTTTGAAAGTTATTTTGTTTAGTCTAATTTTTTAATTTGAAATACCTTTATGATGAACCATTTACTAAGTATATATAGAATGTTCTAAAATGTGATTTCTAAATAAAAGTGTAGACTTCCTGTTGCAAGAGGAACCTCCTGTGCAGAATCCCACCTTCTCAGTTGGTTTTCTGATCTATGTGGAAGGAAGTGAAAATGACACTTTTAAAGGATCTTTGCCAGAAGTGAAACAAAAATTAAAAAGTTAAAAGAAAGAATCAATTAAAATCTTAGTGTACTAAAAGAATGAAGGAATGAGTTTCTGAATGGAAAAATAAGCTAAAATATTAATAAATTCCTTAACAGTCCCTAATGCGTCGGCCTTTTTTGTTTGAGTCCGACTTGAGGTATAAATTAAAGAAACAGATGAAAAAAGTATTTGTGCTGAACAAATAGGACAAGATCTGTAAACTTAATTTACTGAAGCTGTCTTATTTATAAACTTTTTCGGGGGGGGGGGGGGAAGGGTCCAGTGCAAGTGGCAAAATTAAAACGGAATTTCCGTTTTTATTTAGCCATCAAAACAGCTTAAAATCGAGTTGCTAAACAAACCCCCCCCCCCAAGTTTCATTACACTTCCACTTATAGAATCAACGTATTGTATCACTTGCCCTCCAAACCCAGCCCCACTAAAAAATTAATAAATAAAAAAAACTTATAACATTGAGTTTACATATCTTGTTCTATTTACTAAGTAAAAACACCTTTTTTTACCATCGCAAATATCTGTTTCAAATAGTTGGAAAGAACATAGTTTCAACTGTGATAGTTTCATGAGCATCTAAGTACGGTAGGTTACCATCACGTTAGATAGCACCAGTCCCCTAGGTAGAGCGGTCACGGCAAGGTCTTCCTGTGATGACGTCAAGAACTGGTGCTGCAGCCTTGTTTCAGGGGCGTTGCCTGCCCGCTCCCCGGACATGTCCCCTATCGAGCATGTGTGGGACCATTTGAAACGCCCGCTGCCGCCGTGCCGCACTATTCGGGATTTGGAGCACACCGTCCAACACGTGTGGGCCAGTCTGCCTCAAGACAACATCAGGCGCCTGTTCGCCTCCATGGCTGACTGTATTGCAACATGTATCGCCGCACGAGGCGGTACGAAGAGCTATTGAAGATGATCCGACTGCGTGCCACAGATCCCTCTGTAATTGTCCTGCAGCTCTGTTTTTGCCACCACGTGTAATATTCACCTGTATCATTACGTTCATAAAATTTCAGTTCAATCCGCTGATTCATTCTTGGTGCGCAAATTTGATTTTCCGTGAATGTAGTAGACCAAGGGGCAGGAAAAGAGACAGGGCGACGTTTAAGGAAATTCAAAAGAGACAGGGAGACGTTTAAGGTACACCAAGGGGCAGGGAAAGAGACAGGGAGACGTTTAAGGTACACCAAGGGGCAGGGAAAGAGACAGGGAGACGTTTAAGGTACACCAAGGGGCAGGAAAAGAGACAGGGAGACGTTTAAGGAAATTCAAAAGCAGTGGCGGCTCGTGGCAAGTGAAACAGGTGGGGACAGTAGCCGAAGTCAAACAATGAAATAACAAAAAACTGTCCTTATTAGGCCAACTATTAAGACCCCCCAAGATTCCTTTACTCTGCCTCTGTTTTTACCCCCTTGACTCACAATAATGCCCAAATAAGGTAGGAATGTGTCAACTATTGTATTGCACACGAAAAACATTTCCTCAGAATAGAATGCATAATTATTTACAGAAAAATGTTAAAACTCCTTAAATAAAATTTTTACCTTAAAACATATGCGCATTAATTAATGTTAGTTGTGCTTTGTGTTTCTTCAGATTTCTCAACTGAGGAATAATCACAGGATAAAAAAATGTAGTGAAAAAATAATAACTCCAAATATATGCAGGGAGGGAATGTTTTATGAATTTCGTCTCATATAGAATGAATACAATACTACCATTTGCATTATTTGAAAGGTTTAACCTTTTTTTAAAAGAATTTTGAAACCTAAAAACATATATGTACTCATGTGCAAATTATACTTACAGGTTTTCTCATTTATTTATTTATTTTTAACATAGAAAATCCTCTTAGTTAAAACTGAAATTAGTTCTGCAAAGTGCTTTGTAAACTTCATACTCTTGGAAACTCAAATTCTTGGGCTGATAAGCACCGAGTTTTTTTTAACTGAAGCTATTCGACTCAAATTCTTGGGCTGAGGAGCACTGTGTTTTTTAAGTGAAGCTCAAACTAAACATTCTTGGGGTGATAAGCACTGAGTTTTTTTAAGTGAAGCTTTTCTTCCAGATTTAAAGCAAAGAACGGAGATTTTAGCAAAATATCCACTCCATTCATTGTAATCGACAAGCAAAAACGTCACGACACGAAGGAACAACACATCACCGAGAGAGACACACAGAAAAAACGACTAACTGAAGTTTAAGCTTGGTCGGAGTAAGCTTCTCTGTCAACCCACGGCGTTAAGGAAATGGATACTCTCCTGGCCAATCAAATTAGCGCTGGGCCAGATAGATCTGGCCCCACAGCTTTTTCGCACACGCGTTAAGGCAGTGTTTTATGTAGGTCATCATACTGAATGAAACGGGGAGGAAATCGTCTCCTCTTCGCTTGCGTAGTGATGTTACTGAGGCCTGTTGGAGCTGGACCCAATAACCTCCCACTCTGAACGTGATCTCTTTCCTCAGGGAATAGTTTTTCGTTTATGAAGGAAACTTTTACCTTAGGTAATGGTTTTTGAAGGGAAAAGTTTATCACCATGCAGTTAAGAGAGAGAATAAGAATCAGGACTAAAAAATATTTCTAAAAATAGAAATTTTTAGGTGGGGCCCTGCCCCTCTGGCCCCTAATGATGAACCGCCCCTGTTCAAAAGTATGCTGGAGTGATACGATATTTCAGCAAACAGAGTTGTGGAACAGGCTTCGCGATATTTTAATCGAGCAATGGATTGACAATGGTTGAAAACAATGACGATATGTTTTAGGTCTTCCGAAATCGTACGCCCTTTCCAAATCCTGAATCAGTGCCTGTGATTGTAGGGCCAGACATATCAATTCTTAGATAATACCTCTTGTTTCCCGCCGTATAGCGAGCTACCGCCTCGCCTTTACTATACGATCTGGCTATCAAGGCGGCTGAAGCGTCCTTGTGTAGAAGAATAATTACCTCGACAAACTCAGTCCAGTACACGGAAATAAAAACAACAACAAGACTTTATTATTCCGATAGCATTTGCTTCACGGGTTTCCGATGACTTTCCGCTCAGGTTCCCGTGCTGATCACGTGCTACCTGTCCACAATTCTTTCCGCGATACCCGGTGGACGAAGGAATCCTCCTTCCCGTTCACCACGCTGCACGTCTGCGATAACCGCAGTCCTTCCGTCAGAAACCGGTGTCCAAACCAGGACCCTCTCTCCTTGACGACCAAAGCTCAACTGTCTCACTCAATTCTCCTCACCCTTTCTGTCCTCTACCACGCATGCGCAAGAAAAACTGGTTTCCCCGGTCAGCACGTGAAATACCTGTACTCAGGAATGTCGTCGGATACCCGCAGGGGATTACAACCTTGCACGTAAACAAAAGCAGTATGACAACTTGTTTAACAGAAGCACTCGAGCAGATGACTCTTCAAGGTCAGGTGTTCATGCACCCCTCTCTTAATCCCACATAAAAATTAATTAAAATGGTACCACGTGGGTGGTGAAGAATATCAGTTCTTATCTGAAACAACAAAATGGCGGAATGAAACGCCCGTCCGCACATGTTCATCACAATATTAAAAGTACATAAATTCATAATTGACAGTTCCATTGCGGGCGACCCTTACAGTGATAATCTAGAATTACATGTTCGTCAGTTGAAAGGAAAACCATTCTTTCTAAAGAGGTTTCAACACTTCGTCCCAAAACGTCCTCAGAATGGTGAGCCAGGTTTCTTGAAAGATACTGACAATGCAATCTTGAGAGTTATAGAAATATTAACCGCACAACCTAGTAATAAATGACGATATAGTCCTAAGTTAACTACCTAATTGCGCGATTGTACGTGAATTATAATGAAAGCTATGCGATAAAAACACAGTGTGCTAAAATAACTTGAAAAAACTAAATAGCTGACCGAAAATAAATGTCACATAGTAACGAATTAAGTCTATGATATTTATGGCAAGCCTTCATTGGTAGAATGTTTATATTTAAATACGAAAAAAAAAATCCCTGGAAAGAAAATCTTCGAAAAAGGTGGGGTTTTTTTTTTGCCATTCTTGATACCCTGATGATGCAATGATCTAACCGATGGGTTCGGGTTCGAATCCCGATGAGACATGGATGTTGTGTTTGTCTTACAGAACTCGCTCTCTCCCTTCTCTGGAGCCAGTGGTCCTAAATTAGGGAGGAGCGACTGCTTATAGTGAATCAGTTGCTCATGGGGGTCATTAAACTCCCAATATTAAAAAAAAAACCTTATTCTTCCTGAGCACCAGTATTTGCCTACAGCGTGTCCTTGCTCTGGATTAATACAGAAAGGTTCTTACAAAGTCCCTTTGCTTTCCACAAGAACAGAAGTTACTTTTACGTACTCGAAATCATCACGATTCTTTAGCCGGATGGAAAAGTGAAAGTATCCAAAGGAATGCTTCAGATTTCCATCCAAGGCATCAACCATGAATTCAACGATTTGGTGGTTTCCCACGTCCTTGTTGATCAAAATCGAAATCTTCACGTCTTGCGGATGGAAGCGGAGGCTTTGAAGAACCTTCAACGCGCCCATTTTTCTTCATGAAATTTCCTATGAAGTCAAAAGATAAATAAATAAATTAATTAATTAAAAACACAATCACTTTGAAGGGGGGAAAAGTATTGGAGAAAAATCAGATTTCTTCAATTGGGAAACCAGTGCATCATGACATGTAGCAGCTCTTAATTCAACACGTGTTCCGCATGGCTTTAAAAAATTACCCAGTAAAATAATGGAAACAATGTCTTCGAATGAGTGTAAGAGAAATTCTATCCTATATCTAAATGCCGAGGGTGGCCGAGTGGGCAACGTTCGTGACTGTCACGGTGTAACTTACCAGGAGATGTGACGTACCTGCCAGAAGGACGCACACGACATAAAGGCAGATAGGAATCAGAATAAAACGTCCGCGTAGCTCAATTGGTAGAGCAACTTATTCCGGAACGAGGGGACCAGGTTCGAATCCTGGCGCGGATAAAAATGACGGAGAAATTTACTTCGTTATAACGGAAAAGTTCTCAGGTTCGATCCCAGGCAGGTACGAACGCTCGATCCACTAAATATCCGCCGTGCGTCGGATGGGCACGTTAAGCCGTCGGACCTCGGGTACTGCCCCCCTCCGGTAATAAATAAGAGCGTATTCCTCCCCCTTTCTACTTCGCTTCCGTGTCACTTTCGTATCGGGCACTGTAGCTAAAATCTCATAGCGTCATATCTCTAAGGGTTGTTTAAAACCTGGGGTCAGACACTCCCTTCCTAAGATCTTCTGCATATGAACATATGATCATTTGATCATAAAACATACATCGATATCATGTTAGTCTTCTTATTGGTATTATATTGGAAAAAAAATATATAATTCTAAATTCGATTTTACTGATACATGAAAGATTTCAACAATTTACTGATCAATATTGTAATGTAGTCCGTGAATTATTTAATCTTTACGGAACATCATAAAATAAAAATAAAGTACTTAGCACTAATAAAAAAAATTAGAATCCATTTACATTTTTTCATCTTCATCTTTTCGTATTTCCTGTACTATCGTGTTACACTACTTTCCTATTTTTTCATAATTTTGAAAGTTATTTTGTTTAGTCTAATTTTTTAATTTGAAATACCTTTATGATGAACCATTTACTAAGTATATATAGAATGTTCTAAAATGTGATTTCTAAATAAAAGTGTAGACTTCCTGTTGCAAGAGGAAACTCCTGTGCAGAATCCCACCTTCTCAGTTGGTTTTCTGATCTATGTGGAAGGAAGTGAAAATGACACTTTTAAAGGATCCTTGCCAGAAGTGAAACAAAAATTAAAAAGTTAAAAGAAAGAATCAATTAAAATCTTAGTGTACTAAAAGAATGAAGGAATGAGTTTCTGAATGGAAAAATAAGCTAAAATATTAATAAATTCCTTAACAGTCCCTCATGCGTCGGCCTTTTTTTTGTTTGAGTCCGACTTGAGGTATAAATTAAAGAAACAGATGAAAAAAGTATTTGTGCTGAACAAATAGGACAAGATCTGTAAACTTAATGTACTGAAGCTGTCTTATTTATAAACTTTTTTCGGGGGGGGGTCCAGTGCAAGTGGCAAAATTAAAACGGAATTTCCGTTTTTATTGTTTTTATTTAGCCATCAAAACAGCTTAAAATCGAGTTGCTAAACAACCCCCCCAAGTTTCATTACATTTGTCTTTCACTTATAGAATCAACGTATTGTATCACT